>OX103895.1:23055756-24255756 GCA_944470375.2 Schistosoma guineensis
AGAAAAGTTTTTCACATTCTGTTGCATATATCTTTATTGATTAATTATTTTAAGCAAAGTTGTAAACAAAATTTAAGAGAAATCTCCACTATGTCACCACATGTTGATGTCCTGAAATTGCTTTTCATATGTCAGAATGCACATTTTAACCAGATAGTTAGTTGTTACCGAGACGATTCACAATTTAAGTAATAGCATCTCCATCTTTTTTGACATTGGAATCGATAGGCTTCACTTCTATTTCCATTCTTCCATTTCCGTCGTGTGTTTTTGTATCTTCAAAAAGAAACAAATTGTTATTTAGCCATGTATCAGTGGTTACTAGACTAACATCATGACAACATGATATAAAGACGTATACTTACCTCCGGTATTACCACCTGACTGAACGAACTGAATCATTGTAAGGTGTACTATCAACATCATGATGAGCATCTTGATACATCTCATTGTCCGACCGATTGTTCTCACGTCAGATGAAGGAATTGGTGACTCTCTTCCTCAACTACAATAAAATATCAAGTCAACCTTCACATCGACGCTTATATACTCATGCTGTTACAGATGACACTGATCAACACAGACAATAACACGTTGACACACACGTTTGTGGTTGGTCATAATTTGTTTATTCATTGAACGCATTATGTACGTACGGCCACAATTGGTTAGCGGATTGGTAGTTTGTATGTTATACACCGTTTGACATTGATGGAGAGCACAATTTGAACAGGGTGACGTATTGAATGGATATATCCAGCATTTGGTAACCGATCACTACAGCCTACTTGAAGTTGGTGGTAGTAATGAGATGTTTGCAGACACATTTGTCTTTTTAGATTGGTAAAATTTATATTGCAACTGATTCTACTATTATCACGTTGTTTATTAGAAGGGAAGGCATAACGGCTCTTCATGCATGGACCACATATATCAATACTCTTGCTTTCATTTCTGTTCACACCTTACACCAGTGACAAACAACCTCATTAAAAATCTCTCCTCACGCATGTGTTTAAAAGCGTACAGACTTTCAGGAAAACTGTCCTGAACACGTTATTAACTAACACGATTTCATGAAACATACAACTTCCCATCCATTACCACGTTCACCTATCCTACCTCTCCGTTTGCTGCGAAATTCACTATTTCAATTTCCCAAGTCAGGGTATATGAAATGATTATGCATATAATCTGAAATTTATATTTACAGAATTCACGCCAGTTTAAAAGCATCATCGGCCTGATATAAATTGTAACAAATTGTAACGAATTCATTATAATCATCTACAACTAGAGAAACTAAAACGGAAACAGAGAGCATGGAACAGCAAAGCAAGTACTTCGAAAATATGTCAATCATCTCAACCATATTGCACTTGCCATGTGACCCAGTGTTATTCAATTCGTTTTAGACATTATTCAAGTTTGTTAGGGTAGCCAAGGACGGTGTTTACGTAAAGAAACAGCGAGTAGGTAATTTTCCGTGGTGAATTCAGTAGCAAGAATGGCTAGACATTTAAAGCTCTTATATTCTCACTTGTGGAATAAAATACACTTACACATGCTGGAACATTTAATGCATTTTCATAGGAGCAGTGTGTATCAATGCGGCCAACAGAGGATGGGAGTGATTCTATCTTACGGATAGATTGTGGTAGATTATTCCACAGTCTGGAAAATTTACAGGTCAAATAATTTGTATGTAAATGTTTTCGTGCCTAAGTCTTCTTTTCACCCTCACGTCGTATTTTTCACTTTGTAGAATCTTTAACGCTATTAGTCTGCTGTGTGTTTTAGTATGCTATTTTGCAATGCTTCCCAAGGACAGTTGTATGCTGTATATATATACATAAGTTTGATCTGTGTTTGTTGTTATCGGTCGTGCTTCTGACTTTTACGGACTAAACTTTCCTTTTTCAAAATTCGGCTTCTCTCTGGTTAGCGAGACTGGGACACACTAGGTATCTAGCTTGTTGGTCTTGGTCACTGTGTCTTCTTTTACGTTTGCAGATTAAGTGAATTCGTAACAGCTCAAACCTAGCACTTTGTTACAACGGTTTCGAGGTATGCAACCCATGAGACTTTGAGACTTAGACGTCCGTTTCAATATGTGTTCTGTAAACGACAAATCGTAGTAGTACCTCCAGTTGCCTTTTTAGACGCCAATCCTTCACATTTTCAATCTCCATGCTGATGTGATTTTGCATATTGTTCAGCTCATGGGGAGGAAATGAATACGATACTTCAGGATCATCTGCACACAGTATGGGGCCTACTCATGAATGGTCATTCGAATAGGGCAAGATGTTTAATTCACTACCTTGTATTACACCACTTCTAACAAGGATGGTGTTCGACAACAACTTGATGTGGGTTTCCAATGCAGAAATCAAACCAAACAAGCAGAAAATTTGTACCTCATTAGGTGTGAGCGTATCTACAAGAAGTTGGTGGTTGACCATGTCGAAGGCTTTCGAAATGTTCAACTATAGCTCTTAGACTAGATATGATTGGCTGCTTTGAGAAAAGGCTGAATTAAGGAAGCCAATTTGATACGACTCAACATAGAGAGAGTACAAATATAAAGATGAAGAAATAGAATATCTGGACCACCATATTTGTAGATAAATGATGAAACTGGTTGTGCTTCATGATCACTTGAAACCTTAAGCGAATTCCTTAAAGGAATTCCTTACCACTCGCAAAAATACCACTGAAAAGTTTTGCTATAGTTTGAGAGCCTTAGATAAAATTGGTATTATGGAGGATGCGTGGTGTATCAACATATTGAGCGCGTTTATAGAAAACGAGAATTATATATTCTAGTGTTGTGCTTGTACTATGTGCTAACAGCTCCTGATTATTGGCTTTCAATCTGTGCTTCTCTTTAATTTGATTAAAACTTATTGACACCACTATCCTATTATACTGATGTGACTCACAATATTATTCACCTCTATAAGACACGCAATGTTGGTCGGTATATTTGTGCATTTCACGTAATAACTGTAATTTTCTTAACTATTGTACTAATCTAGTTATTTATACGTTCAGAAACAGATAAAGTTTAAAGTGATGTTGCCCTTGTTCTGACTATAGCTTTCACATGGACTCTGGGATAACCATTATCGCGTCTGCGGTTCTAGTAGTATATCTGTGAGACAAATTAAGTCTTACATATACCTTCCTAACCATTACATGTTCGACTTCAAGTATTGTGCCGTTCAGATCCATTATTACTACAACACCTTCCCTCCAGAATCAACGCGATGTCAGTCTCAAGCAAAATCTTGTGAGATAATGATGCCTCAGAAGTTATCAAGAAGACATTAGTAATCGTCAGAGTATTGACAAACTGGAAGACAGGTTGAAAATAAGGCATCGATATCTGTTCAGAAAATGCATGTGATAAAATCACGCTGTTCGGCCTCATTCCCAACTCTCGTTTGGTGAACATTCACGCACAAATTATTTGAGAGATATACAAATTGGAATAATGATAATGCATAGTTGTTCGCTGCAACGGTATTCTAGCAAACTATATCAAAGTGTATGTCCATCACTGATGTATAACAGCCTAACTTATGAGCGGTGCAACTGTTTACTGCTTAGATTTATAGTGATGAATTGAAAGAGAATCAGTGTTGTGGTTTGTGTATATGTATGATCTACAATATATAACATGTATTGTCAGATTACAATGTGTTTCATAAGACATGTCAGCTAATAAGTAACAAGAAGTCGTTACAAATGCTGCATGTTTTACTTAGAGGAGTTACTTAATTATATTGATATATTCCAGGACACACTGTTCATATAAACAGATGAAGAATTTTCAAACTTTGGGATTTGAATATTAGTAGTCCAGTATATTTTGAATCGTGAGTAAAAATCTGACTGGCCTTAACCGAATTGACACTCGTTTACATGAATAACCAATTGAAAAGATCATACGATTAAATACTGTCAAACGTGTCATTATTGGATATTGTGACTCATTGTAATTACATGCTGGTTGTAAAATGTGGCTCGACAGAACAATATCCAACACTGTTTCTTGCGATGAACTAATGATCGAAGTACCGGTAACTATTCCGATATGTCAGGTTGTAAGAGAACTGAGCGTAGATACAAATAATCTGAACAACATTCACCTTGAATATCTGCAAACCACAACGAAGTATTCTCTGCTAAATGAAAGATAGAAGCAAATACACATTATAATTTACTCTGCCACTCAATTGACAAATGTATTAATAAAAGTGTAATCGGAATGTTTGAACCAAATAGATCTAAACGGATGGGCTCAACTTAAAATCATCTTTTACACATACGAAGTTAAATATTTCCCAGATAACATGAAAACAGTCTGTCTATGAAATTTGTTTACTATCAAACGATTTGATTGTAGTTACTAAACAATGTGATTAGACACAAATTTACTGATGAATCAGAACTAGCTATTGAAAACGAAAACTTTTTCCACCTAATATCAAACTTCAGAATAATCATTTGTTGAGGATTTGAGATCCACAGAACTCACTTGGAAAAGAACCTCATTTTGTACGCTATTTGGTAATCCTCAACAAGGACGGTTTTGTACTGTAAGTATAAACGTTTTGAACTGTGTTTGTTGTTATCGTTTGTTTCTCGCTGTTTGCAGAGTATACTTCCCCATTCCAAGCTTGGACTTCCCCCTCTAGTTAGCGGGGCTGAGACTCATCAATAGCTCGCTCACTGGTATTTGATTATAGAGACTTGTTTCTCGTTCTCAGATTAAGTGAACTCGTAATAGCTTCAACCCTAGCATAATTACTCACAACCTCACCTCTAGTATGACATAGGGTCTTCAGATGTCGAAGTTGGGATCCATCACTATAGATGATGATCTCACTGTATGTATGCCTATCTCTTCCTCTTTACATCCCATAGAAATGAATGAGTTTTTGTCTCGTATTGATTGTTGGTCTGCTCGAAGTGGTCTTATACTTAATCGGTCTAAATGTCAAGCTGTCAACTTTAGCATGAGCCATGAACGGCATCTAAACACCACTTTGAGATCCTATAATGCTTGTGCTATTGAACACTCTTTGATAAACATAGTGTCGAAAATTATTTATCTTGATCTCTCTTGGCCTCCTCACGTTTTGTTGTTATCAATGAAGATTTTCTGTTTGACTTACTACATAAAGAGATTGCATGCTCTTTAGATTACTCGTCATTTACCCCTACAATTTGTCAATCCTTGCATATTACCTATTATTCTTTACTGTTCTCCATTATTCTGTAGTGACATAATTTTATCAAGAGAACGCGATCGGTTTAATGGAAACAGTTACTATTATAACCAATTGTACCAGTGATTGTTTTACTGTGCTTGTTTGTTTAACTGTGCTAAAAACATCCATTATTACTTACTTCGATTGTGACCTCACGCGAATTCGGTCACGCTCAGTAACCGAACTTGTATCCTGGCATTATCTCAGTATTCTTTCGATACCACGAGATCGCCAGCAAATATATCTCGACTAGGTCCATTAACTGCCTTCTGATATTTGGCTTCCGGGGGATTTTATGGATATTCTGTACGCAACCTTATTGTAGTCGTGTTCATAGTCTATCACGACTCGATAACACGCTACAATTCTCTCCCGGACTTTTCAGGAAAGACTTTGCTGTATTGCGGAGAGTGCTGAAGACAATCAGCAAGGTGTGTGGTGAATCTTTCGAGGTCATAATTAATATGGTTGTGGATAGACATCAAAAGTCATGCAAACTCCTGGCAGGTGTTATTTTATCAGATAATAACCATCCCCCATAACCTTATCTTTCTCATTGTATATCTTCTGGTAAAACGAGACGTAATTACATTAAAATCTATGCACGCAAGCAAAAGTATAAAAGTTCTGTAATACCTTACATAACAAATATATTCAGTGATGAACAGGGTTTTACAGCTATTCTAATCAATAACCAACATTCCTAACAAGTCTGTAAACTGAAATGTTGTACAGTTTTTTCAGACGTTTTTTGTCTTTGTTTCTCCTTTTTTGTGTGTGCTGAAATACGCTGTTCTGAGAATTCTACATTGTACCAAAAATATAATATTGAATAAAGCCATTAATAATAATAGTGTCTTATTGAATGTGTTATATCACCTAATTATATTCACTTGAATTTATATTCGGAGATGTCTATTTGGTTTAGCATGATACTTGCTGAAATACGTCAATCACCTTTAGTCCTTAACTACTGAATCTACACACTGACCACATATTGAGTGTGATAGAAACAATTAAATTCTCTCCAGTATCTCTATGGATTACAATACAGCTCCAATGAATACTCCGGATATCAAATCAGCACCTACAGTCATCCGTATACCTGTCAACGACGGAATACAATGCACTCTGGTGCATGGAGAACAGCTGAGTGATGCATTCAATGTGAGAACCGGAATCAGACAAGTCTGTTCACCCTCCTCCGTTCTCTCTCTTCTGGTGGTCGACTGGATTATGAAGACCTCGACTAACGTTTAGGAATGGTCAATCTGTTGCTGGTGTTAATTTGTGAGTAGTTTAGCGAAGAATTTCTGATTATCTCTCTCGTTTTGTTTGTCGGATATGTATTTGGATTGCTATCCCTCATTCGCATTGCTGGTCAAAAACTACAGTTGAAGAATCACACACAATCAGTTGATTTATTGATGAACAATCAAGAGTTAAATGTACCTAACAATATTTGACTTCATCTCGTTTCATCTTATATTTTATTGAAGGTGTTATATTATTTACTGATATTCTGTAGTTGAGTTTATATTCGAAGAGGTTTATTTTGTTTGGCATGATACTTGGTATTATTGTGGCTTAAAATTCATTTCGAATAAGAAGAGCAAGATGTGTAACACGAAATGGTGACGTTATTGACACGGTGTAGTGTGTGGTGGATGGTTCATTATGAAGCACACGTTGACGTTATAAGTATCAATCAATCAATCAGTCTCTTCATAAGGCTTACTCGAAACTGAGTAACTTCATTGGAAAATCAAAATAGCGATATTCACATTCATTCAACTGACTGACATAATCACATTGAGTAAACAGTCCCACTTTCTTCACGTCACTTCTATAGATGTGAGGGAGGAAATTCTAATCATCTGATGCATGCTAACGACTATATTAACCAACTGGTATACCATGACCATAAGCAGAATCGAGTTATTGAAATATGCTCAAAGGCAACAGATCACAAGCTACTCCGGAGCTGGACTCTTTGCTAATTCAATCACATACTTACTTACGCCTGCCATACCTCGTGGGGACGCAAATGCCACCCACAGCGTTCTCCATCAAACCCTGTTCTGGACATTCCTTTCCAGTTCTTCCGTGTTGCTATTCAATCTTTTCATGTATGTTTTCGATTATCGACGCAATATGTTCATGGGATTTTCTGTTCTCTTCCCCTTCAGGATTTCAATATCTGCGATTTCATGTAGACAGCCAGATCTCTGAATAAATATCAGTCAATCCGAAAGATGTTGAGTCAAATGAACTGAGGATTCCTGAAAACTAACCATTCAATTAAACCCCATGCCATGTTTGTGACAGCTTATTCTTATCACAGTTAGAACAAACAAACTATAATGTTAACCTGCTAAATGTAACAGAGAAGCATAATATTGTGGTCAATGAAGACAAGGTCCGTAATCGCTTCTTATCCATACATCGAATCACGAACTTCTGAGTTCAGATGAGAATCCATTTGAACCCCATGATCTGAGACATTTCATTCCAATGCATAATGGGAACGTGATCAGTTAGTGCACAGATTTCATCACATCACGTCACGGATATTCACTGGAATTACAATCGTGGTCAACGCGAAAATGATATCCACAAATCGATACCAGTATATCAGTATTTACAATGGCATCTCATTAACGATGAAGCGAGTTTAGTAGACAGTTACAATGAATGTTGAATTAGGTCATATTGACTATGGAAATAATCAATACACA
This sequence comes from Schistosoma guineensis, assembly GCA_944470375.2. Taxonomy (NCBI): domain Eukaryota; kingdom Metazoa; phylum Platyhelminthes; class Trematoda; order Strigeidida; family Schistosomatidae; genus Schistosoma; species Schistosoma guineensis. Next base: position 23,063,777 of record OX103895.1, read on the forward strand.
CGATACCATAGAATCACACACAGTTGCGGAGTAGTCTGTCAATCTGATGATTATTAACAAGACAATTCTTTTCTTTCTCTCACACTATCAATCATTTCATTAGTCGTTCAGGCGTTTCTCATAGTTAAAACATTCCATTTAGAAATGTAATAGTACATTTGTCAATCGAGTGGCAGAGTAAATTATAATGTGTATTGTCTTCTATCTTTCATTTAACAGAGAATACTTCGTTGTGGTTTGCAGATATTCAAGGTGAATGTTGTTCAGATTATTTGTATTCACGCTCAGTTCTCTTACAACCTGACATATCGGAATAGTTACCGGTACTTCGATCTTTAGTTCATCGCAAGAAACAGTGTTGGATATTGTTCTGTCGAGCCACATTTCACAACCAACATATTATGATTAGAAGTGGCTTGCATTTTTAAGCGAATATCGATCGTTAATTTGATCTGTTTAACAGTATTCATTTGACTATATTCTATCAATCTGTATTATCAATTGTCTGTGCACTTCATCCATGAGTATTATCAGTCCGAAAACATCTTTCCAATACGATCATGAAAGGATCATTTTTAGGTAAATCAACTGGCATCGTATGTTGTCTCTTTGATTTCGATCCATGCTGGTAGCAAACAAACTAATATAACTTGGTAGAAACGCTAAAGTGATGAATCACGTGAACTCTAAAAATACTAAGAAATGTTGGATATTATGACAGTAAGGTCGAATTCTCATCAATAAATATATGAACACTGATTCAATCTATCAACACATACTCAGCCGTCAGCTTAAGTTATCTGCGGAAGCACATAAACTTGCGAAGGATTGATTACTCCATTAAGTCATATACATGGGAGGGCCATGATATCAATATGGTTGAAAAAGGAATATTTCCTGGCTGTATCCACTTCCACTTCACAGTAATTCGACAATGCTGTTCATTGATCCTTTGTTGGATTAAGTAATGATAATAATGAATATTTGACATGAGTTTCCTTTGTATAGTGAGAATACGGAGTTGATCTGAAAACAAAATGCGATGCATTAGTGATACACATTTCAAGAAATGAAGTCACACCTATCATTGTCTAGACATCATTATAGAGGACTAATGATGGTCAATTTGAAAGCAAAGTGATCATTAGAAATAAAGGATGGATGTCCAATACTTTCTTGTTTTTTATTGATGCCTTAAGCTCAGTCCACAAATGCAAACTATGAAAATTCTACGATCTCTACGAAACCTCATACTGATAAAAAGTATTGTATTATGTAAATCATAAGAAGTGACCCCATCACCCTGGGCTGTAAAATGCATTCAAAGTGATCAACTTATTTTAGTTACATCATGAAACTTTGGGTTTTACATCGAGTAAGGTTTCCGAAAATCTGAGCATTTCATTTGGAAAATTCCACTACAAGACGTTCAGAGTTATTTTAAGGTACTAGGACGAAATAGTCTTTCACTACGTCCAGGTTTCCTTGCTCAATTAACATTCGTTGGATCTCTGGATCTTAAACAGTTTTATTAAACTGGGAAAAGCATCAAGGCACGAATAATGGACAGTGAAATCTCTCGATTCTACCGTAGGCCGAAAGTAAACAAACAAACATCCTAATACATCCAATCGTATATTTCCTGGAACCCCAACATAATACATATCGGGAGAAATTTCAAGAACATTCAAAGATTTAGTGGATACATTCTATCACTTCATCGAATTTCACATACAATTCTCGGGTACGTTTGAGGAGATTCAAGTCAACAACGACGAACTGATGATGTTCATCAATGTTACAGCCTTATTCAGCTCAACTGAACCAAGCTCAACAAAGGAAACTCTATATCTGCTCCTCGTCAATCACACACACATACGAAGCTTCAAGACAAAGCTCAACAATCGAAAATGAATCAAACAACGAACTATCATTCTTGGACATGTTAATCACCAGAACCGGCACAAGAAATCTAAAGACTCGAGTATATCAGAAACCGACCCACACAGTTCAAATTCTCAATTACGGTAGCAACGACCAAAGAATTTACAAAATCCACTGCGTACAGACTTTATTCAAGAGAGAGAGAGCACACTGCAGCACACTTGCAGCTCGCAAAAAATGAAGAAAAATACCTGGTGAATGTGCTTCAAAAGAACAGCCACCCACACAACTTCATCAAGAAATATTAACTCAACACACCGGCAAAAGTAATTCATGTATAAGAACTAACAGACAGATCATCCTACCACATAACTTCAATCAATGCTATACAAACTATTGGATGAAATGACAAAATAAAAGAAACCCAAAACCATTTACAAAATAAACTGTTCCACTAGCGAAAAACACTATATCGGACAAATTAGACGCCTTCTTCATCCTTGCCTGTATGAACATCAATTAGAGGTCGAACGCCATGACATATCTTCGTTTATATGAATGCATGTTGAAACCGTGAGTACACGTTCGACTTAGAAAATGTTAAGGTTTCGGATATTGAAAATATTAAGATCACCAAAAAATCTTTAGAAACTTGGTACTGAGACAATTAGCAATGAACACATCAAAATGAATCCAATCTATCGACTACTCAAAAAAGTCATAGACAAATATAGGACTAAGAATCAAGTTAAAGGGAAACAAAATCAAAATAAAGCTGTAGACAATGACAGGTTAAGGGTCGAAAATAACCAATCATAATTGAAGCCAAAAGGACAAGCTGTATGATCCAAACTACAGTTTGGATTGAAGAATAGCCGTTCAGGTAGGTAAGACACGCGCCCTTGCCCGTCAAAATTAAAAACAAGTAATCGGGTAAATGACGATTCTATAATTCACCATAAATTTAAATGTAAATCGTTACCTAAACAAATATTACCACCCGCCTATTCAACCAATAATTGTTCAATCGATCAAATCGTAATTACAATAAATAAAGAAGTTGATAAAAGATGAGAGAAAAATTACCAGTCACAACAAATGAACGCTATTCTATCTTGACTGGATAGAACACGCACAAAAGGAGGTGCAAATCAATATGGCGGTCATCAAGAACAAGTGTCAATTAAAACAACATAGATGCAGTTCGGGAAGAAACACAAAAACTTAGGGAGGGCGTAAGAAAAATAAAAAATATGACAAGAAATAAAAATATTAACAACTCAAATGTAATCAAAAGACTAACAATGTACAACTAAGGGATTCAATAGGAACAAAGTGCAAGTGTATACATGGAGGGATTTTCACACACACAAGACATTCAAAATAGATCTTACACAAGCTGTCAGTCATTTATAGAAACATTTGAACACTTCTAGCTGAAGTTTGTGCTGATGATATTGTCCAAAAAGCAATGAAAACTCCACGACCAAATCATCTCATTCACAGGACAAAACTCTACCTAAACCATCTACCTGTGATACAATTCGTGATACAATCGACTGATGTTTTATACCAACAGATAAACAAATGGATGTAGACACTATCTGGTACGTAATGGTATAACGAAAAATAACTGGAATTTCAAAAGTCAGACAATATAATGGTATGCAAACAGTGGTAGTGCACGTCTAAGTTACTAATCCACCCCTAATCTATATCACTTGTTAACAATAAGGTGTAAGGCGATGGAAATGGCACTTAAACTGAGGTAGTAAAGCAAAGTGTTTTCGTAAACATTTTAATATAAATTACAAATCACATAGACGTTATCAAGCGACTCTCTTCTCACTAACACACGACTAACAGTAATAAGCGTTTGATAACACCTGTATACTTTCGTAAATGATAATGACTCAGTACAAGTACAAGTCAAAGTTCATCGGCAGTGGGGTTTACTACCATCTAGGATTGAAAATTAATCTGCTAAGATACGTTGAGCTTTGGTTGTGTACTTTTGATTTTGACTCTTTAAATTTATATATCAATATAGATGGACTTTTAATGTCTAGAAGCTCCAATCAACAATTATGGCCTATACTAGGACGGAGCATTGCCCCTAGGTTTAGTGATGTGTTCATGATAGGGATCTACTGAGGGAATACTAAACCGGCAGAATTCAACGAATTTTCTGCGGACACAATTTCTGAAATAAAAGAAGTGACTGACGTGTGTCTTTTTAGTGTTAAGTTTGATAAATACATAGCTATTAGGTTGACGGCCGTTATATGTGACGCACCTGCTCGTTCTTCTGTTAGGTACACGGCAAATCATAACGGTGAGACAGGTTGCGACAGGTGTACTGTACTTGGGAGACGGCTGGAGGGGAAGATGACCTTTCCAAATGGGCTATATACTTTAAGAACGGACGACACCTTCTGTCGTCAGACTCAATCTATCTACAATCAAGGACATTCTATTATGGAAACGCTTTCTATTAATATGATTTTAACTTTTCCTTTAGATTCTATGCAAATGGTGTATCTAGGTGTCACAAAAAAGCTGGCTAATTTATGGATAGATTTAGCACGCAGAAGACTGCTGAACTCGAACTCATGTGCAATTAGGTACATGAATAGTTTAATATCAGGTTGCGCGGCAAGTACTCCTTCCGACTTTCCGCGTAAATGCCGTACACTAGACTCTGTATCGGCATGGAAAGCTTCTGAATGTGGGTTGTTCCTTCTGTATTTAGGCCCTATGATTCTTCAAAAACATTGCCATAACCTTTGTATCTTAAGTTCCGGCGTTTAGCGTTATCCATGTATCACCTTGCACATCCGAAATTACATAATACTGTTGTAGAACCCGCCAGGATAGATTTACAAAACTTTCCTAAGGCATACGAATGGTTTTATGGGTCTGAAAACTTAGTTTACAATGTGCATTCGTTACAGCACCTCCCTGACGACGTTCGTGCACATGGACCATTAGATAACTTTTCAGCCTTTCCATTCCAGTCTCATATGAGACAAATTAAGGGTTGTGTGCATAGTGGGTTTGCAGTAGCTAAGCAAGCAGCTCAGCGTTATGCTGAAAAAATGTCCTTCTGTAATAGACTTCAACTTAGCTGTCTAACAAATACTACCCCAATAGGCGATAATGATGTCTCCAACAAACAAGTAATTATGTTTGAGAATAGTAGAAAAAGTTAATTTAGGCCTGATAATGTAGTAGTAGTAGCAGTAGTAGTAGTAGTAGTAGTAGTAGTAGTAGTAGTAGTAGTAGTATTAGTAGTAGTAGAAGCAGTAGTAGTAGTAGTACTGGCAGTAGTAGTAGTAGTAGTGGTAGTAATAGTAGTAGTAGTAAACGGACAGCCTGGTTTAGTCACTGATATGAAGGAGGATGGACTACTAAGATTATTGACTTTCAATGACCTACGCAATTACTTTGAAGATCCTTTCCCATCTAGTTGATATACGAATCTTTATGTGCTCCGTACTTAGCCATGAACACACATGGGTATCGGTTAAGGACATTGATTGTAAATGTATTGCCATAAATTGTATCAATAATCTAGTTATAATCCCATTGTTGCATACTTTAATGTAAATGTATTTTGATTCATTAGTGTTTAATTCATGATGATAAACCATTTAATTACGTCTTATGTTATTGTTAACCTGCTAACAAGAAATACGTCATTGTTGACGTCCCTAGCAAGAAACAACTTATGGTGGAGGTGGATTGTCAAGAGGTGGATTGTCCGCAAAATCTGCCTTTTTTCAACGGAGCTGGTCGATATCCACCTGCAGAACTGCGATAGACCAGATGACAACTGGTTAGTTCTGAAATGTAATGCAATTCACAAATTAGGTAAGTAACAAACATAGAAACTATAATTCACTATAGATTCTCTGCAGTCTGCCAAAGATCTATTAGTTTCTTTACAATAGCAATGGCAATAGCCATGTACAATATCCGAAATTCCGGTTGTTTGACAAATTCGTCTCGCCAATTGCCAAGTACGTTTCATTACTGTTTAGATGTTAACGAATTAGTTCGATGCAATTAGAGATATCACTTACAACATCAGAATCTAAGCATGTCGGTGGTGCTAGAGCGGACCAGTAAGTCACTTGCATCATCAAGTGAACTTTTACAACTTTGATAGGTTGTACAGAATGATGCAGAATATGTCCTCAGTCATTACGGACTTAAGTATTAATGTGAAGCAATTACCATCTAGGTCCAATGAACGCGAACAATCACATCAATTCGATTGCGGAATACCGAGTCAGCAGTTCCCTTTGTCATCTGAAAAGGAACTGCAGATGCTGGACACTGATTTGCATCAGAAAGAAACCAGAGACAGATTTGTAAGTCATCAACGTTAATTTAATAATTTATTCGTATTGCAGATGGAAATGGTTACGAGGTTATCGGGTGATGATCCGAAAACATCAATGCGGTATGTTCTGTCGTACCTCTTGACACCTGAGGTTGCCAGTAACTTCACGTTACTTGGCACTTCTTCGGAACGACCACTTCAAAAATACCGGTTTTACGGCTGCATACGAAGTAGCCCATATTTAGTATTTAAACTTTAGGTGCGTCAACAAATCGCATTCTATCATCCTCTGTCAACAAAAAAGACCTTGCAAAGCTGTACGACATGGCGACACAAGGTTATTTTCACGATGTCAGAGACAAAGTGATAAAGCGTAAAGGAAGGAAAGAAGGGCAGGTATGTACTAATTTAAAGTGATAACTTCCCTACGGCCCTATAGTTACAGTCAACAGTGTTACCGGACATAACCGTAAGTTTAGCTTAAAGTATTTGGCTCTGCCAAAACATGTCATTCAGATATCGTTGTGACTTCTTTTGTTTTTTGAACTTCAGAATTCACAGGACGACCGTTTTCATTCTCAATAGCCGAATGAACGTGGCTAAAGGCAATAGTCCGTGCAATTTTCTTGATGTTCCGCTTAATTTTCAAAAAACATTATTTTGTAAAAGAACTTACTTTATTACTTACATGGGAAACTATAAAAGTGTTGAGAATGTGTGTTTGAGTGTCAGCGAACTTTTGATTAAATGCACATGCCTTATAAATCATACATCACCTGTTTCATCTTTTGCAGATCTCTTCAAATAACAATGAATTGGCAATAACAATGGATATGCAAAACGATTGATGCTCAAGCTTCTGCTATAATGTTGTACAATAATACGCTTTTCCTTTTCAATGAAATTATTTTAAAATATACCCGTTTTCCCGTGGCCTGCAGTTTTAGTGTGGTTTGTTTATGGAATAAAGGCGAACAAAGGAGACCATTGGGATTATGCCAATTGATCAGATATAGACAGTTCTGTGTGTATTTAGGCAAAATGTAGACAATTCAGCGGATATTTAGGCGAAAAGTCGAAAATTCAGCGAATATTTAGGCGAAAAGTAGGCAATACAGCGGATATTAAGGCAAAAATTAAATAATTCAGCGGGTATTCAGGTGAAAAGTCGGACATTCGGCGGAAATTTAGGCGAAAAGTAGGCGATACACCGGATATTTAATCATAAAGTCGGCAATTTATCGACAAAGCGGCACAAAGAGGGAAATCCGCAATTATTTCCTCGCACAGGCGAAAAAGGCGATATTCTCACGCGTTTTCCCCTTTATTTCTCGTTTCTCTTCCAATGCACTTACCAAAGTACTTCCCCTTTGTTCGCTTAATTTCCCTTTTTTGGTTGCCTGGGTTTTCTTTGATGAAAATACCAATTTAGACCATGAAACGTGAATACATTATAACTTTGACACTTTAAATACCATATTTCTTTATAATGCACTTACATGTAAATCTATGTTGTCATGTATCAGATGTTAAACTTGTTATTTAGTAGTTGTTACATCTATCGAAGCGTCCAAGTCACCCGATTAAGATACACTCAAAACCGAAGTTTCCAAAACAACGATTTGTCTTCAATAGTGGTTCTCTATTAAATAATACACAAAATTTAGTTACTAACCTCAACTTGTTAGGTGTCTGGGCGTTTAAACGCGTCCTTCAGATATGAAAATAAAAAAACTTACTTTAACAGTAACATGAAGAATAATTATAACATACGGTAGTGCAAAAGACAGCTGATAGCTGTGTCTAAGTTTGATAACAGTTTATGAACAACCGAAACCCCAACCCAGAGCAAAATAATATGGAAACTGCAACATGTTGCGTCTGAACAGGTGCACAAACTGTGGATAACCGTTACAGCGATTACGGTACAGTGAATATAATGATAAATACAATGTTAAGTACAATAAACATTATAAGTATATGTGAAGAATCCAGAATATTACAGTACAACTTGCGTTACAACATGAGTGTGAAAATTGATGCTGAATGTAAATAAGTGGTGTAAAACAATATACAAAAGAGTAGAAATGGAGCGAGTAGGAACAATGTAAGACACACTTAACAACCACTATGAAGAAAACTGGAAGCACTGAACGGCCGTTTCGTAATGATGAGTTGGTAACTGTCCCCAAAGACGGTTTTGTACTGTATATATACGTTTTGAATTGTGTTTGTTGTTATCGCTGGTTCCTGACTGTTCGCAGAATATAATTCCCCATTCCAAGCTTGGACTTCTCCCTCTAGTTAGCGGGACTGGGACGTATCAATAGCTAGCTTACTGGTCTTTGGTCACCGAGTCTTGTTTCTTGTTCGCAGATTAAGTGAACTCGTGATGGCTTCAACCCTAGCATAATTACTCACAACCTCACCTCTAGTATGACATAAGGCCTTCAGATGTCTAATTCGGGATCCATCACTATAGATTCCTAACTTCAATGACGTCGCTATACTATTTAATCATCATGAATTCCCACCGATAAATAAAATTTAGTTATATCTTGGTGAATTTAAAATATATGAAACTCTCAAGTAACCCTAATAGTTAGGGGTAAATATTTATTCATTTGTACAGATGGTGATAAATCTTCATTAGTTATTCATCAGTTTTAAGCCACTTGCAAGTAGTACAAATAGAAGTTTGTAAACGAAGAAAACTCATCGCAGTAAATTGTCAGCATATTGCACTGTAGCGTGCTTAATAAAATGATTTTAAAAATTAGCCAAGTCTAAGGCATTTGGATTTGGGATCGCTAGTAAAATAGAATTATTTATATATCGAAATAACTGTGATGCAATATGAACTAGGCATTATAAATAAGAAGAAACGTCCAAAGTTTGACTTATTTACCTTTTACTTTCTATATAATCATAGGATGCTTTGATGGTACTTTGTCAGCGTAGAGGTGTCGCGCGTAATCTATAATTTGCCAATTAACTGGGTCCATCACATTTACACTGTATACTCATTAACAGTGAGGATGCGTGGTCCCAAGAATTACTAAAGGAGTTTGAACAACTGCCTAATATTTCATGCTAATTTACAATATCTCATTTCTCAATAATCTGTGATACAAACTCTGTTCATAAAAACACTACTCATTTAGCAAATATATTTGGAAAATATTATGTACGAGTTATAAAGATTTTTAAATTCGGATATGAGAAATGTCTATATCAGAAAGTGTAAATAAGTGTAAATATGTGTACGAAATGAGAATTTCACACATTTGATCGTTAGTAGTTGTTACTTACTTACGCCTGTTACTCCTCGTGAAGGAGCATAGGCCGCTCACCAGCATTCTCCATCCAACCCTGTCCTGGGCAATTCTTCCAGTTGTGATTCATCCTTTTCATATCTGCTTCTATTATCCGACGCAGTGTGTTCTTTGGCCTTCTTCTTTTTCGCTTCCCTTCAGGATTCCAAGTTAGGGCTTACCTCGTGATGTAGTCTGATGATTTGCGTAATGTATGTCCTATCTACTTCCATCGTCTTTTCCTAATTTCTTCTTCAGCTGGAAGCTTGTTTGTTCTCTCCCACAGTAGGCTATTGCTGATGGTATCCGGCCAATGGATGTTGAGTAACTTGCGTAGACAGCTATTTATAAATACTTGTACTTTCTTGATTGTGGTTGTTGTAGTTCTCCAAAATTCAGCTCCATACAGTGGAACTGCCTAGACGTTCGGATTGAAGAATCTCACTTTGATATTGGTTGAAAGTTGTTTTGAGTTCCATATGTTCTTCAATTGAAGGAATGCGACCCTTGCTTTGCCAATCCTCGCCTTTACGTCTGCATCAGATTCTCCTTGTTCATCGATGATGCTTCCCAGGTATGTGAAGGATTCTACATCTTCCAGAGTTTCACCATCAAGAGTGATTGGATTGCTGTTTTCTGCTTTGAATTTGCGGACCTTGGTTTTCTCTTTGTGTATGCTGAGGCCTACTGATGCAGATACTGCTGCTACACTGGCTGTATTTATTTGCATCTATTCGTGTGTACGCGATAGGAGGGCTAGGTCATCTACGATGTCCAAATCGTCTAATTGATTTTGAACTGTCTATTGTATTCCGTGTTTTGCTTCGGATGTCGAGGTTCTCATAATCCAGTCGACGACTAGAAGAAAGAGGAAGGGAGAGAGTGGACAATCTTGTCTGACTCCGGTCCTTACTTGGAATGCATCTATAAGCTCTCCTCCATGCACGAACTTGCACTGTAGTTCGTCGTATGAGTTCCGGATAATATTGACAATCTTCTCAGGAACTGCGTAGTGTCGAAAAAGTTTCCATAACGTTCTCCTATCTCTACTGTCGAATGCTTTTTCATAATCAATGAAGTTGATGGGTGAGACTCTAATTTATGGACGAGTCAATCAGAAGCGTCTGAGGAATTCCAAGCTCACGGCGATAAGTTCAATACGAGATGCTCACATTCGATCGTTTTAGAGAAGAGGTGATTTTTGAGCGGCTACAACAGATGGGACTATTAAGAAGTTCCTGTATCTGTGACTGCGGCAATCAAATGACGATGTGAAGACTACCGTGATGACATCAGATTTCGTTGTAGTCACCAGTAACATTGTCTGCGGCTTTTGCAGATGTGCACCCTAACCCTAAACCCTATCCATAACCCTAACCTGACCCCTAACACTAACCTTAACCCTAAACCCTAAACTTAACCCTAACTCTAAACCCTAACTCTAACCCTAAACCCTAACCCCATGCACTATGATTTCAGGACATCTGAACCTTTATCTAACCTTAACAAGTTTTTAAATCATGTAAAAGAAGAATATCCGCTGTAATTCATAAGTTTTTTATGATATGTTTTCACTTTATACTAACTCTCTTCTGATTGACTAATAGTTTCAAGGTCACTTAAAAATTCGTTCAAAGGCCGTCCATAAAATATAGTCCTACCAGTTGATGTATAGTGACGAGTTCCACTCAACTGGTTGTTCGGCGATCATCCGTAGTGTTGCAATATAGCCTGTGCACGACCGGTCCCTAAGGAACCCAGCTTATTGATCTCGAAGTTGGGTGTCTACTGCGTCGTTCATCCGGTTCAGCAACACTCGTTTAGTGGCCTGCCTTCTTTGTACCTAACCGGTCTCTCTGGTTTACTATATTTCCCTGCTAGTTTCTTTGTTGTATCGTAAAGCTGTTTCATCTTTTCTTCTCTTGCAGCATTTTCCTCCGTCGTTGCTAATTCTTCCACGTATTTCTGCTTGACGGGTTCAATGCTCCTCTTCACTTGCTTGTTTGCTTCTATGTACTCAGCTTGTGCTTGGACTTTCTCTGCTCGTGTTCCATTGCTGTTAATTGCTGTCTTCTTGTTCTTCCTTTCTTTGGTCTTGTCCGGTGTTTCTATAGAGACGCATTCCTTATGATGGTGGTTCTTTAAACCCAGAACCTCTTGACACGTTGAAGTTAATGCTCCTTTGATACCTTTCCAGTTGTCCTCCACAGCCGTTTCTTTTTCCTTCAGTAGATCCTGTAACGCTTGGAACCTCTTGTTGAGAGCTATCTTGAATTCACTGAGTTTGTCAGTATCTCGAAGGAAGGCTGTATTGAACATTTGTAATGCTGTTTGTCCAGTTTTCCAGTTCTTCTTTAGCTTCAGCTTTAAATTGGGCACAACTAGGTGGTGATCTGAAACTATATCAACTCCTCTCCTAGCTCTCACATCTTCCATTGTCCTTCGGAATCTTTTATTGATGCCATTATGATCTATCTGATTCTCTGTAGTGTGGTCCGGTGAGATCCATGTAGCTTTGTGTATACGCTTGTGTGGAAATATTGTGCCTCCTATGACTAATTTGTTGAATGCACATAGATTTGCAAATCTTTCTCCATTTTCGTTTCTTTCTCTCAGTCCATATCGTCCCATAATATCTTCATATCCGGTGTTGTCTATTCCGACTTTGGCATTTAGATCTCCCATCAGAATAGTTAGGTCTTTTCTTAGGCATTTCTCAAAGATTGGCTGCAGCCGCTCGTAGAATTTATCTTTAATGTCGTCGTTGCTATCATTGGTGGGTGCACAACATTGGATAATATTCATTGTGATCCCCTCCTTCTTTCTTTCGAATGATGCTTTGATGATTCTGGATCCGTGAGATTCCCATCCTACAAGTGCATTTCGTGCTAGCATGGACAGCATTAGAGCAACTGTATGAGTGTGTGGAGCATTTTCCTCTTCGTGACCGGAGTATAGCAGCATCTCTCCTGTATTTAGCCTTTGTTGTCCAGCTCGGATCCAATGGGTTTCGCTGATTTCTAGTACTACCAATTTGTATCTCCTCATTGTTCGAACGTTCTATGTACCTATAAAAGTTGTTGCTCAGGTTATTAGAAGGGTCATCGACCTCATGGCTTTTGAAGGAACTCGGCTTTCACCATGAAGCGTCATAGTTCTTCTAAATGAAGAACTTCTAACTCTCAGGGCACAGTGTAAAGGGTTTGAATTATTTTTTCGGTAAGCGTTTATTTAGCTAGTAACTTCTCTACGGGATGAGGTCGCTAACCCCATGCCCAACCCTCCTCCTTTACCCGGGCTTGGGACTGGCAGTAACCCTGGAACAGCTACAGGCGGAGTTTAGTAGTTGTTACTACATGTTTACAACAAGACAGAGAAGAAACCATGGAGCATTAAATGATTGTCGAAATGGTTTCCCTCTTTTCATCAGTTAGTTTCCAAACCGATTTCACTCCAAAAACTGTTTTCTCTGTACTGTTATAGTACTTACTAGTAGCCAGAAGTGTTATTTAAATGTGAAATAGTCAACTACAGGTAAAATCTGATAAATTTAATAAATGATAACAATAGTGAATTGATAGTAGCTATGTTGGACATTCATTTAGGATAATATATGTGGCTTAAGCCACATATTGGTCAGCAGATATCGGCCTTATTAGCTCACTACACGTCCAGTTGTTGTTTGTTTCAATAACTGTCAAACGAGAGCCTTTATTATTTAAGCAGACGTCAAACTTGGTATGACGGGATTTTAGATGTTTCATCTAGAAGTAAGATTTGTAAATGCATATTGACAGTTTGTGATTATTGAATGTCATGATCAATATTCTCTCAATGTTAAACACTGGTGAATTGTCATTATGTCGTTCCAAATGATAGAGAGGAAATCGTCGAATTTCGAAAAACAGTCGATGTCTTCACTAAACAGATAGTCCAGGTATAATTTTCGAATAACTCACACTGCAAGTGTAGATGAAGGTCCAGAAGAATTAGACGTCGTACTCCAAGCATCACTCGACATAACACTTATTGGCACCATACAACGTACGGTAAACAAAGCAAAAAATTGTACTTCTCCCTGTAAATTTGCAAACACATATCAAGCAAAACGTGAAGGCCAACTATTAGTGACGACTTCAGTCTCTGGCCACAACTCTCATGTATGTCGTTTGTTCTGTGTCACAGACAAAAGAACCGGAACACAGTTCTTAGTCGACTCCAGGGCAGAGGTTAGTATAGTACCACGTACAACACTTGAGAAAACACACCTGAACTTAAGCACTTAAGCGCGCGAGACTAATAGATCGTGGGTTGGAATCCCGCGAGGCGTGATCATGTATTCGCAGTGCTGGGGAGTCCCACAATAGGACGAAACGGCCATCCTGTGCCTTCAGGATTTCCATGGTCGTCTAGTTTCAATTGACTCATGCTCTCAACAATTGAAACTAACTCAATGTAGTCAAACTACTTGAGATGTTTAAGTAGTATAACTCGGTATTGAAAATCAGTGATGTTGATAAATTACTTACTGGACATACACAATATTATTAAGAATGCTGTGCTACTACCTGGACATAGATCTCAAGGAACAAATAGTTCGTTACTTCAGGTCAACAAAGTTTAAGATTTGAAAGAGTAACTGTTTTACCATACTTCTTGTTACTTTCACGATAATATACATTTCACATTAGTAATGTAGTGAACGAGAACACACAAGTGGCAAAAACCAAAATCCAATGTTAGCCACCATCCATGTTTACTTATAATGCTCGTTACTGAAAGTAATATCGAGGCAATACTGACAGTATGCACATATGTCAATGAGAGACTGATCGATTGCAGTCCTAAACATAAGTGGGAAGTTTCAAGTCAACAATATCAAGTGAATTTACTGTAAATACTTTAATGATTATAGAATAAATTTCACAGCGAATGTACACGAATTACATAGATTGACTGAATATGATCTGCTATACTGTTATTATTAATCATTGGAACGAAACAACTTTACATAATACTCGACAATGAAAGTGTGTAGAATAAATTGAGTTCAACTGTGGAGATTGAATAATATTAAACAATCATATTGTGGAAGATATTGACAGTGATGTAAACAGTTCGATCTGCACACTAAATGAATGCATATTTTCTATTTCTTACAACATTCAACAATAACAATCATCATAACAGTCACATAATATTGATAATGACATTTGTGTTCAGTGAACTATGAACAATGATGAGCGAAAGGTGACAGACTTCCAGGACTAATTATTGTTTACGAAGGCTGTTTCATTATCAACATGAAATAGGTTAATTTGACCCACATGATTCTGTTGTGTTCGGTTTACCGAAGTCAGCTGTACCCTAAGTGCTGATTTATTCATGATTAGTAACTTTTTTGTATAAGTTGGATTGTTTGCGAGTGTTAATGGGAAAATCGTTGTCGCCGTATCACATTTCGCTACAGCTTGTTAAGATCTATGGAATATTCAACTTGACGTAGTCATGATGTATCCATATCAAATGATTGGGCTTCTCTTACAGTACTGATTGTTCAAACTACATTGATTATCTGTGTGACATGAAATATTCATAAGCGATTAAATAAACGTCCTAATGTGTACAACAACTATATTGATGTCTTCATGAGAAAAACACAAATGATGCTTAACAAACATGTTATGAACAAGGTTTATCAAGTGGAAAATAACCTTCAGTATGGAGCATTCATATCTGATGGTTTCCATGTCATGTTTAATTCCAGCTGATAATTGCTTCGTTTTTGTATTCAACAGAATTAACCTTATTATTTGAAATGCTACCTGGTGCATAAGGGAATCCCTAACTGGTGTTTATCTTCCACGTCCAATTATTAAACTCAATTCACTTAACCTCTACAGATTATTACCGATTTCCTCTGTCGTAGAAATCGAACTGTTCAATTACACTTGATATTAAATAGATGAACAAATGGAATCCAGTGAATGGATTCGATGACATTCTCATCGTTATTAAATACTGTAATACTGATAATTGACTATTCATTCATTAGATAGATAGAATATTGACTTCGTCATTAGAAATGATTGAATTACTTAACGAAATCATAGAACAGGTTAGTTAATAAGAAAACAATCTGATTTGTTTCGTTAAGTCCCATAGATTTCTTTTGAAGTTGTACTGACGTGTTCATTTCTACTTTGATCAGTGAAAATCCTCTTACGAATTCGTATTACACATTCATCTATAGTGATTACTTCTGTACCATTCCATATAAAGTATCAGTTTAACTAAGCGACATCTCTTAGCTTTCAACCATCAGGGTAAGCGAAAGTTAGTTGGTAAAATGTTTTTGTGAGTAAACAAGCACATAACCAATCAAATAAGACGAGTTATAAGAAGCAGGAAACATCGAAATGTTGACATACAGCATTTCCATTTACAGTTGTTCAGCCTACATACAAAGAACGAGAAGGCGAACGAGTAGTTTAGAGGCAACATCTATAAATGTGAGTCTGGTAGACACTTAATCAAAAAGCATCACTTCCCTCAAGATTACACCTACATCTTTCTGACGACGGCGTATTCAAATGAAATCTAGGTTTAGGTTTCCTCAACGACTTACTGCAACATTCACATTACATATATTCATGGTGTAAAACATGTGTCGATTTTGACCACAGAAACGAATTATATTATCAAGAAATAGAAATATGTGGTGTCTTATCTGGCATTCATACGCTGTGGAGACTCCATTCACTTACTGAGCTTATCGGGTCAATAAGATCATTCATTATTTTCATTTCAAAGTGCTATCACGTAATTGTTCTCAATAAACTAACAGTCAAATGAGTTTGTTCTGTTCTTAACCAAATCACTTATTCGGTTGTTTTGTACAATGTTTACTTAACCAAAGTCCAATGAAACAAAAGTAACCACTCATCAGTTAATACTAATGATAATGCAAAGCAATTGATGAATTTAATTATAAATTTGTGTAATTTTATTGAATCATCAATAATACTGAACATTCGAATAATTCCATGTAAGTTTATCAATTTTTCTATCAAACTGTATGAATTAAGCATGAGTTTAGATTTCTTGATAAGTCGTGTTATAAGTAGCATTGATCTCTTACCTGGAGGTCCACTTATCGACTTAGAATACACAGATGACATAGTCCTGTTTGATGAAGACTCTGATAAAATGCAGAATCTTTTGGTAGCAGTGATCAACAACGCCATGGTATTTGGATGCTCTTCTCTCCCTCTAAATGCAAGTTGTTGCTTCAGAACTGGCCTGCCTCAACAGTTGAATGCAAAGCTTTTCTTGATAACAATACCGTATGAAAACGAAGAGAGAAAAGAGGTAAGCATTACACCACAATAAATTACCTTTGACATTGTTTTCATTACGGAATCTCTCATAGTACAAACTCCATGGTATTACATTAAGGTGTTTGAGTGCAGTTCGTGTTTCAGGCTAAAGTTAGCAACTTGACATTTGGAAGGATTACGTATGAAACCATTAACAACAGACCGTCGTTAATTGAAATGCATTACCTCGTTCATTTCAAGAGGATATGAAGAAGTAGAAATCCACATTCCTAATATACACATCTGGATCATCAATCTACCTAACAAAGTGTTTCCCATAGAAGATGAGAGGGCGATCATGCTTCGATTGTATGACATTCACATTTTACCCATAAATATATCATAGTAAAAGAGATAACTTAACGTAAGCAACAACAACATACTTCCATTGAGAATTATTTATTTGAATGAATGCAATAGTCATTGGTAATAATCTTTTTCTCTGGATTGAGTGCCATAACGTTAATGACTTTAAGTCACACCTCATGCAGTGAGCAACGAACATGAATCTGATGAGATCAATTTTCATCGACTTTCAGTCTTTGTTATTAAGATGATACAGCAAACTAGTCAGATGGAACACTATACATCAACTTCATTGATTATGAAAAGGCATTTGACAGTGTAGATAGAAGGACATTATGGAAACTTCTTCGACACTACGCAGTTTCTCAGAAGATTGTCAATATTATCCGGAACTCATATGACGAACTACAGTGCAAGGTCGTGCATGGAGGACAGCTGACAGATGCATTCCAAGTAGAGACCGGAGTCAGACAAGACTGTCTTATCCCTTCATTTCTCTTTCTTCTGGTGGCTGACTGGATTATGAAGACCGCGATATCCAAATGAAAGCCTGGAATACAATGGACAGCTCAGAATCAATTAGACGATTTGGACTTCGTAGATGACCTAGCCCTCCTATCGCGTACACACGAACATATGCAGATAAATACAGCCAATGTAGCAGCAGTCTCTGCATCAGTAGGCCTCAGCATACACAAAGAGAAAACCAAGGTCCTCAAATTCAAAGCAGAAAACAGCAATCCAATCACTCTTGATGGTGAAACTCTGGAAGATGTAGAATCCTTCACATACCTAGAAAGCATCGTCGATTAACATGGAGGTTCAGATGCAGACGTAAAGGCGAGGATTGGCAAATCAAGGGTCGCATTCCTACAATTGACGAACATATGGAACTCAAAACAACTTTCAACCAATATCAAAGTGCGAGTCTTCAATACGAACGTCAAGGCAGTTCTACTGTATGGAGCTGAAACTTGGAGAACTACAACAACCACAATCAAGAAAGTACAAGTATTTATAAATAGCTGTCTACGCAAGGTACTCAACATCCATTGGCTGGATACCATCAGCAACAGCCTTCTGTGGGAGAGAACAAACAAGCTTCCAGCTGAAGAAGAAATTAGGAAAAGACGATGGAAATGGATAGGACACACATTACGCGAATCATCAAACTGCATCACGAGGCAAGTCCCACCATATAATTCTGAAGGGAAGCGGAAAAGTGGAAGGTCAAGGAACACGTTACGTTGTGAAATCGAAGCAGATATGAAAAGGATGAATCACAACTGGAAGGAGCTAGAAAGGATTGCCCAGGACAGGGTTGGATGGAGAATGCTGGTGAGTGGCCTATGTTCCTTCACGAGGAGTAACAGGCGTAAGTAAGTAAGTAACAACTACTAACGATCAAATGTGTGAAATTCTCATTTCGTCCACATATTTACACTTATTTACACTTTCTGATATAGACATTTCTGATATTCGAATTAAAAAAAACTCATAACTTGTACATAATATTTTCCAAATATATTTGCTAAATGAATAGTGTTTTTATGAACAGAGTTTGTATCACAGATTATTGAGAAATGAGATATTATAAAGTAGCATGAAGTATTAGACAGTTGTTCAAACTCTTTTAGTAATTCTTGGGACCACGCATCCTCACTGTTAATGTGCATACAGTGTAAATGTGATGGAACCAGTTAATTGGTAAATTATAGATTACGCGCGACACTTCTACGCCGACAAAGTACCATCAAAGCATCCTATGATGATATAGAAAGTAATAGGTAAATTACTTAAACTTTGGACGTTTCTTATTTATAATGCCTAGTTCATATTGCATCATAGTTATTTTGATATATAAATAATTCTGTTTTACTAGCGATCCCAAATCCAAATGCCTTAGGCTTGGCTATTTTTTAAAATCATTTTATTAAGCATGCTACAGTGCAATATGATGACAATTTACTGCGATGAGTTTTCTTCGTTTACAAACTTCTATTTGTACTACTTGCAAGTGGCTTAAAACTGATGAATAAATAATGAAGATTTATCACCATCGGTACAAATAAATAAATATTTACCCCTAACTATTAGGGTTACTTGAGAGTTTCATATATTTTAAATTCACCAAGATATAACTAAATTTTATTTATCGGTGGGAATTCATGATGATTAAATAGTATAGCGACGTCACTGAAGTTAGGAATATATAGTGATGGGTCCCGAACTAGACATCTGAAGGCCTTATGTCATACTAGAGGTGAGGTTGTGAGTAATTATGCTAGGGTTGAAGCCATCACGAGTTCACTTAATCTGCGAACAAGAAACAAGACTCGGTGACCAAAGACCAGTAAGCTAGCTATTGATGCGTCCCAGTCCCGCTAACTAGAGGGGGAAGTCCAAGCTTGGAATGGGGAATTATATTCTGCGAACAGTCAGGAACCAGCGATAACAACAAACACAATTCAAAACGTATATATACAGTACAAAACCGTCTTTGGGGACAGTTACCAACTCATCATTACGAAACGGCCGTTCAGTGCTTCCAGTTTTCTTCATAGTGGTTGTTAAGTGTGTCTTACATTGTTCCTACTCGCTCCATTTCTACTCTTTTGTATATTGTTTTACACCACTTATTTACATTCAGCATCAATTTTCACACTCATGTTGTAACGCAAGTTGTACTGTAATGTTCTGGATTCTTCACATATACTTATAATGTTTATTGTACTTAACATTGTATTTATCATTATATTCACTGTACCGTAATCGCTGTAACGGTTATCCACAGTTTGTGCATTTGTTCAGACGCAACATGTTGCAGTTTCCATATTATTTTGCTCTGGGTTGGGGTTTCGGTTGTTCATCAACTGTTATCAAACTTAGACACAGCTATCAGCTGTCTTTTGCACTACCGTATGTTATAATTATTCTTTATGTTACTGTTAAAGTTCTTTATATTTTCATGCTTGAAGGACGCGTTTAAACGCCTCAGACACCTAACAAGTTGAGGTTAGTAACTAAATTTTGTGTATTAGTTAATGGAGAACCACTATTGAAGACAAATCGCTGTTTTGGAAAATTCGGTTTTGCGTGTATCTTAATCAGGTGACTTCGACGCTTCGATAGATGTAACAACTGCTAAATAACAAGTTTAACATCTGATACATGACAACATAGATTTACATGTAAGTGCATTATAAAGAAATATGATATTTAAAGTGTCAAAGTTATAATGTACTCACGTTTCGTAGTCTAAATTAGTATTTTCATCAAAGAAAACCCAAGCAACCAAAAGAAGGAAATAAAGGCGAACAAAGGGGAAGTAAAGTGGTAAATGCTTTGGAAGAGAAAGGAGAAATAAAGGGGAAAACGCGCGAGAATGTCGCCTTTTTCGCCTGTCCGGGGGAAATATTGCGGATTTCCCCATTTGTGCCGCTTTGTCGATAAATTGCCAACATCTTGCTTAAATATCAGCCAAATTGCCTACTTATCGCCTAAATTTCAGCCGAACGTCCGACTTTCCACCTGAATATCCGCTGAATTATTTACTTCTTGCCTTAATATCTGCCGTATTGCCTACTTTTCGCCTAAATATCCGCTGAATCGTCAACTTTTCGCCTAAAAACACACAGATCTGTCTATTTCTGATCCATTTGCATAATCACAAAGGTCTCCTTTGTTCGCCTTTATTCCATAAACAAACCACACTAAAACTGCAATCCACGGGAATGGATCTTCAATGTAATTGCGTGGGTCAGTGAAAGACCTAAATTTTAGTAGTCCATCCTCCTTCATATCAGTGACTAAACAAGGCTGTCCGTTTACTACTACTACTACTACTACTACTACTACTACTACTACTACTACTACTACTACTACATTATCAGGCCTAAATTAACTTTTTCTACTATTCTCAAACATAATTACTTGTTTGTTGGAGACATCATTATCGCCTATTGGGGTAGTATTTGTTAGACAGCTAAATTGAAGTCTATTACAGAAGGACATTTTTTCAGCATAACGCTGAGCTGCTTGCTTAGCTACTGAAAACCCACTCTGCACACAACCCTTAATTTGTCTCATATGAGACTGGAATGGAAAGGCTGAAAAGTTATCTAATGGTCCATGTGCACGAACGTCGTCAGGGAGGTGCTGTAACGAATGCACATTGTAAACTAAGTTTTCAGACCCATAAAACCATTCGTATGCCTTAGGAAAGTTTTGTAAATCTATCCTGGCGGGTTCTACAACAGTGTTATGTAATTTCGGATGTGCTCGGAGATACATGGATAACACTAAACGCCGGAAATTAATTGATGTTCATACAGGCAAAGATGAAGAAGGCGTCTAATTTGTCCGATATAGTGTTTTCGCTAGTGGAACAGTTTATTTTGTAAATGGTTTTGGGTTTCTTTTATTTTGTCATTTCATCCAATAGTTTGTATAGCATTGATTGAAGTTATGTGGTAGGATGATCTGTCTGTTAGTTCTTATACTTGAATTACTTTTGCCGGTGTGTTGAGTTAATATTTCTTGATGAAGTTGTGTGGGTAGCTGTTCTTTTGAAACACAGTCACCAGGTATTTTTCTTCATTTTTTGCGAGCTGCAAGTGTGATGCAGTGTGCTCTCTCTCTCTTGAATAAAGTCTGTACGCAGTGGATTTTGTGAATTCTTTGGTCGTTGCTACCGTAATTGAGAATTTGAACTGTGTGGGTCGGTTTCTGATATACTCGAGTCTTTAGATTTCTTGTGCCGGTTCTGGTGATTAACATGTCCAAGAATGATAGTTCGTTGTTTGATTCATTTTCGATTGTTGAGCTTTGTCTTGAAGCTTCGTATGTGTGTGTGATTGACGAGGAGCAGATATAGAGTTTCCTTTGTTGAGCTTGGTTCAGTTGAGCTGAATAAGGCTGTAACATTGATGAACATCATCAGTTCGTCGTTGTTGACTTGAATCTCCTCAAACTTACCCGAGAATTGTATGGGAATTCGATGGAGTGATAGAATGTATCCACTAAATCTTTGAATGTTCTTGAAATTTCTCCCGATATATTTTATGTTGGTGTTCCAGGAAATATACGATTGGATGTATTATGATATTTGTTTGTTTACTTTCGGCCTACCGTAGAATCGAGAGATTTCACTGTCCATTATTCGTGCTTTGATGCTTTTTCCAGTTTAATAAAATTCTTTAAGATCCAGAGATCCAATGAATGTTAATTGAACAAGGAAACCTGGACATAGTGAACGACTATTTCGTCCTAGTACGATTTGAAGGTTAATTGTTTGTTATATCTTGTGACTGCCTATTGGAGGGCAGTAACTTATCGATCGGATCAAGGACGCGTAAAACAAGTGCGAGCAGCCGACAGTTCTGATCGGTCCTGCTTTTTGCCTAGCCTAGCTCACCCATTTATCTCCAGAACACCAGTCTCAGCCTCTGCGATATGGAACATGTATTTCAAACATACTCTGTTTACATACCAATCAAGCCGACCACATCGTACCATAAAACAGAAAACAATATTTGCACAAGAAATGGCCAAATGTGGCTGTGAATGTGAGAGATTGTGATTGCTAGGCAGGGAATAACTCAAGAATGGTAAATTGTATAATAACAGTTTATAGGTCAAAATAGAACTCTGAATAGGAGAGACATGAATATGAATAGTTTAGTTTAGCTAATTAGCAACTATACGATAAAAATAAACAAAAGTATTGGTTCATAACTTGATCCAAAAAAATTGCCACTCATTATTCTTATCGGGACTATTTACTGGTAAGCATTTGATAAGTAAAAAAGACAGTGATATGAATAGTATTTTCACTTTGATCATTCAAGTGTATTTCATGCATGAATATCACTGTAGGAAGCAATTTCTTACAGGTTTAACTCTAAGCTGTTCTTTAGACCGTCGAACACAGAGTCTTGGTTTAGCCAAAGTCAGAACAAGTAAGCTATTTGTTTGATGAACTTTATCCGTTTATAAAACATAAATTAATACCATCAGTATACAAAATAAACGATACAGTCTATCAACACAGCGAAAATCAGAGACATAAATAACATACCGAACAGTAACTAGGGGATAGGAAAAATGAATCAACAAGGCAAATATTGTCTCATGATGAACGTCGAATTGTGATTGGTGAACAAACAAGACCTACTCACACAGGTTCTAAGAAGGTAATGTGGTGATGAGCGCTTTATTTTATCGTCGGTGAGTTCATTTGTCGATCACACTTTACAATTACTTTTGAAAATTCCTATTTGGACGGATACATGATGTGTAAATACATGTATATAGAGATATGAAGATAGATATGATTTCACTGTTGAATTCATGAGTCAGCTAAAGCTAGAGCATCATGGAAAATCTGGAAGCAGTGGACGACCGTTTCGTCCTAGTATGAGACTACTCGCTAGTATGCATCCACGACCCCACACCCCGCGAGATTCGAACCCAGTACCTATCAGTTTTTTTGACATCAATTGTCGGTCGAATAATAGTGGGAATACTGAATGGAATACAGTGAATTTAATTTCTTCATTAAACATCTATTGTGTGTTCTCTCTTTTGATATTATACAACTGAAATTAAGACTAAGCTCATATCTCCTTATTTGAATGTTGCCATTCATGAATAAATAAAACTTCATCAAGTACAGAATGAGATCATATTACATTGTTTGTATGGAAATAGCAATGATCTGCTTGAGTTGAACGATTGATGAAGGAATGATGATGGTGACGATGATGATTCGTTAAAAAGGTAGCAGATTAAGGTCTATTGGTCAGTATCAAAATCTCATAGATCTTTGTTACTACTATCATAGAAATGAAGGTTAGTAGGATTTCACTTTTCAACAGCATTTAACGGATTGACAATACCGATATCATCATTGAAGAGAATATGAAACTGACTGACAACTGAAACATGAATATTGAATAGATATTCCTAATTAAAATGTACAAACCGATGCAAAAGTGATTCAACATTCAAACATTCATAGTTCTATTCTGAAATGAAAGTAACATGACCGTATGGAGAAGAACCAGACAATAGAACATTGAGTCACATCTCATTACATTTGCCATTTCGTGTATGTGTATGGATACATAGAACTATGAAAGTGTATTTTACCAATACACTTACAAGTGATGGAAAATATGCTTAGACGGTTTTGTTGTAATCAGTTGTTTTCGAATATCCCAATCAAAGCCGAGAGCAGAAAACTATGATGAACATAAACATAACTCTAAACGTCTTGAAGGGGAATTTTCCAAATCACATGCTCAGGTTTCTGGAAACATCACTCGACGCAAAACTCAAAGTTTTATGATGTAAGTAAAATAAGTTGATCACTTTGAATGTATTTTATAGCCTAGGGTGATGGGGTCACTTCTTGTGATTTACATAATACAATACTTTTTATCAGTATGAGGTTTCGCAGAGATCGTAGAATTTTCATAGTTTTCATTTGTGGACTGAGCTTATGGCATCACTAAAAACAAGAAAGTATTGGACATCCATCCTTTATTTCTAATGATCACTTTGCTTTCAAATTGACCATCATTAGTCCTCTATAATGATGTCTAGACAATGATAGGTGTGACTTTATTTCTTGAAATGTGTATCACTAATGCATCGCATTTTGTTTTCAGATCAACTCCGTATTCTCACTATACAAAGGAAACTTATGTCAAATATTCATTATTATCATTACTTACTCCAACAAAGGATCAATGAACAGCATTGTCGAATTACTGTGAAGTGGAAGTGGATACAGCCAGGAAATATTCCTTTGTCAATCATATTTATATCATGGCCCTCCCATGTATATGACTTAATGGAGTAATCAATCCTTCGCAAGTTTATGTGCTTCCGCAGATAACTTAAGCTGACTGCTGAGTATGTGTTGATAGATTGAATCAGTGTTCATATATTTATTGATGAGGATTCGACCTTACTGTCATAATATCCAACATTTCTTAGTATTTTTAGAGTTCACGTGATTCATCACTTTAGCGTTTCTACCAAGTTATATTAGTTTGTTTGCTACCAGCATGGATCGAAGTCATAGAGACAACATACGATGCCAGTTGATTTACTTAAAAATGATCCTTTCATGATCGTATTGGAAAGATGTTTCCGGACTGTTAATATTGATGGATGAAGTACACAGACACTTGATAATACAGATTGATAGAATATAGTCAAATGAATACTGTTAAACAGATCAAATTAACGATCGATATTAGCTTTAAAATGCAAGCCACTCCTAGTCATAACATGCTGGTTGTGAAATGTGGCTCGACAGAACAATATCCAACACTGTTTCTTGCGAGGAACTAATGACAGAAGTAGCGGTAACTATTCCGATATGTCAGGTTGTAAGAGAACTGAGCGTAAATACAAATTATCTGAACAACATTCACCTTGAATATCTGCAAACCACAACGAAGTATTCTCTGCTAAATGAAAGATAGAAGACAATACACATTATAATTTACTCTGCCACTCGATTGACAAATGTACTATTACAATTCTAATTGGAATGTTTTAACTATGAGAAATGCCTGAACGACTAATGAAATGTTTGATAGTGTGAGAGAAAGAAAAGAATTGTCTTGTTAATAATCATCAGATTGACAGACTACTCTGCAAAATGAACTAATGGTTGTAACGTTCTCGAGAATTTCATCAGTATTAGCAAATGTGTGTGATTTGATTGCCAATTGTATATTGATTATTTCCATAGTCAATATGATCTTATTCAACATTCTTTGTACCTGTCTATTAAACTCTCTTCATCGGTAATGAGATGTTATTGTAAATAATAGTACACTGGTATCGATTTGTGAATAACATTTTTGTATTGACCACAATTGTAGTTTCAGTGAATAACGGTGACGTGATGTGATGTTTCTGTTCAAACGTCAAACTAGCATATTGTTATCCTGTAATTTTTCAAGGATCCTTCGTGATTCATGACCTCCGGATAACTGCACAGCCAACCAGTGCAAATAGTTCTTCAATTTATTCAATTCGAAATAGTCTATAGACGCAATACACAACGGAATACAGTTTGATTTTTCAGGCGATGACACAGATGTGGTAAGTTTAATGTAAGTCTATCTATTTGCTAAACAGTCACAAATCGATACCAGTGTACTATTATTTACAATAACATCTCATTACCGATGAAGAGAGTTTAATAGACAGGTACAAAGAATGTTGAATAAGATCATATTGACTATGGAAATAATCAATATACAATTGGCAATCAAATCACACACATTTGCTAATACTGATGAAATTCTCGAGAACGTTACAACCATTAGTTCATTTTGCAGAGTAGTCTGTCAATCTGATGATTATTAACAAGACAATTCTTTTCTTTCTCTCACACTATCAAACATTTCATTAGTCGTTCAGGCATTTCTCATAGTTAAAACATTCCAATTAGAATTGTAATAGTACATTTGTCAATCGAGTGGCAGAGTAAATTATAATGTGTATTGTCTTCTATCTTTCATTTAGCAGAGAATACTTCGTTGTGGTTTGCAGATATTCAAGGTGAATGTTGTTCAGATAATTTGTATCTACGCTCAGTTCTCTTACAACCTGACATATCGGAATAGTTACCGGTACTTCGATCTTTAGTTCCTCGCAAGAAACAGTGTTGGATATTGTTCTGTCGAGCCACATTTTACAACCAGCATGTAATCACAATGAGTCATAATATCCAATAATGACACGTTTGACAGTATTTAATCGTATGATCTTTTCAGTTGATTTGTCATGTAAACCAGTGTTAGTTCGGTTTAGGCCTGTCAGGTTTTTACTCACGATTCAATATATATATATATATATATATATATATATATATATATATATATATATATATATATATATATAAATCCCAATGATTGAAAATTCTTCATCTGTTTATATGACCAGTGTGTCCTGGAATATATCAATGTAAATAAATAAGTCTTCTGGGTAAAACACGCAGCATTTGTAACGACTTCTTGTTACTTATAAGCTGAAATGCCTAATGAAACACATTGTAATCTGACAATACATATTATACATCGTAGATCATACATATACACATACCACATGCACCGCTCATAAGTTAGGCTGTTATACATCAGTGATGGACATACACTTTGATGTAGTTTGCTAGAATACCGTTGCAGCGAACAACTATGCACTATCATTATTCCAATTTGTATATCTCTCAAATAATTTGTGCGTGAATGTTCACCAAACGAGAGTTGGGAATGAGGCCGAACAGCGTGATTTTATCACATGCATTTTCTGAACAGATATCGATGCCTTATTTTCAACCTGTATTCCAGTATGTCAATACTCTGACGATTACTAATGTCTTCTTGATAACTTCTGAGGCATCATTATCTCACAAGATTTAGTTTCAGACCGACGTGGTATTGATTCTGGAGGGAAGGTGTTGTAGTGATAATGGATCTGAACGGCACAATACTTGAAGTCGAACATGTAATGGTTAGGAAGGTATATGTAAGACTTAATTTGTCTCACAGATATACTACTAGAACCGCAGACGCGATAATGGTTATCCCAGAGTCCATGTGAAAGCTATAGTCAGAACAAGGGCAACATCACTTTAAACTTTATCTGTTTCTGAACGTATAAATAACTAGATTAGTACAATAGTTAAGAAAATTGCAGTTATTACGTGAAACGCACAAATATACCGACCAACATTGCGTGTCTTATAGAGGTGAATAATATTGTGAGTCACATCAGTATAATAGGATAGTGGTGTCCTTCAATTAGTGGGCCACATGCAACACAGATTGTTTACAGATACATCAGACCAGATCAACATAGTGAGTTCCTAAACGGCGATTTGAATGGTTTGTTATGGACGTTATTAACAGTGGAGAGAGGATGTTGTAGTGATAATGGTTGTCAAGCACACAGTATTTGAAGCCGAACACGTGGAAACACTTCACGAGGGTTGCACAAAAATCAATAAGTTTTAATCACGTTAAAGAGAAGCACACATTGAAAGCCAATAATCGGGAGCTGTTAGCACACAATACAAGCACAACATTAGAATATGTAATTCTCGTTTTCTATAAACGCGCTCAATATGTTGATATACCACGCATCCTGCATAATATCTAAGGCTCTCAAACTATAGCAAAACTTTTCAGTGGTACTTTTGCGAGTGGTAAGGAATTCCTAAACATACTGTTTTAAAAGTCATGTGCGTGACTATAAACGAAGTTAAATCTATCTCCGCCACATGCTTGAAATTTAATCAAACTATAAATTCCCTTAAGGTTTCAAGTGATCATGAAGCACAACCAGTTTCATCATTTATCTACAAATATGGTGGTCCAGATATTCCAATTCTTCTTCTAAGGCTTTTTACTCTCTCTATGTTGTGTCGTACACTTTGACTTCCTGAATTCAGCCCTTTCTCAAAGCAGCCGGTTATATCTGGTCTAGGTGCTATACTTGGACATTTCGAAAGCCTTCGACATGGTCAACCACCAACTTCTTGTAGATACGCTCATACCTAATGAGGTACAAATTTTCTGCTTGTTTGGTTTGATTTCTTCATCGGAAACTCACATCAAGTTGTTGTCGAACACTATCCTTGTTAGAAGTGGTGTAATACAAGGTGGTGAATTAAACATCTTGCTCTATTTGAATGACCATTCATGAGTAGGCCCCTTACTGTGTGTAGATGATCCTGAAGTATCGTATTCATTTCCTCCCCATGAGCTGAACAATATGCAAAATCACATCAGCATGGAGATTGACAATGTGAAGGATTGGCGTTTAAAAAGGCAACTGGAAGTACTCCTACGATTTGTCGTTTAAAGAACACATATTGGAACGGACGTCTAAGTCTCAACGTCTCATGGGTTGCATACCTCGGAACCGTTGTAACAAAGTGCTAGGTTTGAGCTGTTACGAATTCACTTAATCTGCAAACGTAAAAGAAGACACAGTGACCAAGACCAACAAGCTAGATACCTAGTGTGTCCCAGTCTCGCTAACCAGAGAGAAGCCGAATTTTGAAAAAGGAAAGTTTAGTCCGTAAAAGTCAGAAGCACGACCGATAACAACAAACACAGATCAAACTTATGTATATATATACAGCATACAACTGTCCTTGGGAAGCATTGCAAAATAGCATACTAAAACACACAGCAGACTAATAGCGTTAAAGATTCTACAAAGTGCAAAATACGACGTGAGGGTGAAAAGAAGACTTAGGCGCGAAAACAAGGACATACAAATTATTTGACCTGTAAATTTTTCAGACTGTGGAATAATCTACCACAATCTATCCGTAAGATAGAATCACTCCCATCCTCTGTTGGCCGCATTGATACACACTGCTCCTATGAAAATGCATTAAATGTTCCAGCATGTGTAAGTGTATTTTATTCCACAAGTGAGAATATAAGAGCTTTAAATGTCTAGCCATTCTTGCTACTGAATTCACCACGGAAAATTACCTACTCGCTGTTTCTTTACGTAAACACCGTCCTTGGCTACCCTAACAAACTTGAATAATGTCTAAAACGAATTGAATAACACTGGGTCACATGGCAAGTGCAATATGGTTGAGATGATTGACATATTTTCGAAGTACTTGCTTTGCTGTTCCATGCTCTCTGTTTCCGTTTTAGTTTCTCTAGTTGTAGATGATTATAATGAATTCGTTACAATTTGTTACAATTTATATCAGGCCGATGATGCTTTTAAACTGGCGTGAATTCTGTAAATATAAATTTCAGATTATATGCATAATCATTTCATATACCCTGACTTGGGAAATTGAAATAGTGAATTTCGCAGCAAACGGAGAGGTAGGATAGGTGAACGTGGTAATGGATGGGAAGTTGTATGTTTCATGAAATCGTGTTAGTTAATAACGTGTTCAGGACAGTTTTCCTGAAAGTCTGTACGCTTTTAAACACATGCGTGAGGAGAGATTTTTAATGAGGTTGTTTGTCACTGGTGTAAGGTGTGAACAGAAATGAAAGCAAGAGTATTGATATATGTGGTCCATGCATGAAGAGCCGTTATGCCTTCCCTTCTAATAAACAACGTGATAATAGTAGAATCAGTTGCAATATAAATTTTACCAATCTAAAAAGACAAATGTGTCTGCAAACATCTCATTACTACCACCAACTTCAAGTAGGCTGTAGTGATCGGTTACCAAATGCTGGATATATCCATTCAATACGTCACCCTGTTCAAATTGTGCTCTCCATCAATGTCAAACGGTGTATAACATACAAACTACCAATCCGCTAACCAATTGTGGCCGTACGTACATAATGCGTTCAATGAATAAACAAATTATGACCAACCACAAACGTGTGTGTCAACGTGTTATTGTCTGTGTTGATCAGTGTCATCTGTAACAGCATGAGTATATAAGCGTCGATGTGAAGGTTGACTTGATATTTTATTGTAGTTGAGGAAGAGAGTCACCAATTCCTTCATCTGACGTGAGAACAATCGGTCGGACAATGAGATGTATCAAGATGCTCATCATGATGTTGATAGTACACCTTACAATGATTCAGTTCGTCCAGTCAGGTGCTGATACCAAAAGTAAGTATACGTCTTTATATCTTGTTGCCATGATAGTAAGCTAGTAACCACTGATACATAGCTAAATAACGATTTCTTTCTTTTTTAACATACAGAAACAGAGAACGAAAATGGAACGATCGAAGTACAAGTCAAGCCCGGCGGTATTAATTTGAAAAAAGCTGAAACATCTGTTGTGGACACTGTAAACCGTACCGGCAACAACTAACTATCTGATTGAATTGTGCATTCTGATATGTGAATAGAGATTTCAGGACATCAACATGAGGTGACATAGTGCAGATTTCTCTTAAATTTTGTTTACAACTTTGTTTTAAATAATTAGTCAATAAAGATATATGCAACAGAATATAAACACTTTTCTCTCGTTTCGTCGTTGTTTTAGATTAGTCAATAACTGATAGCTTAATATGTATGTTTGATTGGAATTGACGCACGAACTGACCGGAAACAACTAGTCGCAACAACCATACATCTTCAATTTAGATTATATACATCATATCATCATCCGAATTAACGATTACAATGACATATTACAGGAAGTGTAAAAACAATGTAGGCATCGTTCAATACAGTAGTGAGTGAGATCAGTAAGCTAGGTATCTCATTATTCAAGTGAAACCTAATGTTCTTCAGGAAAGATATTCGCAACATGGACGTTCTGAATGCTTAGAAATCTCCTCCGATATTCAAGAAACAAATATTCAGTTCTGCACAGACTTCAGGTCAAAGAATTTTATGAGCAGTTTCACAACTATCCAACCCATAGTGTTCATTTTATCAATGAGATTGTAGAAAATCATCTGAAATCAACATGGATTATGGATAACTTCGGTTAAGCTATTTTATTGACTCACTTAACAGACAATGTTATTCGAACAGTGACCATTCGCATATTTCTTTGTACTATTTCGATCACTATCGTTTGATGAACTCTAGCTCAAATGTTGACAGTTTACATGTCGCTCGATGATTCATTCTCTTCCTCACGTATGTATGTGCTCGAATCCTATTATTAGCCTTTGCCTTGTCGAGCTGCGCCTTATTCGACTTGACTCTAATTTTTGTCTCTGTATCCGCTCGCACACACACATTTGTCTCTCTCCTTCAAATTCGCTCGATGTGAATATAAGTTTTTTGTTCTCATACATTCGATGTTAATTGTGATAGGCGCTCTTCGTCGACATACATTTTGTTAAACATCAAACGGTGAATATTTAAACATACTGTCTCACCATTTCGTCCGTTTGCAACTACTTGTTTGAATGAAACTCGTTTCATTTCCAATGTTCCTATCGAATGCAATTTCATCCGATTCAACGATAGTACTGGAAATGTGGTTTGAAATTCCCTTTACACGATAGCATTGAGCACTACATTTTAGACTGCGTTCCTCCAAAGATCATCCAGCTGATTTTCACTGTGCACGTATGTGTGGTTTTTGAAGAGCAACGTAAGTTGACACTATGAATTGTCTAGAAATCTGATGTATTAGTGATATGCACAAACAATCACAGATAAGCTGTATGCCTTCACACTCCAGCCATCGACTTGGACTGAATACTAACACCATGAACCTAGATTGGTTCTAAATACAATGAACAGATCCATCAAACTTCTAGACGATCCATCGTGTCTCATTTCATTGTTCTACAAAACCTGTACATATGTTCAGAGAGAAAGTCAGGTGGATGACACACTGACCGATTGATTGAAGCTGACTCAGTATCTCCCATAGTTTAAGGTACGGCACAGTGATCATTAAATTTCCACAACTTTGGTAAAAGAATGATGTTGTTCACTCTTAGTCATTACATGCTGGTTGTGAAATGTGGCTCGACAGAACAATATCCAACACTGTTTCTTGCGAGGAACTAATGACAGAAGTAGCGGTAACTATTCCGATAGGTCAGGTTGTAAGAGAACTGAGCGTAAATACAAATTATCTGAACAACATTCACCTTGAATATCTGCAAACCACAACGAAGTATTCTCTGCTAAATGAAAGATAGAAGACAATACACATTATAATTTACTCTGCCACTCGATTGACAAATGTACTATTACAATTCTAATTGGAATGTTTTAACTATGAGAAATGCCTGAACGACTAATGAAATGTTTGATAGTGTGAGAGAAAGAAAAGAATTGTCTTGTTAATAATCATCAGATTGACAGACTACTCTGCAAAATGAACTAATGGTTGTAACGTTCTCGAGAATTTCATCAGTATTAGCAAATGTGTGTGATTTGATTGCCAATTGTATATTGATTATTTCCATAGTCAATATGATCTTATTCAACATTCTTTGTACCTGTCTATTAAACTCTGTTCATCGGTAATGAGATGTTATTGTAAATAATAGTACACTGGTATCGATTTGTGAATAACATTTTTGTATTGACCACAATTGTAGTTTCAGTGAATATCGGTGACGTGATGTGATGAGATCTGAGCACTAACTGATCACGTTCCCATTATGCATTGGAATGAAATGTCTCAGATCATGGGGTTCAAATGGATTCTCATCTGGACTCAGAAGTTCGTGATTCGACGTATGGATAAGAAGCGATTACGGACCTTGTCTTCATTGACCACAATATTTTGCTTCTTTATTTCATTTAGCAGGACAACATTATAGTTTGTTTGTTCTAACTGTGATAAGAATAAGCCGTCACAAACATGGCCTGGGGTTTAACTGAATAGTTAGTATTCAGAAATCCTCAGTTCATTCGACTAAACATCTTTCGGATTGACTGATATTTATTCAGAATTGTTGCTGTCTACTCACAATGCCGAATGTCCGTTGTTCGGAAACAGTCAGCAACAGAGCCAGTAGAAGAAGAAAATACACCTTCGTTTTGAGAAGTAAATTAACAAGAGACGCATGAGATGGATAGAACATACACTACGGAAATCATGAAATCGCAGATATTGGAATCCTGAAGGTGGAAGACAACAGAAAATCTCATGAACATATTGCATCGACAACCGAAAACATATATGAAAATATTGAATAGTAACACGGAAGATCCGGAAAGGAATGTCCAGAACAGGGTTTGATGGAGAACGCTGTGGGTGGCGTTTGCGCTTCCACGAGGTATGGCAGGCGTAAGTAAGTATGTGATTGAATCAGCAAAGAGTCAAGCTCCGGAGTAGCTTGTGGTCTGTTGTTTTTAACATATTTGATTAACTCGATTCTGCTCATTGTCATGGGATACCAGTTGATTAATATAGTCGTTAGCATGCATCAGATGAGTAGAATTTCCTCCCTCACATCTATAGAAGTGATGTGATTAAAGTGTGAGCGTTTACTTTATATGATTATGTCAGTCAGTTTGATGGATGTGAATATCGGTAGTTTGATTTTCCAACGAAGTTACTCTGTTTCGAGTAAGCTTTATGAAGAGACTGATTGATTGAT
The DNA here is from genome assembly GCA_944470375.2 of Schistosoma guineensis. Lineage (NCBI taxonomy): Eukaryota > Metazoa > Platyhelminthes > Trematoda > Strigeidida > Schistosomatidae > Schistosoma > Schistosoma guineensis. The sequence continues at coordinate 23,098,080 of OX103895.1, forward strand.
TGATACTTATAACGTCAACGTGTGCTTCATAATGAACCATCCACCACACACTACACCGTGTCAATAACGTCACCATTTCGTGTTACACATCTTGCTCTTCTTATTCGAAATGAATTTTAAGCCACAATAATACCAAGTATCATGCCAAACAAAATAAACCTCTTCGAATATAAACTCAACTACTGAATATCAGTAAATAATATAACACCTTCAATAAAATATAAGATGAAACGAGATGAAGTCAAATATTGTTAGGTACATTTAACTCTTGATTGTTCATCAATAAATCAACTGATTGTGTGTGATTCTTCAACTGTAGTTTTTGACCAGCAATGCGAATGAGGGATAGCAATCCAAATACATATCCGACAAGCAAAACGAGAGAGATAATCAGAAATTCTTCGCTAAACTACTCACAAATTAACACCAGCAACAGATTGACCATTCCTAAACGTTAGTCGAGGTCTTCATAATCCAGTCGACCACCAGAAGAGAGAGAACGGAGGAGGGTGAACAGACTTGCCTGATTCCGGTTCTCACACTGGATGCATCACTCAGCTGTTCTCCATTCACCAGAGTGCATTGTAGTCCGTCGTTGACAGGTAACCGGATGACTGTAGGTGCTGATTTGATATCCGGAGTATTCATTGGAGCTGTATTGTAATCCATAGAGATACTGGAGAGAATTTAATTGTTTCTATCACACTCAATATGTGGTCAGTGTGTAGATTCAGTAGTTAAGGACTAAAGGTGATTGACGTATTTCAGCAAGTATCATGCTAAACCAAATAGACATCTCCGAATATAAATTCAAGTGAATATAATTAGGTGATATAACACATTCAATAAGACACTATTATTATTAATGGCTTTATTCAATATTATATTTTTGGTACAATATAGAATTCTCAGAACAGCGTATTTCAACAAGTTTCTTACACACAAAAATGAAGAAACAAAGACAAAAAACGTCTGAAAAAACTGTACAACATTTCAGTTTACAGACTTGTTAGGAATGTTGGTTATTGATTAGAATAGCTGTAAAACCCTGTTCATCACTGAATATATTTGTTATGTAAGGTATTACAGAACTTTTATACTTTTGCTTGCGTGCATAGATTTTAATGTAATTACGTCTCGTTTTACCAGAAGATATACAATGAGAAAGATAAGGTTATGGGGGATGGTTATTATCTGATAAAATAACACCTGCCAGGAGTTTGCATGACTTTTGATGTCTATCCACAACCATATTAATTATGACCTCGAAAGATTCACCACACACCTTGCTGATTGTCTTCAGCACTCTCCGCAATACAGCAGAGTCTTTCCTGAAATGTCCGGGAGAGAATTGTAGCGTGTTATCGAGTCGTGATAGACTATGAACACGACTACAATAAGGTTGCGTACAGAATATCCTTAAAATCATCCGGAAGCCGGATATCAGAAGGCAGTTAATGGACCTAGTCGAGATATATTTGCTGACGATCTCGTGGTATCGAAAGAACACTGAGATAATGCCAGGATACAAGTTTGGTTACTGAGCGTAACCGAATTCGCGTGAGGTCACAATCGAAGTAAGTAATAATGGATGTTTTTAGCACAGTTAAACAAACAAGCACAGTAAAACAATCACTGGTACAATTGGTTATAATAATAATTATTTCCATTTAACCGATCGCGTTATCTCCATAAAATTATGTCACTACAGTATAATGGAGAATAGTGAAGAACAATAGGATCTCAAAGTGGTGTTTAGATGCCGTTCATGGCTCATGCTAAAGTTGACAGCTTGACATTTAGACCGATCAAGTATAAGACCACTTTCAACAGATCAACAGTGAATACGAGACGAAAACTCATTCATTTCTATGGGCTGTAAAGAGGAAGAGATAGGCATCCATACAGTGAGATCATCATCTATAGTGATGGATCCCAACTTCGACATCTGAAGACCCTATGTCATACTAGAGGTGAGGTTGTGAGTAATTATGCTAGGGTTGAAGCTATTACGAGTTCACTTAATCTGAGAACGAGAAACAAGTCTCTATAATCAAATACCAGTGAGCGAGCTATTGATGAGTCTCAGCCCCGCTAACTAGAGGGGGAAGTCCAAGCTTGGAATGGGGAAGTATACTCTGCAAACAGCGAGAAACAAACGATAACAACAAACACAGTTCAAAACGTTTATACTTACAGTACAAAACCGTCCTTGTTGAGGATTACCAAATAGCGTACAAAATGAGGTTCTTTTCCAAGTGAGTTCTGTGGATCTCAAATCCTCAACAAATGATTATTCTGAAGTTTGATATTAGGTGGAAAAAGTTTTTGTTTTCAATAGCTAGGTCTGATTCATCAGTAAATTTGTGTCTAATCACATTGTTTAGTAACTACAATCAAATCGTTTGATAGTAAACAAATTTCATAGACAGACTGTTTTCATGTTATCTGGGAAATATTTAACTTCGTATGTGTAAAAGATGATTTTAAGTTGAGCCCATCCGTTTAGATCTATTTGGTTCAAACATTCCGATTACACTTCTATTAATACATTTGTCAATTGAGTGGCAGAGTAAATTATAATGTGTATTTGCTTATATCTTTCATTTAGCAGAGAATACTTCGTTGTGGTTTGCAGATATTCAAGGTGAATGTTGTTCAGATAATTTGTATCTACGCTCAGTTCTCTTACAACCTGACATATCGGAATAGTTACCGGTACTTCGATCTTTAGTTCATCGCAAGAAACAGTGTTGGATATTGTTCTGTCGAGCCACATTTTACAACCAGCATGTAATTACAATGAGTCACAATATCCAATAATGACACGTTTGACAGTATTTAATCGTATGATCTTTTCAATTGGTTATTCATGTAAACGAGTGTCAATTCGGTTAAGGCCAGTCAGATTTTTACTCACGATTCAAAATATACTGGACTACTAATATTCAAATCCCAAAGTTTGAAAATTCTTCATCTGTTTATATGAACAGTGTGTCCTGGAATATATCAATATAATTAAGTAACTCCTCTAAGTAAAACATGCAGCATTTGTAACGACTTCTTGTTACTTATTAGCTGACATGTCTTATGAAACACATTGTAATCTGACAATACATGTTATATATTGTAGATCATACATATACACAAACCACAACACTGATTCTCTTTCAATTCATCACTATAAATCTAAGCAGTAAACAGTTGCACCGCTCATAAGTTAGGCTGTTATACATCAGTGATGGACATACACTTTGATATAGTTTGCTAGAATACCGTTGCAGCGAACAACTATGCATTATCATTATTCCAATTTGTATATCTCTCAAATAATTTGTGCGTGAATGTTCACCAAACGAGAGTTGGGAATGAGGCCGAACAGCGTGATTTTATCATATGCATTTTCTGAACAGATATCGATGCCTTATTTTCAACCTGTCTTCCAGTTTGTCAATACTCTGACGATTACTAATGTCTTCTTGATAACTTCTGAGGCATCATTATCTCACAAGATTTTGCTTGAGACTGACATCGCGTTGATTCTCGAGATAAGGTGTTGTAGTGATAATGGATCTGAACGGCACAATACTTGAAGTCGAACATGTAATGGTTAGGAAGGTATATGTAAGACTTAATTTGTCTCACAGATATACTACTAGAACCGCAGACGCGATAATGGTTATCCCAGAGTCCATGTGAAAGCTATAGTCAGAACAAGGGCAACATCACTTTAAACTTTATCTGTTTCTGAAATTCATAAAAATATAAAAAAAATAAGATCAAACGGCGTACCGGTCAACGACCGACGGGATATTTCTTTTATATTAAATCAACTGAACGTAGATTCCCTTTATCAAGAGGGGTTATCCAACATATAGTATGATAGTTTTATAGCACTTTATATTATCAGGAAGAGTGTGGTCCCTTCAGTTTCTGCTTATCGAAGTAAGCAAATCAAGTCGGTTAATTTTTTACCTTAATCTATCACAACTTTACTAATGTCTATTTACATAATTACATAATTCATCGTTGGATTTCCATTGCCAAGTTTTTGCCTTGCCTCTAAAGCTTCAGTAATTACTCATATTTACATAGTACCTTTATTGTTATCATCACTGATTCTCACTAATAATTACTTTTATTATCCTAATAGTCCTTCGCTCGAATACTAAAATAATGATTTGATGTAATTACTTTGACTATCTTGTAATCTCCCTAGTTGAAATCATAAGTCAATTGAAATTACACCGCCATGGAAAACCTAGAAGCATTGGATGGCCGTTTCGTCCTAGTATGGAATGCGTCAGCAGTGCGCATCCACGATCCCGCCCTCCCACGAGATTCGAATCTTTCAGTTTCGCGTGCAAGTGCTTATTTCGTAAACCATAAAATCAATATGTTATACCAGTACATGGTGATAAACGTATTCATCATAAGAAGTTTCATCACACTATTTGTCCATTTACTGAACGTGCACTCATAGTACTTTATTCACAATCGTCAGTATTCACATACATAATTCTCTATCCCACTTAATGACTAACATCTTCAGAGTGAATGTACAAACATCAGGGATTTTGAAAAATATTTATCAATCACATAATGGAAAATGTAAGTTGAAAAGTATCATGTTTATTTCGTATATAAATAATGAATATTTTTGTCTTAACATTTGAATCCGAAAACATTGATCTTACTTGACAATTATATATACTGTAGATGAAGTTTGAACTGATTATAGATAGATAGTGGGACTGTGTCATTCATTCATTCATTCATTCAGTCAGTCAGTCAATCAGCCAATTATCATCAATATACAGTTCAGGATAGATGATGAAGGCTGGCTTAAGTTATCATATCTCATTAACATGGTGAAACCAAATTACCAAGATGTATTATCTAAAAGATCGGACTAATGTTGTAGTGCGATTGGTGATGAGAAAAACTGTGCACTTAGAATAAGCTTCACATAGACACAGTTGCAAGATTAACATGGACTAATACGGGAATCTAAAGGATGAGTGAAGGATGAAAAGCGTAAACACCTAGGCTACTGAACCATATCACTCAAAGTATCCAACCACCATTCATGGCGTACATGAGAAGACAAACTAGTTAGTTTGGATCATTGAATAGTGTCATAGAAAGTGAGACCATCAATATAGTTTAACTTTTCAAATGCATCACATGAGATAGTACATCTTCTAAAGAATGTTATTATATATTCTTCATTTGCCACTGAACATACTACAAGCAGCAAGTGTGCTTATATCTAATATATATGGAATTAATTATCTAAAAAGCGTTTATTTAAATAAAAATAATGATGATATTAGATTTCCATTATCCAAATACAACTTGACCTTAAATTTACTATAGTAATAGAATGACGTTTGAAGCGAATGGTACTCGGTTTGAATGCCAGAGTGAACATCAACAAATCTTAGATGCAGGGACATCCTGCTGAGTAGTCCAAAATAGGATGAAACGCGCGCCAACCTGGATTCCACTGCTAGCCACTATCCACCATTGCTTACGAATAGCTTGTGAATGAGGGCAATATCGACGCATACGCACAGTATGCCTTGATATGTCAATAAGAGACTGACCAATTGCAGTCTTAAACCTCAATGGGAAGATACAAGCCAAACAATACCAAGTGAATGGTCATAGAATGTTTTAAAAGTTTAACCTCTTTGAATTAGTTCAATTATCATCCATTTAAAGTGGTATGACAAATACGCAAATGTTAGATAAACTCTACGTTTGTTAGCAAAGGAATAGAATATGCATAATTAATGTCCTCATCACTATTCACAATTCTATATTACAGAGTGCGTTTTGTTCATGGGAATATAATGAAAGTAACTGCAAACATACTACTTAGCTCATTCACGTAAATAGTAGTTAAATGAAGGCTGCTAAGTATATGTCTTACTGGATAAGATTTTGGTAAATACTCTATAGAACGTATTTCACATTCTTACTGAACTGAATGTTCAATGAAAGAAGCTATAAATTGATTACTTGGAAAGATGCATGCTGTGAAGATATGCAGAATATATTCATCAAGATAATCAAAATAATAATATGACATCCCAACTAAACACCTCATAACAATTGTCTTTTGATTAACAATGATTTCAATATTGTCAGTGATGGAATTTCAAATTCTAAACTATAAGTTTGAAGAGGTCAATGATACTCTCAATTTGATAAGGCTACTGTCTTCCAATAATCATTTAGTCAAAAAACAAGCAAAAGTCAAGACTGATGGCATGTGATGAAAAAGAATTTGAACCGAAAGTTGATGTAATGTAATTTATGAAATACATGTGGACTTCTTATTGTCGTAGACCGGTAGTACAGTATGTCTAAACGTGGTTAAATGAAAACGCTTCATCAAGCTCTTTAAGCTAGCAGACTGTTCAATAAAATAGATAAGATCATTATGATTGTCTAAAGCTTGCTAATCTACTCACTACTTTTGACGATTTATTTGACAACACAAGTCAAAACAACAAGACTTGTCCGACACAGATTCAGACCTGCTTCAAATTACTATGATTTGGCCTCTTTTGCTTTCAATAAAATAAACTAGAATGTTCATGAATAGATCAAACATCTTACCACGTATTGGTTATGCTCCTCACTTGATGCAAGATGGATAAATATACAATCAAGCTTATCTTTAATTACCTAATGCAACAACAGTTTATGAACAATGTTTCTTAACATTTTAAACTCATTACCCAGATAAAATAATTTCCAACTGTTTAGTATAAAAACTGGTACCTTAGGCCCCAGTAGCGTTCACTGAAGATTCACCTAAAATATTGAATGAATAAGGAATTAAAATTTTACGATCAACTTGTTAGCGATCCAATGAAATACGATCACTTGTTGAATGGAATCAAGCTTACTCAAAATCAATATTTGTTTGCTATTTATAAAATCATTTTGCTTCAATTATTCAATACTGATCGACCAAACATGATATTGATCAAATATGATATACATCATGAAGCACTATAGATAATATTTTAGTCCAACGCAAGGTCATTGATTGTCTGAATAGTTCAGTGGTGACATCATAGACTGTGAAGTGATATGACACGAATCAGAATCCATTAGGCAGAATCAATTCCATTTCTTCTGGTAAGTGTAGAATATCAGTATAACAGCGTTCAGGGTTTCCTGTTAGTCATGATATTATCCAGAATACTATCCGAAGTGATGGGCTGCAAAAATGTTCATTTTTGTTGTCGATAGTTCTTGAAGGATATGATAGGGAAGAGAAATGAACAAAATACTTCTGTATACATACACGTTGTAGGAAAATTCCAAAGATCATTTTCCCAGCTTTATATGGTTATTGGTGATGCACACACCGTGAAAGCTTTATTGGCATTCAATATACGGACTATATATTTGACCTCCCATCGATTTTCATTCAATTTTTAATTGAATGGATCACCTCTTAGTTTTTATTTGGACTGGACTTTGATCAGACTTAGTATGTGCAAATTCTATTCAAAATCCCTAGGCACATTTGTTGTCACAAGTTTTTATAGAATAGATGTGGTGTGTTAAGCAGTGAAATCCAGCAAGTTACTTTTATCCTATCCGGGACTCATTAGCTGTATGTACTTGTATCCAAACAGTGAATGTCCAGTTCGAAAGACACTGTATGCTACTATTAAGACAAGAAATTTTCATTGCTTACTTCTAGTTGTAATTAAGGTTGTTGATATTGTCTAGAGAACCAATGGAAACCATTCATCACTTGGTGTGCGTGCACGTGGTGTAGGTGTATACACTTTCTGTCCTTCCTTGAACTATGAGATTGAAATCGCTTCATATCTTTCTTTCTGCCAACTAATTCATTCTTCCTGTACTATATCCTTATATACAATCTTTCTTTCATATATTACGAACATTGAAGTAACTAGTTATATGAATCGATGCATAGATATACCTGGTACTACGCTGTGACTGACTGATCCAGCTTCAAAGATTACAGACTTACAAAACCAATCTCTCAAAAATACGTGATTTGTCAATGTCACGATACGTGTGTCTTTGTGGAATACGATCGTTGAACAAATCATTCCAGTCAATTTGTTTTGTTGTAATTTCAAGTACAATCGAAATGTGCTTCAATGTCTGTTTGACTTTTCGACGAATATTGTTAATCCAGGAACTTAATCCAAGAGGTGAACGTCTATTTAACAGAACATCTATTATGAATAACAAAGCCGTTTACAATAATATACAAACAGATAAAAACATTCGATGGAATAGCATCTATTCATCATGATCAATCATTGTCTCATTCAGTATTCCCACTGCTCGAATGACAATCGATGAATGAATTTAAACTAAATTGTGAAACGACAATTAGGGCGATGTATTCATAAGACCGTAAGAAAAGAATGTACATAACATGCGACTGTTCTTCTTCACTGGATCTACACAAATAATATGCTGTGTATACAATCACCTGTAATAATCAAAACATAGATGATTAATTCATTAGTATCAGAAGGGAGTTTTGTGGATATTATAGTAGTATTATAATAGTTCGCACGCGAGATCGATAGGTTTTGTGTTCGAATCTCGCGAGGTGGAATCGTCGATGCGCACTGCCACTGAGGAGTCCCAAAATAGGACAGAACGGCCTTCCAGTGCTCTCACATTTTCCATGGTGGTCTAGCTTCAATTGATTACTTCATTATTGATGTGTTCATATCAACAAATATATCGGTCAAATAATAGGCATTTACAGATATAGGGTTAACAACTTGGTAATTTCTAAACATTCATACATTACAAATGAACAGTAGGTATCTAGTATTTTGATGTATCAATTAGTGAGCCATTCAATTAAAGAAATGAGTTAAACGATAAATACTTCACCAGTCAATGTCTCGCTTTCAGCCACCCTTCAAAGTGCTTCATGATGAATTCTTGTTGAATGCTCTGGTTGGAAAGCACTAATGCTTTAAAGTCCTCATTTCTACAGAACCACGTCTTGGAATGCATAATAATCAAAGGACGATTATCTGTATTTTCATTTCATTATTTATTCAGAACTTACAATTAACATTGCACAGCACCAACAAATCCAGGCTACACGTAGTACAACATACTGGAATAAAGGAAACAAAACTATTAACTTCAATTCATCATGTATCTTCATCAATATCAGTGAAGAAACAGTATTACTCTACTAATTAACTCTACCGATTTTAAACCAACATGTAGCTGACTGACTGACTGACTGACTGACTGACTTCATGTAAGAGTTCAGTGAGTCTGTTATCCTGAATTTCGACATCATTTACCCATCCTGTCTCATGCTTGACAGTTGTCTAAACAACGAATTAGTTTCGTCAACGACTGTATCATGAAACATTCAAGTTAGTGATTCTAAGAATATGAAATCATTGATTGAAGATGTATTATTCCGGTTTCGTTGTAATAAGCATTTTGTTACAAAATTATATGTATATAAAAAGTACTGAGAAACAACATTATAAATTATAATATTGTTTCATGATGCTTTGTACCAACAACATACAGTATAAAACGCACAACCAATTGCAGATATCTACCAGCTTCAGTTCTTGTGAGAAGTTTGTTGAAGCAAACGTGCACGACGCTAGATGCTGAAGATATTCCAAATCGACTTCATGGTTCTAAAGTGTTCTCGAAAGTTGACCTAAAAGATGCCTATTTTTAAATCCATTTAGATCAATCTTCATCTATTTTGACGACAATTAACACTCCTTTTGGTCTGTTCAAATACTATTTCCTTCCATTTCGTCTAAGTTGTTCTCCAGCCATATTTCACGAAGTTATGAATGAAGTAGTTAGTGATCTTGAAGGCGTTGAAGTTTATCAAGATGATCTCATTGTTCATGGTTCTGATAAGGTAGTTCATGACCAGAAACTTATTGCTTTATTGCGCCGTTTAGTTGAGAAGAATATTACAGTGAATCCAAATAAGTGTTCATTTTGTGTATCTAGTTTTGAATGCCTTAGTTACCTAGTTGATGGTAACGGTATTAGACCAGATATGAAACGACTAGCTCCACTGACAGATGCACCGTTCGCTAGTGATTGCTCTTGTTGTGCAAATTGTTTATTTAATATTTTAACATCCAATTCATTTAAATGGGGTGAGGAACAAGAGTCATGCTGACGAAGTCTACTAAAGTTTCTTCAAAGCAATGCTATTCTTCGAACGTACTCCCTCAATGTAAATTCTGTGCTTATTACGGATGCATCACCTGTGGGTATCGGTGCAGTTTTGGAACAGGAAGGTAGACCAGTTATTTGTGTTTCACGCAAGCGTACTGTTACTGAACAAGGTTACTCACAGACTCAACGAGAAGCATTAGCTGTGTTTCGGGCTGTTAAAAGACATCATAAATATTTATTCGGAAAGAAATTCACTAATGTTACGGATCTTGAAGCTTTAAATTTTATTTATCATCGCAAAAAATCCTTAACACGTTCTTCAGCTGCTATGGTTCAACGATGGAGTATTGCTTTGCGTGCATATGACTATACGGTTCAGCACAGAAGTGCCAAACAAATTCAACATGTTGACTACATTTCTCGACAGCCAATACAAGATAGACCTATAAATACTTCAGACTGTTTGTTGGTGCAACCTTTACCAGTGAGACGTTCAGATCTCATAAGAGAAACTCGCAGATATTTTGGACGTATACTCAGTGCTATATGGAAAGGCTGGAATGCTAATTTGAAACGTAGATTTCCTGTCTATTTTTCAAAGCGGGATGAGCTATCTACTACACCTGATGGTATTCTGTGTTTAAATGATCGTGTTGTCATTCCTCCTTCAATGCGTAAATCTGTTCTTGAAGATATTCATAGTGGTCATATAGGTGTTGAGAAAATGAAGTCTTTGGCAAGGCTCACATGTTGGTGGCCAGGGATAAATGCAGATATATGTCGTACAGCAAACAATTGTGAGAAAAATCATCCTACGAAGTTTACGCCATGGCCAGTATCGTCTGAGGCCTGGCAGAGAATTCATGCTGACTATTGTGTTCCGTTTCTTTGCAAATATTATGCACTAGTAGTTATTGATTCTTTCTCAAAGTGGCCTGAAGTTTTTTTAACAACTTCACCAAATTCTGATTTCACAATACAAGCATTAAGAAAGGTGTTTGGTCGAGAAGGGATTCCTATTATGTTAGTGACCGATAATGGCTCTCATTTTGCTGCAGATGCAGTCACTACCTGGTTGAATTGTATAGGGTGCAAAAATCTGTTTACTGCTCCCAGACATCCGTGTTCTAATGGTCAGGCAGAGAATTTTCTTAGGACATCAAAGACTGCTATTGATTCTATAGCCCCATCAGGAGAGTAGATACCTTTCTATTGCAATATAGAAATGCCAGATATTCGGTGACGAGACTCCAGCGAAGTTATTGATAGGAAGAATTCTTCGGTCGAATATGAGTTGTTTGGAGTCTGCAGAAGTTACATGTTATTGTGGAAATGATCTTCGACCATCCAAGGGGATTGTTCTGAAGAATGTCAGGAAATCAATGATGCGAATTCTAGATATCAGTGACTTAAATACACACAGTCAACATGTTGATCAAATACAATTTCAGGAACCAGGTGAGTCAGTTCCAATTTCGGTTGTTAATTCTAATGGTAATGAGTATGTAGCGTGGCGTCGAGTTGAGATTAACTATGAACACCGCTACCAAGAAACACGTGCCAAGTAAATCAGAATGCGAAGATCGAACGTAACCAGATTTATTTCGTTGGCGATCTCGTGGTATTGAACGAATACCGAGATCGTGCCAAGGAATGGTACAAGTGGAAACAGGAGAAAGGAGTACGTGCAAACAGTACCAAAAACCGCGAAACAATGATGGCAGGTAATGGAAGCACAAAATGGCTATAATTAGCACAGTTAAACAAAAGCACATTAAAACAAACACTGGTACAGTTGGTTATAATAATAGTTGTTTTTATTAAACCAGTCGTGTTCTCGTGATAAATGTGAGTCACTACAAGTACATCCTAGATGATACAGAGTCCTTATCTAATGCACTGTCCGACAGAAACAAGATGAACTTGAGGAGAAGATGTACAATTGATTACAGACATCTAGACTGCAATTTAAGCTGTGGTGGATGTGTTGTTTGAATGAACTATTGATTCCTTTGTACTTGTTGCATGTTTGAGTTCAAATTCTAAATACAGTACATTTGTTCGTGCTTGTCTACTACTTTTTGACTCAGTCGCGTTATTTCTGGGATTCTTAGTTCATACTATAATTCAAATACTTCTTAATATCTCAGGGACCTAATCGTCAATGTTGGAATGGACATCACCGGATGTGAACACATCATGGGATGACATGAACTAGGAGTAAGAAACGAAAATGGTGAGAGATTTGCAAACCTATATGCCTTCAATAAAATGTTCATAGGCGGCACACTCAACAAAACCAAATCGACCATATCCGCATCAACAAAACGTTCAGGAGGACGATGGAAGACGTGCGAACCAAGAGAGAAGCTGATATAGAATCTGATCATCAAAAAAGTTCAAAACAGCCTTTCTTCGGGATACTGACAAACTCAACAAATTCAGGATAACCTTCATCAATAAGTTCCTGGCCTTTCACAATCTACTCAATGGAGAAGGATCTACTATGGTAAGCAACTGGAGGGGGATCAAAGAGGCAATCACTTCAACATGTCATGAGGTTCTGGGCCACAAGAAGTACCGACACAAGGAATGGATTACTGCAGATACGCTGGATAAGATTCAAGAAAGGAGGATCAATAAGGCATCAATCAATATCAGCAGAACAAAAGCAGAGAAAGCCAAGGCGCAAGTTGAACACAGCAGTAAACAAGCAAGTGAAGAGGAGCATCAGAACCGACAAGCGTAAATATATGGAGGATTTAGCAATGACGGTGGAAAAGGCTGCAAGAGGAGGAAACATTAGACAAATGTAGAGTACAACAAAGAAACTCGTTAGAAATTATCTTTAACCAGAACGACCAGTGGAAAGCAAGCAAGGCAAAATAATCACCGACATCGAAGAACAGCAAAACAGGTGAGTAGGACACTTTAAAAAACTCTTGAATCGGCCAGCTCCACTGAACCCACCCAACATCGAAGTAGCACTCGCGTACCTCCTGCTCGATGTTGGCCCACCAACAATTGAAGAAATCAGCATGGCCGTCAAACAAATCAAGAGTGGTGAAGCAGTAGGACCAGCCAACATTCCAACAGAGGCACTGAAAGAAGACATAGCGGTAACTGCAAGGATACTCCACATTCTCTTCTGCGAGATCTGGGATGAAGAACAAGTACCAACAGACTGGAAGAAGGACTTCTGATCAAAATACCAAAGAAAGGCGATCGCAGCAACTGTGATAACTACAAAGGCATCACTCTTCTCTCAATACCAGGAAAAGTCATCAACAGGGTATCATTAAACAAAATGAAGGACTGCGTGGACGCCAAACTTCGTGACCAACGGGCTGGATTCCGTAAGGATCGGTCGTGTACAGACAAAATCGCAACTCTACGGATCATTGTAGAACAATCAATGAAATGGAATGCATCACTCTGCATCAACTTCATTGACTACGAAAAGGCATTTGATAGCGTGGACAGAACAACACTATGGAAACTTCTTCGACACTACGGCGTGCCTCAGAAGATAGTCAATATCATACGGAATTCTCATGATGGATTAAACTGAAATATTGTGCATGGAGGACAATTGACAGACTCGTTCGAGGTAAAGACCGGTGTCAGGCAAGGTGATCGACTGGATCATGAGGACATCAACATCTGAAGGAAAGCACGAGATACAGTGGACATCTAGGATGCAGCTGGACGATCTAGACTTCGCAGATGATCTGGCTCTTCTGTTGCACATGCAACAACAAATGAAGGAGAGGAACAGCAGTGATGCATCAGCCCAAGCAGCAGTAGGTCTCAAAATACACTAAGGAAAAAGCAAAATTCTTCCATAAAACAAACACGGCATGCATCGATGCAATCAAAATTGACGGAGAGCATTTTAAAGATGTTAAAACCCTCACGTATTTGTGTAGCATCATTGATGAACACGGAGGATCTGATGCAGATGTGAAAGCAAGAATCGGTAAAGAAATAGCAGCATATTTACAACTGAAGTACATCTGGAACTCAAAACCGTTTTCTGTCAAACAACACCAAGGTCGCGATTTTCAATAGAAATGTCAAAACGGTTCTACTGTACGGGGCAGAAACCTGGAGAACTGCGGAATCTATCATCCAAAAGATTCAGGTGCTTATTCACAGGTTTATGTGCAAAATACTTTGGATCTGTTGGCCAGACATTACACTATCAGCACGAACCTACTGTAGCAAAGATTACTCCAAATTTCAGCAGAGGAGGAACTAAAGAAGAAAAGATGGAAGCGGATACGACACACATTAAGAGAAGCATCCAGCTGCATCGCAATGCCGGCCCTCATCTGGAATCCTCAAAGCCAAATAAGAATAGGTAGACCAACGAATAAATTACTCCAAGAAATTCAGAGAGGCATGAGAAGAGGGAACAAAAAATGGATAGAACTAGAAAGTAAGGCTCAGGACAGAGTGGGTTGGATAATGCTGGAATGCGGCCTATGATCCATTGGGAGTAACAAGCGTAAGTACGTCAGTAAGTAAGTAACTTGATGAAAGTATCATTGTTGGCAGAAAACACCGTGGTTTTCACTACGGCAGCGAAATGATGTGAATAAAGGTTCAATGTAGTTGAACATGTATGTTTCGAATATTCCTCAACGAAATGATACGGCTTTCCATTCTTGAGTTATTCCCTGTATATCAATCACTACCTCACACATTCATAGCAACTTTTGGTTGAATCTTGTACTAATGTTGTTTCCTGTTTTATGGTTCGATGTAGTCTGTTTGATTGGTATATAAATAGAGTATATTTGAAATACATTATTCATATTGCAGTGGCTTAGACTGGTGTTCTGGACTAAACTGGCTGGCCTAGGCGGAGAGAAGACCGGTCAGGACTGTAGACTGCTCACACGTGTTTCATGCGTCCTTGATCCGATCGATAATTCACTGCTTCTGATTGGTGGCTTTTTGCTGTAACAGAAACGTTTCACCGGTATTCACGATTAGCGTATTTTTTTAAGGAAAACTGTAGCTATTCGAGTAAACCATTAGCAAATCAATAATAATCACTAATTGTAAGATCCATTTTAAATGTTTTGAGTGTCGGTGAAAATCCCTCCATGTATATACTTGTACTTTGTTCCTATTGATCCCCTTAGTTGTACATTGTTGTCTTTTGATTACATTTGAATTGTTAATACTTGTATTTTTATTATAGTTTTTGTCTTTCTTACGCATTCACTAAGTTTGTGTTTCTTCCCGAACTGCATCTGTGTTGTTTTACTTGACACTTGTTCTTGGCGGCAGCCATATTGTTTTGCTCCTCCTTTTGTGTGTTCTATCCAGTCAGGATAGAATAACGTTTATTTGTTGTGACTGGTAATTTTCCCTCATCCTTTATCAACTTCTTTATTTATTGTAACTTAGATTTGATTGATTGAACAATTATTGGTGGAATAGACGGGTGGTAACATTTGTTTAGGTAACGATTTACATTTAAATTTATGATGAATTATAGAACCCATATTTACCTGATTACTTGTTTTGATTTCGACGGAAAAACGTACCTGGGAGGCTATTCAGCAGTCCAAACCGTAGTTTGGATTTTACACTAAATACGACCAGTTTGTGCAAATCTATGATTAGACAAACTTACGTTGGAAAGTGCCGCTCCTATAATCAGTAAAATCGCTAAGCTGGCCAACATGGTGTCCACTGTTACAGAAATAATTATTTCATACCCTTTTGTATGTAAATTTAGTAATCCAACACCAATGATCAAAATTATAAACTGAATAGGGAAAAAGTAGTATCATCAAATTAATTACCATTAGTTCAAAAGTTGAATCTGTCAACTATTGGACAAATAATGAAAGAATAATCTTCACTGTCCTGCATTTGATTGAAGTGCTTAACAATGAATAGTTATGGATACAAGCACATAACAAGGAATCTCTATCCATATCCATCATAATGACATGCTTGAAATATCTTCAAAGCTAATTTGCTCATCCATTACACATGACATGATGTCATCTTAATATAAACTACAACGATCAAACTCATCTATTCAAGTCAACCTTCAAAGATCGTTTGATCCTGATAACCGTTATCAAACGAACATGACAACATGGTTTTATTATTCAACAAACAACACTAAACTAAATTCAGTCGATGATTGGATGAAACTATCATGAATGTAATATTAAAACCATATTCAACTGACCGTTATAACCATGAAGATACTGTTCATTATGAATGTAGAATGTAGTTTCTTAATCAATATGATTGCTAATCCAATAAGTAAACCTATATGTCTGAAATATAAAGGAAAGTTTGTCAAACTTGTGACGTGGAATACCTAAGGAATGATCTCTTAAATATTTCATTTCATCGCCCAAATGCCCTGGTACGGCCGATGGCGTGGAGAATTAGCTCTGCCTCTCGAAATGCTCTCACATGGACACGCATATGCAGTCACTACCATAGAAGATGTGCTCACTGTCTTCTTGTGGCGGTGATGTTGTTTACGAATTTGAGAGGATAAAATGCGAATGTCCGGCGCTTTGACCGGGTTAGTGGATATGCGGAATGCATTTAGGCAAGTTGGCAAACCATGAATCCAAATCAGTGATGTACATGGGCTCCAGGATCCTAAGGAAACAAATGGCATATTAACCAATTGTTGGTCATCGGCTACCATGGGATTGGGTCTGTTGGCGTTGCCTTGTGACTCTGGGTGTGACCCACCCCCTAAGAAAACCACATGCTCTGGTCTAGTATCACAGCGCATATGTATTCTCTGACTATTTGTACTAATATTTGTGAAATAAATACATTTTAATATGATCATTTATTGTGATGTGATGTAACACAAAATGTCAATGCTTTCCACTAGGAAAGAAATAAACTTTATTTCCCTTCCTCATTCATAATATTCTTGTCAAACATGGATCGAATTTCTCATCAAAGCGTATTAATCAGTTCATTGGATGATATGTAATAGTAATACATGGAAAATTGTCGTTAGCATTTTCGGATAATACGTGTATTTAAAACATGTATTACTTACGTTAAAATGAGACCACTGAGAACAATTGGACTTTGAAGCCTTTGGAAGCTGAATCTGTCAAATGGAATGATAAATGTCTTACATGCAAGTAGAATTGTTCTGATTGGTTACCGCCAACACATCATCAAATGCGAATGTTGACATCTTTTAAGTAACTTCAATGAAGATTTGTGGACAATTCACCTTCCACAATCAACAATTCCAATTTCAACTGAAATAAGTAAGGATTCACAATAATACAGTAATGCGGGTAATCAATTTCATGGATTACATAAAATCTTAAATGTTCATTCACATGCCTATTTATATCCTCATTCATTGTATTTCATCAAGTATGGATTCACGGACAGAATTTGAATTCCATCTCACTAGTTTGCTGTATCACCTTCACGAGATTAATAACAAAGACTGAAAGTCGATGAAAATTGATCTCATCAGATTCATGTTCGTTGCTCACTGCATGAGGTGTGACTTAAAGTCATTAACGTTATGGCACTCAATCCAGAGAAAAAGATCAATACCAATGACTATTGCATTCATCCAAATAAATAATTCTCAATGGAAATATGTTGTTGTTGCTTACGTTAAGTTATCTCTTTTACTATGATATATTTATGGGTAAAATGTGAATGTCATACAATCGAAGCATGATCGCCCTCTCATCTTCTATGGGAAACACTTTGTTAGGTAGATTGATGATCCAGATGTGTATATTAGGAATGTGGATTTCTACTTCTTCATATCCTCTTGAAATGAACGAGTTAATGCATTTCAATTAACGACGGTCTGTTGTTAATAGTCTCATACGTCATCCTTTCAAATGTCAGCAATATGTAGATGTAATCTTGAAGGAAGTGATGCTTTTGATTAAGTGTCTACCAGACTCACATTTATAGATGTTGTCTCTAAACTACTCGTTCGCCTTCTCGTTCTTTGTATGTAGGCTGAACAACTGTAAATGGAAATGCTGTATGTCAACATTTCGATGTTTCCTGCTTCTTATAACTCGTCTGATTTGATTGGTTATGTGCTTGTTTACTCACAAAAACATTTTACCAACTAACTTTCGCTTACCCTGATGGTTGAAAGCTAAGAGATGTCGCTTAGTTAAACTGATACTTTATATGGAATGGTACAGAAGTAATCACTATAGATAGCTGTGTATTACGAATTCGTAAGAGGATTTTCACTGATCAAAGTAGAAATGAATACGTCAGTACAACTTCAAAAGAAATCTATGGGACTTAACGAAACAAATCAGATTGTTTTCTTATTAACTAATCTGTTTTTTGATTTCGTTAAGTAATTCAACCATTTCTAATGACGAAGTCAATATTCTATCTATCTAATGAATGAATAGTCAATTATCTCAAAATAGTATACAGCTATAAGCCTGAGACACTAAGCGAAAGTGTATCCCAGATCCAAAAGGACCTCAATAACTTAACTATATGGAGTGAAAAATGGCAATTACCATTTAACCTCAACAAGTGCGGGATCATGCACTTTGGAAAGCATCCCTATAAACCGCGACTTCACTTAAATGAATGTATAGTTCAAACACTCGAATCAGTACACGATTTAGGAATTAATTACACAGGAAGCCTAAACTTTGAAGAACATGCCTCCTCCATTATTTCTAAATCTAGACGGCTAATTGGTTTTATAATGAAAAACTTTTTCACAACAGAGGGTAAAATTACTCTCTACAAAATATGTGTACGACCCACCCTTGAATACTGCTCTTTTGTCTTCTCTAATATGAATATCGCAGACAAGATAAGAGTAGAAGATGTTCAAAGACGTTTCACACGTCAACTACTAGGATGTAACTCGAATCTCGATTACACAGACAGATGTAAGCATCTATCTTTAGAACCTTTATGGCACCGTAGGCTAAAACACAATTTAATATTTCTCTACAAAGCGATATATGGGCTCTCCTTTCTAACCTCCTGCCCGACTATCACCCACGACCCAGCCTATAGACTTAGAAACAACGCATATACACTACTTACCGTAAAACACCAAGAACAAATGCGTTGTAAGTTCTTTACAGTACGGTACAGTTTATTGTGGAACAGGCTGCCAATGCCTATCTGCAACTGTGATACGTTTACCAGATTCAAAAAGCTAATAACCCTATTTCTAGACTCCAAAGAGCTTCAACATTACCTTGAACTCCCGCCCACCGATGAGGCACTTTATTACGGACCACCTAGTATCTAGAAAGAACAAAATTATAACAAGTTCGACTGTTACTAATCTGAATATAACCAAATCACAGGATATATGGCTTATCCTTTCCTATTATTCATTGTTTATTAATCATGATTTCATGCCCCTAACCCTAGCTTTCAGTCCCCAAATCTCTACAGGTTAAATGTGCATTATTCTTCCTAAAAGTCATGCTTTTTTTTCTACTGCAAGTAGACAGATAGCTCAATCTTATGGATGCTGATCTACTAAGGCCGATCATTCAAAGCTCAAAATTTGGCCACAAAGTCTTGTGAGTTTCTCAATGTTTTATTTTTCTCACCCTAAAATCTTTTTCTTTTTTTTCTACAATTTTATACCCTCTCATATCTTTTGATTTACTATTAATCCTTACTTCTTTAAACCATTAGTTATTTTCATAGCAGTATGATATACTATATGGACATCTAACCCATAAAAGAGAATTTTTAAATATCTGATTTGCTTGTAACATGGACCTAGTAGAGACAGTGTATTCCAACTATGTGCTTTGATTAAAGCATTAATCATACTTACCACAAACGTAAGAGAGCCTAACATCACAAAGGGAGGGAGAGTGGCGTTACTGACCAGCAAACATGAAGGTGGGGAGATAACTTCAATCCACCCATGTCTGTAGGGCAGAACATTTTGTTTAATTACGGCTCCTTATGGTTTAGTGGGATGTCACGGACTTATGGTATTGAAGCTGATTTATCACGCAAAATACCTCTTTAAATCGTGTTACGAACGTTGAATTGGTTTCACTTCCTACCCAGTAATCCTATTACAAGCAAACTAGACAATTCGCTAGTATACGACGCCCACTCAAGACCCTATAAAACCTGAAAAAAAACAAATGAAAAAAGACGAAAGGGCCTCTAATAGCTTCGATAATAAAAGGAAGATAGCCAGTTGTATATCACAATACTGTTTCTAGCACTATATCTTATTTTATAATCACACATAATCTTATACTCTCAGCTCTTTTCCGAATCGTCTCCATTTGTCAGTTGTATGTCCACTCACACCTTGCTAAAGCTTATTTTCTTTAACCTATTAAAGTGCTCTTTCTTAACAAATACCTTAATAAAAGAAAATTAGACTGAGTAATCATACCTTAAACATTCCTACATGAATATTGGCTACTCTGCCTCTCGTGTTTTCTTTTACTTGCTCCCTCTTTCAGCCCCCTTGAGATATGGAACAGGTTACTTCATCCTGCACCATCCTTAAAGCCTTGGATATCCCAAAGGGACATAAGGTTGCGATTTCTAGAAGCTCATAACTTCAATGGACCTATTCTTGACCATCAGTCGCACATTCGCAACGCAACTCTCGTGAAGCGCGCCAAATGTAGTACTGATTAAAACAATCTACATTCATGTCTTAAAAATTTTCAACCCAGCTATGTAATTTAATACAGCGTATATTGTATCATTTGTATCAATTTGATCTTGCCTGTAAACTGGCATGCCTCATGTAACAAACTGTTATTTGAGAACAAAATATTATTATTATTATCAGTATTACAGTATTTAATAACGATGAGAATGTCATCGAATCCATTCACTGGATTCCATTTGTTCATCTATTTAATATCAACTGTAATTAGACAGTTCGATTTTTACGATAGAGGAAATCGGTAATCATTTGTGGAAGTCAGATGAATTGAGTTTAATAACTGGATGTGAAAGATAACCACCAGTTACGGATTCCCTTATGCACCAGGTAGCATTTCAAATAGTAAGGTTCATTCTGTTGAATACAAAAACAAAACAATTTTCGGCTAGAATTAAACACGACGTGGAAACCACCAGACATGAATGTTCCATACTAAAGAATAGTTTTCCACTTGGTAAACTTTGCTCATGCCAGATTTGATAAGCATCATTTGTGTTTATCACATGTGAGAAATACTCGAGTGGAAGTACACCTAATGAACACATAGGAAGTTAATATGGTTTGAACAATCAGTACCGTAAGAGAATTCATATCAACTGATATGAATGCATCATGACTTCGTCCAGTCGAATATTCTATACATGATAACAAGCTGTAGTGAAATGTGATACGACGATAACGGTTTTCCTAATAACAGTTGGAAATAGCTCAACTTGTAAACAGACGTTACTAATCATGAATAAATCGACACTTAGGGTACAGCTGACTCCGTTAAACCGAACACAACAGAATCATGTGGGTCAAATTAACCTATTTCATGTTGATAATGAAACAGCCTTCGTAAACAATAATTAGTCCTGGAAGTCTGTCACCTTTCGCTCATCATTGTTCATAGTTCACTGAACACAAATATCATCATCAATTTTATGTGGCTGTTATGATGATTGTTATTGTTGAATGTTGTAAGAAATAGAAAATGTGCATTCATTTAGTGTGCAGATCGAACTGTTTACATCACTGTCAATATCTTCCACAATATGATTGTTTAATATTATTCAATCTCCACAGTTGAACTCAATTTATTCTACACACTTTCATTGTCGAGTATTATGTAAAGTTGTTTCGTTCCAATGATTAATAATAACAGTATAGCAGATCATATTCAGTCAATCTATGTAATTCGTGTACATTCGCTGTGAAATTTATTCTATAATCATTAAAGTATTTACAGTAAATTCACTTGATATTGTTGACTTGAAACTTCCCACTTATGTTTAGGACTGCAATCGATCAGTCTCTCATTGACATATGTGCATACTGTCAGTATTGCCTCGATATTACTTTCAGTAACAAGCATTATAAGTAAACATGGATGGTGGCTTACATTGGATTTTTGTTGTTGCCACTTGTGAAATGTATATTATCGTGAAAGTAACAAGAAGTATGGTAAAACAGTTACTCTTTCAAATCTTAAACTTTCTTGACCAGAAGTAGATAACTATTTGTACCTTGACATCTATGTCCATGTAGTAGCACAGCATTCTTGATAATAAAGAGGTATAATGATTGTTGTGTTCCTCATAAATCTGGAGGGCGAAAACATTAGCTAATGGGAGTAATGGGAGAAGTAATAGTATAGTAAAATCCAGAATAATCTCCCTCATTATCTACAAATTTAAATTAAACATGGGGAATTCCTTTCAACAATTGGCCGAATAGATTTGTTATTGTGTATTTAAAGAATAACTGATCGGAAAACATATTGTCATGTTAAAAGAAAACATTATTGTGTATGTCCAGTAAGTAATTTATCAACATCACTGATTTTCAATACCGAGTTATACTACTTAAACATCTCAAGTAGTTTGACTACATTGAGTTAGTTTCAATTGTTGAGAGCATGAGTCAATTGAAACTAGACGACCATGGAAATCCTGAAGGCACAGGATGGCCGTTTCGTCCTATTGTGGGACTCCCCAGCACTGCGAATACATGATCACGCCTCGCGGGATTCCAACCCACGATCTACTAGTCTCGCGCGCTTAAGTGCTTAAGTTCAGGTGTGTTTTCTCAAGTGTTGTACGTGGTACTATACTAACCTCTGCCCTGGAGTCGACTAAGAACTGTGTTCTGGTTCTTTTGTCTGTGACATATAACAAACGACTTACTTGAGAGTTGTGACCGGAGACTGAAGTCGTCACTAATAGTTGGCCTTCACGTTTTGCTTGATATGTGTTTGCAAATTTACAGGGAGAAGTACAATTTTTTGCTTTGTTTACCGTACGTTGTATGGTGCCAATAAGTGTTATGTCGAGTGGTGCTTGGAGTAGGACGTATAATTCTTCTGGACCTTCCTCTACACTTGTAATGTTAGTTATTCGAAAATTATACCTGGACTATCTGTCTAGTGAAGACGTCGGCTGTTTTTCGAAATTCGACGATTTCCTCTCTATCATTTGAAACGACATAATGACAATTCACCAGTGTTTAACATTTATAGAATATTGATCATGACACTCAATAATCACAAACTGTCAATATGCATTTACAAATCTTACTTCTAGATGAAACATCTAAAATCCCGTCATACCAAGTTTGACGTCTGCCTAAATAATAAAGGCTGTCGTTTGATAGTCATTGAAATAAACAACAACTGGACGTGTAGTGAGCTAATAAGGCCGATATCTGCTGACTAATATGTGGCTTAAGCCACATGTGTTATTCTCACTGAATGTCTAACATAGCTACTATCAATTCACTATTGTTAGCATTTATTAAATTTATCAGATTTTACCTGTAGTTGACTATTTCACCTTTAAATAACACTTCTGACTACTAGTAAGTACTATAATAGTACAGAGAAAACAGTTTTTGGAGTGAAATCGGTTTGGAAACTAACTGATGAAAAGAGGGAAACCATTTCGACAATCATTTAATGCTCCATGGTTTCTTCTCTGTCTTGTTATAAACATGTAGTAACAACTACTAAACTCCGCCTGTTGCTCTTCTAGAGTTACTGCCGGTCCCAAGCCCGGGTAAAGGTAGAAAACTTTCTAACTAAAACACGCCTACCGAAAAAAAATTCAAACCATTTACTTTGTGCCCTGAGAGTTAAAAGTTCGTCATTTAGAAGAATTATGACGCTTCATGGTGAAAGCCGAGTTCCTTCAAAAGCCACGAGGTCGATGACCCTTCTAAGAACCAGAGCAACAATTTTTATAGGTACATGGAACGTTCGAACAATGTGGTAGACCGGAAAGACTAGTCAAATAGCAACGGAAATGAGGAGATACAAATTGGTAGTACTGGGAATCAGCGAAACCCATTGGACCCGAGCTGGACAACAAAGGCTAAATACAGGAGAGATGCTGCTATACTCCGGTCATGAAGAGGAAAATGCTCCACACACTCAGGGAGTTGCTCTAATGCTGTCCAAAGTAGCACGAAATGCACTTGTAGGATGGGAATCTCATGGATCCAGAATCATCAAAGCATCATTCGAAAGAAAGAAGGAGGGGATCACAATGAATATTATCCAATGTTATGCACCCACCAATGATAGCAACGACGAAATTAAAGATCAATTCTACGAGCGGCTGCAGTCAATCATAGAAAAGTGCCTAAGAAACGACCTCAACATTCTGATGGTAGATTTAAGTGCCAAAGTCGGAATAGACAACACCGGATATGAAGATATCATTAGACGACATATACTGGGAGAGAGAAACGGAATTGGTGAGAGATTTGCAAATCTATGTACATTCAACAAATCGGTGATAGGACGCACAATATTTCCTCACAAACGTATACACAAAGCTACATGGATCTCACCGGACCACACTACAGAGAACCAGATAGATCATATTTGCATCAATAAAAAATTCCGACGGACAATGGAAGATGTGAGGACCAGGAGAGGGGCTGACATAGCTTCAGATTACAACCTAGTTGTAGCCAATTTAAAACTGAAGCTAAAGAAGAACTGAACAAACAACATTACAAAGGTTCAGTACATCCTTCCTTCGAGATACTGACAAACTCAATGAAGTCAAGATAGCTCTCAACAACAGGTTCCAAACCTTACAGGATCTACTGAAGGAAAAAGAAACTACTATGGAGGACAACTGCAAAGGTATCAAAGGAGCAATAACTTCAACGTGTCAAGAGGTTGTGGGCCTAAATAAGCATTATCATAAAGTGTGGATCTCTATAGAAACACTGGACAGGATCAAGGAAAGGAAGAACAAGAAGACAGCAATTAACAACAGCTGAACACGAGAAGAGGCAGTCCAAGCACAAGCTGAGTACACAGAAGCAAACAAGCAAGTGAAAATGAGCATTGAACCCGTCAAGCAGAAATACGTGAAGAACTGGCAACGACGGAAGAAAATGCTGCAAGAGAAGAAAAGATGAAACAGCTTTACGATACAACGAAGAAACTAGCAGGGAAATATAGTAAACCAGAGAGACCAGTTAGGTACAAAGAAGGCAGGCCACTAAACGAGTGTTGCTGAACCGGATGAACGACGCAGTAGACACCCAACTTCGAGATCAATAAGCTGGGTTCCTTAGGGACCGGTCGTGCACAGGCTATATTGCAACACTACGGATCATCGCCGAACAATCAGTTGAGTGGAACTCGTCACTATACATCAACTTCATTGATTATGAAAAGGCATTTGACAGTGTAGATAGGAGAATGTTATGGAAACTTCTTCGACACTACGGAGTTCCTGAGAAGATTGTCAATATTATCCGGAACTCATATGACGAACTACAGTGCAAGGTTGTGCATGGAGGACAGCTGACAGATGCATTCTAATTAAGGACCGGGGTGAGACAAGATTGTCCACTCTCTCCCTTCCTCTTTCTTCTGGTGGTCGACTGGATTATTAGGACCTTGACATCTGAAGGAAAACACGGAATACAACTGACAGCTCAGAGCCAATTAGACGATTTGGACTTCGTAGATGACCTAGCCCTCCTATCGCGTACACACGAATAGATGCAAATAAATACAGCCAGTGTAGCAGCAGTATCTGCATCAGTAGGCCTCAGCATACACAAAGGGAAAACCAAGGTCCTAAAATTCAAAGCAGAAAACAGCAATCCAATCACTCTTGATGGCGAAACATTGGAACATGTAGAATCCTTCACATACCTGGGAAGCATCATCGACGAACAAGTAGGTTCAGATGCAGACGTAAAGGCGAGGATCGGCAAATCAAGGGTCGCATTCCTACAATTGATGAACATATGGAACTCAAAACAACTTTCAACCAATATCAAAGTGTGAATCTTCAATCCGAACGTCAAGGCAGTTCCACTGTATGGAGCTGAATTTTGGAGAACTACAACAACCACCATGAAGAAGGTATAAGTATTTATAAATAGCCTTTTACGCAAGGTACTCAACATCCATTGGCCGGATACCATCAGCAATAGCCTACTGTGGGAGAGAACAAACAAGCTTCCAGCTGAAGAAGAAATTAGGAAAAGACGATGGAAGTAAATAGGACATACATTACGCAAATCATCAGACTACATCACGAGGTAAGCCCTAACTTGGAATCCTGAACGGAAGCGGAAAAGTGGAAGTCCAAAGAACACATTACGTCGGATAATGGAAGCAGATATGAAAAGGATGAATTACAACTGGAAGGAGCTGGAAAGGATTGCCCAGGACAGGGTTGGATGGAGAATGCTGGTGAGCGGCCTATGCTCCTTCACGAGGAGTAACAGGCGTAAGTAAGTAAGTAACAACTACTAACGATCAAATGTGTGAAATTCTCATTTCGTCCACATATTTACACTTATTTACACTTTCTGATATAGACATTTCTGTTATCCGGATTTAAAAATGCTCATAGCTCGTACATAATATTTTCGAAATATATTTGCTAAATGAATAGTGTCTTTATGAACAGAGTTTGTATCACAAATTATTGAGAAATGAGATATTATAAAGCAGCATGAAGTATTAGGCAGTTGTTCAAACTCTTTTAGTAATTCTTGGGACCACGCATCCTCACTGTTAATGTGCATACAGTGTAAATGTGATGAAACCAGTTAATTGATAAATTATAGATTACGCGCGACACTTCTACGCCGACAAAGTACCATCAAAGCATCCTATGATGATATAGAAAGTAATAGGTAAATTACTTAAACTTTGGACGTTTCTTATTTATAATGCCTAGTTCATATTGCATCATAGTTATTTTGATATATAAATAATTCTATTTAACTAGCGATCCCAAATCCAAATGCCTTAGGCTTGGCTATTTTTTAAAATCATTTTATTAAGCATGCTACAGTGCAATATGATGACAATTTACTGCGATGAGTTTTCTTCGTTTACAATCTTCTATTTGTACTACTTGCAAGTGGCTTAAAACTGATGAATAAATAATGAAGATTTATCACCATCGGTACAAATAAATAAATATTTACCCCTAACTATTATGGTTACTTGAGAGTTTCATATATTTTAAATTCACCAAGATATAACTAAATTTTATTTATCGGTGGGAATTCATGATGATTAAATAGTATAGCGACGTCACTGAAGTTAGGAATATATAGTGATGGGTCCCGAACTAGACATCTGAAGGCCTTATGTCATACTAGAGGTGAGGTTGTGAGTAATTATGCTAGGGTTGAAGCCATCACGAGTTCACTTAATCTGCGAACAAGAAACAAGACTCGGTGACCAAAGACCAGTAAGCTAGCTATTGATGCGTCCCAGTCCCGCTAACTAGAGGGAGAAGTCCAAGCTTGGAATGGGGAATTATATTCTGCGAACAGTCAGGAACCAGCGATAACAACAAACACAATTCAAAACGTATATATACAGTACAAAACCGTCTTTGGGGACAGTTACCAACTCATCATTACGAAACGGCCGTTCAGTGCTTCCAGTTTTCTTCATAGTGGTTGTTAAGTGTGTCTTACATTGTTCCTACTCGCTCCATTTCTACTCTTTTGTATATTGTTTTACACCACTTATTTACATTCAGCATCAATTTTCACACTCATGTTGTAACGCAAGTTGTACTGTAATGTTCTGGATTCTTCACATATACTTATAATGTTTATTGTACTTAACATTGTATTTATCATTATATTCACTGTACCGTAATCGCTGTAACGGTTATCCACAGTTTGTGCATTTGTTCAGACGCAACATGTTGCAGTTTCCATATTATTTTGCTCTGGGTTGGGGTTTCGGTTGTTCATCAACTGTTATCAAACTTAGACACAGCTATCAGCTGTCTTTTGCACTACCGTATGTTATAATTATTCTTTATGTTACTGTTAAAGTTCTTTATATTTTCATGCTTGAAAGACGCGTTTAAACGCCTCAGACACCTAACAAGTTGAGGTTAGTAACTAAATTTTGTGTATTAGTTAATAGAGAACCACTATTGAAGACAAATCGCTGTTTTGGAAAATTCGGTTTTGCGTGTATCTTAATCAGGTGACTTCGACGCTTCGATAGATGTAACAACTGCTAAATAACAAGTTTAACATCTGATACATGACAACATAGATTTACATGTAAGTGCATTATAAAGAAATGTGATATTTAAAGTGTCAAAGTTATAATGTATTCACGTTTCATGGTCTAAATTGGTATTTTCATCAAAGAAAACCCAGGCAACCAAAAAAGGGAAATTAAGCGAACAAAGGGGAAGTACTTTGGTAAGTGCATTGGAAGAGAAACGAGAAATAAAGGGGAAAACGCGTGAGAATATCGCCTTTTTCGCCTGTGCGAGGAAATAATTGCGGATTTCCCCCTTTGTGCCGCTTTGTCGATAAATTGCCGACTTTATGATTAAATATCCGCTGTATTGCCTACTTTTCGCCTAAATTTCCGCCGAATGTCCGACTTTTCACCTGAATACCCGCTGAATTATTTACTTTTTGCCTTAATATTCGCTGTATTGCCTACTTTTCGCCTAAATATTCGCTGAATTTTCAACTTTTCGCCTAAATATCCGCTGAGTTGTCTACTTTTCGCCTAAATACACACAGATCTGCCTATTTCTGATCCATTGACATAATCCCAATGGTCTCCTTTGTTCGCCTTCATTCCATAAACAAACCACACTAAAACTGCAGGCCACGGGAAAACGGGTATATTTTTAAATAATTTCATTGAAAAGGAAAAGCGTATTATTGTACAACATTATAGCAGAAGCTTGAGCATCAATCGTTTCGCATATCCATTGCAATTGTTAATTCATAGTTATTTGAAGAGATCTGCAAAAGATGAAACAGGTGATGTATGATTTATAAGGCATGTGCATTTAATCAAAAGTTCGCTGACACTCAAACACACATTCTCAACACTTCTATAGTTTCCCATGTAAGTAATAAAGTAAGTTCTTTTACAAAATAATTTTTTTTGAAAATTAAGCGGAACATCAAGAAAATTGCACGGACTATTGCCTTTAGCCACGTTCATTCGGCTATTGAGAATGAAAACGGTCGTCCTGTGAATTCTGAAGTTCAAAAAACAAAAGAAGTCACAACGATATCTGAATGACATGTCTTGGCAGAGCCAAATACTTTAAGCTAAACTTACGGTTATGTCCGATAACACTGTTGACTGTAACTATAGGGCCGTAGGGAAGTTATCACTTTAAATTAGTACATACCTGCCCTTCTTTCCTTCCTTTACGCTTTATCACTTTGTCTCTGACATCGTGAAAATAACCTTGTGTCGCCATGTCGTACAGCTTTGCAAGGTCTTTTTTGTTGACAGAGGATGATAGAAAGCGATTTGTTGACGCACCTAAAGTTTAAATACTAAATATGGGCTACTTCGTATGCAGCCGTAAAACCGGTATTTTTGAAGTGGTCGTTCCGAAGAAGTGCCAAGTAACGTGAAGTTACTGGCAACCTCAGGTGTCAAGAGGTACGACAGAACATACCGCATTGATGTTCTCGGATCATCACCTGATAACCTCGTAACCATTTCCATCTGCAATACGAATAAATTATTAAATTAACGTTGATGACTTACAAATCTGTCTCTGGTTTCTTTCTGCTGCAAACCAGTGTCCAGCATCTGCAGTTCCTCTTCAGATAACAAAGGGAACTACAGACTCGGTATTCCGCAATCGAATTGATGCGGTTGTTCGCGTTCATTGGACTTAGATAGTAATCACTTCACATTATAGCACCACCGACATGCTTAGATCCTGATGTTGAAAGTGATGTCTCTAATTGCATCCAACTAATTCGTGAACATGTAAATAGTAATGAAACGTACTTGGCAATTGGCGAGACGAATTTGTCAAACAACCGGAATTTCGGATATTGTACATGGCTATTGCCATTGCTATTGTAAACAAACTAATAGATCTTTGGCAGACTGCAGAGTATCTATGGTGAATTATAGTTTCTATGTTTGTTACTTACCTAATTCGTGAATTGCATTACATTTCAGAACTGATCAGTTGTCATCTGGTCTATCGCAGTTCTGCAGGTGGATATCGACCAGCTCCGTTGGAAAAAGGCAAAGTTCTTTGCCGACAATCCACCTCTTGACAATCCACCTCCACCATAAGTTGTTTCTTGCTAGGGACGTCAACAATGACGTATTTCTTGTTAGCAGGTTAACAATAACATAAGACGTAATTACATGGTATATCATCATGGATTAAACACTAATGAAACAAAATACATTTAAATAAAAGTATGCAACAATCGGATTATAACTAGATTATTGATAAAATTTATGGCAATACATTTACAATCAATGTCCTTAACCGATACCCATGTGTGTTCATGGCTAAGTACGGAGCACATAAAGATTCCTATATCAACTAGATGGGAAAGGATTTTCAAAGTAATTGCGTGGGTAAGTGAAAGACCTAAATTTTAGTAGTCCATCCTCCTTCATATCAGTGACTAAACAAGGCTGTCCGTTTACTACTACTACTACTACCACCACTACTACTACTACTACTACTACTACATTACAGGCCTAAATTAACTTTTTCTACTATTCTCAAACATAATTACTTGTTTGTTGGAGACATCATTATCGCCTATTGGGGTAGTATTTGTTAGACAGCTAAGTTGAGGCCTATCGCAGAAGGATATTTTTCCAACATAACGCTGAGCTGCTTGCTTAGCTACTGCAAACCCACTATGCACAGAACCCTTAATTTGTCTCATATAAGACTGGAATGGAAAGGCTGAAAAGTTATCTAATGGTCCATGTGCACGAACGTCGTCAGGGAGGTGCTGTAACGAATGCACATTGTAAACTAAGTTTTCAGACCCATAAAACCATTTGTATTCCTTGAGAAAGTTTTGTAAATCTATCCTGGCGGGTTTTACAACAGTATTATGTAATTTCGGATGTGCAAGGAGATACATGGATAACGCTAAACGCCGGAAATTAAGATACAAAGGTTATGGCAATGTTTTTTGAAGAATCATAGGGCCCAAATACAGAAGGAACAATCCACATTCAGAAGCTTTCCATGCCGATACAAAGTCTAGTGTACGGCATTTACGCGGAAAGTCGGAAGGAGTACTTGCCACGCAACCTGATATTAAACTATTCATGTGCCTAATTGCACATGAGTTCGAGTTCAGCAGTCTTCTGTGTGCCAAATCTATCCATAAATTAGCCAGCTTTTTTGTGACACCTAGGTTCACCATGTGCATAGAATCTAAAGGAAATGTTAAAATCATATTAATAGAAAGCCTATCCACAATAGAATGTCCTTGATGGTGAATAGATCGAGTCTGACAACAGAAGGTGTCGTCCATTCTTAAAGTATATAGGTCATTTGGAAAGGTCCTCTTACCCTCCAGTCGTCTCCCAAGTACAGTACACCTATCGCAACCTGTCTCACCGTTATGATTTGCCGTGTACCTAACAGAAGAACGATCAGGTGCGTCACATATAACGGCCGTCAACCTAATAGCTATGTATTTATCAAACGTAACACTAAAAAGACCCACTTCAGTCACTTCCCTCCGTAGATCCCTATCATGGACACGCCACTAAACCTAGGGGCAATGATCCGTCCTAGTATAGGCCATAATTGTTGATTGGAGCTTCTAGACATTAAAAGTCCATCTATATTGATATATAAATTTAAAGAGTCAAAATCAAAAGTACACAACCAGAGCTCAACGTATCTTAGCAGATTGGTTTTCAATCGTAGATGGTAGTAAACCTCACTGCCGATGAACTTTGACTGAATAGTTGTACTGAATCATTATCATTCACAGAAGTATACAGGTGTTATCAAACGTTTATTACTGTTAGTCGTGTGTTAGTGAGAAGAGAGTCGCTTGATAACGTCTATGTGATTTGTAATTTATATTAAAATGTTTACGAAAACACTTTACTTCACTGCCTCAGTTTAAGTGCCATTTCTATCGCCTTACACCTTATTGTTAACAAGTGATATAGATTAGGGGTGGATTAGTAACTTAGACGTGCACTACCACTGTTTGCATACCATTATATTGTCTGACTTTTGAAATTCCAGTTATTTTTCGTTATACCATTACGTACCAGATAGTGTCTACATCCATTTGTTTATCTGTTGGTATAAAACATCAGTCGATTGTATCACGAATTGTATCACAGGTAGATGGTTTAGGTGGAGTTTCGTCCTGTGAATGAGATGATTTGGTCGTGGAGTTTTCATTGCTTTTTGGACAATATCATCAGCACAAACTTCAGCTAGAAGTGTTCAAATGTTTCTATAAATGACTGACAGCTTGTGTAAGATCTATTTTGAATGTCTTGTGTGCGTGAAAATCCCTCCATGTATACACTTGCACTTTGTTCCTATTGAATCCCTTAGTTGTACATTGTTAGTCTTTTGATTACATTTGAGTTGTTAATATTTGTATTTTTTATCACAGTTTTTGTTTTTCTTACTCCTTCATTAAGTTTTGTGTTTCTTCTCAAACTGCATCTATGTTGTTCTACTTGACACTTGATGATAGCCATATTGATTTGCACCTCCTTTTGTGCGTGTTCTATCCAGTCAGGATAGAATAGCGTTCATTTGTTGTGACTGGTAATTTTTCTCTCATCTTTTATCAACTTCTTTATTTATTGTAATTACGATTTGATCGATTGAACAATTATTGGTTGAATTGGCGCGTGGTAATATTTGTTTAGGTAACGATTTACATTTAAATTTATGATGAATTGTAGAGCCGTCATTTACCCGATTACTTGTTTTTAATTTTGACGGGCAAGGGCGCGTATCTTACCTACCTGAACGGCTATTCTTCAATCCAAACTGTAGTTTGGATCATACAGCTTGTCCTTTTGGCTTCAATTTTGATTGGTTATTTTCGACCCTTAGCCTGTCATTGTCTACAGCTTTATTTTGATTTTGTTTCTATTTACCTTGATTCCTTGCACAGTCATTAGATATTTTTATTCAGTTTTTGCGAGCTGCAAGTGTGCTGCAGTGTGCTCTCGCCCTCTTGAATAAAGTCTGTACGCAGTTGATTTTGTGAGTTCTTTGGTCGTTGCTTCCGTAATTGAGAATTTGAACTGTGTGGGTCGGTTTCTGAGTTACTCAAGTCTTCAGATTTCTTGTGCTGGTTCTGATTATTGGATGTATCCACTAAATCTTTGAATGTTCTTGGAATTTCTCCCGATATATTTTATGTTGGGGATCCAGAAAATATACGATTGGATGTATTATGATATTTGTTTGCGTATTTTCGGCCTACCGTAGAATCGAGAGATTTCACTCTCCATTATTCGTGCTTTGATGCTTTCCCCACTTTATTAAAATTGTTTAAGATCCAGAGATCCGACGAATGTTAAGTGAACAAGGAAACCTGGACTTAGTGAACGACTATTTCGTCCCAGTATGATTTCAAGGTTGTGTTTGTTATATCTTGTGACTGCCTATTGGAGGACATTAACTTATCGATCGTATCAAGGATGCGTAAAACACGCTTGAGCAATACATTTACAATCAATGTCCTTAACCGATACCCATGTGTGTTCATGGCTAACTACGGAGCACATAAGGATTCCTATATCAACTAGATGTGAAAGGGTTTTCAAAGTAATTGCGTAGGTCATTGAAAGTCATTAATCTTAGTAGTACATCCTCCTTCATATCAGTGACTAAACCAGGCTGTCCGTTTACTACTACTACTATTACTACCACTACTACTACTACTACTACTACTACTGCCAGTACTACTACTACTACTACTACTTCTACTACTACTAATACTACTACTACTACTACTACTACTACATTATCAGGCCTAAATTAACTTTTTCTACTATTCTCAAACATAATTACTTGTTTGTTGGAGACATCATTATCGCCTATTGGGGTAGTATTTGTTAGACAGCTAAGTTGAAGTCTATTACAGAAGGACATTTTTTCAGCATAACGCTGAGCTGCTTGCTTAGCTACTGCAAACCCACTATGCACAGAACCCTTAATTTGTCTCATAAAAGACTGGAATGGAAAGGCTGAAAAGTTATCTAATGGTCCATGTGCACGAACGTCGTCAGGGAGGTGCTGTAACGAATGCACATTGTAAACTAAGTTTTCAGACCCATAAAACCATTTGTATTCCTTGAGAAAGTATTGTAAATATATCCTGGCGGGTTTTACAACAGTGTTATGTAATTTCGGATGTGCAAGGAGATACATGGATAACGCTAAACGCCGGAAATTAAGATACAAAGGTTGTGGCAATGTTTTTTGAAGAATCATAGGGCCTAAATACAAAAGGAAAAACCTAAATTCAGAAGCCTTCCATGCCGATACAGAGTCTAGTGTACGGCATTTCCTACAGGTTTAACTCCAAGCTATTCTCTAGACTGTTCAACACAGAGTCTTGGTTTAGCCAAAATCAGAACAAGTAAGCTATTTGTTTGATAAACTTTACCCGTTTCTAAAACATAAATTAGCACCATCAGTATACAAAATAAACTATACACTCTATCAACACAGCGAAAATCAGAGACAAATAACATACCGAACAGTAACTAGAGGATAAGAAAAATCAGTTAACAAGGCAAATATTGTCTCATGATTAACATCAAATTGTCATTGGTGAATAAACAAAACCTACTCACACAAGTTCTAAGAAGGTAATGTGGTGATGAGCGCTTTATTTTATCGTTGGTGAGTTCATTTGTCGATCACATTTTACAATTACTTTTGAAAATTCCTATTTGGACGGATACATGATGTGTAAATACACGTATGTAGAGATATGAAGATAGATATGATTTCACTGTTGAATTCATGAGTCAGCTAAAGCTAGAGCATCATGGAAAATCTGGAAGCAGTGGACGACCGTTTCGTCCTAGTATGGCACTACTCACTAGTACGCACCCACCACCTCACCCCCCCGCGAGATTCGAACCCAGAACCTATCAGTCGTTTTGACATCAATTGTCGGTCGAATAATAGTGGGAATACTGAATGGAATACAATGAATTTAATTTCTTCATTAAACATCTATTGTGTGTTCTCTCTTTTGATATTATACAACTGAAATTAAGACTAAGCTCATATCTTCCTATTTGAATGTTGCCAATCATGAATAAATAAAACTTCATCAAGTACAGAATGAGATCATATTACATTGTTTGTATGGAAATAGCAATGATCTGCTTGAGTTGAAGGATTGATGAAGGAATGATGATGGTGACGATGATGATTCGTTAAAAAGGTAGCAGATTAAGGTCTATTGGTCAGTATCAAAATCTCATAGATCTTTGTTACTACTATCATAGAAATGAAGGTTAGTAGGATTTCACTTTTCAACAGCATTTAACGGATTGACAATACCGATATCATGGTTGAAGAGAATATGAAACTGACTGACAACTGAAACATGAATATTGAATGGATATTCATCATTAAAATTTACAACCGATGCAAAAGTGATTCAACATTCAAACGTTCATAGTTCTATTCTGAAATGAAAGTAACATGACCGTATGGAGAAGAACCAGACAAAAGAACATTGAGTCACATCTCATTACATTTGCCATTTCGTGTATGTGTATGGATACATAGAACTATGAAACTGTATTTTACCAATACACTTACAAGTGATGGAAAATATGCTTAGACGGTTTTGTTGTAATCAGTTGTTTTCGAATATCCCAATCAAAGCAGAGAGCAGAAAAC
The DNA here is from genome assembly GCA_944470375.2 of Schistosoma guineensis. Lineage (NCBI taxonomy): Eukaryota > Metazoa > Platyhelminthes > Trematoda > Strigeidida > Schistosomatidae > Schistosoma > Schistosoma guineensis. The sequence goes on from OX103895.1 coordinate 23,134,170, forward strand.
TATGCTGAACATAAACAGATCACAAGGCTGACCTTAAAATAACTCTGAACGTCTTGTGGGGAATTTTCCAAATCAAATGCTCACATTTTCCGAAACCTTACTCCATGTAAAACCCAAAGTTTTATGATGTAACTAAAATAAGTTGATCACTTTGAATGCATTTTATAACCAAGGGTGATAGGGTCAGTTCTCATTATTTACATAATACAATACTTTTTATCAGTATGAGGTTTCGTTGAGATCTTAAGGCATCACTGAAAACAATAAAGTATTGGACATCCATCCTTTATTTCTAATGATCACTTTGACCATCATTAGTCCTCTATAAAGATGTCTTGACAATGAGTGTTCATATATTTATTGATGAGAATTTGACCTTACTGTAATAATATTCAATATTTCTCAGTATTTTTAGAGCTCACATGATCCAGCAGATTGGGGTTTCTACCAAGTTATATTGGTTTGTTTGCTACCCGCACGGATCGAAGTCAATGAGAAAACATACGATGCCAGTTGATTTACTTAGAAATGATCCTTTCATGATTGTATTGGAAAGATGTTTTCGGACTATTAATGTTGATGGATGTAATACGCAGTCACTTGGTAATACAGTTTGATAAAACATAGCCAAATTAATACTGTTGGACAGGTCAAATGATTGATCGATATTATCATTAAACTATAGGCCACTCCTAATCATAACATGCTGGTTGTAAAATGTGGCTTTACAGAACAATATCCAACACTGTATCTTGTGATGAACTGATGATAGAAGTAGCGGTAACTATTCCGATATGTCAGGTTGTTAGAGAACTGAGCGTAAATACAAATCATCTGAACCACAAAATTCACCTTGAATATCTCTTCTAAATGAAAGATAGAAGAAAATACACATTATAATTAACTCTGTCATTCGATTGACAAATGTATTAATAGAAGTGTGATTGGAATGTTTGAACTACGAGAAATGTCTGATCGACTAATGAAGTGATCGATTTTGTGAGAGAAAGGAAAGAATTGTCTTGCTAATAATCATCAGATTGACAGATTACTCCGCAACTGTGTATGATTCTATGATATCGTGTGTATTGATTATTTCCATAGTCAATATGATCTTATTCAACATTCATTGCACCTGTCTATTAAACTCTCTTCATCGGTAATGAGATGTTATTGTAAATAATAGTACACTGGTATCGATTTGTGAATAACATTTTTGTATTGACCACAATTGTAGTTGCAGTGAATAACGGTGACGTGATGTGATGATTCTGTTCAAACGACAATCTAGTAAATATTTATCCTGTTATTGTTCAAGAATGCTTTGTGCCTCGTGACCTTCGGATAACTGCACAGCTGACCAGTGCAAATAGTTTTCTAATTTATTCAATTGGAAATAGTCTATAGACGCAATACACAACGGACTACAGTTTGATTTTTTAGGCGATGACACAGATATGGTAAGTTTAATGTAAGTGGCTGTAGTGTAAAAGCTGTGAAGATCATTATTCTACTGCACGTTTGTGATCTCCTTCACAAGTAATATGCTCAACAGCCACAATAACGAAAGAATAATCGGACTAACCGACCTGCAATTTATGAACTAGTAACAATATCTTATGTTGAGCGATTGAAATTCAGGAATAATTTCACTAAATATATCCTTATGTAGCTGCACAGCCGTACTCAAGATGATCAGAAAGCTTGGTGAAATTCGTCAATCACCTTTAGTCCTTAACTACTGAATCTACACACTGACCACATATTGAGTGTGATAGAAACAATAAAATTCTCTCCAGTATCTCTATGGATTAAAATACAGCTCCAATGAATACTCTGGATATCAAATCAGCACCTACAGTCATCCGTATACCTGTCAACGACGGAATACAATGCACTCTGGTGCATGGAGAACAGCTGAGTGATGCATCCAGTGTGAGAACCGGAATCAGACAAGTCTGTTCACCCTCCTCCGTTCTCTCTCTTCTGGTGGTCGACTGGATTATGAAGACCTCGACTAACGTTTAGGAATGGTCAATCTGTTGCTGGTGTTAATTTGTGCGTAGTTTAGCGAAGAATTTCTGATTATCTCTCTCGTTTTGTTTGTCGGATATATCTTATTGAAGGTGTTATATTATTTACTGATATTCAGTAGTTGAGTTTATATTCGAAGAGGTTTATTTTGTTTGGCATGATACTTGATATTAATGTGGCTTAAAATTCATTTCGAATAAGAAGAGCAAGATGTGTAACATGAAATGGTGACGTTAATCACACGGTAGTGTGTGGTGGATGGTTCATTATGAAGATCACGTTGACGTTATAAGAATCAATCAATCAGTCTCTTCATAAGGCTTACTCGAAACAGAGTAACTTCGTTGGAAAATCAAACTACCGATATTCACATCCATCCAATTGACTGACATAATCACATTAAATAAACAGTCCCACTTTCGTCACATCATATTCCCCGTGTTGCAATATGATTCTTTCCGTAGTGTATGTTCTATCCATCTCATGCGTCTCTTGTTAATATACTTCTCGGAAAGAAGGTGTATTTTCTTCTTCTACTGACTCTGTTGCTGACTGTTTCCGAACAACGGACATTCAGCATTCCGATTAGACAGCCAGATCTCTGAATAAATACCAGTCAATCCGATAGATGTTGAGTCGAATGAACTGAGGATTTCTAAATACTAACCATTCAGTTAAACGCCTGGCCATGTTTGTGACGGCTTATTCTTATCACAGTTCAAACAAACAAACTATAATGTTGTCCTGCTAAATGAAATAAAGAAGCATAATATTGTGGTCAATGAGACAAGGTCTGTAATCGCTTCTTATCCATACATCGAATCACGAACTACTGAGTTCAGATGAGAATCCATTTGAACCCCATGATCTGAGATATTTTATTCCAATGCATAATGGGAACGTGATCAGTTAGTGCTCAGATCGCATCACATCACGTCAGCGATATTCACTGGAACTACAATCATTCTCAATACAAAAATGTTATTCACAAATCGATGCCAGTGTACTATTATTTACAATAACATCTCATTACCGATGAACAGAGTTTAATAGACAGGTGCAATGAATGTTGAATTAGGTCATATTGACTATGGAAATAATCAATACACACGATATCATAGAATCACACACAGTTGCGGAGTAATCTGTCAATCTGATGATTATTAGGCTGTTATATATCAGTGATGGATATAAACTTTGATGTAGTTTGCTAGAATACCTTCGCACCGAACCATTATGCACTATCATTATTCCAGTCGGTCTATCTCTCAAATAATGTGTGCGTGAATGTTCACCAAACAAGAGGTAGGAATGAGACCGAACTGCGTAATTTTATCACATGCATTTTCTGATCAGATATCGATGCCTTATTTTCAGCCTGTCTTCCAGTATGTCAATACTCTGACGATTACTAATGTCTTCTTGATAACTTCTGAGGCATCATTATCTCACAAGATTTTGCTTCAGATCGACATCGCGTTGATTCTCGAGATAAGGTGTTGTAGTGATAACGGATCTCAACGGCACAATACTTGAAGTCGAACATTAATGGTTAGGAAGGTATATGTAAGACTTAATTTGTCTCACAGATATACTACTAGAACCGCAGACGCGATAATGGTTATCCCAGAGTCCATGTGAAAGCTATAGTCAGAACAAGGGCAACATCACTTTAAACTTTATCTGTTTCTGAACGTACAAATAACTAGATTAGTACAATAATTAAGAAAATTACAGTTATTACGTGAAGTGCACAAATATACCGAACAACAGTGCGTGTCTTATAGAGGTGAATAAGATTATGAGTCACATCAGTGTAATAAGATAGTGTGGTGGGCCAGACAGATATGAACGCAAAAAGTATAAACAAAGTTACTGAAGATCGATAGTAATATTAATATATACAGTTAATTGTTACAAATACAATAAAAATTAGGGACGTTACTTAAATTGACCCATCGTTGCGTGTTCTGATTAGGTCCGGTAATGTAAATCCACAATTATAAATGCTTGATGATTCTGAGCAGGTTGGCGAACTCTCTAGTGATATAATCCCACGTAGAATGTGATGTATTCCAATTACAGTCTATAAATAATGATAATATTTGATTTAGAATTCAGCTAATTCAATCACAAATGGAAATAGAACGAGGGATGTGTGAGTAGTAATGTATTTGTTAGCCAGCAAGAATATGTCACGCTATGTTGGAATCACAACGGAAAGTGTGTTCAAGGTCATTGACTAAAACAACAGTTACAGTCATTTAATGATGAATGTACATACAGTGAAAAATTGACAAAAAAAATACAAATAACATTGAAAACTATTTACAAAATAAATTTGTCAGGTCTATCTCCACATAGCTCCCCCCGGAGTGTCCGGAGGTAACACTGGTTATAATAACAACAAAAAAAATTTAAGGATAAGATATATACATGTATACGAAAATAATATTTATAGTTATAGCTAACAAAAATGTGGAGATGAGTGTGACATGCAGCAAAGATGTATCATACCATAATAAACACACACATAAAAAAAATGAAGACGCTGTCATTTAATGTCTTGGTTGGCTAACAATGATAATAATAATGTGCAAAACTGCGAGTGCCCCACGAAAAAAAGAAAATTGAACTGTTTATTATTGTGTGTACAATTAATGGGTAATTAAATAGGGTTTACTCGTTTATTATAGTAACAAAGTTTTTATATATATATATAAAAAAATAAATGTGACATAACGAATAATTGTGGAAAAATGTGATTATGTACACTGTGTAAAGGAAAAAAAAATTTTTTGTGGTGAATTAGTAGTGTGTGACATAGGTAAGTGTGTGCTTTGTTTTTGGTTTTTCTTGGGTTTTTTCAATCGACGAAATGGACATAACGCTTGGGTTTGTTTATAGGTCTGCCAGAGCGTGTTAAACAAGAAGGCTTAGTATTAAGTTTTCTATCCTCCACTGGTGTTTCAGTCGCTGGTGAAAGAAGTTGATTGTCAAAAGCGTTGTCTTCTTCGACTTCAGCAGCTTCATAGAAAGCAGGTTTGATTCTGTCTATAGAAATAATCTGTTTGTTACCGTTGTAGTGACTCACGTTTATCACGAGAACACGACTGGTTTAATAAAAACAATTATTATTATAACCAACTGTACCAGTGTTTGTTTTAACGTGCTTTTGTTTGACTGTGCTAATGACAGCTATTTTGTGCTTCCATTCTTATACTCACACTTCAATTGTAACTTCGCGCGAATTCGGTTACCTTCTGTAACCAAGCTTGTATCCTGGCACGATCTCAGTATCCTTTCGATACCACAAGATCGCCAGCAAATAAACCTCGACTTGGTCCATTAATTGCCTTCTGATATTTGGCTTCTCGGGGATTTTATGGAGTCATTTGGAACGAGCTTCTTACGCCTTCTGATCTATTTGGCACGTGTTTCTTGGTAGCGGTGTTCATAGTTAATCTCAACTCGACGCCACGCTACAATTGGTAATCCCAACCCGAATAAACCGTCTCTGCTGATGATGAAGTATTTTCGTGTGCGTTTAATTACTTTATATGGACCTTCGTATGGTTGTTTCAATGGTTTTTTAACAGCATCAACTCGAACAAAGACAAACTTGCATGTTTCTAGATTTCTGTCGAGTTGTATTCGATTGTTATGTTTACGAGGCGGTATGGCTTTGATCTGTTGCATGGTCTGCAGCAGTTGGCTAGCAAAACGACTTGGGTCCGTTGGTGTTAAAGTGTTTGGGTCCACTGGCTGGCCTGGTAATGTAAGGGTTGTACCATAAACTAGCTCAGCGGCTGTACAACCTATATCTTCCTTTATAGTCGAACGGATACCCAGGAGTACAAGTGGTAATGCGTCACTCCATTTTGTCGTATCATCTTGTGCCATCAGCGAGCTTTTCAATTGGCGGTGAAATCTTTCGACCAAGCCGTTAGCTGTTGGGTGGTAGGCTGTTGTTTTGATGTGGTTCACGCCCAGAAGTCTTGTGATTTCCTGGAATAAGATAGACTGAAACTGGGGACCACGGTCGGTAGTGACGATGGAAGGTACTCCGTAGTTAGATATCCAGCGGTCGAGGAAGACTGAAGCGACTGTTTCTGCCGAAGTGTCTTTTATAGGGCAGGCTATGGCCCAACTTGTGAACCTGTCCACCGCAGTGAGAATGTGGGTGAAGGAGTTTGACGGAGCCAGTGGCCCAACTAAGTCCAAATGAATATGTTGAAAACGTTTGTCGGGAACAGGGAATTCCCGGATCTGGCTGATAGTGTGTTTTTGGATTTTGCTGCGTTGGCACTGGAGGCAGTTACGTGTCCAACGTTTAACATCCGAATTGATTTTTGGCCAAACAAAGCGTTCTGTGGTAAGCTTCGTGGTAGCTCTGATGCCTGGATGCGACAGTCCATGTAGCTGTTGAAATATTTTTCGTCGATAGGATTGTGGCACAAAGGGGCGGTTGTTACCCGTTGAAGTGTCGCAAATAATAGATGCATCTGAGAAAGGAATGGGTACAGGTTTAAGATTCAAGTTAGACTTCTCGTTGCGGATCTTCAAATCTACATCGTCCACTTGTAGTTTAGCTAAGGCTTCAAGACTGATGTTGTGGTTGTGTACCATCATGTTGATATCCTTTCTAGATAGAGCGTCAGCGACAATGTTGGAGGAGCCTTTGATGAACTGGATGTCCGTAGTGAATTGAGAAATGTAATCCAGTTGTCTGGCTTCCCGTGGAGAATGTTTGTCCTAGGTCGTGTTGAAAGAATAGCAAAGTGGTTTATGATCAGTCATAATGGTGAAATCGCGTCTCTCACAGGAGGAAGTTGAAGTGTTTTACAACTAAGTACATAGCCAGAAGTTCGCGTCCGAAGGTGCTATAACGCTCTTGAGTTGATGATAATCGTTTGGAAAAGAGCGCTATAGGAGTAATCTTGTCGTTAACGCATTGCTGTAATACTGCTCCTACTGCTTTTTGGGAGGCGTCAGTGCAGAGGATGAGGTTTGCTGTGTGATCGGTGTTTAGATGGTGTAGCATGGTAGCATTGGATATCATCAACTTTGCTTTCTCGAATGCTGTTTTGGCGTCAGGGGGTAGGTTGAATGTCTGGTTCTTCTCCTTCTTCGTACCTTTTTTGTCGGCTTTCAGCAGATCGGTTAATGGCTGTAATACTTCAGCACAACGTGGTAAGAAACGGCGATAAAAATACACATACCGAGGAAGCGTCGTAATGACTTCACCGAGGTTGGTTCGGGGTAATTGGTAATAGTTTCAACCTTTTCTGGGAGTGGTTTGATGCCTTGACAGTCAATGTAATGTCCTAAAAACTCTAAGGCTGGGACGGCGAATATACATTTAGAAGGATTGATAACAACGCCATGTTTCTTAAAACGTTCAAAGAGGATCTGAACATGCTGGGCGTGCTCTTCTATTGATGAGCTTGCGATCAAAACGTCGTCTATGTAGGTGAATACGAAGTCTAAACCTCTTGTGACATCATCCATGAATCGTTGGAATGTCTGGGCGGCATTTTTCAATCCGAATGGCATTCTTAGAAACTCAAACAGACCAAAGGGTGTGATGATGGCTGTTTTCTCGATGTCTTCTGGTGCCATCGGAATTTGATGGTATGCACGCACGAGGTCGAGTTTCGAGAAAATGCATTTACCATGTAAGTTTAACGAGAAGTCATGTATATGTGGGATAGGATACCTATCAGGGATGGTTTGATTATTCAGACGGCGGTAGTCGCCACACGGACGCCAATCTTGTTCTTTATTTGGTACCATGTGTAACGGCGAGGCCCAAGGACTATTAGATGGTCTGATGATACCAAGTTGCATCATACGTTCAAATTCTCTCTTAGCTGTCTGCAACTTTGTTGGTGGTAATCTCCTCGCTCTGGCGCAAATGGGTGGTCCGGTGGTAGTGATATGGTGTTGCACCAGCTGTGGGTTACCTTCCTTTTGGTAATCTGATTTCGTAATGCACTGGTATTCTGTTAGAATGTCGTTGAAAATGTTGTTTATCGGTTTCATTATTCGAACACCATGGATTTCGTTGTCGTTGGAGAGTGTACCATTTACCTGTAAACGTGTATTTGCATCGAATAATCTCTTGCTGGTCATATCCACTAACAGGTTGTACTCATTAAGGAAATCGGCCCCGAGGATGGGTCGTTTGACTTGAGCAACTATGAATACCCATGTAAATCTTCTGCGGAGTCCGAGATCTAATATAAGTGATTGCTCACCGTACGTTTTGATAGTTGATTCATTAGCCGCTACTAAGGACAATTTAGTGCTTGTCGTATGCTATCTGCGTGAGAGATGGAGTGGGATGATGCTGATTTCTGCTCCAGTATCGACTGAAAAGTCTGAGCCAGAAATATGATCCCTGATGTGGAAGAGGCGGCTAACATGTTGGCCAGTAACAGCTGCCGCCATTACTGTCTGGCCACTTCGTTTCCCTGATGGTCTGGCTTGTTTGTCGTGAAGTTGCACGGTTTTGTGCAACGAAGTGCTTTCTCACCATAATTCGAATGATACCAACAAATTCCGGCTGCCCGCTTAGGTGACCTAAGACGATGTCTGGATACTGATCTCCTTCTGGACGTAGACCTGGGAGGTCGAGAATGGATGGTGGAAATAGTCGCCTGCAGCGATGCTAGCTTCTGTGTTACCTGTGTTATTTGTTGTTGGATGTCAAGAGGGGGGTTCATAGCGTCTCTACTAGGGGATTGTACCGTGTTAATTCCCCGACTATAGGAATACATTTCCATCATCTTATCAGCCATATCAGTTAAATCGTCAAGAGTGACAGAAGTTCCTGAAATACTGAGAATTTGTCTAACATTATGTGGTAACCTTTGTAACCACATTTGCTTAAGCAGCGTCTCGTCTAATTTGTATGAGCTGGCGGGCTGTCGCATCTGTCGGAGTAACTGTGAAGGTCTCTTATCCCCTAGCTCGCACGAGGTAAGCAGTTGTTGTGGACGTTTTTCGTATGACAGCGATGTGCGTTGGATTACTGCAGCTTTTATCTTGTCATAAGGGTCAGTTTCTGGTACGTTGTCAATCAGGTCACCAACTTCCGTTGCTACTTCTATAGGTAGTGCACCGACGACGTAGGCATATTAAGTCGCTTGCGAACGTATAGCCCTCCCCTAAAATAGTGCCTCTACTTGACCAAACCAAATTCTAGGATTGTAAAAACACCGTATGTTGGTAATCTTAGTTCAGAAATAGCGTTGATTGAGTTTAAAACATTATCTTCTGGCTGTGATGAATGAAAGGGGTTGGTTGATGGGCTATCAATATCGATAAGTTTATAAGAAGAGTTCATAATGTCCAAAACAAAAATGGTGTCGTGCCAATTAATAATAATAACAAAAAGTTATGTAGATATATATAGTAAATGTCTATAAAAAAATAATCGAGGCTCACCAAATAATTGTGGTGGACCAGACAAATATGAACGCAAAAAGTATAAACAAAGTTACTAAAGATCAATAGTAATATTAATATATACAGTTAATTGTTACAAATACAATAAAAATTAGGGACGTTACTTAAATTGACCCATCGTTGCGTGTTCTGATTAGGTCCGGTAATGTAAATCCACAATTATAAATGCTTGATGATTCTGAGCAGGTTGGCGAACTCTACGAAATGCAAAATACGATGTGCGGGTGAAAACAAGGCTTTGGGGCGAAAACAAGGACATTCAAATTACTTGGCCTGTAAATTTTCCAGACTGTGAAATAATCTACCACAATCTATCCGTAAGATAGAATCACTCCCATCCTCTGTTGGCCGCATTGATACACACTGCTCCTATGAAAATGCATTAAATGATCCAGCATATGTAAGTGTATTTTATTCCACAAGTGAGAATATAAGAGCTTTAAATGTCTAGCCATTCTTGCTACTGAATTCACTACGCAAAATCGCCTACTCGCTGTTTCTCTAAGTAAACACCGTCCTTGGCTACCCTGACAAACTTGAATAATGTCTAAAACGAATTGAATAACACTGGGTCACATGGCAAGTGAAATATGGTTAAGATGATCGACATATTTTCGTAGTACTTGCTTTGCTGTTCCATGCTCTCTGTTTCCGTTTTAGTTTCTCTAGTTGTAGATGATTATAATGAATTCGTTGTGGCACAGAAAATGACATTCAATGCACCGTTCATATATCAACAGCTTGTGCACTTATGAAAAATCAAATGTCGCCGGCTAATGCAGTGCATTGCTGTATTACATCTTGTAAGTGTACTACCTAAACAATGTTTGAGCTAGTAAGCTTAAAACAATCTTCAATCACATGTTTATTCTGTACATTTTATGTTACAATTTATATCAGACCAATGATGCTGTTAAACTGACGTGAATTCTGTGAATATAAATTTCAGATTATATGCATAATCATTTCATATACCCTGACTTGGGAAATTGAAATAGTGAATTTCGCAGCAAACGAAAAGGTAGGAAAGGTGAACGTGTTAATGGAAAGGAAATTGTATGTTTCATGAAATCGTGTTAGTTAATAACGCGTTCAGGAAAGTTTTCCTGAAAGAATCTACGCTTTTAAACACATGCGTGAGGAGAGATTTTCAATGAGGTTGTTTGTCACTGGTGTAAGGTGTGAACAGAAATGAAAGCAAGGGTATTGATATATGTGGTCCATGCATGAAGAGCCGTTATGCCTTCCCTTCAAATTGTGCTCTCCATCAATGTCAAACGGTGTATAACATACAAACTACCAATCCGCTAACCAATTGTGGCCGTACGTACATACTGAGTTCAATGAATAAACAAATTATGACCAACCACAAACGTGTGTGTCAACGTGTTATTGTCTGTGTTGATCAGTGTCATCTGTAACAGCATGAGTATATAAGCGTCGATGTGAAGGTTGACTTGATATTTTATTGTAGTTGAGGAAGAGAGTCACCAATTCCTTCATCTGACGTGAGAACAATCGGTCGGACAATGAGATGTATCAAGATGCTCATCATGATGTTGATAGTACACCTTACAATGATTCAGTTCGTCCAGTCAGGTGCTGATACCAAAAGTAAGTATACGTCTTTATATCTTGTTGCCATGATAGTAAGCTAGTAACCACTGATACATAGCTAAATAACGATTTCTTTCTTTTTTAACATACAGAAACAGAGAACGAAAATGGAACGATCGAAGTACAAGTCAAGCCCGGCGGTATTAATTTGAAAAAAGCTGAAACATCTGTTGTGGACACTGTAAACCGTACCGGCAACAACTAACTATCTGATTGAATTGTGCATTCTGATATGTGAATAGAGATTTCAGGACATCAACATGAGGTGACATAGTGCAGATTTCTCTTAAATTTTGTTTACAACTTTGTTTTAAATAATTAGTCAATAAAGATATATGCAACAGAATATAAACACTTTTCTCTCGTTTCGTCGTTGTTTTAGATTAGTCAATAACTGATAGCTTAATATGTATGTTTGATTGGAATTGACGCACGAACTGACCGGAAACAACTAGTCGCAACAACCATACATCTTCAATTTAGATTATATACATCATATCATCATCCGAATTAACGATTACAATGACTAATTACAGGAAGTGTAAAAGCAATGTAGGCATCGTTCAATACAGTAGTGAGTGAGATCAGTAAGCTAGGTATCTCATTATTCAAGTGAAACCTAATGTTCTTCAGGAAAGATATTCGCAACATGGACGTTCTGAATGCTTAGAAATCTCCTCCGATATTCAAGAAACAAATATTCAGTTCTGCACAGACTTCAGGTCAAAGAATTTTATGAGCAGTTTCACAACTATCCAACCCATAGTGTTCATTTTATCAATGAGATTGTAGAAAATCATCTGAAATCAACATGGATTATGGATAACTTCGGTTAAGCTATTTTATTGACTCACTTAACAGACAATGTTATTCGAACAGTGACCATTCGCATATTTCTTTGTACTATTTCGATCACTATCGTTTGATGAACTCTAGCTCAAATGTTGACAGTTTACATGTCGCTCGATGATTCATTCTCTTCCTCACGTATGTATGTGCTCGAATCCTATTATTAGCCTTTGCCTTGTCGAGCTGCGCCTTATTCGACTTGACTCTAATTTTTGTCTCTGTATCCGCTCGCACACACACATTTGTCTCTCTCCTTCAAATTCGCTCGATGTGAATATAAGTTTTTTGTCCTGATACATTCGATGTTAATTGTGGTAGGCGCTCTTCGTCGACATACATTTTGTTAAACATCAAACGGTGAATATTTAAACATACTGTCTCACCATTTCTTCCGTTTGCAACTACTTGTTTGAATGAAACTCGTTTCATTTCCAATGTTTCTATCGATTGCAATTTAATCCGATTCAACGATAGTACTGGAAATGTGGTTTGACATTCCCTTTACACGATAGCATTGAGGACTACATTTTAGACTGCGTTCCTCCAAAGATCATCCAGCTGATTTTCGCTGTGAAAGTATGTGTGGTTTGTGAAGAGCAACGTAAGTTGACACTATGAATTGTCTAGAAATCCGATGTATCAGTGATATGCACAAACAATCACAGATAAGCTGTATGCCTTCACACTCCAGCCATCGACTTGGACTGAATACTAACACCATGAACCTAGATTGATCCTAAATACAATGAACAGATCCATCAAATTTCTAGACGATCCATCGTGTCTCATTTCATTGTTCTACAAAACCTGTACATATGTTCAGAGAGAAAGTCAGGTGGATGACACACTGACCGATTGATTGAAGCTGACTCAGTACCTCCTATAGTTTAAGATACGGCACTCAGCTGTTCTCCATGCACCAGAGTGCATTGTATTCCGTCGTTGACAGGTATACGGATGACTGTAGGTGCTGATTTGATATCCAGAGTATTCATTGGAGCTGTATTTTAATCCATAGAGATACTGGAGAGAATTTTATTGTTTCTATCACACTCAATATGTGGTCAGTGTGTAGATTCAGTAGTTAAGGACTAAAGGTGATTGACGTATTTCAGCAAGTATCATGCTAAACCTAATAAACATCTCCGAATATAAATTCAAGTGAATATAATTAGGTGATATAACACCTTCAATAAGACACTATTATTATTAATGGCTTTATTCAATATTATATTTTTGGTAAAATATAGAATTCTCAGAACAGCGTATTTCAGCACACACAAAAAAGGAGAAACAAAGACAAAAAACGTCTGAAAAAACTGTACAACATTTCAGTTTACAGACTTGTTAGGAATGTTGGTTATTGATTAGAATGAGCTCTAAAACCCTGTTCATCACTGAGTATATTTGTTATGTAAGGTATTATAGAACTTTTATACTTTTGCTTGCGTGCATAGATTTTAATATGGTTGCGTCTCGTTTGACCAGAAGATATACAATGAGAAAGATAAGGTTGTGGGGGATGGTTATTATCTGATAAAATAAAGCCTGACATGAGTTTTCACGAATTTAGATGTCTATCCACAACCATATTAATTATGACCTCGAGAGATTCACTGCACACCTTGCTGATTGTCTTCAGCATTCTCCGCAATACAGCAAAGTCTTTTCTGAAAAGCCCGTGAGAGAATTGTAGCGTGGTATCGAGTCGTGATAGTCTATGAACACCATTACAAGAAGGTTGCGCACAGAATATCCTTAAAAGCATGCGGAATCCGAATATCAAAAGGCAGTTAATGGACCTAGTCAAGATATATTTGCTGGCGATCTCGTGGTATCGAAAGAATACCGATATTGTGCCAAGATACAAGTTTGGTTATTGAACGTAACCAAATTCGCGTGAGGTCTCAATCGTAGTAAGTAATTGTTAATTCTATCGAGGCGTCCAAGTAACCCCGATTGAGATACGCGCAAAATCGAAGTTCCAAAACAACGATTTGTCTATAAAAGCGATTCTTTATTAAATAATACACAAAATTTAGTTACAAACCTCAACTTGTGAGGTGTCTAGGCGTTTAAACGCGTCGTTCAAGAATGAAAATAGCAAAGGCTTCCTGTAAGAGTGACATAAAGAATGATTACAACATACGATAGTCCAAAGACAGCCGATAGCTGTGTCTAAATTTGATAACAGTTTATGAACAACCGAAACTCGAACGAAAAGCAAACAATATGGAAACTGTTGCGTTTAAACAAATGCACAAAACTGTGGATAACCGTTACAGTAATTAAATTACAGTGATTACAATGATAAATACAATGATAAGTAAAATAAACGTTGAAGATACATGTGAACATTTCAGAATGTTACAGTACAACCTGAGTTACAACATAATTGTGAAAATTGTTGGGCATACAACTGTTTGCTGAATATAAATAAGTAGTATAAACCAACATACAAAATAGTAGGAAAGGAATGAGCAGGAACAATGTAAAACAAACTTAACAGTAATAATGGATGTTTTTAGCACAGTTAAACAAACAAGCACAGTAAAACAATCACTGGTACCATTGGTTACAATAATAATTGTTTCCAATAAGCTGATCGCGTTCTCTTGATAAAATTATGTTACTACAGAATAGTGGAGAACAGTAAAGAATAATAGGTAATGTGAAAGGATTGACAAATTGTAAGAGTAAATGACGAGTAATCTCAAGAGAATGCAATCTCTTTATGTAGTAAGTCAAACGGAAAACCTTCTTTGATAACAATAAAACGTGGGGAGACCAAGAGAGTTCAGAGGAAACGTAACGACTAGATAATTAATCTTCGACACTGTGTTTATCAAAGAGTCTCCAATAGCACAAGCATTATAGAATCTGAAAGTGGTGTTTAGATGCCGTTCATGGCTCATGCTAAAGTTGACAGCTTGACATTTAGACCGATTAAGTATAAGGCCACTTCCAACAGACCAACAATCAATACGAGACGAAAACTCATTCATTTCTATGGGATGTAAAGAGGAAGAGATAGGCATACATACAGTGAGATCATCATCTATAGTGATGGATTCCGACTTCGACATCTTAATACCCTATGTCATACTTGAGGTGAGGTTGTGAGTAATTATGGTAAGGTTGAAGCTGTCACGAGTTCACTTAATCTGAGAACCAGAATTAAGTCTCCATGATCAAATACCAGTGAGCGAGCTATTGATTATTATTATTATTATTAATGGCTTTATTCAATATTATATTTTGGTACAATATAGAATTCTCAGCACAGGGTATTTCAACAAGTTACTTACTGAACAACGAACAAAAGGCAGTAGCGAATACATAAAGAAATATATAAAATAAAAATAAAATTAAAAAAACCCAAAAGAAACTACAAACTCTTCAAATTAAAGACATGTTAAGAATGTAAGTTATTGACTAGGTTAATTCTAACAACCTGTTCGTCACAGAGTATATTTGCTAGGTAAGGTATTATAGAACTTTTATACTTTTCCTTGCGTGCAAGGATTTTAATGTAATTACTTCTCGTTCTACCAGAAGATATACAAGGAGAAAGATAAGAGTGAAGGGGATGGCTAGTATCTGATAAAATAACACCTGACAGGAGTTTGCATGATTTTAAACGTCTATCCACAGCCATATTAATTATGACCTCGAAAGATTCACCACACGTCTTACTAACTGCCTTTAGCACTCTTCGCAATACAGCAAAGTCTTTTCTCAAAAGCCCGGGAAAGAATAATGGAGAACAGTAAAGAATAATAGGTAATATGCAAGAATTGACAAATTGTAAGAGAAAATGACGAGTAATTCCAAGAGCATGCAATCTCTTTATGTAGTAGGTCAGACGGAAAACCTTCTTTGATAACGATAAAACGTGGGGAGACCAAGACAGATCAGAGGAAAAGGTGACACCAAGAAAATTGACCTTCGCCACCGCGTTTATCAAAGAGTCTCCGATGGTACAAGCACTATGGGATCTCAAAATGATGTTTATATTCCGTTCATGTCTCATACTAAAGTTAACAGCTTGACATTTAGATGGATTAAGTATGAGACCATTACCAACAGACCAACAATCAATACGAGACAAAAACTCATTCATTTCTATGGGATGTAAAGAGGAAGATATAGGCATACATACAGTGAGATCATCCGCATACTTCACAAAAGTGTTTTCTGTGGAAGATGGCAGGTCATGCAGAAAAAAAGAGAATAGAAGAGGTGAAAGAACAGCTCCTTGTGGTACACCTTCCTGAGACAGTAGAGAATCTGAACTCTTTCCTCCAAACACAGTGTACTGTTCCCTTCCAGAGAGGTAGGAACACAGCCAGTTGGTTATCCAGCTGTCAGTGTTGACGCTGATTAACTTGTTAAGTAAACGTTGTCTTGGTATAGAGTCAAAAGCTGAAGTATAGTCTAGAAAAGCACATCGAACATAGTTCTTACCCTTTTCTAAGTTGAACACTATGTTGTGATGCAGAACTGCAACAGCATCAAAAGTGCTTCTTTTGCGCCTGTATGCAAACTGGTATGGGTCAGTGTGCCCTTTTATCGCAGGCTGAAGTGGAAGTATTAATAATTTTTCCATGGTTTTGAGGAAAGGTGAAGTTATTGCAATAGGTCTAAATTTTACATTCTTATCACCAAATGCTTTCTTGGGTACAGGAATTATCTTCATCTTTCTCCACATTTTCGGTATGAGATTAGATGAGAAAGATCTGTTAAATATAGTTGTGAACGGATGACACAGAACGTCAGCACGTTTTTTAAAAAGGATGTTTGGGATACCATCAGGACCCAAACATCGAGATGAATTAAGCGACTGGAGACATCCTCGTACATCAGTTTCAGTGAAAGTATGAACACAGCTATTTTTTAAACCCGTGGATAGAGGGAGCATCACATCAGATGACTGACGTACAAAAGACTTATTTAAGTCACAAACATTCAGCTGGTTATCGCTTCTAAACTTTCTGTCACCTGTAAGTTCTTTAAAGAATTTCCACATACTTGTAGAGTTTTTGCAAGATAAGAGTTTTTGAGTAAACATACAGTTGAGACGTCTAATCTCTAGGTTTATCAGACCATTTAACTTACGAACTTCATTTGAGTTCTTCTCCTTGTACATTCTTTCTTTCAAGCTCCGTAGTCGTTTTAGTTGTGAAGATGTAAGTCGATCAAAACTTACAAAAATGGTTTCAGTGGGACAACAAATATCAAAACAGAATTTAAGGTAACAAGTGATAACATCAGTAGTGTTTTCGAGTGAGTCATCTGTAAATAATTCCCAGTTAGTCGTATGAAACATGTTTTTTAGACTTCGGATATTTTCTTCTGAGTAATTCCTATATTTGACTTTCTTGGTTTGATGTAAGAGTGTACTCTTCCCATGCTTTCCATATACTTTAGGTAGAACACGAATTAAACAGTGATCTGAGCTAGACAATGGAGCACGTTTACGAATTGCATATATACCCACATCATTAATGAAAACGAAGTCTAAATGAGCATCCAAACGAGTAGGAAAATCTACTACGTTTTGGTGACCTAGTGACGTAAGGAAGCTACAGTCACATGAATTGAAATCACCACATACAACTGAAAGTGAATCACTGAAGGCAGTAACAGCGAACTCAGTGAATTCATGTGGTGTTTGAATTAGCTAATGATTCTTTTGTACTGGTTGAATACTTGATTTCGAATTCTAAATACAATACATTCGTTTGTGCCTGTGTCTTCTTAGTTCAATTGCGTTAATCCTGGAATTCCTAATTCACACTATAATTAGAATACTATATTGGCGTCGCGATGGAGCCTGCAATGGAAAAGTTGGATATTCATTCAACTCCTGAAGCTTTTGAAGATTACTTTGAAAGGTTCGAAATCTGGGCTATGACCAAGGAAGATGATGAGGATGTTAATATTGTGGCACACTTCCTCACATTCATTGGAAAAGAAACATACAGCTTATTAAGAACTTTGGCTATGCCGGAAAAGCCCATTTCGCTTTCTTATACAACTCTCAAGGAGCTGCTGCTAGACTATGCTCAGTATACAAATTTCGAATGTCGTAAAGGAGGAAGATTTCGTAAAATGATTCATGAGGATATAAAAAAGTCCACTACATTACTACGTCATCTCAACCTAGTGCATACTCAAGGTTATGCAGACAATTCATTGAATTTGGATGCAGTTCACGAGGATGGGGACAAGTTTGGTCAGTGTTTGTCCTGTTGCAAGTTCCACTCTTCTAATTCATGTCAATTTCGTATTTCTAAGTGCTTCAAATGTCGTGATATTGGACAAGTTCAGTCAGTTTGTAATGCTAATGTTCATCTTACTGCAATTAATATTAAGTCTTGTAATTCTGATTCTACTGAGTCGAGTATTCATGATGATCATTTATCTTTATCAACGATTTCAAAAGACAGTGCAGAGTCATATGGCAGTTCAGAGTTAAATGAAATCCAGAATTCTTGTGAGACAACATTTCCTAATCAACCGATTTATCAGAATTCTCATGCTATTGTACCAAGTATGACTTTTCCTAATGATTCACATATTTCTAATGAAATTACTTGCAATTCTGAGGAAAATATGTTAAATGAACCTAATCATGATCGAAAACCTGATGTGGTTTGGATAGATGCTGATTTTTCTAACGATCCTACGCTCTGCAACGACAGTCTTGATGAATTTCATGAGAATATTTCAGAAGAATCAAATCCTGATGTCATATCATATATTACCTATCCTCATAGTGTATTTGATCTTCGTGAAAAACCTGCCCAATGCGAAGCACGAGTACTAAGTGACCTCGAGTTTTATTATATTTCGGATGATTTCATATCAACTGCTGTTTACTCTTATCACAAAAACAGTTCTAATGTTT
This sequence comes from Schistosoma guineensis, assembly GCA_944470375.2. Classification (NCBI taxonomy): domain Eukaryota; kingdom Metazoa; phylum Platyhelminthes; class Trematoda; order Strigeidida; family Schistosomatidae; genus Schistosoma; species Schistosoma guineensis. The sequence continues at coordinate 23,153,056 of OX103895.1, forward strand.
ACTCTAAACAATGTGAGATATATGTTTTAAATGAAGCCACATTATTCATAACTTGGGAGTATAAAGATCCAACATTATTTCGTGGGGGGGATAGTGTTGAAAAATCTATGGTTCGAATTCTAGATATTAATGATTTCATTACAAAACCGACATGCTGGTTGTATACAATACCAGGTGAGTCTGTTCCAATTTCGTTTGTTAATTCCAATACTAATGAGCACTTTTTAGATACTACAAAGTTTTTACCTTATACAATGTCGGACAGACTGTAGCGGTAAATAAATCCCCAAAATAAATAGCACTAAGTTTTCGACATTGGATGCTGACCATATGTTTTAGTGGACTCACCTAGCTGAAGGCGCTCGGTCAGTCATCCGCACCAGATCACGTGTGGTAACGCCGTGCTCAACATCAACCGCAATCGCTAGCCAGATTAGATCAGAGAATTCCGATATATTGGTCATCGCCAAATATACTCTTCCGATCTCCTCGACTCTGTCTTTTGATTTCTCTGGGCGGGAACGAAATATATTAGAAGGTGTTACTGGTAGAAGCGTTGTCAAACACTGAATACCTGTGACATCATCATTGGTGAAACCGACGTGATCTGGTACACCTAATTGCAACTGTGAGTCTGTTCCTTTTTGGGATTTTTATATATCATTGCCTTATTTTTTTAACTTTTTTAAACATTGTGATTTTTTTTTTCGTGTTTTTTCCTAGATAAATATATTTTCCCCTTGTTCATTATCGTACTTCATACTTCATCATGACTGAACAGACACCTAAAGTACTCAAGCTTAAGACTTTGTCCCCACCTTCGTTTCAACTCATGCCTTTCTGGCCCGACAACATCGAAGCCTGGTTTTGCTACGCAGAAGCCGACTTCTCCGAGCACGGCGTGATCGACACACGTGCACAATTCCTCGCAGTAGTCCAGGCACTACCGCGCGAATTCAAAAGGTACGTAACACCTAGTATGTTTACTAGTGATGTTTCCGATCCTTACGAAATCTTAAAACGCTCGATTCTTAAACGAGGAGACCTAACCGATCGACAAAGGTTAGATCAACTCTTCAACAATATCGACCTGCAACACGGTTCTGCGACAGACATGTTGCAACGGATGAGAGAGGTTATAGGCCCAAGAACTTTCGACGAAGGCCTATTCAAACAACTCTTCTTGTCAAAACTTCCCCAGCAGGTGCAAGCAGTTCTGGTCTCGTTCCAGAACAACGCCTTAGACGAGCTAGCTGCATCTGCCGACCGCATATTAGAAATTACGAAATCTACTACCGAGGTATTTTCAGTCAAAGAAAAACCTCAAACGACTCAGAATGATATAAACGACTTATATCACACACTCACGCGTTATCTTAGTCTTCGTAACGACCGTAAGAGATCGCGCACACCACGTAGAAGCATTTCTCGTAAGCGATCTGTCTCTAGACCACGAGAGACAGATAACCCCGACTGGTGCTGGTATCATAACCAGTATGGAAAGCTTTCCAGAAATTGCCGAAAACCCTGCAATTTTCCCAACACGAAACCGACTGATTCGAAAAGCAATTCGGGAAACTTCCAAGCCGGCACGCGTTAACGGCAACCGTAGCCGGCGAACAAAGCCGTCTGTTATTCGTCACAGATGTGACAACGAGAGTTCGTTACCTCGTCGACACTGGCGCAGAAGTTAGCGTTCTCCCAGCAAATCCTAACGACCGGCTTCAGGAGTCGGCTTTTAACTTACGGGCGGCAAATGGAAAACCGATCGCTACGTATGGCAAAAGGTACGTTTACCTTAACGTGGGTTTACGCAAACCCATCCACTGGATTTTCGTTGTTGCAGATGTTTCTATGCCAATCATTGGTATGGACCTTCTACAACACCACAATCTGATCATCGACACTCGCAAACGGAGGCTAGTAGACGGAAACACTAATTTGTCCGTTTGCGTAACTTCTTTTACTGGTTGTAGAGTATCCCCAGTCACAGTTAAACATATGATAGACCCACTCTATCAACCACCACTCGATAAGTACCCTGAGATACAACAAACTCAAACGAAACTACCGTGTGTAACCAGCAATGTTACACATCACATCACGACTACAGGACCACCTGTATTTTCTAAAGCACGCCGACTAGCTCCTGAAAAGCTAAGGTTAGCGAAAAACGAATTCGATCACATGATGGACTTAGGAATCATACGACCGTCAAGTAGCCCATATGCATCTCCGTTGCACATGGTCCCTAAAAAGGACAGCAACGATTGGCGTCCAACTGGTGACTATCGGCGATTGAACGCGAAAACCATTCCCGCTCGTTACCCGTTGCCTCACATTCACGATTTGACAGCTACCTTGAAAGGTACAACTGTCTTTTCGAAAATCGACTTGGTTAAAGCGTACAACCAAATCCCTATGGCTACTGACGACATACCGAAAACGGCTATCGTAACTCCCTTCGGACTCTATGAATTTTTGCGAATGCCTTTCGGTCTAAGGAATGCTGCTCAAACATTCCAAAGATTCATAGACGACGTTTTTCGAGGTCTCAACTTCGTACACGCGTATGTTGACGACTGTCTAATCGCAAGTCCGGACAGAGAAACACATCTCAAGCATCTGGATCTTGTTTTCGAACGACTTCAAAAACATGGCATAACTGTAAACGTTCAGAAATGCCAATTCGGAACCAACTCGTTAGACTTCCTAGGACACACTATCGATGCTCAAGGCATTCGACCTCTTAGGACCAAAGTGGCGGCCATTCTGGATTACCCAGAACCGACCACCGTCAAGCAATTACGCACGTTTAACGGCCTGGTAAGTTTCTATAGACGTTTCATACCCAAATGCGCAATACTTATGAAACCTCTGACCGACCAACTTCGTGGAAATGCGAAATCCATTAATTTGGACGACACCGCACGAAAAGCATTCTCCACAGTTAAGGAACTGATTGCTAAAGCAACAATGCTCGCACATCAGGACACCCGAGCACCCATTAGCATCGCAGTAGACGCATCCGACTCAGCAATCGGAGGAGTCTTACAACAATGGGTTAACAACTCCTGGCAACCCTTGGCATTTTTCTCTAGAAGGTTGCTAGACACCGAATCGAGGTACAGCACATTCGGTAGGGAACTCCTAGCTATGTATTGTGCTGTACGGCATTTCCAACACTACATCGAAGGTCGTGAATTCACTCTTTTCACGGACCATAAACCGCTCACTTTCTCGTTAAGCTCTCCTTCTGACAAGTACTCTCCCCGTGAGTCTCGACAACTGGACTACATTTCGCAGTTTACTTCAGACATTCAACACATCTCTGGAGCAAACAATGTAGTTGCAGACGCTTTATCTCGCATAACTTCCTTGAACAGTTTCCAAGGAGTCGACCTTCTTAAACTCGCCCAGCTTCAAAAAGAAGACACTGATCTTCAGCACGAGTTATCGTCCACAACACTTAAACTACGCATCAAACAGATGGGAACAGGTAATGAAACCTTATTTTGTGACACGTCTACAGGTAGGGATCGCCCAATCGTGCCGAAACATTATCGACGCAATGTCTTCAACACATTGCACAAACTTTCTCACCCAGGTGTTCGTGCAACCATCAAGCTTATAGCAGAAAGGTTTTGCTGGCCTGGAATGAATAAAGACGTGAGGGAGTGGGCACGCTCCTGTGTAAGCTGCCAAAAATCTAAGGTTATCAGACACAATAAATGTCCCTTAGGCTCGTTTAAAACTCCCGATGCTCGCTTCGACCATGTTCATCTGGATTTGGTAGGACCTTTACCAGATTCAAATGGATACTCTTATCTCTTAACCTGCGTAGACCGTTTCACTCGATGGCCAGAAGCAGTACCTATCAAGGACATCACTGCTGAAACAGTGGCTCGCACCTTCGTCGAACGATGGGTAGCAAACTTCGGCTGCCCTTCAACCATCACTACAGACCGCGGACGTCAATTTGAATCTGATCTTTTCCGTCGTCTGACCACTCTTTTAGGAAGCACTCGCTTCCGAACGATCGCCTACCATCCACAAGCAAACGGGTTGGTAGAACGTTTTCACCGACAACTGAAAGCTTCGCTATCAGCTACAAACGTTTCACAGTGGACCGACGCTCTTCCACTCGTCTTACTAGGTATCCGCAATGCAGTGAAAGCTGACATTGGATACACTGCGTCTCAACTCGTTTATGGTACGACACTTCGACTTCCAGGAGAATTCGTGGATCCTTCATCCTCTTCAATGAACATGGATCTAACCTCCTACACGAACAGGCTTACAAACGCAATGCGTTCAGTTAAATCTGCTTCCACCCGACCTCAATCAACTGATGTTTTCGTTCAACCTGACTTACGATATAGTACACACGTTTTCGTTCGTCGAGACTCGCATCGACGACCCTTCGAATCAGCATACGAAGGACCCTTCAAAGTTCTTCAACGTGAATCTAAGTACTATATAGTCGATAAGAACGGAACCAACGATAGCATCAGTATCGATCGCTTAAAAGCAGCGTATTTAGAAGGAAATCCTATCTACGTGGATTTTCCTTCGGTACAATTGAACGACACGACTCCGACACTTATAATACCTCATCCGACAACCAACACACACGATGATACTTCGACAGTATCCGAAAATAAACTTAAAACGACGCGTTCTGGAAGAAGGGTGAGATTTCCAGAACATCTAAACGACTATTGCACGTAAGGCACTTCTCGACATTTTATATTATTTTTTTTAAAAAAAAAACAATTTTAATATGCTTATATATTTTTTTTTCTATTCAAAAAAAAACAAAACAAAAAAACAATTTTTTTAACGCTATTACGTGTTCATGAGTTTATTTTCCTTTTTTTTTCCGCCGACATTGTGCTTTTACGCACATACGAGTGTATTTCGACATGCACTTACATTTTCTTTTTTCTTTTCCAGGACGGCTGGAAAAGAACGATGACGTTTATGAGGATCCGAAATTTTCCATGTACATTTTCTTTTTTTACTATGTTGTACCTCCGTCCCATATAGTAAGGAAAGACGACCAGACGCTGCTAAATTTAGTAAGCCATCAGAAGAGTGTTTACCAACGACAAACTCGTTGGGTTTAAACTTCTGGCTGTCCACGTCTTAGGGTCGTCACTGCCCCACTAGGGGGGGAGTGATCTGTAGCGGTAAATAAATCCCCAAAATAAATAGCACTAAGTTTTCGACATTGGATGCTGACCATATGTTTTAGTGGACTCACCTAGCTGAAGGCGCTCGGTCAGTCATCCGCACCAGATCACGTGTGGTAACGCCGTGCTCAACATCAACCGCAATCGCTAGCCAGATTAGATCAGAGAATTCCGATATATTGGTCATCGCCAAATATACTCTTCCGATCTCCTCGACTCTGTCTTTTGATTTCTCTGGGCGGGAACGAAATATATTAGAAGGTGTTACTGGTAGAAGCGTTGTCAAACACTGAATACCTGTGACATCATCAAGACTCAGGATGAACTTAACAAGAAGACGTACAACTGATTACAAACACTTATACTTCTATTTAAGCTGTGGCGGATGTGGTGTTTGAATTAGCTAATGATTCTTTTGTACTGGTTGAATACTTGATTTCGAATTCTAAATACAATACATTCGTTTGTGCCTGTGTCATCTTAGTTCAATTGCGTTAATCCTGGAATTCCTAATTCATACTATAATTAAAATACTATAATTCATCGGCAAAAACAGATAGTGCAGATGATGTGCAATCTGGAGTAACGTAGATATTGGTAACATAAATATATTTGTATTTATTCAGATGTTTTGGACGACATCTTAAAGTTAGACAGTCGATAAAGTCATTTGAAAACTTAAAACACACAAACGCATATTGCCAACCACCACGATGCCTTTTATAGTACTTTTTCGTAACTTGTGCAGCGAAAGGTTGTAGGCTTTTCATAAAGGCGCCTGAATAGGTTATGCGGTTAGTGGACATAATTATAAATTAAAACAAATGAAAAACAGATAACTTGTTGAAATAATAAGATGGCAGAAACAGGTAGCCTAGATATTCAAGCAGGCAGCCCCGCTAACTAGAGGGGGTAGTCCAAGCTTGGAATGGGGAAACAAACGATGACAACAATCACAGTTCAAAACGTTTATACTTACAGTACAAAACTGTCCTTGTTGAGAATTACCAAATAGCGTACAAAATGAGGTTCTTTTCCAAGTGAGTTCTGTGGATCTCAAATCCTCAACAAATGATTATTTTGAAGTTTGATATTAGGTGGAAAAAGTTTTTGAAGTGGAAAGAATCGGGAATATTAATTCTCTTATAACTGGATATTTTTACATGATGCATACTGTCTATTCAATAAGTTCATTGAAAGGCTTGACAAAATTAATTGTAAGTGATGTGCTATAACGTTACTACTCAATAAGTGATGATCAGATTACTCAAATTGTAAAAAAATCAAAAAGAAGCAACTACCTCTGCTACATTATACAATTTGATAGTTATGAGAAGACGAAGCTGATCTATACTCATGAGACATGTTCACTCAACACATAAATGATAAAATTTTACCCAAGCATTGATATTAAAAATGGATTGTAGTTATTCGCAAAGGTTCGATATGAAGAAAGATTGTTTCTGAATGTATAAGAGAAGCTTGAACAGACTTTCAATAACCTCCGATAAAATGGAAAAACATTTCTATTAGGAAATCTATATATGTGTAGTGAGCAGAACACCAGTGAGGACAATCGAATGTATTTGACCACATAATTACAAAGCATCTGAAGAAAATCTGAGAACCATATGAGTAGATGGGTAATTTACAAAATATCAATCTATCATCTCAAATCTGACCGTTTCTGTCGCGAACATCAATTCGTTGTCTCACATTTCATGGTTTATGTGTTTTCATAATAATTGCTTTCCGTTCGGTTCCCGTTCTTTCTTCATCGACCTTCTACTGAAATATATTCTATGCCTGACCATCGTTATATACTACTTGTGTGGATATAAGTAACCTACACTAAATGAGTAATAACAAGCTAAGTTAAATTCAACCTCAATATATATGTTTCAGTCATTTATCTTACTTAGAATGGATAGCATAATGTGACAACTTCCATATTTTTTTCACTATACTAGATTATTCAAACCCAATTGCGTATTCTTTCAGAGCTTCATAAAGAAGCGAATTGTTTCGAGAAGTTTTTCTCAGAAGAGGTATATGTGGATATTGTAGTAATTTTTATGATGATTGAGAACATGAGTCAATTGGAGTTAGACTACCATTGAAAACCCAAAAGCACTGCATTTCCGTTTCATCCTAGTATGGGACACCTCTTCAGTGCGCACTCGCAATCTTGCCCACGAGATTCTAACCCAGGATCTTCGACTTAACCTCTAAACCATTGAGCAGGTATTCAACGGTGTTAATATCTAACCCCAACCAATCCACGAAATTGTAATCTCACTAGTTGAAATCATAAGTCAATTGAAGGTACACCGCCATGGAAAACCTAGAATCACTGGATGGCCGTTTCGTCCTAGTATGGAATGCGTCAGCAGTGCGCATCCACGATCCCGCCCTCCCACGAGATTTGAATCTTTCAGTCTCGCGCGCAGGAGCTTATTTCATAAAACATAAAATCAATGTTATACCAGTACATGGTGATAAACTTATTCATCATAAGAAGTTTCATCACACTATTTGTCCATTTACTGAACGTGCACTCATAGTACTTTATTCACAATCGTCAGTATTCACATACATAATTCTCTATCCCACTTAATGACTAACATCTTCAGAGTGAATGTACAAACATCAGGGATTTTGAAAAATATTTATCAATCACATAATGGAAAATGTAAGTTGAAAATTATCGGGTTTATTTCGTATATAAATAATGAATATTTTTGTCTTAACATTTGAATCCGAAAACATTGATCTTACTTGACAATTACATATACTGTAGATCAAGTTTGAACTGATTATAGATAGATAGTGAGACTGTGTCAGTCAGTTAGCCAGCCAGCCAGCCAGTCACTTATCATGAATATACAGTTCAGGATGGATGATGAAGTCTGGCTTAAATTATCAGAACTCATTAACATGGTGAAAAGAAACCGGTAGTACAGTATGTCTAAACTGGATCTAATGCAAATGCTTGATTAATCTCTTTAAGCTAAGAGAGTGTTCAATAAATTTATTAAGATCATTATCATTGTCTAAATCTTGCTAAGCTACTTACTTCTTTTGAGGATTTATTTGACAACACAAGTCAAAACAACAAGACTTGTCTGACACAGATTCAGACCTGATTCAAACTACGATGATTTATCCTCCTTTGCTTTTAATAAAATAGATTAGAACGTCCACGAAAAGATCAAACATCTTACCACGTATTGGTTATGCTCCTCACTTGATACAAGATGAATAAATATACAATCAAGCTTATCTTTAATTAACTAATGCAACAACAGTTTATGAACAACGTTTCTTAACGTTTTAAACTCATAACCCGAATAAAATAATTTCCAACAGCATAGTAAAAAACTGGTACCTTAGGCCCCAGTAGCGTTCACTGAAGATTCACCTAAAATATTGAATGAATAAGGAATTAAAATTTTACGATCAACTTGTTAGCGATCCAATGAAATACGATCACTTGTTGAATGGAATCAAGCTTACTCAAAATCAATATTTGTTTGCTATTTATAAAATCATTCTCCTCTAATTATTCAGTACTGATCGATCAAAGATGACATTGATCAAATATGATATACATCATGAAGCACTATAGACAATATTTTAGTCCAACGCAAGGTCATTGATCGTCTGAATAGTTCAGTGGTGACATCTTAGACTGTGAAGTGATATGATACGAATCCGAATCCATTAGGCAGAATCAATTCCATTTCTTCTGGTAAGTGTAGAATATCAGTATAACAGCGTTCAGGGTTTCCTGTTAGTCATGATATTATCCAGAATACTATCCAAAGTAATGGGCTGCGAAAATGGTCATTTTTGTTACCGATAGTTCGTGAAGGATATGGTAGAGAAAAGAAATGAACAAAATACTTCTGTATACATACACGTTGTAGGAAAATTCCAAAGATCATTTTCTCAGCTTTATATGGTTATCGGTGATGCACACACAGTGAAAGCTTTATTGGCATTCAATATACGGACTATATATTTAAGCTCCCATCGATTTTAATTCAATTTTTAATTGAATGGATCACCTCTTAGTTTTTATTTGGACTGGACTTTGATCAGACTTAGTTCGTATATGCAAATCCTATTCAAATTACCTCGGTATATTTATTGTCAAAAGTTTTTATAGAATAGATGTGGTGTGTTTAGCAGTGAAATCCAGGAAGTTACTTTTATCCTATTCGGGACTCATTAGCTAGATGTACTTGTATCCAAACAGTGAATGTCCAGTTCGAAAGACACTATGTACTACTAATAAGACAAAAAATATTTATGGCGGTTGATGTTGTCTAGAGGACCAAACGAAACCATTCAGCACTTGGTTTGCGCCCACGTTTTGTAGGTGTATACACTTTCTGTCTTCCCTTGAAATATGAAATTGAAATCGCTTCACATATCTCTTTCTACCAACTAATTCATTCTTCCTGTACTATATCCTTATATACAATCTTTCTTTCATATATTACGAACATTGAAGTAACTAGTTCTATGAATCGATGCATAGATATACCTGGTACTACGTTGTAACTGACTGACTGACTGATCCAACTTCAACGGTTGCAGACCTACAAAACCAATCTCTCAAAAATAAGTTATTTGTCAATGTCATGGTACGTGTGTCTTTGTGGAATACGATCTTTGAACAAATCATTCCAGTCAATTTGGTTTGTTGTAATTTCAAGTACAATCAAAATGTTCTTCTATGTCTGTTTGACTTTTCAACGAATATTTTCAATTCAGGAACTTAATCCAAGAAGTGAACGTTTATTAAACAGAATATCTATTGTAAATAACAAAGCCATTTACAATAATCTTCAAACATATAAAAACATTCAATGGAATAGCATCTATTCATCATGTCCAATCATTGTCTCATTCAGTTTTCCCACTGTTCCAATGACAATCGACGAATGAATTCAAACTAAATTGTGAAACGACAATTAGGGCGATGTATTCATAAGATCATAAGAAAATAATGTACAGAACATGAGACTGCTCTTCTTTACCGGATCTACCCAAATAATATGCTGTGTATACAATCACCTGTAATAGTCAAAACGTAAATGATTAATTCATTAGTATCAGAAAGGATTTTTGTGGATGTTATAGTAGTATTATAATAGTTCGCGCACAAGATCGGTCAATGGACGGTTATTTGTATTTACATTTTATTATTTATTCAGAACTTACAATTAACATTGCACAGCACCAACAAATCCAGGCTACACCTAGTACAATATACCAGGATAAATGAAAGAAAACAATTCACTTCAATTCATAATGTATCTTTATCAATATCAGTTAAGAAACTGTATTATTCTACCAATTAACTCTATCGATTTTAAACTAACATGTAGCTGGCTGGCTGACTGACTGACTGACTTCATGTAAGAGTTCAGTGAGTCTGTTATCCTGAATTTCGACATCATTTACCCATCCTGTCTCATGCTTGACAGTTGTCTAAACAACGAATTAGTTTCGACAACGACTGTATCATGAAACATTCAAGTTAGTGATTCTAAGAATATGAAATCATTGATTGAAGATGTATTATTCCGGTTTCGTTGTAATAAGCATTTTGTTACAAAATTATATGTATATAAAAAGTACTGAGAAACAACATTATAAATTATAATATTGTTTCATGATGCTTTGTACCAACAACATACAGTATAAAACGCACAACCAATTGCAGATATCTACCAGCTTCAGTTCTTGTGAGAAGTTTGTTGAAGCAAACGTGCACGACGCTAGATGCTGAAGATATTCCAAATCGACTTCATGGTTCTAAAGTGTTCTCGAAAGTTGACCTAAAAGATGCCTATTTTTAAATCCATTTAGATCAATCTTCATCTATTTTGACGACAATTAACACTCCTTTTGGTCTGTTCAAATACTATTTCCTTCCATTTGGTCTAAGTTGTTCTCCAGCCATATTTCACGAAGTTATGAATGAAGTAGTTAGTGATCTTGAAGGCGTTGAAGTTTATCAAGATGATCTCATTGTTCATGGTTCTGATAAGGTAGTTCATGACCAGAAACTTATTGCTTTATTGCGCCGTTTAGTTGAGAAGAATATTACAGTGAATCCAAATAAGTGTTCATTTTGTGTATCTAGTTTTGAATGCCTTAGTTACCTAGTTGATGGTAACGGTATTAGACCAGATATGAAACGACTAGCTCCACTGACAGATGCACCGTTCGCTAGTGATTGCTCTTGTTGTGCAAATTGTTTATTTAATATTTTAACATCCAATTCATTTAAATGGGGTGAGGAACAAGAGTCATGCTGACGAAGTCTACTAAAGTTTCTTCAAAGCAATGCTATTCTTCGAACGTACTCCCTCAATGTAAATTCTGTGCTTATTACGGATGCATCACCTGTGGGTATCGGTGCAGTTTTGGAACAGGAAGGTAGACCAGTTATTTGTGTTTCACGCAAGCGTACTGTTACTGAACAAGGTTACTCACAGACTCAGCGAGAAGCATTAGCTGTGTTTCGGGCTGTTAAAAGACTTCATAAATATTTATTCGGAAAGAAATTCACTAATGTTACGGATCTTGAAGCTTTAAATTTTATTTATCATCGCAAAAAATCCTTAACACGTTCTTCAGCTGCTATAGTTCAACGATGGAGTACTGCTTTGCGTGCATATGACTAAACGGTTCAGCACAGAAGTGCCAAACAAATTCAACATGTTGACTACATTTCTCGACAGTCATTACAAGATAGACCTATAAATACTTCGGACTGTTTGTTGGTGCAACCTTTACCAGTGAGACGTTCAGATCTCATTAGAGAAACTCGCAGATATTTTGGATGTATACTCAGTGCTATATGGAAAGGCTGGAATGCTAATTTGAAACGTAGATTTCCTGTCTATTTTTCAAAGCGGGTTGAGCTATCTACTACTCCTGATGATATTCTGTGTTTAAATGATCGTGTTGTCATTCCTCCTTCAATGCGTAAATCTGTTCTTGAAGATATTCATAGTGGTCATTTAGGTGTTGAGAAAATGAAGTCCTTGGCAAGGCTCACATGTTGGTGGCCAGGGATAAATGCAGATATATGTCGTACAGCAAACAATTGTGGGAAAAATCATCCTACGAAGTTTACGCCATGGCCAGTATCGTCTGAGGCCTGGCAGAGAATTCATGCTGACTATTGTGTTCCGTTTCTTTGCAAATATTATGCACTAGTAGTTATTGATTCTTTCTCAAAGTGGCCTGAAGTTTTTTTAACAACTTCACCAAATTCTGATTTCACAATACAAGCATTAAGAAAGGTGTTTGGTCGAGAAGGGATTCCTATTATGTTAGTGACCGATAATGGCTCTCATTTTGCTGCAGATGCAGTCACTACCTGGTTGAATTGTATAGGGTGCAAAAATTTGTTTGCTGCTCACAGACATCCTTGTTTTAATGGTCAGGCAGAGAATTTTGTCAGGACATTAAAGACTGCTATTGATTCTAATGCCGCCTAAAGATTTAATGAGCTGGAGAGGGTAGTAGATACCTTTCTATTGCAATATAGAAATGCCAGATATTCGGTGACGAGACTCCAGCGAAGTTATTGATAGGAAGAATTCTTCGTTCGAATATGAGATGTTTGTAGTCTGTAGAAGTTACATATTATTGTGGAAATGATCTTCGACCATCCACTGGAATTGTTCTGAAGAATGTCAGGAAATCAATGATGCGAATTCTAGATATCAGTGACTTAAGTACACACAGTCAACATGTTGATCAAATACAATTTCAGGAACCAGGTGAGTCAGTTCCAATTTCGGTTGTTAATTCTAATGGTAATGAGTATGTAGCGTGGCGTCGAGTTGAGATTAACTATGAACACCGCTACCAAGAAACACGTGCCAAGTAAATCAGAATGCGAAGATCGAACGTAACCAGATTTATTTCGTTGGCGATCTCGTGGTATTGAACGAATACCGAGATCGTGCCAAGGAATGGTACAAGTGGAAACAGGAGAAAGGAGTACGTGCGAACAGTACCAAAAACCGCGAAACAATGATGGCAAGTAATGGAAGCACAAAAGCACATTAAAACAAACACTGGTACAGTTGGTTATAATAATAGTTGTTTTTACTAAACCAGTCGTGTTCTCGTGATAAATGTGAGTCACTACAAGTACATCCTAGATAATACAGAGACCTTATCTAATGCACTGTCCGACAGAAACAAGGTGAACTTGAGGAGAAGACGTACAATTGATTACAGACATCTAGACTGCAATTTAAGCTGTGGTGGATGTGTTGTTTGAATGAACTATTGATTCCTTTGTACTTGTTGCATGTTTGAGTTCAAATTCTAAATACAATACATTCGTTCGTGCTTGTCTACTACTTTTTGACTCAGTCGCGTTATTTCTGGGATTCTTAGTTCATACTATAATTCAAATACTTCTTGATATCTCAGGGACCTAATCGTCAATGTTGGAATAGACATCACCGGATGTGAACACATCATGGGATGACATGAACTAGGAGTAAGAAACGGAAATGGTGAGAGATTTGCAAACCTATATGCCTTCAATAAAATGTTCATAGGCGGCACACTCAACAAAACCAAATCGACCATATCCGCATCAACAAAACGTTCAGGAGGACGATGGAAGACGTGCGAACCAAGAGAGAAGCTTATATAGAATCTGATCATCAAAAAAGTTCAAAACAGCCTTTCTTCAGGATACTGACAAACTCAACAAATTCAGGATAACCTTCATCAATAAGTTCCTGGCCTTTCACAATCTACTCAATGGAGAAGGATCTACTATGGTAAGCAACTGGAAGGGGGTCAAAGAGGCAATCACTTCAACATGTCATGAGGTTCTGGGCCACAAGAAGTACCGACACAAGGACTTAGCGGTAACTGCAAGGATACTCCACATTCTCTTCTGCGAGATCTGGGATGAAGAACAAGTACCAACAGACTGGAAGAAGGACTTCTGATCAAAATATCAAAGAAGGGCGATCTCAGCAAGTGTGATAACTACAAAGGCATCACTTTTCTCTCAATACCAGGAAAAGTCATCAACAGGGTATTATTAAACAAAATGAAGGACTGCGTGGACGCCAAACTTCGTGACCAACGGGCTGGATTCCGTAAGGATCGGTCGTGTACAGACAAAATCGCAACTGTACGGATCATTGTAGAACAATCAATGAAATGGAATGCATCACTCTGCATCAACTTCATTGACTACGAAAAGGCATTTGATAGCGTGGACAGAACAACACTATGGAAACTTCTTCGACACTACGGCGTGCCTCAGAAGATAGTCAATATCATACGGAATTCTCATGATGGATTAAACTGAAATATTGTGCATGGAGGACAATTGACAGACTCGTTCGAGGTAAAGACCGGTGTCAGGCAAGGTGATCGACTGGATCATGAGGACATCAACATCTGAAGGAAAGCACGAGATACAGTGGACATCTAGGATGCAGTTGGACGATCTAGACTTCGCAGATGATCTGGCTCTCCTGTTGCACATGCAACAAGAAATGAAGGAGAGGAACAGCAGTGATGCATCAGCCCAAGCAGTAGTAGGTCTCAAAATACACTAAGGAGAAAGCAAAATTCGTCCATAAAACAAACACAGCATGCACCGATGCAATCAAAATTGACGGAGAGCATTTGAAAGATGTTAAAACCTTCACGTATTTGTGTAGCATCATTGATGAACACGGAGGATCTGATGCAGATGTGAAAGCAAGAATCGGTAAAGAAATAGCAGCATATTTACAACTGAAGTACATCTGGAACTCAAAACCGTTTTCTGTCAAACAACACCAAGGTCGCGATTTTCAATAGAAATGTCAAAACGGTTCTACTGTACGGGGCAGAAACCTGGAGAACTGCGGAATCTATCATCCAAAAGATTCAGGTGCTTATTCACAGGTGTCTGTGCAAAATACTTTGGATCTGTTGGCCAGACATTACACTATCAGCACGAACCTACTGTAGCAAAGATTACTCCAAATTTCAGCGGAGGAGGAACTAAAGAAGAAGAGATGGAAGCGGATATGACACACATTAAGAGAAGCATCCAGCTGCATCGCAATGCCGGCCCTCATCTGGAATCCTCAAAGCCAAATAAGAATAGGTAGACCAACGAATAAATTACTCCAAGAAATTCAGAGAGGCATGAGAAGAGGGAACAAAAAATGGATAGAACTAGAAAGTAAGGCTCAGGACAGAGTGGGTTGGATAATGCTGGAATGCGGCCTATGATCCATTGGGAGTAACAAGCGTAAGTACGTCAGTAAGTAAGTAACTTGATGAAAGTATCATTGTTGGCAGAAAACACCGTGGTTTTCACTACGGCAGCGAAATGATGTGAATAAACGTCCAATGTAGTTGAACATGTATGTTTCGAATATTCCTCAACGAAATGATACGGCTTTCCATTCTTGAGTTATTCTCTGTATATCAATCACTATCTCACACATTCACAGCAACTTTTGGTTGAATCTTGTACTAATGTTGTTTCCTGTTTTATGGTTCGATGTAGTCTGTTTGATTGGTATATAAATAGAGTATATTTGAAATACATTATTCATATTGCAGTGGCTTAGACTGGTGTTCTGGACTAAACTGGCTGGCCTAGGCGGAGAGAAGACCGGTCAGGACTCTAGATTGCTCGCACATGTTTTACGCGTCTTTGGTCCGATCGATAATTCGCTGCTTCTGATTGGCGGCTTCTTGCTGTATTAGAAACTTTTCACCGGTATTCACGATTATCGTATTTTGATAGGAAAACTGTAGCTATTCGAGTAAACCATTAGCAAATCAATAATAATCACTAATTGTAAGATCCATTTTAAATGTTTTGCGTGTCGGTGAAAATCCCTCCATGTATATACTTGTACTTTGTTCCTATTGATCCCCTTAGTTGTACATTGTTGTCTTTTGATTACATTTGAATTGTTAATACTTGTATTTTTATTATAGTTTTTGTCTTTCTTACGCATTCACTAAGTTTGTGTTTCTTCCCGAACTGCATCTGTGTTGTTTTACTTGACACTTGTTCTTGGCGGCAGCCATATTGTTTTGCTCCTCCTTTTGTGTGTTCTATCCAGTCAGGATAGAATAACGTTTATTTGTTGTGACTGGTAATTTTCCCTCATCCTTTATCAACTTCTTTATTTATTGTAACTTAGATTTGATTGATTGAACAATTATTGGTGGAATAGACGGGTGGTAACATTTGTTTAGGTAACGATTTACATTTAAATTTATGATGAATTATAGAACCCATATTTACTTGATTACTTGTTTTGATTTCGACGGAAAAACGTACCTGGGAGGCTATTCAGCAGTCCAAACCGTAGTTTGGATTTTACACTAATTACGACCAGTTTGTGCAAATCTATGATTAGACAAACTTACGTTGGAAAGTGCCGCCCCTATAATCAATAAAATCGCTAAGCTGGCCAACATGGTGTCCACTGTTACAGAAATAATTATTTCATACCCTTTTGTATGTAAATTTAGTAATCCAACACCAAGGATCAAAATTATAAACTGAATAGGGAAAAAGTAGTATCATCAAATTAATTACCATTAGTTCAAAAGTTGAATCTGTCAACTATTGGACAAATAATGAAAGAATAATCTTCACTGTCCTGCATTTGATTGAAGTGCTTAACAATGAATAGTTATGGATACAAGCACATAACAAGGAATCTCTATCCATATCTATCATAATGACATGCTTGAAATATCTTCAAAGCTAATTTGCTCATCCATTACACATGACATGATGTCATCTTAATATAAACTACAACGATCAAACTCATCTATTCAAGTCAACCTTCAAAGATCGTTTGATCCTGATAACCGTTATCAAACGAACATGACAACATGGTTTTATTATTCAACAAACAACACTAAACTAAATTCAGTCGATGATTGGATGAAACTATCATGAATGTAATATTAAAACCATATTCAACTGACCGTTATAACCATGAAGATACTGTTCCTTATGGATGTAGAATGTAGTTTCTTAATCAATATGATTATTAATCCAATAAGCAAACCTATAAGTCTGAAATATAAAGGAAAATATGTGTACAACATACTAAACTAACGGATACAATAGAGCGTAGTAATATGCATCAAATGTTCTACATAATATGTATGCATAAAACGGTTGAATAAGTTCCTCAACTTCCCAGTTAGACATTTTCGAAAGTTTGTCAAACTTGTGACGTGGAATACCTAAGGAATGATCTCTTAAGTATTTCATTTCATCGCCCAAATGCCCTGGTACGGCCGATGGTGAGGAGAATTAGCTCTGCCTCTCGAAATACTCTCACATGGACACGCATATGCAGTCACTACCATAGAAGATGTGCTCACTGTCTTCTTGTGGCGGTGATGTTGCTTACGAAATTGAGAGGACAGAAAGCAAATGTTCACCGATTTTACCGAGTTACTTCACATGCCGAATGCATTTAGGCAAGTTGGCAAAACCTGATTTCAAATCAGTGATGTACATGGGCTCCAGAATCCTAAGGAAACAAATGGCATATTAACCAATTGTTGGTCATCGGCTACCATCAGATTGGGTCTGCCGACGTTGCCTTGTGACTCTGGGTGTGACCCACCCCCTAAGAAAACCACATGCTCCGGTCTAGTATCCCTCAAAGAATCACAGCGCATATGTATTCTCTGACTCTTTGTATTAATATTTGAACTGAAATAAATACATTTTAATATGATCATTTATTGTGATGTGATGTAAAACAAAATGTCAATGCTTTCCACTAGGAAAGAAATAAACTTTATTTCCCTTCCTCATTCATAATATTCTTGTCAAACATGGATCAAATTTCTCATCAAAGTGCATTAATCAGTTCATTGGATGATATGTAATAGTAATACATGGAAGATTGTCGTTAGCATTTTCGGATAATACGTGTATTTAAAACATGTATTACTTACGTTAAAATGAGACCACTGAGAACAATTGGATGTTCAAGCCTTTGGAAGCTGAATCTGTCAAATGGAATGATAAATGTCTTACATGCAAGTAGAATTGTTCTGATTGGTTACCGCCAACACATCATCAAATGCGAATGTTGACATCTTTTAAGTAACTTCAATGAAGATTTGTGGACAATTCACCTTCCACAATCAACAATTCCAATTTCAACTGAAATAAGTAAGGATTCACAATAATACAGTAATGCGGGTAATCAATTTCATGGATTACATAAAATCTTAAATGTTCATTCACATGCCTATTTATATCCTCATTCATTGTATTTCATCAAGTATGGATTCACGGACAGAATTTGAATTCCATCTCACTAGTTTACTGTATCATCTTCACGAGATTAATAACAAAGACTGAAAGTCGATGAAAATTGATCTCATCAGATTCATGTTCGTTGCTCACTGCATGAGGTGTAACTTAAAGTCATTAACGTTATGGCACTCAATCCAGAGAAAAAGATCAATACCAATGACTATTGCATTCATCCAAATAAATAATTCTCAATGGAAGTATGTTGTTGTTGCTTACGTTAAGTTATCTCTTTTACTATGATATATTTATGGGTAAAATGTGAATGTCATACAATCGAAGCATGATCGCCCTCTCATCTTCTATGGAAAACACTTTGTTAAGTAGACTGATGATCCTGATGTGTATATTAGGAATGAGGATTTCTACCTCCTCATACCGTCTTAAAATGAATGAATTTTTGCCTTTCAATTAACGACGGTCTGTTGTTAATAGTCTCATACGTAATCCTTCCAAATGTCAAATTGCTAACTTTAGCCTGAAACACGAACTGCACTCAAACACCTTATTGTAATGCCATGAAGTTTGTACTATGAGAGATTCCGTAATGAAAACAATGTCAAAGGTTACTTTTTGTGGAGTAAGAGTTTGCTCTTATCTCTCTCCGTATGCTCATGTGGTTTTGATATCAAAGAAAGCTTTCTGTAGGACCCATCATATAGAGAGGTTACATGCTTTGCGCATTGCTCGACATTTATATTGATGACTTCTTGATTCCAGTGTATTACCTATTATTCATTACTGTTCTCGATTTTCCCATATTGTGGAGACTGCTGAAGGCAGTGAGTAGGGTGTGTGATGAATCTTTTAAGATCATTACAAACATGGTTGTGGATAGACATTGAAAATGTTGCAAACTGCTGACAAGTTATGTCGTAATAAATATTTACCATATATATTTCATCTTGTACACCTTGTTGTTGAACCAATACATGAAAATCTATGAGAACCTCCCTCGTGTTTGTAAAGAAATTAGTTGGAATCATTTGTGCTGAGAGTTGTAATTTGTGCTGATAACATATTTTGATTTGGCCGTCCCTAGCTTTATTCCAGCCATCCTAAACACTAGTTAGCATTGGGCGTCGTGGTAATCTGTGTTCGGGAATATTTGGCTCAACCATCTCGCTGGAGATTCACAACCATATCAGTTGATTTAACATCGTGCCCTAATACCATGCGTCTCACATCACTTCCATTTATCTAGTGATACCAGCAGATATGGAAAACGTTTTTAAGGGACCTGTGATCAATTACTAGTAGCTCACGGGTATCTTTTACTCCTACTGACCGTTAAGTAGAACAGAAAGAACTGCTGAGCAGTATACTCGTCATTTTATTCGTAGACGGATATCTCGCCTTCGCCATAGGTGATGTAATTTGACAAAAGGCAAACAAGATGTTCGAACACGTGCTGAGCTTTTGTCAGACAACAACACATTAGGGTTGATCGGATTTCCAAGATATGTGGAGTTGTCGACTCGTTCAACTACTTCACTCCCTATCCTTAGTTCAGGTGTTGACGCAGACCAGTCCTGAAGTAACAACTTGCATTTAGAGGGAGAGAAGAGCATCCCAAATACCATGGCGTTGTTGATCACTGCTACCAAAAGATTCTGCATTTTATCAGCGTCTTCACCAAACAGAACCATGTCATCTGAGTATTCTAAGTCGATAAGTGGACCTCCTGGACGTAGATCAATGCTACTGATAAGACAACTTATCAAGAAATCTAAACTCATGCTTAATTCATACAGTTTGATAGAAAAATTGATAAACTTACATGGAATTATTCGAATGTTCAGTATTACTAATGATCTAATAAAATTACAGAAATTTATAACGAAATTCATCAATTGCTTTGCATTATCATTAGTATTAACTGATGAGTGGTTACTTTATTCATTGAACTTTGGTTAAGTAAACATTGTACAAAACAACAGAATAAGTGATTTGGTTAAGAATAGAACAAACTCATTTGACTGTTAGTTTATTGAGAACAATTACGTGATAGCACTTTGAAATGAAAATAATGAATGATCTTATTGACCCGATAAGTGAAGTGTCAGTTATTATGGCAAGCCCATAGACTTTATTCTAACTTCCGGACATCCTATTTTATTCATTTTACTTGAGCCATATTTTGACTTTGTCAATTATTCGCTTATCAATCTAGACTGTTTTTATATGAGCGTATATGTGTGTGCCCTTCTTATTCCGTTAATCATATGTCTGTAGCTTTACTTTGTCTGACTATAAATATTGAGTAACGCTTGACAAAGATGGAGTTGGCTTGCCAGCCATCTTCCATACGTGTCAAAATTGCTTTGTTATGGCTCTCGCTCGCTTAGCATACGAAAAGGTCTACCACATAAGCTCAATAAGTGAATGGAGTCTCAACAGCGTATGAATGCCAGATAAGACACCATATATTTCTATTTCTTGATAATATAATTCGTTTCTGTGGTCAAAATCGACACATGTTGTACACCATGAATATATGTAATGTGAATGTTGCAGTAAGTCGTTGAGGAAACCTAAACCTAGATTTCATTTGAATACGCCGTCGTCAGCAAGATGTAGGTGTAATCTTGAGGGAAGTGATGCTTTTTGATTAAGTGTCTACCAGACTCACATTTATAGATGTTGCCTCTAAACTACTCGTTCGCCTTCTCGTTCTTTGTATGTAGGCTGAACAACTGTAAATGGAAATGCCGTATGTCAACATTTCGATGTTTCCTGCTTCTTATATCTCGTCTGATTTGATTGGTTATGTGCTTGTTTACTCACAAAAACATTTTACCAACTAACTTTCGCTTACCCAGATGGTTGAAAGCTAAGAGATGTCGCTTAGTTAAACTGATACTTTATATGGAATGGTACAGAAGTAATCACTATAGATAACTGTGTATTACGAATTCGTAAGAGGATTTTCACTGATCAATGTAGAAATGAACACGTCAGTACAACTTCAAAAGAAATCTATGGGACTTAACGAAACAAATCAGATTGTTTTCTTATTAACTAATCTGTTTTATGATTTCGTTAAGTAATTCAACCATTTCTAATGACGAAGTCAATATTCTATCTATCTAATGAATGAATAGTCAATTATCAGTATTACAGTATTTAATAACGATGAGAATGTCATCGAATCCATTCACTGGATTCCATTTGTTCATCTATTTAATATCAAGTGTAATTGAACAGTTCGATTTCTATGACGGAGGAAATCGGTAATCATTTGTGGAAGTCAGATGAATTGAGTTTAATAACTGGATGTGGAAGATAAACACCAGTTAGGGATTCCCTTATGCACCAGGTAGAATTTCAAATAGTAAGGTTCATTCTGTTGAATACAAAAACAAAACAATTTGCAGCTAGAATTAAACACGACGTGGAAACCACCAGATATGAATGTTCCATACTAAAGAATAGTTTTCCACTTGGTAAACTTTGCTCATGCCAGATTTGATAAGCATCATTTGTGTTTATCACATGTGAGAAATACTCGAGTGGAAGTACACCTAATGAACACATAGGAAGTTAATATGGTTTGAACAATCAGTACCGTAAGAGAATTCATATCAACTGATATGAATGCATCATGACTTCGTCCAGTCGAATATTCTATACATGATAACAAGCTGTAGTGAAATGTGATACGACGATAACGGTTTTCCTAATAACAGTTGGAAATAGCTCAACTTGTAAACAGACGTTACTAATCATGAATAAATCAACACTTAGGGTACAGCTGACTTCGGTAAACCGAACACAACAGAATCATGTGGGTCAAATTAACCTATTTCATGTTGATAATGAAACAGCCTTCGTAAACAATAATTAGTCCTGGAAGTCTGTCACCTTTCGCTCATCACTGTTGATAGTTCACTGAACACAAATATCAATATCAATATTATGTGACTGTTATGATGGTTGTTATTGTTGAAGGTTGTATGACATACAAAATGTGCATTCATTCAGTGTGCAGATCGAACTGTTTACATCACTGTCAATATCTTCCACAATATGATCTTTTCATATTATTCAATCTCCATATTTGAACTCAATTTATTCTACACACTTTCATTGTCGAGTATTATGTAAAGTTGTTTCGTTCCAATGATTAATAATAACAGTATAGCAGATCATAATCAGTCAATCTATGTAATTCGTGTACATTCGCTGTGAAATTAATTCTTTAATCATTGAAGTATTTACAGTGAATTCACTTGATATTGTTGACTTGAATCTTCCCACTTATGTTTATGACTACAATCGATCAGTCTCTCATTGACATATGTGCATACTGTCAGTATTGCCTCGATATTACTTCCAGTAACAACCATTATAAGTAAACATGGATGGTGGCTAACATTGGATTTTGGTTTTTGCCACTTGTGTGTTCTCGTTCACTACATTACTAATGTGAAATGTTTATTATCGTGAAAGTAACAAGAAGTATGGTAAAACAGTTACTCTTTCAAATCTTAAACTTTGTTGACCTGAAGTAACGAACTATTTGTTCCTTGAGATCTATGTCCAGGTAGTAGCACAGCATTCTTAATAATAAAGAGGTATAATGATTGTTGTGTTCCTCATAAATCTGGAGGGCGAAAACATTTGCTAATGGGAGTAATGGGAGAAGTAATAGTATAGTAAAATCCAGAATAATCTCCCTCATTCCGATTCTTTTGTCTGTCATTCAGTCAGTAACAACGTAGAACTTCGTACGTACGTACATCATTTCGAGTTGCCACACCACATTAGCACAGAGATGCACTTGTCGATTCAACCTCGTAGTGGTAGAGGTAATAAGAGTATAAGCAGTAATCGGGAAGATTAGGGTTTGGGGATGTTATTTAAAGAGTATAATCCAGTGAAAGAAATTTGGAAAGAGGGAAAAAGGGACATGAAGAATTCAGAAGATTAGAATTTGGGAGAACACAGAGAGTGGATGCACCTGCGCCATTGCAAACGATTTGGAGCCATGTCATTCAGGGTCTCTAACCATCGGTTGCTGTCATCTCGCGGTCCCCAACCAGGTAGTCTACACCTACCAACATGACTCAGTTCACTTGTCAGTGACTTCATGGACTTGTGCCATGTTTTGGTTTGGCCGCCCCTAGCTTTCTTCCAACCTACTCCTATACTACTGAACATAGCACGTCGAGGCACTCGGTCGTTGGGCATACGTAGCACGCGTCGCAGCCATCTCAACTGATGAAGTAGTGAAACTTCATCAGTTGATTTGCCATCCTTACCTAGTACCCGTTTCCTAACAACTGTGTTACTTACTCGATGGTCCCATGATATATGAGCAATGTTTCGAAGACACCTATGATCAAATACTAGTAACCTACGGATATCCTCTACTCTTACTGGCCATGTTTCACTGCCATAAAGTAGGACGGAATGAACTGCTGCGCAGTAAACACGTCCTTTGATTGATAGACGGATATCTCGCCTACGCCAGAAATGACGCAAGTTGGCAAAAGCTAGTCGAGCCTTCTGTATCCGTGCTGAGATTTCGTCACACACTAAACCACAAGGGCTGATGAGACTTCCAAGATAAGTGAAGCGGTCGACACACTCAACTACTTCACTCCCTATCACTAGTTCGGGTGTCAATGCAACCCAATCCTGAAGCAACATTTTGCATTTCGAGGGAGAGAATCGCATCCCGAACATGCTTGCATTGTTGCTTAGAGTGGTCACAAGACTCTACATTTTGTCAGCATCTTCACCAAATAGAACTATGTCATCAGCACATTCCAAGTCAACAAGTGAATCTCCTGGTAGAAGTTCAACCCTTGGAAATTTAGATGAGGGAAGTGTTATCTCTAAAAGCAGGTCAACGAAAAAGTTAAATAAGAATGGAGAGAGTGGACAGCCCTGACGAACACCACTTGAGGTAATCAATTCTGATGACAGTTCGTCATAAGCTCTCATTCTACCAGTTGTGTTCGAGTAGAGAACCTTTATGAGGTTAATGTACTTCTTTGGTACTCCTTTCAGTGACAAACACTGCCATGGAACCTCACGATCAATAGAGTCGAATGCGGCCTTAATGTCGAGAAATAGTACGATTGTGGGGCGTCTGAATGTGTGTCTACATTCTAGGACCTCATGTAGTGTGAATATCTGGTCTATACAACCACGTTCAGAACGAAAACCAAACCGGTTTTCTCTAGTCTGCTCTTTACAAGCTTTAGTTATTATTGAGGCTAATATTTTAGACACTATATTAGTCAAACTGATTCCTCTGTGGTTGTCACAAGAGGACTATTGTCCTTTCTTATAGACTGGCACAATCAGTGATTGAGACCAGTCAGATAGGATTACGTCCAGTTCCCAGATTCTACCTAAGACCTCAGTCAACCTCACTGCTAATACTGGACCACCATCCTTAAAAATCTCAGGAGTAAGCCTGTCAGGGCCTGCTGCTCTCCCTTGCTTCAGATTTCCTATGGCTTTTTCAACTTCGTAAAGGGACGAAGGACTTACATTAACTTGCCATTCAGGTTAACTGGAGATCGTGGGAAACCGAAGTGTGGCTGAAGGCCAGTTGAACTGATCCCTAAAGTGTTCTCCCCATCGATCCAATCTCCTGGATTGAGAATGAATAATATGTCCATCTTTCTCTGAGATTGCTTCGCTAACGGTCGGGTTCCTAATTCCGGTTTCCTTAACGAGTCTAAACAATTGTCTGCTATTACCTTTTGCCGCTGACTTTCCCATCTCTCTTGCTTTCGCTACCCACCACTGTTCACGATCATTGCGTAGACTTCTTGTCAGCTTGCGCTTAAGCTGACTCCGCTCTTCATTATGTTCAGAGCCAGGTGGAATGTGTTTCCGAGCATTTATCAGTGAGATAGATGCTGCTGAGATCCAGTGTTGCTCCCTAACCTTCTGGTTCACCTTACTAGCAGATATGACTGCTGTTTCCACAGCTTTTCGAATATCATTCCATGCTGCATCGGGGTGAGCATCACATACATGGCTGCCTAACTGTTTGCCTAGTTGTTCCTGAAATATACTCTTAGCTTGACTATCATTAAGTAGGGCCCTAAGAGGTTTCCTTGCAGGATCTTTCCTACGTCCAGTAAGACGCAAGCAAATACGCGCTCGCACTAGAGCATGATCTGAATCTAGGCATGTGCTCCAGAATGAGCGACAGTCTTCTATCGAGCTCCTCCATCGGTGGCTGATAGCGATGTGATCTATTTGGGTCCAACGTTGGGACGAATTAGGGGGTCGCCATGTTAAAAGATGTTTTTCCTTATGCTTGAAGTTAGTATTTGCAAGGAACAGGCGGTTATCTGAGCATAGCTGCAACAGACGGTCGCCATTATCTGTTCTTTGAGCCACGACACCATAGGATCCACCTAGGTGTCTTTCCTTATCGCTTAGTTTACCTACTTGAGCATTAAAGTTACCGGCCACTATTACTACGTCCGAGCGCTTAGCTTTTCGGAGAAGGTCCGAAAGTTTTCTGTAAAGCTCATCTTTTACATCATCTGAGCTGCAGTCAGTGGGAGAATAGGCAGAGACGACGAAGAGGCAACGACGAGTGTCCCTATCTTTCCGGATTTTTACTGTTCCATTCAGTCGGATAGCGCACAAACGACTGTTTACTGGGATCCACTCTAAGAGAGCTAGTTCTGCTCTAGGACTCAATGCTATACCTACGCCGGCGAGGCCACGGGAAGAAGAATCAGGGCTTCCAGATACACGAAGCGTAAGTCGAGTCGGTTCTTTATTTTGTCATGGTGAGGTCAAATTAACGACGCTACTTGGATCCTGTATGCGCGTTTCGGAGACGCAGCACACATCGATGGCGCGAGATTCTAAAGTTTTAGCTAAGGAAGCCTGCTGTCCTATTTGGCAAAGTGTTCGTACGTTAAAAGCTCCTACGTGTAGTTTAGAGAGTGGTTTCAGGAGACCAGGAATGGCGTTCCACGTACTCGAATCGTTTGCCCTAGCGGTGCGAGGTGATAAAGAGACGTGGTGAGGGTTAGTCGGGAGGATAAGAGAGGTATTAGGAGGTGTAGGAAGGATTTGAATGTGACCACCTTGGTCTCTTGTGCTGTTACGAGTATGAGGGCTGATGTCACTTCCCGGCTGCCAACACCGTGGGAGGGTATTTCTTGAGGAACCTGAAAAGGAAGTCGGATTAGTGTTGGTCTTAACGACCTGGGAGCGTGACTGCAGAGCCCAAGTGACAACTGCTTAAGGCCGGTCGCGCACGGCCTTTATGTGGAAGGTTTTTGACGTGTTAGCTCCGTTCTTCAAGGGGCCTTACCACCGGAGACGGAAATCCGTGAGGTAAGGTGAGGTGTGCATTTTTAGGGTCGACCTTTTCTAACCCCACCCCTCCTTGTGGGAAGGCAGCATCGCTGTCATGCTGGTTGTCCGAGGGAAACACCTTACTGCTGTCACACCTCTCTACAGTCAGCAGTACGACTTCGCCCTCAGACCTTGAGTTGCTGCTTTTAGTCTTATCGTTCGCCAATCGACCTGCCTGGCATGGTAGAACCTGCAGGAACATATGTTCCAGCCAATATAGCTCGGTTGGGTCATCACGATAGGCAAGTCCGACCACCGCGTCAAGGTAGCAGCTTCGATCGGTAATTTTGTCTGTGACATATAACAAACGACTTACTTGAGAGTTGTGACCGGAGACTGAAGTCGTCACTAATAGTTGGCCTTCACGTTTTGCTTGATATGTGTTTGCAAATTTACAGGGAGAAGTACAATTTTTTGCTTTGTTTACCGTACGTTCTATGGTGCCAATAAGTGTTATGTCGAGTGGTGCTTGGAGTAGGACGTATAATTCTTCTGGACCTTCCTCTACACTTGTAATGTTAGTTATTCGAAAATTATACCTGGACTATCTGTCTAGTGAAGACGTCGGCTGTTTTTCGAAATTCGACGATTTCCTCTCTATCATTTGAAACGACATAATGACAATTCACCAGTGTTTAACATTTATAGAATATTGATCATGACATTCAATAATCACAAACTGTCAATATGCATTTACAAATCTTACTTCTAGATGAAACATCTAAAATCCCGTCATACCAAGTTTGACCTCTGCCTAAATAATAAAGGCTCTCGTTTGATAGTCAATGAAATAAACAACAACTGGACGTGTAGTGAGCTAATAAGGCCGATATCTGCTGACTAATATGTGGCTTAAGCCACATGTATTATTCTAACTGAATGTCTAACATAGCTACTGTCAATTCACTATTGTTACCATTTATTAAATTTATCAGATTTTACCTGTAGTTGACTATTTCACCTTTAAGTAACACTTCTGACTACTAGTAAGTGCTATAATAGTACAGAGAAAACAGATTTTGGAGAGAAATGGTTTTGGAAACTAACTGATGAAAAGAGGGAAGCCATTTCGACAATCATTTAATGCCCCATGGTTTCTTCTCTGTCTTGTTATAAACATGTAGTAACAACTACTAAACTCCGCCTGTCGCACTTCTAGAGTTACTGCCGGTCTCAAGCTCGGGTAAAGGAGGAGGGTTGGGCATGGGGTTAGCGACCTCATCCCGTAGAGAAGTTACTAGCTAAATAAACGCTTACCGAAAAAATAATTCAAACCCTTTACACTCTGCCCTGAGAGTTAGAAGTTCTTCATTTAGAAGAATTATGACGCTTCATGGTGAAAGCCGAGATCCTTCAAAAGTCACGAGGTCGATGACCCTTCTAAGAACCAGAGCAACAATTTTTATAAGTACATGGAACGTTCGAACAATGTGGTAGACCGGAAAGACTAGTCAAATAGCAACGGAAATGAGGAGATACAAATTGGTAGTACTGGGAATCAGCGAAACCCATTGGACCCGAGCTGGACAACAAAGGCTAAATACAGGAGAGATGCTGCTATACACCGGTCACGAAGAGGACAATGCTCCACACACTCAGGGAGTCGCTCTAATGCTGTCCAAGGTAGCACGAAATGCACTTGTAGGATGGGAATCTCACGGATCCAGAATCATCAAAGCATCATTCGAAAGAAAGAAGGAGGGGATCACAATGAATATTATCCAGTGTTGTGCACCCACCAATGATAGCAACGACGAAATTAAAGATCAATTCTACGAGCGGCTGCAGTCAATCATAGAGAAGTGCCTAAGGAACGACCTCAACATTCTGATGGTAGATTTAAGTGCCAAAGTCGGAATAGACAACACCGGATATGAAGATATCATTAGACGACATATACTGGGAGAGAGAAACGGAATTGGTGAGAGATTTGCAAATCTATGTACATTCAACAAATCGGTGATAGGACGCACAATATTTCCTCACAAACGTATACACAATGCTACATGGATCTCGCAGGACCACACTACAGAGAACCAGATAAATCATATTTGCATCAATAAAAAATTCCGAAGGACAATGGAAGATGTGAGGACCAGGAGAGGGGCTGACATAGCTTCAGATCACCACCTAGTTGTAGCCAATTTAAAACTGAAGCTAATGAAGAACTGAACAAACAACATTACAAAGGTTCAGTACATCCTTCCTTCGAGATACTGACAAACTCAATGAAGTCAAGATAGCTCTCAACAACAGGTTCCAAACCTTACAGGATCTACTGAAGGAAAAAGAAACTACTATGGAGGACAACTGCAAAGGTATCAAAGGAGCAATAACTTCAACGTGTCAAGAGGTTGTGGGCCTAAATAAGCATTATCATAAAGTGTGGATCTCTATAGAAACACTGGACAGGATCAAGGAAAGGAAGAACAAGAAGACAGCAATTAACAACAGCTGAACACGAGAAGAGGCAGTCCAAGCACAAGCTGAGTACACAGAAGCAAACAAGCAAGTGAAAATGAGCATTGAACCCGTCAAGCAGAAATACGTGAAGAACTGGCAACGACGGAAGAAAATGCTGCAAGAGAAGAAAAGATGAAACAGCTTTACGATACAACGAAGAAACTAGCAGGGAAATATAGTAAACCAGAGAGACCAGTTAGGTACAAAGAAGGCAGGCCACTAAACGAGTGTTGCTGAACCGGATGAACGACGCAGTAGACACCCAACTTCGAGATCAATAAGCTGGGTTCCTTAGGGACCGGTCGTGCACAGGCTATATTGCAACACTACGGATCATCGTCGAACAATCAGTTGAGTGGAACTCGTCGCTATACATCAACTTCATTGATTATGAAAAGGCATTTGACAGTGTAGATAGGAGAATGTTATGGAAACTTCTTCGACACTACGCAGTTCCTGAGAAGATTGTCAATATTATCCGGAACTCATATGACGAACTACAGTGCAAGGTTGTGCATGGAGGACAGCTTACAGATGCATTCCACTAAGGACCGGAGTCAGACAAGGCTGTTGACTCTCTCCCTTCCTCTTTCTTCTGGTGGTCGACTGGATTATTAGGACCTTGACATCTGAAGGAAAACACGGAATACAACTGACAGCTCAGAGCCAATTAGACGATTTGGACTTCGTAGATGACCTAGCCCTCCTATCGCGTACACACGAATAGATGCAGATAAATACAGCCAGTGTAGCAGCAGTATCTGCATCAGTAGGCCTCAGCATACACAACGGGAAAACCAAGGTCCTAAAATTCAAAGCAGAAAACAGCAATCCAATCACTCTTGATGGCGAAACATTGGAACATGTAGAATCCTTCACATACTTTGGAAGCATCAACAATTAACAAGTAGGTTCAGATGCAGACGTAAAGGCGAGGATTGGCAAAGCAAGAGTCGCATTCCTACAATTGAAGAACATATGGAACTCAAAACAACTTTCAACCAATATCAAAGTGAGAATCTTCAATCCGAACGTCAAGGCAGTTCTACTGTATGGAGCTGAAACTTGGAGAACTACAACAACCACCATCAAGAATGTATAAGTATTTATAAATAGCTATTTACGCAAGGTACTCAACATCCATTGGCCGGATACCATCAGCAACAGCCTTCTGTGGGAGAGAACAAACAAGCTTCCAGCTGAAGAAGACATTAGGAAAAGACGATGAAAGTAGATAGGACATACTAACTAGAGGGAGAAGTCCAAGCTTGGTATGGTGAAGTATATTCTGCAAACAGTCAGAAACGAGCGATAACAACAAACACAATTCAAAACGTATATATACAGTACAAAACCGTCTTTGGGGACAGTTACCAACTCATCATTACGAAACGGCCGTTCAGTGCTTCCAGTTTTCTTCATAGTGTTTGTTAAGTTTGTCTTACATTGTTCCTACTCGCTCCCTTTCTACTCTTTTGTATATTGTTTTACACCAATTATTTACATCCAGTAAGCAGTTGTATTCACAACAATTTTCACACTCATGTTGTAACGCAAGTTGTACTGTAATATTCTGGATTCTTCACATATACTTATAATGTTTATTGTACTTAACATTGTATTTATCATTATATTCACTGTACCGTAATCGCTGTGACGGTTATCCACAGTTTGTGCATTTGTTTAAACGCAACATGTTGCAGTTTCCATATTATTTTGCTCTGGGTTCGGGTTTCGGTTGTTCATAAACTGTTATCAAACTTAGACACAGCTATCAGCTGTCTTTTGCACTACCGTATGTTATAATTATTCTTTATGTTACTGTTAAAGTAAGTTTTTTTATTTTAATACTTGAAGGACGAGTTTAAACGCCCCAGACACCTAACAAGTTGAGGTTAGTAACTAAATTTTGTGTATTATTTAGTAAAGAACCACTATTGTAGACAAATCGTTGTTTTGGAAACTTCGATTTTGCGTGTATCTTAATCGAGTGACTTGGACGTTTCGATAGATGTAACAACTATTAAATAACAAATTTAACATCTGATACATGACAACATAGATTTACATGTAAGTGCATTATAAAGAAATATGATATTTAAAGTGTCAAAGTTATAATGTATTCACGTTTCGTAGTCTAAATTAGTATTTCCATCAAAGAAAACCCAAGCAACCAAAAGAAGGAAATAAAGGCGAACAAAGGGGAAGTAATTTGGTAAATGCTTTGGAAGAGAAAGGAGAAATAAAGGAGAAAACGCGCGAGAATGTCGCATTTTTCGTCTGTTCGGGGGAAATATTGCGGATTTCCCCCTTTGTGCCGCTTTGTCGATAAATTGCCGGCTTTTTGAATAAATACCCGCTGAATTGTCTACTTTTCGCCTAAATACACACAGATCTCCCTATTTCTGATCCATTGGCATAATCCCAAAGGTCTCCTATGTTCGCCTTCATTCCATAAACAAACCACACTAAAACTGCAGGCCACGGGAAAACGGGTATATTTTTAAATAATTTCATTGAAAAGGAAAAGCGTATTATTGTACAACATTATAGCAGAAGCTTGAGCATCAATCGTTTTGCATATCCATTGTTATTGCCAATTCATTGTTATTTGAAGAGATCTGCAAAAGATGAAACAGGTGATGTATGATTTATAAGGCATGTGCATTTAATCAAAAGTTCGCTGACACTCAAACACACATTCTCAACACTTTTATAGTTTCCCATGTAAGTAATAAAGTAAGTTCTTTTACAAAATAATGTTTTTTGAAAATTAAGCAGAACATCAAGAAAATTGCACGGACTATTGCCTTTAGCCACGTTCATTCGGCTATTGAGAATGAAAACAGTCGTCCTGTGAATTCTGAAGTTCAAAAAACAAAAGAAGTCACAACGATATCTGAATGACATGTTTTGGCAGAGCCAAATACTTTAAGCTAAACTTACGGTTATGTCCGGTAACACTGTTGACTGTAACTATAGGGCCGTAGGGAAGTTATCACTTTAAATTAGTACATACCTGCCCTTCTTTCCTTCCTTTACGCTTTATCACTTTGTCTCTGACATCGTGAAAATAACCTTGTGTCGCCATGTCGTACAGCTTTGCAAGGTCTTTTTCGTTGACAGAGGATGATAGAAAGCGATTTGTTGACGCACCTAAAGTTTAAATACTAAATATGGGCTACTTCGTATGCAGCCGTAAAACCGGTGTTTTTGAAGTGGTCGTTCCGAAGAAGTGCCAAGTAACGTGAAGTTACTGGCAACCTCAGGTGTCAAGAGGTACGACAGAACATACCGCATTGATGTTTTCGGATCATCACCCGATAACCTCGTAACCATTTCCATCTGCAGTACGAATAAATTATTAAATTAACGTTGATGACTTACAAATCTGTCTCTGGTTTCTTTCTGCTGCAAACCAGTGTCCAGCATCTGCAGTTCCTCTTCAGATGACAAAGGAAACTGCTGACTCGGTATTCCGCAATCGAATTGATGCGGTTGTTCGCGTTCATTGGACTTAGATAGTAATTACTTCACATTAATACTTAAGTCCGTAATGACTGAGGACATTTTCTGCATCATTTTGTACAACCTATCAAAGTTGTAAAAGTTCACTTGATGATGCAGGTGACTTACTGGTCCGCTATAGCACCACCGACATGCTTAGATCCTGATGTTGAAAGTGATGTCTCTAATTGCATCGAACTAATTCGTGAACATCTAAACAGTAATGAAACGTACTTGGCAATTGGCGAGACGAATTTGTCAAACAACCGGAATTTCGGATATTGTACATGGCTATTGCCATTGCTATTGTAAAGAAACTAATAGATCTTTGGCAGACTGCAGAGAATCTATAGTGAATTATAGTTTCTATGTTTGTTACTTACCTAATTTGTGAATTGCATTACATTTCAGAACTGACCAGTTGTCATCTGGTCTATCGCAGTTCTGCAGGTGGATATCGACCAGCTCCGTTGGAAAAAGGCAAAGTTCTTTGCCGACAATCCACCTCTTGGCTGCTACCATAAGTTGTTTCTTGCTAGGGACGTCAACAATGACGTATTTCTTGTTAGCGGGTTAACAATAACATAAGACGTAATTAAATGGTTTATCATCATGAATTAAACACTAATGAAACAAAATACATTTACATTAAAGTATGCAACAATGGGATTATAACTAGATTATTGATACAATTTATGGCAATACATTTACAATCAATGTCCTTAACCGATACCCATGTGTGTTCATGGCTAAGTACGGAGCACATAAAGATTCCTATATCAACTAGATGGGAAAGGATTTTCAAAGTAATTGCGTAGGTCATTGAAAGTCATTAATCTTAGTAGTCAATCCTCCTTCATATCAGTGACTAAACCAGGCTGTCAGTTTACTACCACTACTACTACTACTACTACTACTACTACTACTACACTATCAGGCCTAAATTAACTTTTTCTAC
This sequence comes from Schistosoma guineensis, assembly GCA_944470375.2. NCBI lineage: Eukaryota > Metazoa > Platyhelminthes > Trematoda > Strigeidida > Schistosomatidae > Schistosoma > Schistosoma guineensis. The sequence continues at coordinate 23,186,906 of OX103895.1, forward strand.
TATTCTCAAACATAATTACTTGTTTGTTGGAGACATCATTATCGCCTATTGGGGTAGTATTTGTTAGACAGCTAAGTTGAAGTCTATTACAGAAGGACATTTTTTCAGCATAACGCTGAGCTGCTTGCTTAGCTACTGCAAACCCACTATGCACAGAACCCTTAATTTGTCTCATAAAAGACTGGAATGGAAAGGCTGAAAAGTTATCTAATGGTCCATGTGCACGAACGTCGTCAGGGAGGTGCTGTAACGAATGCACATTGTAAACTAAGTTTTCAGACCCATAAAACCATTTGTATTCCTTAAGAAAGTTTTGTAAATCTATCCTGGTGGGTTCTACAACAGTATTATGTAATTTCGGATGTGCAAGGAGATACATGGATAACGCTAAACGCCGGAAATTAAGATACAAAGGTTATGGCAATGTTTTCTGAAGAATCATAGGGCCTAAATACAGAAAGAACAACCTACATTCAGAAGCTTTCCATGCCGATACAAAGTCTAGTGTACGGCATTTACGCGGAAAGTCGGAAGGAGTACTTGCCACGCAACCTGATATTAAACTATTCATGTCCCTAATTGCACATGAGTTCAAGTTCAGCAGTCTTCTGCGTGCTAAATCTATCCATAAATTAGCCAGCTTTTTTGTGACACCTAGGTTCACCATGTGCATAGAATCTAAAGGAAATGTTAAAATCATATTAATAGAAAGCCTTTCCACAATAGAATGTCCTTGATGGTGAATAGATCGAGTCTGACAACAGAAGGTGTCGTCCATTCTTAAAGTATATAGGTCATTTGGAAAGGTCCTCTTACCCTCCAGTCGTCTCCCAAGTACAGTACACCTATCGCAACCTGTCTCACCGTTATGATTTGCCGTGTACCTAACAGAAGAACGATCAGGTGCGTCACATATAACGGCCGTCAACCTAATAGCTATGTATTTATCAAACTTAACACTAAAAAGACTCACGTCAGTCACTTCCCTCCGTAGATCCCTATCATGGACACGTCACTAAACTTAGGGGCAATGATCCGTCCTAGTATAGGCCATAATTGTTGATTGGAGCTTCTGGACATTAAAAGTCCATCTATATTGATATATAAATTTAAAGAGTCAAAATCAAAAGTACACAACCAAAGCTCAACGTATCTTAGCAGATTGGTTTTCAATCGTAGATGGTAGTAAACCTCACTGCCGATGAACTTTGACTTGATACTTGTACTGAATCATTATCATTTACAAAAGTATACAGGTGTTATCAAACGTTTATTACTATTAGTCATGTGTTAGTGAGAAGAGAATCGCTTGATAACGTCTATGTGATTTGTAATTTATATTAAAATGTTTACGAAAACACTTTGCTTTACTACCTCAGTTTAAGTGCCATTTCCATCGCCTTACAACTTATTGTTAACAAGTGATATAGATTAGGGGTGGATTAGTAACTTAGACGTGCACTACCACTGTTTGCATACCATTATATTGTCTGACTTTTGAAATTCCAGTTATTTTTCGTTATACCATTACGTACCAGATAGTGTCTACATCCATTTGTTTATCTGTTGGTATAAAACATCAGTCGATTGTATCACGAATTGTATCACAGGTAGATGGTTTAGGTAGAGTTTTGTCCTGTGAATGAGATGATTTGGTCGTGGAGTTTTCATTGCTTTTTGGACAATATCATCAGCACAAACTTCAGCTAGAAGTGTTCAAATGTTTCTATAAATGACTGACAGCTTGTGTAAGATCTATTTTGAATGTCTTGTGTGCGTGAAAATCCCTCCATGTATACACTTGCACTTTGTTCCTATTGAATCCCTTAGTTGTACATTGTTAGTCTTTTGATTACATTTGAGTTGTTAATATTTGTATTTTTTATCACAGTTTTTGTTTTTCTTACTCCTTCACTAAGTTTTGTGTTTCTTCCCGAACTGCATCTATGTTGTTCTACTTGACACTTGATGATAGCCATATTGATTTGCACCTCCTTTTGTGCGTGTTCTATCCAGTCAGGATAGAATAGCGTTCATTTGTTGTGACTGGTAATTTTTCTCTCATCTTTTATCAACTTCTTTATTTATTGTAATTACGATTTGATCGATTGAACAATTATTGGTTGAATAGGCGGATGGTAATATTTGTTTAGGTAACGATTTACATTTAAATTTATGGTGAATTATAGAACTGTCATTTACCCGATTACTTGTTTTTGATTTTGACGGGCAAGAGCGCGTGTCTTACCTACCTGAACGGCTATTCTTCAATCCAAACTGTAGTTTGGATCATACAGCTTGTCCTTTTGGCTTCAATTTTGATTGGTTATTTTCGACCCTTAGCCTGTCATTGTCTACAGCTTTATTTTGATTTTGTTTCTATTTACCTTGATTCCTTGCACAGTCATTAGATATTTTTATTCAGTTTTTGCGAGCTGCAAGTGTGCTGCAGTGTGCTTTCGCCCTCTTGAATAAAGTCTGTACGCAGTTGATTTTGTGAGTTCTTTGGTCGTTGCTTCCGTAATTGAGAATTTGAACTGTGTGGGTCGGTTTCTGATATACTCGAGTCTTCAGATTTCTTGTGCCGGTTCTGGTGATTGGATGTATCCACTAAATCTTTCAATGTTCTTGAAATTTCTCCCGATATATTTTATGTTGGGGATCCAGAAAATATACGATTGGATGTATTATGATATTTGTTTGTGCATTTTCGGCCTACCGTAGAATCGAGAGATTTCACTCTCCATTATTCGTGCTTTGATGCTTTTCCCACTTTAATAAAATTGTTTAAGATCCAGAGATCCGACGAATGTTAAGTGAACAAGGAAACCTGGACTTAGTGAATGACTATTTCGTCCCAGTATGATTTCAAGGTTGTGTTTGTTATATCTTGTGACTGCCGATTGGAGAGCAGTAACTTATCGATCGGATCAAGGATGCGTAAAACACGCTTGAGCAGCCGACAGTTCTGATCGGTCCTGCTTTTCGCCTAGCCTAGCCCACCCATTTATCTCCAGAACACCAGTCTCAGCCTCTGTGATATGGAACATGTATTTCAAACATACTCTGTTTACATACCAATCAAGCCGACCACATCGTACCATAAAACAGAAAACAATATTTGCACAAGAAATGGCCAAATGTGGCTGTGAATGTGAGAGATTGTGATTGCTAGGCAGGGAATAACTCAAGAATGGTAAATTGTATAATAACAGTTTATAGGTCAAAATAGAACTCTGAATGGGAGAGACATGAATATGAATAGTTTAGTTTAGTTAATTAGCAACTATACGATAAAAATAAACACAAAGTATTGGTTCATAACTTGATCCAAAAAAATTACCACTCATTATTCTTATCGGGACTATTTACTAGTAAGCATTTGGTAAGTAAAATAACAGTGATGTGAATAGTATTTTCACTTTGATCATTCAAGTGTATTTCATGCATGAATATCACTGTAGGAAGCAATTTCTTACAGGTTTAACTCTAAGCTGTTCTTTAGACCGTCGAACACAGAGTCTTGGTTTAGCCAAAGTCAGAACAAGTAAGTTAATTGCTTGATGAACTTTATCCGTTCATAAACTATAAATTAATACCAACAGTATACAAAATAAACTATACAGTCTATCAACACAGCGAAAATCAGAGACATAAATAACATACCGAACAGTAACTAGAGGATAGGAAAAATGAGTCAACATGGCAAATATTGTCTCATGATGAACGTCGAATTGTGATTGGTGAATAAACAAGACCTACTCACACAGGTTCTAAGAAGGTAATGTGGTGATGAGCGCTTTATTTTATCGTTGGTGAGTTCATTTGTCGATCACATTTTACAATTACTTTTGAAAATTCCTATTTGGACGGATACATGATGTGTAAATACATGTATATAGAGATATGAAGATAGATATGATTTCACTGTTGAATTCATGAGTCAGCTAAAGCTAGAGCATCATGGAAAATCTGGAAACACTGAACGGCCGTTTCGTCCTAGTATGGGACTACTCACTAGTATACATCCACGACCATACCCAGCGCGAGATTCGAACCCAGAACCTATCAGTCCTTTTGACATCAATTGTCGGTCGAATAATAGTGGGAATACTGAATGGAATACAATGAATTTAATTTCTTCATTAAACATCTATTGTGTGTTCTCTCTTTTGATATTATACAACTGAAATTAAGACTAAGCTCATATCTTCTTATTTGAATGTTGCCATTCATGAATGAATAAAACTTCATCAAGTACAGAATGAGATCATATTACATTGTTTGTATGGAAATAGCAATGATCTGCTTGAGTTGAAGGATTGATGAAGGAATGATGATGGTGACGATGATGATTCGTTAAAAAGGTAGCAGATTAAGGTCTATTGGTCAGTATCAAAATCTCATAGATCTTTGTTACTACTATCATAGAAATGAAGGTTAGTAGGATTTCACTTTTCAACAGCATTTAACGGATTGACAATACCGATATCATGATTGAAGAGAATATGAAACTGACTGACAACTGAAACATGAATATTGAATGGATATTCATCATTAAAATTTACAAACCGATGCAAAAGTGATTCAACATTCAAACATTCATAGTTCTATTCTGAAATGAAAGTAACATGACCGTATGGAGAAGAACCAGACAATAGAACATTGAGTCACATCTCATTACATTTGCCATTTCGTGTATGTGTATGGATACATAGAACTATGAAAGTGTATTTTACCAATACACTTACAAGTGATGGAAAATATGCTTAGACGGTTTTGTTGTAATCAGTTGTTTTCGAATATCCCAATCAAAGCAGAGAGCAGAAAACTATGCTGAACATAAACAGATTACAAGGCTGACCTTAAAATAACTCTGAACGTCTTGTAGTGGAATTTTCCAAATCAAATGCTCAATTTTTCGGAAACCTTACTCTATGTAAAACCCAAAGTTTTATGATGTAACTAAAATAAGTTGATCACTTTGAATGTATTTTATAGCCTAGGGTGATGGGGTCAGTTCTTATGATTTACATAATACAATACTTTTTATCAGTATGAGGTTTCGCAGAGATCGTAGAATTTTCATAGTTTTCATTTGTGGACTGAGCTTAAGGCATCACTAAAAACAAGAAAGTATTGGACATCCATCCTTTATTTCTAATGATCACTTTGCTTTCAAATTGACCATCATTAGTCCTCTATAATGATGTCTAGACAATGATATGTGTGACTTGATTTCTTGAAATGTGTAACACTAATGCATCGCATTTTCTTTTCAGATCAACTCCGTATTCTTGTTGAATTATGGTCTACTATGGTATTAGTACTGCTCTTATAATTGACATAATCCTAAATTTGTAGATTTGTCATGATATAACTGCCTAATCTATAAGATCTTACGTGGAAGTCACACCATCGACTACACCAACTCACTGCATCGTATCAATTACCAATACATGATGTAGAACAAGGTTAGGCTAGAGAAGGAACAATATATTTAATATGAATAGAAGATATAAGGCAACATTCAGATGGACCACGCCTGCATGGTCGAGCCATGCCATCCGATCAACTTCAATTCATTCAATTCCTCGTTCGCGCCTTCTCCATTGCTAGGTATTTCTCCGCGTTAAATATTGAATATCTATTTTCTGAGAAGTCTCGTGTTCACAGCTTTGTGGATTGTGTGGCTATTGTCCAATAACACTACATTTTCATTGTACAAACGAAACCTATGTCAAATATTCATTATTATCATTATTTACTCCAACAAAGGATCAATGAACAGCATTGTCGAATTTCTTTGAAGTGAAAGTGGATATAGTCAAGAAATATTCCTTTGTCAATCATATTTATATCATAGCCCCCCCCATGTATATGACTTAATAGAGTAATTAATCATTCGCACGTTTATGTGCTTCCGCAGATAACTTAAACTGACTCCTGAGTATGTGTTGATAGACTGAATGAGTGTTCATATATTTATTGATGAGAATTCGGCCTTACTGTCGTAATATTCAATATTTCCGAGTATTTTAAGGGCTCATGTGATTCAGCAATTAAGCGTTTCTACCAAATTATATTAGTTTGTTTGCTATCAGCGTGGATCGAAGTCACAGAGACAACATACGATGCCAGTTGATTTACTTAAAAATGATCCTTTCATGAACGTATTGGAAAGATGTTTTCGGACTGATAATGTTGATGGATGAAATACACAGTCAATTGATAATAAAGATTGATAGAATATAGTCAAATGAATACTGTTAAACAGATCAAATTAACGATCGATATTAGCTTTAAAATGCAGGAAAACCAAAGTCATAAAATGCTGGCTGTAAAATGTCGCTCGACAGAACAATATCCAACACTGTTTCTTGCGATGAACTAATGATAGGAGTAGCGATAACTATTCCGATATGTCAGGTTGTAAGAGAACTGAGAGTAAATACAAATCATCTGAACAACATTCACCTTGAATATCTGCAAACCACAACGAAGTATTCTCCGCTAAATGAAAGATAGAAGCAAATACACATTATAATTTACTCTGCCATTCAATTGACAAATGTAATAATAGAAGTGTAATTGGAATGCTTGAACTACGAGAAATGTCTGAACGACTAATGAAATGATCGATTTTATGAGAGAAAGAGAAACATTGTCTTGCTGATAATCATCAGATCGACAGATTACTCTGCAAAATGAACTAATAGTTGTAACGTTCTCGAGAATTTCATCAGTATTAGCAAATGTGTGTGATTTGATGGTAATGTGTATATTGATTATTTCCATAGTCAATATGATCTAATTCAACATTCATTGTACCTGTCTATTGAACTGTGTTCATCGGTAATGAGATGTTATTATAAATAATAATACACTGGTATCGATTTGTGAATAACATTTTTGTATTGACCACAATTGTAGTTTCAGTGAATATCGCTGACGTGATGTGATGCGATCTGAGCACTAACTGATCCATTATGCATTGGAATGAAATGTCTCAGATCATGGGGTTCAAATGGATTCTCATCTGAACTCAGAAGTTCGTGATTCGATGTATGGATAAGAAGCGATTACGGACCTTGTCTTCATTGACCACGATATTATGCTTCTTTATTTCATTTAGCAGGTAGCATTATAGTTTGTTTGTTTGAACTGTGATAAGAATAAGCCGTCACAAACATGGCCTGGGGTTTAACTGAATGGTTAGTATTCAGAAATCCTCAGTTCATTCGACTAAACATCTTTCGGATTGACTGATATTTATTCAGAGTTGTGGCTGTCTACTCAGAATGCTGAATGTCCGTTGTTCGGAAACAGTCAGCAACAGAGTCAGTAGAAGAAGAAAATACACCTTCGTTTTGAGAAGTAAATTACCAAGAGACGCATGAGATGGATAGAACATACACTACGGAAATCATGAAATCTCAGATATTGGAATCCTGAAGGAGGAAGAGAACAGAAAATCTCATGAACATATTGCATCGACAACCGAAAACATATATGAAAATATTGAATAGCAACACGGAAGATCCGGAAAGGAATGTCCAGAACAGGGTTTGATGGAGAACGCTGTGGGTGGCGTTTGTGTTTGCTTTTGAACATATTTGATTAACTCGATTCTGCTTATGGTCATGGGATACCAGTTGATTAATATAGCCGTTAGCATGCATCAGATGAGTAGAAATTTCTCCCTCACATCTATAGAAGTGATGTGAAGAAGGTGTCACTGTTAATTTAATGTGATTATGTCAGTCAGTTGGATGAATGTGAATATCGCTAGTTTGATTTTCCAATGAAGTTACTCAGTTTCGAGTAAGCCTTATGAAGAGACTGATTGATTGATACTTATAACGTCAACGTGATCTTCATAATGAACCATCCACCACACACTACACCGTGTGATTAACGTCACCATTTCGTGTTACACACCTTGCTCTTCTTCTTCGAAATGAATTTTTAGCCACATTAATACCGAGTATCATGCCAAACAAAATAAACCTCTTCGAATATAAACTCAACTACTGAACATCAGTAAATAATATAACACCTTCAATAAGATATAAGATGAAACGAGATGAAGTCAAATATTGTTAGGTAAATTTAACTCTTGATTGTTCATCAATAAATCAACTGATTGTGTGTAATTCTTCAACTGTAGTTTTTGACCAGCAATGCGAAAGAGGGATAGCAATCCAAATACATATCCGACAAACAAAACGAGAGAGATAATCAGAAATTGTTGGCTAAACTATTCACAAATTAACACCAGCAACAGATTGACCATTCCTAAACGTTAGTCGAGGTCTTCATAATCCAGTCGACCACCAGAAGAGAGAGAACGGAGGAGGGTGAACAGACTTGTCTGACTCCGGTTCTCACATTGAATGCATCACTCAGCTGTTCTCCATGCACCAGAGTGCATTGTATTCCGTCGTTGACAGGTATACGGATGACTGTAGGTGCTGATTTGATATCCGGAGTATTCATTTGAGCTGTATTGTAATCCATAGAGATACTGGAGAGAATTTTATTGTTTCTATCACACTCAATATGGGGTCAGTGTGTAGATTCAGTAGTTAAGGACTAAAGGTGATTGACGTATTTCAGCAAATATCATGCTAAACCAAATAGACATCTCCGAATACAAATTCAAGTGAATATAATTAGGTGATATAACACCTTCAATAAGACACTATTATTATTAATGGCTTTATTCAATATTATATTTTTGGTAAAATATAGAATTCTCAGAACAGCGTATTTCAACAAGATTCTTACACACAAAAATGAAGAAACAAAGACAAAAAACGTCTGAAAAAACTGTACAACATTTCAGTTTACAGACTTGTTAGGAATGTTGGTTATTGATTAGAATAGCTCTAAAACCCTGTTCATCACTGAGTATATTTGTTATGTAAGGTATTATAGAACTTTTATACTTTTGCTTGCGTGCATAGATTTTAATATGATTACGTTTCGTTTGACCAGAAGATATACAATGAGAAAGATAAGGTTGTGGGGGATGGTTATTATCTGATAAAATAACACCTGACAGGAGTTTGCATGACTTTTGATGTCTATCCACAATCATATTAATTATGACCTCGAAAGATTCACCGCACACCTTGCTGATTGTCTTCAGCATTCTCCGCAATACAGCAAAGTCTTTTCTCAAAGGTCTGTGAGAGAATTGTAGCGTGGTATCGAGTCGTGATAGTCTATGAACACCATTACAAGAAGGTTGCGTACAGAATATCCTTAAAATCATGCGGAATCCGAATATCAGAAGGCAGTTAATGGACCTAGTCGAGATATATTTGCTGGCGATCTCGTGGTATCGAAAGAATACCGATATTGTGCCAAGATACAAGTTTGGTTATTGAACGTAACCAAATTCGCGTGAGGTCTCAATCGTAGTAAGTAATTGTTAATTCTATCGAGGCGTAAATGAATCTTCACAACTCCATACTGATAGTTACCATGTGTTCAGTGGTGTCCAGTGGCACCAACACATGTCTTTCTTTCTTCATATCGAACCTTTGCGAATAACTACAATCTATTTTTAATATCAATGCTCGATAAAAATTTTATCATTTATGTATTGAGTGAACACGTCTCATGAGTATAGATCAGCTTCGTCTTCTCATAACTATCAAACTGTATAATGTAGAAGTGGTAGGTGCTTCTTTTTGATTTTTTTACAACTTGACTCATCTGACCATCACTTATTGAGTAGTAACGTTATAGCACATCACTAACAATTAATTTTGTCAAGCCTTTCAATGAACTCTTCTGCTGGTCGACTGAATTATGAAGACCTCGACTAACGTTTACGAATGGTCAATCTGCTGCTGTTGTTAATTTGTGAATAGTTTAGCGAGGATTTGGGATCCCAGAACTCACATGGATAAGGACCTCATTTTGTAAGCTACATGGTAACTCTCCACAAGGACGGTTTTGTACTGTAAATATAAACGTTCTGAACTATGTTTGTTGTTATCGTTTGTTTCTCGCTGTTTGCAGAGTATACTTTGATTTTGCGCGTATCTCAATCGGGGTTACTTGGACGCCTCGATAGAATTAACAATTACTTACTACGATTGAGACCTCACGCGAATTTGGTTACGTTCAATAACCAAACTTGTATCTTGGCACAATATCTGTATTCTTTCGATACCACGAGATCGCCAGCAAATATATCTCGACTAGGTCCATTAACTGCCTTCTGATATTCGGATTCCGCATGATTTTAAGGATATTCTGTACGCAACCTTCTTGTAATGGTGTTCATAGACTATCACGACTCGATACCACGCTACAATTCTCTCACAGACCTTTGAGAAAAGACTTTGCTGTATTGCGGAGAATGCTGAAGACAATCAGCAAGGTGTGCGGTGAATCTTTCGAGGTCATAATTAATATGATTGTGGATAGACATCAAAAGTCATGCAAACTCCTGTCAGGTGTTATTTTATCAGATAATAACCATCCCCCACAACCTTATCTTTCTCATTGTATATCTTCTGGTCAAACGAAACGTAATCATATTAAAATCTATGCACGCAAGCAAAAGTATAAAAGTTCTATAATACCTTACATAACAAATATACTCAGTGATGAACAGGGTTTTAGAGCTATTCTAATCAATAACCAACATTCCTAACAAGTCTGTAAACTGAAATGTTGTACAGTTTTTTCAGACGTTTTTTGTCTTTGTTTCTTCATTTTTGTGTGTAAGAATCTTGTTGAAATACGCTGTTCTGAGAATTCTATATTTTACCAAAAATATAATATTGAATAAAGCCATTAATAATAATAGTGTCTTATTGAAGGTGTTATATCACCTAATTATATTCACTTGAATTTGTATTCGGAGATGTCTATTTGGTTTAGCATGATATTTGCTGAAATACGTCAATCACCTTTAGTCCTTAACTACTGAATCTACACACTGACCCCATATTGAGTGTGATAGAAACAATAAAATTCTCTCCAGTATCTCTATGGATTACAATACAGCTCAAATGAATACTCCGGATATCAAATCAGCACCTACAGTCATCCGTATACCTGTCAACGACGGAATACAATGCACTCTGGTGCATGGAGAACAGCTGAGTGATGCATTCAATGTGAGAACCGGAGTCAGACAAGTCTGTTCACCCTCCTCCGTTCTCTCTCTTCTGGTGGTCGACTGGATTATGAAGACCTCGACTAACGTTTATGAATGGTTAATCTTGTCAGAATCATCATATCACGTCATTTATATTCACTGAATGTACAATTGTGGTCAATACAAAATGTTATTCACAAATCGATACCAGTGTACTATTATTTACAATAACATGTCATTATCGATGAACAAAGTTTATTAGACAGATATAATGAATGTTGAATTAGATCATATTGACTATGGAAATAATCAATATACACATTACCATCAAATCACATACATTTGCTAATACTGATGAAATTCTCGAGAACGTTACAACTAATAATTCATTTTGCGGAGTATTCTGGCAAGAACTTCCTCTTAAGTTTGTCCAATACTATCAAAGGAACAACTTTGTTTTGGCTTCCTAGAGAACCCTGAATATTCCCTTTACAATCTCTCAACAGTTAAGTTAAATGAGATAGAAACAGAAGCCTTGTCTCTTTGATTTAAATTTCACATCCCAAGAACACATGCCGAAAGAATCGACACAGAAACTCAATTTGAGAATTTATTTGATCAAATTAAGGAGTTGCACACATTTAGCGAAGAAAAGAAAGGCTGGTTTAAATCCAAACTAGTCGATATCGCAAACCAATACCTCGTCTCACCCACACCGCAATCTAAGCGTTTATCCAAAGAACACATAACAGCATTACGAAATATTAAACGAAATGATGATATGATGATATTACGGTCAGACAAAGGTTCAAGTGTTGTCCTAATGAACACAACAGATTATGTCTCTAAGATGAATTCCATTTTGAGTGACCACACGAGATTCAAGTTGGAAAAAAGAACAAAGACTTAACTGGATCTAACGAGAAAACAATCACGAAAGTACTCAGAGACCTATTGAAAAAGAAGATGATCGACAATTCTACTTACAATAACCTACGACCCCGTGGGTCTCGTTTGCCCCACATGTATGGTCTACCGAAAATACATAAACAAGATAATCATCTTAGACCTATTTTGTCAATGGTCAATTCACCATACCACAAAGTTGCAAGATGGCTGGCAGATAATATAGAACCACTTCGTCAACGATTAGCCACTTATACACTGAAGGATTCATTTGTGTTTGCTGATAACATGAATCACATGAATATTGCTGGTGAGTTTATGGTTTCGTTTGATGTGACATTATTGTTTACAAAAATACCACTTCTTGAAACCACAGACATAATTTGTCACATCCTGATATCCTACCTCTACCAGCAATAGAATTCAAACGACTATTACTCTTGTGTACAAAAGATGTTCAGTTCCAGTTCAATAATACTTTATACCGACAACCTGTTTTTATTCAACTCAAGTTCAAAGGCGATAATGTCACAGGGTCAATCAATATGAGACTAAAAACTGCTCTGACAAAAACATATCCTGCGGCTAAATTGATTGTCCTGTCCGAAACGACATGTTCTTTGACACAACCAAAGATCGACAGATATCCCTTAAATGTTACCACCAACTGTGTATACAAATTAACATGTATCTGCCAAAGTAGTTACATTGGTAGAACAAGAAGGAGAGCCTACGTCCGATTCAAAAAACATATTCCGAAGAGTCTGAGATCAAACGAACTGAAAGCATCTAGCAGCGCTGTCGCAAGACATCTCCTTGACACAGGACAGGAAGTCGATATACTGAAGTCCTTCAAGCTGATCAACAAATAACCAAACTCAAACCTTTTGAAATTCGCCGAAGAAATAGCAATTAAACGTTTAAAACCAGATCTTTGTATACGAAGAGAAACAGTAATAAACCATTCTTTTCCCTGGTAACATTACCCCCCCCCCTTTTATTTATTATTTGATTCCAAATCTTTCTGAATTTTATAATTACATCATTCATAACTGACCAATTTCAATTCATATCTCTCTTTATTAACATTAATCTATCTTCAGTTACTTCATTACATAATCGTCTAATGTGTTTTAATTCCATGATTTTTAATCACTATTTCAATTTTCTGGAACCTTCCCTCCCAAACTCTATATATTCGAAACAAAATTTTATGACCTCATTAACTCTAACGAAATCTTTGACACATTATGTTACACATATTCATCCTTCATCGCCCTCTGTTGTATAAGTATGACAATATCTATAATAACGTTGAATTTCAAATATTTTAGGTTGTAAGCAGCTGATGAGAACCTAACGAAATAAAATGAATTCATATTATTCTGCAACAACCTTTGTTCTTACTCTCTTAAAAATAATAAAGGGAACTATGTGTGTGAAATCTGATGATTATTAGCAAGAAAATTCTTTCCTTTCTCTCACAAAATCGATCAGTTCATTAGTCGTTCAGACATTTCTCGTACTTCAAACATTCCAATTACACTTCTATTAATACATTTGTCAATTGAATGGCAGAGTTAATTATAATGTGTATTTGCTTCTATCTTTCATTTAGCGGAGAATACTTCGTTGTGGTTTGCAGATATTCAAGGTGAATGTTGTTCAGATGATTTCTATTTACTCTCAGTTCTCTTACAACCTGACATATCGGAATAGTTACCGCTACTCCTATCATTAGTTCATCGCAAGAAACAGTGTTGGATATTGTTCTGTCGAGCGACATTTTACAACCAGCATGTAATTACAATGAGTCACAATATCCAATAATGACACGTTTAACGGTAATTAATCGTATGATCTTTTCAATTGGTTTGTCATGTAAACGAGTGTCAATTCGGTTTAGGCCAGTCAGATTTTTACTCACGATTCAAAATATACTGGACTACTAAAATTCAAATCCCAATGTATGAAAATTCTTCATCTGTTTATATGACCAGTGTGTCCTTGAATATATCAATGTAAATAAGTAACTCTTCCAAGTAAAACACGCAGCATTTGTAACGTTTTCATGTTACTTATCAGCTGACATGCCAACGTTTTGAATTTTTTGTTATGGACATTATTAACAGTGGAGAGAGGATGTTGTAGTGATAATGGTTGTCAAGCACACAGTATTTGAAGCCAAACATGTAATGATTCGGTAGGAATACATTCAACGTTTGGGACTTAGTGAAAGAGATTGTAAATGTGGAAACAACAAATCGACCGTAAACGTCGTTGTTGAAATAATTCTAGTTTGAGTATGTAAGGTGAAGAACGGTCATAAGCATTGAGTCATTTGCGAAAGAAATGCACACAAAAGGATCCATCTTAGCTACAGTTCGGTAACAAGTAATTGCAATGCAAATCGAGAAATTAAAAGACGTTGAACCGACATTATATTATATGGTAAGTTTGATTCTGATGAGACGTACGAGTATACAGTGAATCTGAAAACAGTTATCGTAGGATAGTATTCTTTGCTCTCACTATCTATTTCACTTATCCTCAACCGATGAAAGATACTCGTCAATATACAGACTATGAGCAGGATGACTTGAACATCAAGCGCTCGCTGTGCAAATTCTCGGACTGCGACAACGTTTTCACATGTATTATTCTCGAGGATTCCATCGAAAATCTTTTCTGGATTCCTGTGCACCTCTTAAAACGCACAGGTTTATTAGACGTTACGAGTTATATATACCAGCTGAAAATCGTGGTAGACTAAGACGCCTACAACAACGTGATTTCAAGTGGAAACACTTCACGAGGGTTGCACAAAAATCAATAATTTTTAGTCAAATTAAAGAGTAGCACAGATTGAAAGCCAATAATCGGGAGCTGTTAGCACATAATACAAGCAAAACATTAGAATATGTAATTCTCGTTTTCTATAAACGCGCTCAATATATTGATATAACACGCATCCTGCATAATATCTAAGGCTCTCAAACTATAGCAAAACTTTTCAGTGGTACTTTTGCGAGTGGTAAGGAATTCCTAAACATACTGTTTTAAAAGTCATGTGCGTGACTATAAACGAAGTTAAATCTATCTCCGCCACATGCTTGAAATTTAGTCAAACTATAAATTCCCTTAAGGTTTCAAGTGATCATGAAGCACAACCAATTTCATCTTTACTCTACAAATATGGTGATCCAGATATTCCATTTCTTCTTCTAAAGCTTTTTACTCTCTCTATGGTGTGTCCTACACTTTGACTTCCTGCATTCAGCCCTTTCTCAAACTAACCAATTACATCTTGTCTGAGAGCTATACTTGAACATTTCGAAAGCCTTTCGACATGGTCAACCACCAACCTCTTGTAGATACGCTCACACCTAAAGAGGTACAAATTTTCTACTTGTTTGATTTGATTTCTTCATCGGAAACTCACATCAAGTTGTTGTCGAACACTATCCTTGTTAGAAGTGGTGTAATACGAGGTGGTGAATTAAACATCTTGCTCTATTTGAATGACCATTCATGAGTAGGCCCCATACTGTGTGTAGGTGATCCTGAAGTATCGTATTCATTTCCTCCCCATGAGCTGAACAATATGCAAAATCACATAAGCATGGAGATTGACAATGTGAAGGATTGGCGTCTTAAAAGGCAACTGGAGGTGTTCCTACGATTTGTCGTTTACAGAACACATATTGAAACGGACGTCTAAGTCTCAACGTCTCATGGGTTGCATACCTCGGAACCGTTGTAGCAAAGTGCTAGGTTTGAGCTGTTACGAATTCACTTAGTCTGCAAACGTAAAAGAAGACACAGTGACCAAGGCCAATAAGCTAGGTACCTAGTGTGTCCTAGCCACGCTAACCAGAGAGAAGCTGAATTTTGAAAAAGGAAAGTTTAGTCCGTAAAAGTCAGAAGCACGACCGATAATAACAAACACAGATCAAACGTATGTATGTATATACAGCATACAACTGTCCTTGGGAAGCATTGCAAAATAGCATACTAAAACACACGACGGACCAATAGCTTTAAATATTCTACAAAGTGCGAAATACGACGTGAGGGTGAAAAGAAGCTTTGGCGCGAAAACGAGGACATTCAAATTATTTGACCTGTAAATTTTCCAGACTGTGGAATAATCTACCACAATCTATCCGTAAGATAGAATCACTCCCATCCTCTGTTGGCCGCATTGATACACACTGCTCCTATGAAAATGCATTAAATGTTCCAGCATATGTAAGTGTATTTTATTCCACAAGTGAGAATATAAGAGCTTTAAATGTCTAGCCATTCTTGCTACTGAATTCACTACGCAAAATCGCCTACTCGCTGTTTCTCTAAGTAAACACCGTCCTTGGCTACCCTGACAAACTTGAATAATGTCTAAAACGAATTGAATAACACTGGGTCACATGGCAAGTGCAATATGGTTGAGATGATTAACATATTTTCGAAGTACTTGCTTTGCTGTTCCATGCTCTCTGTTTCCGTTTTAGTTTCTCTAGTTGTAGATGATTATAATGAATTCGTTGTGGCACAGAAAATGACATTCAATGCACCGTTCATATATCAACAGCTTGTGCACTTATGAAAAATCAAATGTCGCCAGCTAATGCATCACATTGCTGTATTACATCTTGTAAGTGTACTACCTAAACAATGTTTGAGCTAGTAAGCTTAAAACAATCTTCAATCACATGTTTATTCTGTACATTTTATGTTACAATTTATATCAGACCAATGATGCTGTTAAACTGACGTGAATTCTGTGAATATAAATTTCAGATTATATGCATAATCATTTCATATACCCTGACTTGGGAAATTGAAATAGTGAATTTCGCAGCAAACGAAAAGGTAGGAAAGGTGAACGTGTTAATGGAAAGGAAATTGTATGTTTCATGAAATCGTGTTAGTTAATAACGCGTTCAGGAAAGTTTTCCTGAAAGAATCTACGCTTTTAAACACATGCGTGAGGAGAGATTTTCAATGAGGTTGTTTGTCACTGGTGTAAGGTGTGAACAGAAATGAAAGCAAGGGTATTGATATATGTGGTCCATGCATGAAGAGCCGTTATGCCTTCCCTTCAAATTGTGCTCTCCATCAATGTCAAACGGTGTATAACATACAAACTACTAATCCGCTAACCAATTGTGGCCGTACGTACATACTGAGTTCAATGAATAAACAAATTATGACCAACCACAAGCGCGTGTGTCAACGTGTTATTGTCTGTGTTGATCAGTGTCATCTGAAACAGCATGAGTATATAAGCGTCGATGTGAAGGTTGACTTGATATTTTATTGTAGTCGAGGAAGAGAGTCACCAATTCCTTCATCTGACGTGAGAACAATCGGTCGGACAATGAGATTTATCAAGATGCTCATCATGATGTTGATAGTACACCTTACAATGATTCAGTTCGTCCAGTCAGGTGCTGATACCAAAAGTAAGTATACGTCTTTATATCATGTTGCCATGATAGTAAGCTAGTAACCACTGATAAATCGCTAAATAACGATTTCTTTCTTTTCGAAAATACAGAAAAAGGGGACGGAAGTTCAAGAATAGAGATAAACCTGGAGCCAATCGATTTAGATATGAAAAAAGATGGAGATTCTATTCTTTCCAAAATTAAGAAAAGTGTCGGTATCGACTAACTATCTGGTTAAAGTGTGCATTCTGACATATGAAAAGCAATTTCAGGACATCAACATGTGGTGACATAGTGGAGATTTCTCTTAAATTTTGTTTACAACTTTGTTTTAAATAATTAGTCAATAAAGATTTATGCAACAGAATATAAACACTTTTCTCTCGTTTCGTCGTTGTTTTAGATTAGTCAATAACTGATAGCTTAATATGTATGTTTGATTGGAATTGACGCACGAACTGACCGGAAACAACTAGTCTCAACAACCATACATCTTCAATTTAGATTATATACACCATATCATCATCCGAATTAACGATTATAATGACTAACTACAGGAAGTGTAAAAGCAATGTAGGCATTGTTCAATACAGTAGTGAGTGAGATCAGTAAGCTAGGTATCTCATTATTCAAGTGAAACCTAATGTTCTTCAAGAAAGATATTCGCAACATGGACGTTCTGAATGCTTAGAAATCTCCTCCGATATTCAAGAAACAAATATTCAGTTCTGCACAGACTTCAGGTCAAAGAATTTTATGAGCAGTTTCACAACTATCCAGCCCATCGTGTTCATTTTATCAATGAGATTGTAGAAAATCATCTGAAATCAACCTGGATTATGGCTAATTTCGGTTAAGCTATTTTATTGACTCACTTAACAGACAATGTTATTCGAACAGTGACCATTCGCATATTTCTTTGTACTATTTCAATCACTATCGTTTGATGAACTCTAGCTCAAATGTTGACAGTTTACATGTCGCTCGATGATTCATTCTCTTCCTCACGTATGTAAGTGCTCGAATCCTATTATTAGCCTTTGCCTTGCCTAGCTGCGCCTTATTCGACTTGACTCTAAATTTGTCTCTGTATTCGCTCGCACACACACATTTGTCTCTCTCCTTCAAATTCGCTCGATGTGAATATAAGTATTTTGTCCTGATACATTCGATGTTAATTGTGGTAAGCTCTCTTCGTCGACATAGTTTTTGTTGAACACCAAACGGTGAATATTTAAACATACTGTCTCATCATTTCATCCGTTTGCAACTACTTGTTTGAATGAAACTCGTTTCATTTCCAATGTTTCTATCGATTGCAATTTAATCCGATTCAACGATAGTACTGGAAATGTGGTTTGACATTCCCTTTACACGATAGCATTGAGCACTACATTTTAGACTGCGTTCCTCCAAAGATCATCCAGCTGATTTTCGCTGTGAAAGTATGTGTGGTTTGTGAAGAGCAACGTAAGTTGACACTATGAATTGTCTAGAAATCCGATGTATCAGTGATATGCACAAACAATCACAGATAAGCTGTATGCCTTCACACTCCAGCCATCGACTTGGACTGAATACTAACACCATGAACCTAGATTGATCCTAAATACAATGAACAGATCCATCAAATTTCTAGACGATCCATCGTGTCTCATTTCATTGTTCTACAAAACCTGTACATATGTTCAGAGAGAAAGTCAGGTGGGTGACACACTGACCGATTGATTGAAGCTGACTCAGTATCTCCCATAGTTTAAGATACAGCACAGTGATCATTAAATTTCCACAACTTTGGTAAAAGAATAATGCTGTTCACTCTTCATCATTACATGCTGGTTGTAAAATGTCGCTCGACAGAACAATATCCAACACTGTTTCTTGCGATGAACTAATGATAGGAGTAGCGGTAACTATTCCGATATGTCAGGTTGTAAGAGAACTGAGAGTAAATAGAAATCATCTGAACAACATTCACCTTGAATATCTGCAAACCACAACGAAGTATTCTCCGCTAAATGAAAGATAGAAGCAAATACACATTATAATTAACTCTGCCATTCAATTGACAAATGTATTAATAGAAGTGTAATTGGAATGTTTGAAGTACGAGAAATGTCTGATCGACTAAAGAGCTGATGGATTTTATGAGAGAAATAAAAACATTGTCTTGCTGATAATCATCAGATTGACGGATCACTCCGCAAGAATGAACTAATAATTGTAAAACTCTCGATAATTTCATCAGTATTTGCAAATGTATGTGATTTGATTTTAATGTGTATATTGATTATTTCCATAGTCAATATGATCTAATTCAACATTCATTGTACCTGTCTATTAAACTCTGTTCATCGGTAATGAGATGTTATTGTAAATAATAGTACACTGGTATCGATTTGTGAATAACATTTTTGTATTGACCACAATCGTAGTTTCAGTGAATATTGGTGACGTGATGTGATGCGATCTGAGCACTAACTGATCACGTTCCCATTATGCATTTGAAAGAAATGTCCACCATACACTACACCGTGTCAACAACGTCACCATTTCGTGTTACACATCTTGCTCTTCTTATTCGAAATGAATTTTAAGCCACATTAATACCAAGTATCATGCCAAACAAAATAAACCTCTTCGAATATAAACTCAACTACTGAATATCAGTAAATAATATAACACCTTCAATAAGATTTAAGATGAAACGAGATGAAGTCAAATATTGTTAGGTAAATTTAACTCTTGATTGTTCATCAATAAATCAACTGATTGTGTGTAATTCTTCAACTGTAGTTTTTGACCAGCAATGCGAAAGAGGGATAGCAATCCAAATACATTTCCGACAAACAAAACGAGAGAGATAATCAGAAATTGTTGGCTAAACTATTCACAAATTAACACCAGCAACAGATTGACCATTCCTAAACGTTAGTCGAGGTCTTCATAATCCAGTCGACCACCAGAAGAGAGAGAACGGAGGAGGGTGAACAGACTTGTCTGACTCCGGTTCTCACATTGAATGCATCACTCAGCTGTTCTCCATGCACCAGAGTGCATTGTATTCCGTCGTTGACAGGTATACGGATGACTGTAGGTGCTGATTTGATATCCGGAGTATTCATTTGAGCTGTATTGTAATCCATAGAGATACTGGAGAGAATTTTATTGTTTCTATCACACTCAATATGGGGTCAGTGTGTAGATTCAGTAGTTAAGGACTAAAGGTGATTGACGTATTTCAGCAAATATCATGCTAAACCAAATAGACATCTCCGAATACAAATTCAAGTGAATATAATTAGGTGATATAACACCTTCAATAAGACACTATTATTATTAATGGCTTTATTCAATATTATATTTTTGGTAAAATATAGAATTCTCAGAACAGCGTATTTCAACAAGATTCTTACACACAAAAATGAAGAAACAAAGACAAAAAACGTCTGAAAAAACTGTACAACATTTCAGTTTACAGACTTGTTAGGAATGTTGGTTATTGATTAGAATAGCTCTAAAACCCTGTTCATCACTGAGTATATTTGTTATGTAAGGTATTATAGAACTTTTATACTTTTGCTTGCGTGCATAGATTTTAATATGATTACGTTTCGTTTCACCAGAAGATATACAATGAGAAAGATAAGGTTGTGGGGGATGGTTATTATCTGATAAAATAACACCTACCAGGAGTTTGCATGACTTTTGATGTCTATCCACAATCATATTAATAATGACCTCGAAAGATTCACCGCACACCTTGCTGATTGTCTTCAGCATTCTCCGCAATACAGCAAAGTCTTTTCTGAAAAGCCCGTGAGAGAATTGTAGCGTGGTATCGAGTCGTGATAGACTATGAACACCACTACAAGAAGGTTGCGAACAGAATATCCTTAAAATCATGCGGAAGCCGGATATCAGAAGGCAGTTAATGGACCTAGTCGAGATATATTTGCTGGCGATCTCGTGGTATCGAAAGAATACCGATATTGTGCCAGGATACAAGTTTGGTTATTGAGCGTAACCAAATTCGCGTGAGGTCTCAATCGAAGTAAGTAATTGTTAATTCTATCGAGGCGTCCAAGTAACCCCGATTGAGATACGCGCAAAATCGAAGTTCCAAAACAACGATTTGTCTACAAAAGCGATTCTTTATTAAATAATACACAAAATTTAGTTACAAACCTCAACTTGTGAGGTGTCTAGGCGTTTAAACGCGTCGTTCAAGAATGAAAATAGCAAAGGCTTCCTGTAAGAGTGACATAAAGAATGATTACAACATACGATAGTCCAAAGACAGCCGATAGCTGTGTCTAAATTTGATAACAGTTTATGAACAACCGAAACTCGAACGAAAAGCAAACAATATGGAAACTGTTGCGTTTAAACAAATGCACAAAACTGTGGATAACCGTTACAGCAATTAAATTACAGTGATTATAATGATAAATACAATGATAAGTAAAATAAACGTTGAAGATATATGTGAACATTTCAGAATGTTACAGTACAACCTGAGTTACAACATAATTGTGAAAATTGTTGGGCATACAACTGCTTGCTGAATATAAATAAGTAGTATAAACCAACATACAAAAGAGTAGGAAAGGAATGAGCAGGAACAATGTAAAACAAACTTAACAGTGATAATGGATGTTTTTAGCACAGTTAAACAAACAAGCACAGTAAAACAATCACTGGTACAATTGGTTATAATAATAACTGTTTCCATTAAGCCGATCGCGTTCTCTTGATAAAATTATGTCACTACAGAATAATGGAGAACAGTAAAGAATAATAGGTAATATGCAAGGATTGACAAATTGTAAGAGTAAATGACGAGTAATCTAAAGAGCATGCAATCTCTTTATGTAGTAAGTCAAACAGAAAATCTTCATTGATAACAACAAAACGTGAGGAGGCCAAGAGAGATCAAGATAAATAATTTTCGACACTGTGTTTATCAAAGAGTCTCCAATAGCACAAGCATTATAGGATCTCAAAGTGGTGTTTAGATGCCGTTCATGCCTCATGCTAAAGTTGACAGCTTGACATTTAGGCCGATTAAGTATAAGGCCACTTCCAACAGACCAAAAATCAATACGATACGAAAACTCATTCATTTCTATGGGATGTAAAGAGGAAGAGATAGGCATCCATACAGTGAGATCGTCATCTATAAAGATGGATCCCGACTTCGATATCTGAAGACCCTATGTCATACTAGAGGTGAGGTTGTGAGTAATTATGCTAGGGTTGAAGAGATCTGGCTGTCTACTCAGAATGCTGAATGTCCGTTGTTCGGAAACAGTCAGGAACAGAGTCAGTAGAAGAAGAAAATACACCTTCGTTTTGAGAAGTAAATTAACAAGAGACGCATGAGATGGATAGAACATACACTACGGAAATCATGAAATCTCAGATATTGGAATCCTGAAGGTGGAAGAGAACAGAAAATCTCATGAACATATTGCGTCGATGAATTTGAACGTTCATGAATAGATCAAACATCTTACCACGTATTGGTTATGCTCCTCACTTGATACAAGATGGATAAATATACAATCAAGCTTATCTTTCATTAACTAATGCAACAACAGTTTATGAACAGTGTTTCTTAACGCTTTAAACTCATAAACCGAATAAAATAATTTCCAAGTTTGTAGTATAACAACTGGAGATTCATCAAAAATACTGAATGAATTAGGAATTAAAATTTTACGATCAACTTGTTAGCGACCCAATGAAATACGATCACTAGTAAAGGGATTGTGGAGATTAGTAACTTTTTGATTGAGATCATGAACCGATTGATGTAAGACCACCACCTTTGGAAACCTGGAAGCACTGGACGGCCGTTTCATCCTATTGTGGGACTCCTCAGCAGTGCGCATCCACGATCCCGCTCGCGGGATCCAAACCGAGGGCCTTCGGTCTCGCGCGCGAACGCCTAACCAACTGGACCACTGGGCCGGAATCTAATGGTGATAGTGTCTAACATCAACCAATCCAATTGCGCGACCAACGTCTATTGTACTGAGGTAGATACCTGTTGAATGGAATCAAGCTTACTCAAAATCAATATTTGTTTGCTATTTATAGAATCATTCTCCTCTAATTATTCAGTACTGATCGATCAAACATGACATTGATCAAATATGATATACATCATGAAGCACTATAGACAATATTTTAGTCCAACGCAAGGCCACTGATCGTCTGAATAGCTCAGTGATGACATCATAGACTGTGAAGTGATATGATACGAATCAGAATCCATTAGGCAGAATCAATTCCATTTCTTCTGGTAAGTGTAGAATATCAGTATAACAGCGTTCAGGGTTTCCTACTAGTCATGATATTATCCAGAATACTATCCAAAGTAATGGGCTGCAAAAATGGTCATTTTTGTTATCGATAGTTCTTGAAGGATATGGTAGGGAAAAGAAATGAACAAAACACTTTTGTATACATACACGTTGTAGGAAAATTCCAAAGATCATTTTCTCAGCTTTATATGGTTATCGGTGAAGTACACACAGTGAAAGCTTTATTGGCATCCAATATACGGACTATATATTTGAGCTCCCATCGATTTTATTTCAATTTGTAATTGCATGGATCACCTTTTAGTTTGTATTTTTACTGGACTTTGATCAGACTTAGTTCGTATATGCAAATCCTATTCAAATTACCTCGGTATATTTATTGTCAAAAGTTTTTATAGAATAGATGTGATGTGTTTAGCAGTGAAATCCTGCAAGTTACTTTTATCCTATTCGGGACTCATTAGCTGGATGTACTTGTATCCAAACAGTGAATGTCAAGTTCTAAAGACACTATATACTACTAATAAGACAAAAAAATAATTATGGCGGTTGATGTTGTCTAGAGGATCAAATGAAACTATTCAGCACTTGGTTTGCGCCCACGTGGTGTAGGTGTATACACTTTCTGTCTTCCCTTGAAATATGAAATTGAAATCGCTTCACATATCTCTTTCTACCAACTAATTCATTCTTCCTGTACTATATCCTTATATACAATCTTTCTTTCACATATTACGAACATTGAAGTAAGTAGTTCTGTGAATCGATGCATAGATATACCTGGTACTACGTTGTAACTGACTGACTGACTGATCCAACTTCAACGGTTGCAGACCTACAAAACCAATCTCTCAAAAATAAGTTATTTGTCAATGTCATGGTACGTGTGTCTTTGTGGAATACGATCTTTGAACAAATCATTCCAGTCAATTTGGTTTGTTGTAATTTCAAGTACAATCAAAATGTTCTTCTATGTCTGTTTGACTTTTCAACGAATATTTTCAATTCAGGAACTTAATCCAAGAAGTGAACGTTTATTAAACAGAATATCTATTGTAAATAACAAAGCCATTTACAATAATCTTCAAACATATAAAAACATTCAATGGAATAGCATCTATTCATCATGTCCAATCATTGTCTCAATCAGCATTCCCACTGTTCCAATGACAATCGATGAATGAATTTAAACTAAATTGTGAAACGACAATTAGGGCTATGTATTCGAAAGACCATAAAAAAATAATGTACAGAACATCAGACTGTTCTTCTTTACCGGGTCTACACAAATAATATTCTGTGTATACAATCACCTGTAATAGTCAAAACATAGATGATTAATTCATTAGTATCAGAAGGGAGTTTTGTGGATATTATAGTAGTATTATAATAGTTCGCGCACAAGATCGGTCAATGGACGGTTATTTGTATTTACATTTTATTATTTATTCAGAACTTACAATTAAAATTGCACAGCACCAACAAATCCAGGCTACACCTAGTACAATATACCAGGATAAATGAAAGAAAACAATTCACTTCAATTCATAATGTATCTTTATCAATATCAGTTAAGAAACTGTATTATTCTACCAATTAACTCTATCGATTTTAAACTAACATGTAGCTGGCTGGCTGACTGACTGACTGACTTCATGTAAGAGTTCAGTGAGTCTGTTATCCTGAATTTCGACATCATTTACCCATCCTGTCTCATGCTTGACAGTTGTCTAAACAACGAATTAGTTTCGACAACGACTGTATCATGAAACATTCAAGTTAGTGATTCTAAGAATATGAAATCATTGATTGAAGATGTATTATTCCGGTTTCGTTGTAATAAGCATTTTGTTACAAAATTATATGTATATAAAAAGTACTGAGAAACAACATTATAAATTATAATATTGTTTCATGATGCTTTGTACCAACAACATACAGTATAAAACGCACAACCAATTGCAGATATCTACCAGCTTCAGTTCTTGTGAGAAGTTTGTTGAAGCAAACGTGCACGACGCTAGATGCTGAAGATATTCCAAATCGACTTCATGGTTCTAAAGTGTTCTCGAAAGTTGACCTAAAAGATGCCTATTTTTAAATCCATTTAGATCAATCTTCATCTATTTTGACGACGATTAACACTCCTTTTGGTCTGTTCAAATACTATTTCCTTCCATTTGGTCTAAGTTGTTCTCCAGCCATATTTCACGAAGTTATGAATGAAGTAGTTAGTGATCTTGAAGGCGTTGAAGTTTATCAAGATGATCTCATTGTTCATGGTTCTGATAAGGTAGTTCATGACCAGAAACTTATTGCTTTATTGCGCCGTTTAGTTGAGAAGAATATTACAGTGAATCCAAATAAGTGTTCATTTTGTGTATCTAGTTTTGAATGCCTTAGTTACCTAGTTGATGGTAACGGTATTAGACCAGATATGAAACGACTAGCTCCACTGACAGATGCACCGTTCGCTAGTGATTGCTCTTGTTGTGCAAATTGTTTATTTAATATTTTAACATCCAATTCATTTAAATGGGGTGAGGAACAAGAGTCATGCTGACGAAGTCTACTAAAGTTTCTTCAAAGCAATGCTATTCTTCGAACGTACTCCCTCAATGTAAATTCTGTGCTTATTACGGATGCATCACCTGTGGGTATCGGTGCAGTTTTGGAACAGGAAGGTAGACCAGTTATTTGTGTTTCACGCAAGCGTACTGTTACTGAACAAGGTTACTCACAGACTCAGCGAGAAGCATTAGCTGTGTTTCGGGCTGTTAAAAGACTTCATAAATATTTATTCGGAAAGAAATTCACTAATGTTACGGATCTTGAAGCTTTAAATTTTATTTATCATCGCAAAAAATCCTTAACACGTTCTTCAGCTGCTATAGTTCAACGATGGAGTACTGCTTTGCGTGCATATGACTAAACGGTTCAGCACAGAAGTGCCAAACAAATTCAACATGTTGACTACATTTCTCGACAGTCATTACAAGATAGACCTATAAATACTTCGGACTGTTTGTTGGTGCAACCTTTACCAGTGAGACGTTCAGATCTCATTAGAGAAACTCGCAGATATTTTGGATGTATACTCAGTGCTATATGGAAAGGCTGGAATGCTAATTTGAAACGTAGATTTCCTGTCTATTTTTCAAAGCGGGTTGAGCTATCTACTACTCCTGATGATATTCTGTGTTTAAATGATCGTGTTGTCATTCCTCCTTCAATGCGTAAATCTGTTCTTGAAGATATTCATAGTGGTCATTTAGGTGTTGAGAAAATGAAGTCCTTGGCAAGGCTCACATGTTGGTGGCCAGGGATAAATGCAGATATATGTCGTACAGCAAACAATTGTGGGAAAAATCATCCTACGAAGTTTACGCCATGGCCAGTATCGTCTGAGGCCTGGCAGAGAATTCATGCTGACTATTGTGTTCCGTTTCTTTGCAAATATTATGCACTAGTAGTTATTGATTCTTTCTCAAAGTGGCCTGAAGTTTTTTTAACAACTTCACCAAATTCTGATTTCACAATACAAGCATTAAGAAAGGTGTTTGGTCGAGAAGGGATTCCTATTATGTTAGTGACCGATAATGGCTCTCATTTTGCTGCAGATGCAGTCACTACCTGGTTGAATTGTATAGGGTGCAAAAATTTGTTTGCTGCTCACAGACATCCTTGTTTTAATGGTCAGGCAGAGAATTTTGTCAGGACATTAAAGACTGCTATTGATTCTAATGCCGCCTAAAGATTTAATGAGCTGGAGAGGGTAGTAGATACCTTTCTATTGCAATATAGAAATGCCAGATATTCGGTGACGAGACTCCAGCGAAGTTATTGATAGGAAGAATTCTTCGTTCGAATATGAGATGTTTGTAGTCTGTAGAAGTTACATATTATTGTGGAAATGATCTTCGACCATCCACTGGAATTGTTCTGAAGAATGTCAGGAAATCAATGATGCGAATTCTAGATATCAGTGACTTAAGTACACACAGTCGACATGTTGATCAAATACAATTTCAGGAACCAGGTGAGTCAGTTCCAATTTCGGTTGTTAATTCTAATGGTAATGAGTACATCCTAGATAAAACAGAGTCGTTTTCCAATACACTGTCCGACAGAAACAAGATGAACTTGAGGAGAAGACGTACAACTGATTACAGATATCTAGACTCTAATTTAGGCTGTGGCGGATGTGTTGTTTGAATTAACTAATGATTCCTTTGTACTTGTTGCATGCTTGAGTTCGAATTCTAAATAAAGTACATTCGTTCGTGCTTGTCTACTACTTTTTGACTCAGTCGCGTTATTTCTGGGATTCTTAGTTCATACTATAATTCAAATACTTATTAATATCACGGGTCCTAACCTTCAAGGTTGGAATGGACAACACCGGATGTGAACACATCATGGGATGACATGAACTAGGAGAAAGAAACGAAAATGGTGAGAGATTTGCAAACCTATATGCCTTCAATAAACTGTTCATAGGCGGCACCATATTCCCACACAAATGCATACACAAAACCACATGGACTTCACCGGATCACACTACACAAAACCAAATCGACCATATTTGCATCAACAAAACGTTCAGGAGGACTATAGAGGACGTGAGAGCCAAGAGAGGACCTGATATGGCATCAGATCATCACTTGCTGATCGCCAAGATGAAATTGAATCTCAAGAAGCACTGGACAATGATGCGGAGAATATCACAAAATTTCATTACAGCCTTTCTTCGGGATACTGACAAACTCAACAAATTCAGGATAACCTTCAGCAATAAGTTCCAGGCCTTTCATGATCTACTCAATGGAGAAGGAACTACTGTGGAGAGCAACTGGAAGGGGATCAAAGAGGCAATCACTTCAACATGTCTTGAGGTTCTGGGCCACAAGAAGTACCGACACATTGAGTGGATTACTGCGGATACGCTGGATAAGATTCAAGAAAGGAGGAACAAGAAGGCAGCAATCAATATCAGCCGAACAAGAGCAGAGAAAGCCAAGGCACAAGTTGAACACACAGCAGTAAACAAGCAGGTGAAGAGGAGCATCAGAACCGACAAACGTAAATATATGGAGGATTTAGCAATGACGGCGGAAAAGGCTGCAAGGGGAGGAAACATTAGACAAATGTATAGTACAACAAAGAAACTCGTTGGAAACTATCTTTAACCAGAACGACTAGTGGAAAGCAAGGAAGGCAAAATAAGGCATTTGATAGCGTGGACAGAACAACACTATGGAATCTTCTTCGACACTACGGCGTGCCTCAGAAGATAGTCAATATCATAAAGAGTTCATATGACGGATTAAACTGCGAAATCGAGCATGGAGGACGGTTGACAAAGTCTTTCGGAATAAAGACCGGTGTCAGGCAAGGTTGCTTACTCTCACTCTTTCTCTTTCTCCTGGTGATCGACTGGATCATGAGGACGTCAACATCTGAAAGAAAGCAAGAGATACAGTGGATATCTAGGATGTAGTTGGACGATCTAGACTTCACAGATGATCTGGCTCTCCTGTTGCACATGCAACAACAACAGCAGTGATGTATCAGCCCAAGCAGCAGTAGGTCTCAAAATAAACCAAGGAAAAAGCAAAATTCTTCCATAAAACAAACACGGCATGCACCGATGCAATCAAAATTGACGGAGAGCATTTGAAAGATGTTAAAACCTTCACGTATTTGTGTAGCATCATTGATGAACACGGAGGATCTGATGTAGACGTGAAGGCGCAGATCGGCAAAGAAATAGCAGCATATTTACAACTGAAGTACATCTGGAACTCAAAACAGTTTTATGTCAAACAACACCAAGGTCGCGATTTTCAATAGAAATGTCAAAACGGTTCTACTGTATGAGGCGGAAACCTGGAGAACTACGAAATCCATCATCCAGAAGATTCAGGTGTTTATTAACAGGTGTCTGTGCAAAATAATTCGGATCTGTTTGCCAGACACTACACTATCAGCAACAATCTACTGTGGCAAAGATTACTCCAAATTTCAGCGGAGGAGGAACTAAAGAAGAAGAGATGGAAGCGGATACGACACACATTAAGAGAAACATCCAGCTGCTTCGCAATGCCGGCCCTCATCTGGAATCCTCAAAGCCAAAGAAGAATAGGTAGACCAACGAATAAATTACTCCAAGAAATTAAGAGAGGTATGAGAAGATGGAACACAAAATGGATAGAACTAGAAAGTAAGGCACAGGACAGTGTGGGTTGGATAATGCTGTAAGGCGGCCATTGCAACACTGAGAGTAACATCCGTAAGTGTGTAAGTAACTTGATGAAAGTATCATTGTTGGTAGAAAACACCGTGGTTTTCACTACGGCAGCGAATAAACATTAAATGTAGTTGAACATGTATCAGAAAACAAAGAATTGTTTGGAATATTCCTCAATGAAATATAAATTGAAAATGTATTTCTACTTCGGTGTAGGAAACTGTTGTGTCCCGATAAGAATAATGAGTGTTAATGTTTTGGTATCAAGTTATGGACAAACACTATGCGTATATTTTTGTCGTATAATCTTTAATTAACTAAACTATTCATATTCATGTCTCTGTTATCATAAGCTTTATTTTAACCTATAAACTGCTATGATACGGCTTTCCATTCTTGAGTTATTCCCTGTATATCAATCACTATCTCACACATTCACAGCAACATTTGGCTGAATCTTGTACTAATGTTGTTTCTTGTTTTGCGTTTCGACGTAGTCTGTTTGATTGGTATATAAATAGAGTATATTTGAAATACATTATTCATATTGCAGTGGCTTAGACTGGTGTTCTGGACTAAACTGGCTGGCCTAGGCGGAGAGAGGACCGATCAGGACTCTAGGTTGCTCGCACATGTTTTACGCGTCTTTGGTCCGATCGATAATTCGCTGCTTCTGATTGGCGGCTTCTTGCTGTATTAGAAACGTTTCACCGGTATTCACGTTCAGCGAATATAGTTGGGTAAACTGTAGCTATTCGAGTAAACCATTAACAAATCAATAATAATCACTAATTACTACCAGTTTGTGCAAATCTATGATTAGACAAACTTACGTTGGGAAGTGCCGCCCCTACAATCAAGAGAATGATTCCAATTCCCCCAAACACACACCATATCGAGAACAAGATTATCTTCAATTTTCTTTCTTCAACTTGTAGCTTTACACCCAATAAAATCGCTAAGCTGGCCAACGTGGTATCCACAGTTACAGAGATAATTATTTCATACCATTGTGTTCGTGAATTTAGTAATCCAACACCAATAATCATAATTATCAACTGAATAGGGAAGAAGTAGCATCATCAAATTAATTACCATTAGTTTTAAAGTTGAATCGTTCAACTATTGGACAAATAATGAAAGAACAATCTTCATAGTTCTGCATTTGATTGAAATGCTTAACAATGAGTAGTTATGGATACAAGCACATAACAAGGAATCTCTATCCATGTCTATCATAATGACAAACTTGAAATATCTTCAAAGCTAATTCGCTCATCCATTACACATGGCCATTTTATATCAGGTTTCTCACCTAAACGGTGTGTGATATACCAATTTGGCTAAACCAAGAACTACGGCAGCTAGTAATGTGTCTGCAACTTGAAGCACTAAATGATGACTTGTGTCTCATAGAACACAAGTTCAGTGACAGACAAAGTGTGTGTGGATGATTATACCAATGAAAATGTTACAAATTCAATTTGTTTAGTTGTTCTGTGTTCACAACTCATTCCACATCTCGCAAATGGTTATAACAACATACGTAGATGAGAGTAGAATGTACCGGTACTATGTGCAACCATGTATATTCATTTATCAATTGTTCATAACATGGACGGATAGATGCCTTCTAATGTTATATTATTTTCGCCAGTTATCAGTCAAGTCATAGCTCATGACCCAACCGGATCATCAATATACATCAACATTGTTATGAAATCAGTGAAACTATAAAAACTGGGTCGGCAAACCAAGAGCAGGGCAGAAACCTGGAGGACTACGAAAGCCATCATCCAGAAGATACAGATGTTTATTAACAGTTGTCTACGCAAAATGCTTCGGACCCGTTGGCGGGACACTATTAGCAACAACGTACTGTGGGAGAGAACAAACCAGATCCCAGCGGAGGAAGAAATCAGGAAAATTGCTGGAAGTGGATAGGTCACACATTAAGAAAAGCACGCAACTGCGTCACAAGACGAGCCCTCACATGGAATCCTCAAGGCCAAAGGAAAAGAGAAAGACCGAAGAACACATTACCCCGAGAAAAATGAATAAGAATTGGATGGAACTAGAAAAGAAGGCTCAGGACAGAGTGGGTTGGAGAACGCTGGTCGGCAGCCTATGCTCCATTAGGAGTAACAGGCGTAAGTAATTAAGTAAGTGAGGTACATCTTGCTGAATAGTTTCAAGTCACACGATATTTTGAGTCAAATAACTGATTTTGTTGACTACCGTCAAACACCCCACCTGAAAAAATTGTGAATTTTTTGAGAGAAATCTATACAACGTATACAATCCAATTGGAATTCTCACTTTCACCGAAAAAACCAGTCTAGTCTGTATAATTTCAAGATTATTTTCTCTATGAATCAATCGCTGAATGAATAAACATGAGGTTTTCAGTTGATCGGTTTTACATTCTTTGAGCATAAGAATTAAACGTAATCCTATTTCTTATTGACGGAACAATCTGTTAGTCATTTGTGAGAACAAAATTCAAATTTCACTCATTTGTCGTTTGAACGTTTTGCTGATGACATTGTCTGAAAAAAACAATGGTCATCCTTTAGTTCAAGGAACCAACCATAGCAACTAAAAACTCTTATGTACAAATTGAATTACACATGAAATCGTGACCGTTAAGACAAGCAGTCTGTTATATCAACATTCATGACAACACACACATAGACACCTTTCATTTCCTTATTTTAATCGTAGAAAAAAATGTATTTTTTAAAATCCTAGCCAATATTTACTTACTTACTTACTTTGTTGGTAATAGTGTCCGGCCAACGGATCCAAAGTATTTTGCTTAGACAACTGTTAATAGACACGTGAATGTTCTGGATGGCTTTCGTTGTTCTCCAAGTTTCCATCCCGCATAGTAGAACTGACTTGACATTTGTATTGAAAATTCTGAGTTTGGTTTAGTTTGACAGACAGTCGTTTTGAGTTCTAGATGTTCTTTAGTTGTAGATATGCTGCTCTTGGTTTCTCGATCCGCGCCTTCACATCTGCATCAAATCCTGCGTGTTCATGAATGATGCTGTCCTGATATGTAAATGTTTTAACATATTCCAAATCTTCTCCGTAAATTGTGATTGGATTGGTGCGTGCTGTTTTTTGTATAGGAGAATCTTGCTTTTCTCTTTGTGTATATTGAGACCTACTGCTGCTGAGACTGCTGCTATACTGTTCGTCTTCTCCGGCATTTATTGTTGCGTTTGGGATAGAAAGGCTAGATCATCTGCCAAGTCCAGATTGTCCAACTGCATCCTAGATGTCCACAAGTCTCAGTAAACAGAACCGTTTTTCTTTTTTATTTGTTCACACGCAATAGTTCAATTAAAAAGAACTCGAATTCAGTGTTCAATCCATTAGGAAAATTAGATCTTCATTTTATGAAATAAAATACCATCAGAAGAAATCAAGATGGCTTTTATCATCCACGAAAGAAATTGAAGGTACTTAAAACGAAAAATCCTTTCTCTAAAAACATAAAACGTTATGTGAAATGACATGAAATATGAAAATAGATCCTTAAGTATTTTATGCTCTCGTGCTTTTCTTTTCCCCGTTGTCATTATGTAGTAATAAGACGACTCAAAAATCATTAAAGATCTACAACATGCTAGTCTCTCAATAGTTGACTAAAAGGTATATAATAGGCAGTTTAACATGCACTTTATAACTCTTCTTATGAGTATGTTACATTTGCTGTAAGATTAGATAAGATGGTTAGAAAGGTTGTCGTTAGAAAATCTTACTTGGTACTTATAAATTAAGTAAAGTGTAATATTGAAGCGACTCCACCATCTAGGATTCGAAACAACATCAATCATCTTCACCACTTGTATTTGAGTACTCAGCATTGAATAATACACTTACTTTTACAATGCGCTCTACAGACTATCAGTCAACATTGAAATAGTGCCCATCAGTAGTATTCTGAAACCTCTTTCCTTTTTATTTGAAACCCAACTGTATATAATTGCACCTCAGTGTTGAAATTCACGCCGAAACCCTACCCCAATTGTGGGGTACAGATTGGACGAAGTCAGTGTACTGGTATCCAGCGCTGGACACTTCAATAACGATTTACAACATGTGACCATATGGCGCGTTTTGAAGAATCTTCATATGAGGTACATATGCCAAAGGAAATTGACCGATTTCAGCCCATAACATTAACAACTGAAAGGTGTGAGCACATTAAATTGGACCTCTACAAAGGCTTCTAAGTACTAGTTCAATTACAACAAACTTTCGAATTTTCAGTCTCAAATGATTAATTTTAATAGTTAATTAACAAAATCTCTTGCAACGAGAGCAGATTTTATTTACAACACGCCAGTTTTATTTAACAAAAGACTGAACAACACATATAGTTTGTTTACTTCTCAAAAAAAATCGATATGATTTGCCACTTACTAGGTGATAAAAATTTAAGTTATAGTTAACTTCTAGCCCTAATTCATTTATAACAATTTTTTGACTCATTAGTCAAGTAAAATGTAGGTTTATTACATATAAGTTATCAACAACTTATAGTGACTCACGTTTATCACGAGAACACGACTGGTTTAATAAAAACAATTATTATTATAATGTGCTTTTGTTTAACTGTGCTAATTATAGCCAATTTGTGCTTCCATTACCTTCCATCATTGTTCCGCGGTTTTTGGTACCTTTCGCACGTACTCCTGCCTTCTGCTTCCACTTGTACCATCCCTTGGCACGATCTCGGTATTCGTTCAATACCACGAGATCGCCAACGAAATAAATCTGGTTACGTTCGATCTTCGCATTCTGATTTACTTGGCACGTGTTTCTTGGTAGCGGTGTTCATAGTTAATCCCAACTCGACGCCACGCTACAATTGGTGATCCCAAAGTTTGGAACACGCCTCAACCTCTGGTGAAATCTCCCAAAGAAGCCAATTCGGTGAGTCTATAGTTTATCTATCCACGTCTGTCGTATATTTTCATATTAATTTTTAATATATAATATACACGACATGACGGATAGCGACAAGAATACTATTAATGTTATAGACTCAGACGTACAGGCCATTCACTTTCGACCTGTATCATTCATTCCCCACGATGCAGAGGTTTGGTTTGCTGCATTAGAGTCTCAGTTCGAGACTCGTCGCATCACGAGCCAAAGGCAAAAGTACGCCTTCGCTCTCGAATCACTGCCCGGGGACCATTTAGTTGCTGTACGTGAGGTCATCCTCAATTCCAATGTGCCTAATGTTTATGATCGCCTCAAAGAGGCAATTCTCCGACATTTCCTCCCATCGAGGGAGGAACGATTGAGGACATTGTTAGCATGTCACCCTCTGGGTGATGCTAAACCAAGCCACCACCGCACGCGCCTGCAATCTCTTGCAGGACCAACAGCATCTGACTCGGAAATAGTTAAGGAATTGTGGCTCGAGTCACTACCAGCTCATATCCAACCTACTGTGACGGCACTGCTCGAGGACTCACCGCTTAACCAGGTAGCCCTCATAGCAGACAAAATTTTAGCGAGAACTAGTACTAAAGACACCTATGTAGTTGCTTCAACGGCACGTCCTAAAGTAGACATGGACGCCGCTCATTCCTCAGCTCATGGCGACAGGGACGGGTGTATTCACACACGTCTTCGTTTTCGAGACCGTTGTAACGTACACCAACCCTACGTCCTCCAAGCTCGCTCAAGTTCTCGCAAACCCGTCACCACTCGCCCAAAAAGGGCATCTCCCAAGCCACGCCGAAAGGCGGTTTCGTAAGCGAGTGACAGTTGGTGCTGGTTCCATAGGTCCTTCGGGTCTGGCGCCCGTCGTTGTCGAGCATCATGCTCATACAAGGCGAAAAACGTCAGCGCCGGCGAGTAAAAGCGGCCGTACTCGCCGGCCCTTCTCCCCAGGTTGGTCGCTTATTCTATGTGCACGATTATCGCACAAACGCTAGGTTCCTAGTAGACAATGGGGCCCAAGTTTCCGTCGTACCACGAGGTAGCAGCAAGTCACAAGCCACAGTGCTTCGACTGCGCGCTGCGAATGGCTCAGTCATTCTTACCTACGGTACACGACAACTCACGGTCAACCTGGGCGACCGGCGACGGTATCTGTGGACGTTCATCATTGCTGATGTTCCCACAGCCATACTAGGTATCGATTTTCTACAGCACTATGAATTGCTTGTCGATTCACGTAGGCTGCAGCTAATCGATACTTCGTCGAACAGCAAATTCATGGGCTGTAAAGCCCACATGAACGCGTACCGAATCCTCGGCACATTTTACTCGCGTGACGATAAATTCCACGCTTTATTCGAGAAATTCCCCGTACTCACTAAACCACTCGAGGAGCTTCCATCGGTGACCAATCGTGTGGTACACCACATAGTCACCCGCGGACCGCCAGTCACGGCACGACCTCGCCGACTGGCACCGGACAAATTAGCTTTCGCTAAACATGAGTTTGACAATTTACTAGCTACTGGTATTATTCGTCCTTCTCACAGTCCATGGGCCTCTCCTCTTCAGATGGTGCACAAAAAAGATGGGGTTAGCTGGAGACCATGCGGTGACTACCGAGCTCTAAACGTAGCTACGCGCTTTGGTAGCTACCCCATCCCCCACATACACGACATCATAGCATCGCTCAAGAGCACGACCATCTTTTCTAAGATCGATCTGGTACGAGCATATCATCAGATCCCAGTCGCCCTTGAAGATATCGAAAAGACTGCTATCACGACTCCTTTCGGTTTGTTTGAGTTCCTACGAATGCCGTTTGGATTACGGAATGCTGCTCAAACTTTTCAAAGGTTTATTGGTAGCATTGTACGAGACCTCGATTTTTTTCACGTCTATATTGATGACCTGCTAATCGCATCATCAAACGTAGATGAACATTATCAACATCTTACGCTATTATTCCAACGCCTTTCGGATAATGGAATAGCAGTTAACCCAGATAAATGCGAGTTAGGTAAACGAGAAATAACATTTCTGGGTCATGTTATCAAGCAAGAGGGTATTCTACCTTCTAAGGACAAAGTGCAAGCAATAAAGGAGTACAACGTGCCGTCCTCACTCAAGGAACTGAAGGCTTTTCTCGGTCTGGTTAACTTCTACCGTCGTTTCATCTCACACGCGGCAGAACGGTTACGACCACTAACCGACTTACTACGCGGCAACCCACGCAGATTGGAAATGAACGATTCTGCACGTACTGCATTCAATGAAATCAAAATGGCTCTTGCGCAAGCCACTCTTCTCGCCCATCCCGATCCATCAGCCACGCTTAGTATAGCGGTTGATGCATCCGATGTTGCTATAAGAGCAGTCATGCAACAAAATATCTCCGGTAGTTGGCAACCTCTCGAGTTCTCCTCACGACGCCTTACTACCACGGAGACGAGATATAGCGCTTTTGGTCGCGAGCTGCTAGCAGCCTACTGCGCCATCAAACATTTTCGGCACGCAGTAGAAGGACGTCAATTCATTTTATTCACCGACCATAAGGCCCTAACGTATGCTTTGCATACCAAGTCTGACCGCTACTCACCACAAGAGTGCAGACATTTGGACTATATCTACCAGTTCACGACAGACCTTCGTCATATCCAAGGCAAGTCGAACTGTGTTGCCGAGGCTCTATCACGAATCCAAACGAATGCAGTTACTCTGCCGGTGCTCGATCTTCCTGCTATGGCCGCTGCCCAAGCAAACGATCCCAGTTGTACAAAAGCACCACACTCTACGTCCCTTCAGTACCAGGAAGTACCTCTAGCCACGACTTCTGGCACCAACCTATGCGATATTTTTACCGGTCTTCCTCGACCCATCGTACCCTCTTCTTATCGCCGTCTCGTATTTGATACCCTGCATGGATTATCTCACCCAGGTATCGCAGCTACATTACGTCTCGTCGCTGCATGATACGTCTGGCCGCTACGCCTGGTGCTCGCTTTGATCACGTTCACTTAGACATTGTAGGACCACTGCCACCATCGCACGGGTATGATCACATACTCACGTGCATCGACCGCTTCACCAGATGGCCCGAAGCTATACCCATCACGCCTATCACGGCGGAGACAGTTGCTCACCGCTTCGTAGAACGATGGATAGGTCTGTACGGTTGTCCCTCGACTGTCACGACTGACCGAGAACAACAATTTGAGTTCGCATTATTCTCCTCACTTACTCGGCTGCTTGGTACGGAACGCATACGCACTACCGCCTACCATCCAGCTTCAGGTGGTTTAGTTGAAAGGTTTCACCGTCAACTTAAAAGTGCTCTTCGAGCACACGAAAACGACGACTGGTACGAAACCTTACCGCTCGTTCTCTTAGGTATTCGAACGAGCTTGAAGGCAGATATCCAATTTCCGCCGCTGCACTGGTATACGGCACGACATTGCGTCTGCCCGGGGAATTCTTCACACCATGGAACAGACCTGATTTCGGTAAATCAGACTACGTCCATCGACTGTCTGCATTTATGCGAACGCTGTCTCTGGTGTCAACTCGAATACAACATCGACAGGTCGCTCTCCCTCGAGAGTTATCTACCTGTTCATATGTTTTCATACGAGTAGATTCGGTACGCAAACCTTTGCAACAACCTTACGAAGGCCCTTTTCGCGTGATCGCTCGTCACGAAAAGTCCTTCAAGGTTGATCGACACGGCCGCATCGAGATCGTCAGCATTGTCGTCTCAAACCAGCACACGTCGATGACAGTGCCCTATCTGATAACCTGAGATTCAATGCTAGACCTATTAAACCTACTAGCGGGATCCTCAAACCATCTTCAGGTCCCACGCTAGATACACCTGAGACCTCATTCTCACGTCCCAGTCAACAGCACGCGTCATCTGCACCGTCTACGGACGAGACGACAGTCTCACGTCTAGATCACCAGACCACGCCGCCCTTGACTTCGGATGAGATTGCAGGCTCACGCGACACGAACGAGTCTGCCGTCTCACGTTCCGGTCGCTGAGTACGGTTACCAGTACGCTTCCGCGAATAGTCGCACAGTGAACAACCGATATGGTGTAGGATCATTCCTATGCTACACGCATGTTACACTCCTCTTTTTTATTTTCTTTTTGTTTCCTGAGCCCACGCCCTCGACCATCGTACCGTCGACTTCAGTCAACTTTAGCGAAAGCTGGCCTGATCACCCATGCTCTTGTCAACGTACTCAGTCGATATATTGGTTTCGAATGCTTGGCATACGCTTGGTCTCGAACTTTGTCGTTATGGCCGCTTCTGGTTCATCGGCTCAACGTGGTTTCGTCCTACGTCTGTAACGTTTCTGGTCCGGACTCCTACGAGCGCAATCTTCAGATTCTGGATACAAACCACTCTGGTGTGGCATGCTAATTCAAGCAACAAATACAGCACATCGCTCCTGGTACCCTTCTCCGAAAACGAATTTCGTTGGCAACTCGACGATCAACGATCGCTTTCCTGTTTCGCCAATTCTTCCGTCCTACAATCGCTCGTCAGCCGATCAGTCCCACGATTTAAACCGCTACTTATCGAAAGTGTAAACCCTTTCTAGCTGGGGGCTCCTGTAGTGACTCACATTTATCACGAGAACACGACTGGTTTAATAAAAACAATTATTATTATAATGTGCTTTTGTTTAACTGTGCTAATTATAGCCAATTTGTGCTTCCATTACCTTCCATCATTGTTCCGCGGTTTTTGGTACCTTTCGCACGTACTCCTGCCTTCTGCTTCCACTTGTACCATCCCTTGGCACGATCTCGGTATTCGTTCAATACCACGAGATCGCCAACGAAATAAATCTGGTTACGTTCGATCTTCGCATTCTGATTTACTTGGCACGTGTTTCTTGGTAGCGGTGTTCATAGTTAATCCCAACTCGACGCCACGCTACAAGTTTTATTATTATTCATATCACTTTGCAAGTAAATGGAAATTTGAAGTGTGACTGCATTTCTAACTCATCATCGAATTTCCAACCAAACTTACTCAATCAACATTGAAATAAACCCACCTAGTAAATGTTTAGTTAACGAGAACACACACATTGGCCTATAAGAGTACAATAATAATCTAGTACGTTGTTTTTCTTTTTTTTTCCTGTTTAGTTAATCTAATGAAATATATACAGTAGAGAAATAATCTGTTCAGTTGGACTTTAATGTGATTTTGTTGCTTGTAGTATAGAGAATTAAACAATTTTTGGCAAATATTCCTCTATTTTCATTATTCAATGATGATAAGAATAGGCCCATTATGATTTAGCTAAAAATGTCTGTCTGATTATGAATACTGATATCTGAATTACTTATTGTATGCGTCAATAGTATATGTAAACTGTGAGGGAAAAAAATGAATCATTTCATTCGTGGTATTAATTTCATCAATTCATTCTATCCAAACACATCTCGAAACAATATCCGACCTGACTCTTAAAAGTTGAACGTAAAACAATCATTAGTTCGATGCAAGAGCACTTAATTAACTGTAGACACATCGCTTCAAAAGACTCTTTGTTTAAGATAGTTTACAAAGTCAAAGGAAGTGAATCGAAAGGGGTTCGAATCAATATTTTGTGCACCGCAGGGGCATTCACAATCCACAAACTCAAGTTTGAACTTTGCGTGCAGAAACCATTTGTCCAACCTCTCATCCTTCCTTGGCCTTAATTCCCTTAACGGGTACGTTTCTGTTTTCGTGTGTTATTTTTGTTTGTTTTTGCTGTTTTTCTGCACTTTCATTTAATTATTCTCGATATTTTTTTTCCAAAATTACTATTTTGCATTATTAACGCCAATCAGTTATTATTATTACCTTACACAAGTTTTCTGGATTATCGATCAGCTTATTATTATGACCATTGTTGTTTGTCGCTTTTCTTCATATCTATCAATGAGACGATTATCTGATCCATAAATTCTGTTCTTCCCTACCCCTTGATTAGTATGTAACCTCATTTGTTATTTAGTCTCGAATCCATTTTGGCGATGCAATCCTTTCTATTCTTCTATAGAGATACATTTTCTATATACCTATATATACGAATGTACAGCTTAAGTAAGTGATTTCGTCGAAAAGAAAATTTTCATCGCTGGATTCTGTTTTCTTTATTCAATGACACTATAGATTATTTTAAGCAGTCAAACTACTTCAGAGTTTTAAGTAGTATAACTCAGTATACGAAAATCAGATACGGAAAAACCATAAAACCTTGCGATATTTACAAATTCCTTATTGGACTTACACAATAATGCTTTCTTTTAACATGACAAAAGATTTTCCCATCAGTTATTATTTAAATACACAATGAAAAAACTATACGGCCAATTATTCGAAGGAATTCTCGATGTTTACTTTGAATTTGTAGGTGATGGGGAAGGTGATTCCAGAGTTTACTATACTACGAACTCTCCCATTACTAGCTAATGTTCTCGCCCTCCACATTTAGAAGGAACACAACAATCATGTTATCTATCTATCTATCTATTATCAAGAATGCAGTGCAACTGCTTACATAGACATGGATCTCAAGGAACAAGTATTTCGTTACTTCTGGTCAACAAAGTTGAAAGCTTGAAAGAGTAACTGTTCTACCATACATCTTGTTACTTTCACGATAATATACATTTCCCATTAGTTATGTAGTGGATGACAACACACAAGTGTAAACAACCAAAATCCAATGTTAGCCACCATCCATGTTTACTTATTGTGATGCTTGTTACTGAACATAACATCAAGGCAATACTGACAGTTTGCACATATGTCAATGAGAGATTGAACGATCGCAGTCCTAAACATCAGTGGGAAGATTCAAGTAAACAATATCAAGTGAATTTACTGTAAATACTTTATTGAATAAAGAATTAATATCACAGCAAATGAACATCAATTTCATGGATTGATTGACTATAATCTGCTTTACTGTTATTATTATTCATTGGAACGAAACAACTTTACATAATACTCGACAATGAAAGTGTGTAGAATAAATTGAGTTCAAATATGAAGATTGAATAATATGAAAAGATCGTATTGTGGAAGATATTGACATTGATATAAACAGTTCGATCTGCACACTGAATGAATGCACATTTTGTATGTCTTACAACTTTGAACAATAACAATCATCAATAACAGTCACATAATATTGATAATGATATTTGTGTTCAGTGAACTATCAACAGTGATGAGAGAAGGGTAACAGACTTCCAGGACTAATTATTGTTTACGAAGGCTGTTTCATTATCAACATGAAATATGTGAATTTGACCTACATGATTCTGTTGTGTTCGGTTTACCGTAGTCAGCTCTACACTAAGTGAACTGTTGATCTATTCATGATTAGTAACGTTTGTTTATAAGTTGGATTGTTTGCGAGTGTTAATGGGTAAATCGTTGTCGTCGTACCACATTTCACTACAGCTTGTTAAGATCTATGGAGTATTCAACTAGATTTAGTCATGATGTATCCATATCAGATGATCGGGCTTCTCTTAAAGTACTGATTGTTCAAAGCATATTAATTATTTGTGTGACATGAAGTCTATCAGTTTAATTGAAGTATTCATAAGGGATTAGGTGAAATTTCCAAGGCGTACATCAATTCGAGTGATAGCTTCATGAGATAAACACAAATGATACTTAACAAACATGACACGAAAATGGTGGAAAATAACCTATCAGTTTAACTAAGTGACATCTCTTAGCTTTTAACCAGTAGGTTAAGTGCAAGCTGATTGTTAACCTGTTTTTATGAGTAAACAAGCGCATAACCAATCAAATAAGGCAAAATCCAAGAAGTAGAAAAGTTCGAATTGTTGACATACAGCATTCCTGTATACAATTGTTCAGCCTATATACGTAGAGAGGACGAGAGCGAGCGAGTAGTTCAGTGACAACGTCTCCAATTGTGAGGCTGGTAGACACGTAATCGAAGGCATCACTTTCCTCAAGATTACACTTACATCTTGCTGACGACGGCGTACTGACATGAAATCTAGGTTAAGGTTTCCACAACGAATTACTGTAACATTCACATTATATATATATATATATATATATATATATATATATATTCATAGTGTACAAAATGTGTCGATCTTGATCAAAGAAACTAAAATGCAATCACTTACTTGTTCTCAATAAACCAACAGCTAAATGCAGTTTGTTCTATTTCTGTTATAATTTGTGGTTTGAAAGCTTATTGTCTTGGCTTTTTAATGCTAACTTCTGTATCTGCTCTTCGCTAGTTGTTATGTCGGAAATACGCTGATCACTTATACTCGGAACGAGGGAACTTGTGGTGGTCCCCAAACAAAAGGAGCTTACACAAATTATATTGATACACTAGGTTAACAATGATATACCAAAACAAATTATTGATTAAGAAACCTAGATGTCTGTCCGTTAGTAAAAACAAAGGTAATAAAATACCGTTAGCAATACAAAAGGTATATTAAACAAAACAGACGCTAACAGTTACTATAGAATGAATGTTACTTGTTAGCTGCTTCGTGAGGACAACGACCACAAACTGAGTTCACTTGATTGACAGGTGTTCCTCTGCAAGTGACTGCACCAAAGACGTAATGAGGAAGACGGAGTCCAATAGTATTATACAATAGTAATCCGTGCCAAAAGTCCAACGTTGAGTCGGAAGGCCTATAATGATGTTATAATACTATTATAGTCTTCAATCAAAACGGTGGCCAATAAAACAGAAGAACAAACGGCGTAAGTATTGTTCTATATTTTAAACAACCCGGTAGAAGAAGTGTATATCATTCATCGAAAACAATTATCATCATCTT
This sequence comes from Schistosoma guineensis, assembly GCA_944470375.2. Classification (NCBI taxonomy): domain Eukaryota; kingdom Metazoa; phylum Platyhelminthes; class Trematoda; order Strigeidida; family Schistosomatidae; genus Schistosoma; species Schistosoma guineensis. The sequence continues at coordinate 23,230,809 of OX103895.1, forward strand.
TTTTAACAAGTGATACAGCAAAACAACAGATATTGAATAAAAATGTAGTTACAAATAAAGTGTGACAAATTAGAGAAAAAATGTGGTTTTTATTTTTGTTGTTACAAAAATCACTGAATATATGTCACCATAAACTCCGCACATCGCACGACGTGAATGTAGGAACACACAGATTGGTTTTAGTGATTATTTATTTACTCAAAAACACAGTCACGACGACGAAGACAACTCTATTAGAAAAGATACTCATTTATTTACTGATTGTACACTCATTTTGATCATTAATTAAGATGAAATCACATACTGAGCAAATTTCATGTCGCATATTATACAGAATAAAATATCATCCAAGAAAAGAAAAGAAATCCTACATTGAGTAGTTATAACATTGAATCAAAACTGAAGTAATTTTGAACAAAAACTCATAATGAGTAAATCAAATCGTAAATTGACTTTTGATTCCATCATATCAATTTGTAACCAAATCACTTATTCTGTTGTTTTTTAGAATGTTCGCTTAACCAAAGTTCATTGAAGCGATTGATGAATTTCGCCATAAATTTGTGTAATTTTACTGAATCGTTATTAATACTGAACATTCGAATAATTCCATGTAAGTTTATCAATTTCTATCAAAGTGTATGAGTTTAGATTTGTTGAACGGTTGTATTATCTGTAGCATTGATCTCCTACCAGAAGGTCCACTTATCGACTTAGAATACACAGATGACACAGTTCTGTTTGATGAAGACGCTGATAAAATGCAGTCATTTGGTGTCACTAAGCAACAATGCCAGAATGTTTGTGATGCGGTTTTCTCCCTCTGATTGCGAGTTTCTGTTCGACGGCTGGCCTGTGTCAACACTTTAACTAAGGATAGGGAGTGAAGTTGAACGCGTCGACAACTCCACTTATCTTGGAAATCCGATCAACCCTAATGCGTTGTTGTCTGACAAAAGCTCAGCACGTGTTCGAACATCTTGTTTGCCTTTTGTCAAATTACATCACCTATGGCGAAGGCGAGATATCCGTCTACCAATAAAATGACGAGTATACTGCTCAGCAGTTCTTTCTGTTCTACTTAACGGTCAGTAGGAGTAAAAGATACCCGTGAGCTACTAGTAATTGATCACAGGTCCCTTAAAAACATTTTCCACATCTGCTGGTATCACTAGATAAATAGAAGTGATGTGAGACGCATAGTATGAGGTCACGATGTTAAATCAATTGATGTGGTTGTGAATCTTCAGCGACTGAGATGGTTGAGCCAAATATTCCCGAACACAGATTACCACGACGCGCAATGCTAACTAGTGTTTAGGATGGCTGGAATAAAGCTAGAGACGGCCAAATCAAAATATGTTATCAGCACAAAATATAACTCTCAGCACAAATGATTCCAACTAATTTCTTTACAAACACGAGAGAGGTTCTCATAGATTCTCATGTATTGGTACCTTGTCCTACTACAAGATGTACAAGATGAAATATATGGTAAATATTTGGTACAACATCACTTGTCAGCAGTTTGCAAGATTTTCAATGTCTATCCACAACCATGTTTGTAATGATCTTAAAAGATTCATCACACATACTACTCACTGCCTTAAGCAATCTCCACAATATGGCAAAATCTTTCCTAAAAATCAAATATCGCGAATAATCGAGAACACTGATGAATAATAGATTATAACACGAGTCGAGAAATCGTCAATATAAATGTCGAACAATGTGCAAAGCACGTAACCTCACTATATAATCGGTCGAACGCAAAGCCTTCTTTCATATCAAAACCACATGAGAAGACGGAGAGAGAGGAAGAGATACGAGCAAATTATTATTCCGCAACAAGTAGCCTTCCACATTGTTTTCAATACGGAATCTCTAATAGTACAAACTTCATGATATTACAATAAGCTTTTTGAGTGCAGTTTGTGTTTCAAGCTAAACTTAGCAATTTGATATTTGGAAGGATTACGTAGGAGACTATTAACAACAGACCGTCGTTAATTGAAAGGCAAAAACTCATTCGTTTCATTTCATTCGTAATATACACATCAGGATCATCAGTCTATTCAACAAAGTGTTTTCCATAGAAGATGGTAGGGTGATCAAGCTTCGATTGTATGACGTTGACTTTTTAACCAAAACTATATCATAGTAAAAGAGGTAGCTTAATGTAAGTGACAACATACTTCTATTGAGAATCATTTATTTAGATGAATGCATTAGTCATTGTTAATGATCTATTTCTCTGGATTGAGTGGGATAACGTTAATGACTACAAGTCACCCCACCTTATGCAGTGAGCAGCTACAATGAATCAGATGAGATCAATTTTCGTCGGCTTTCAATGTTTGTTATTAATCTCGTGAAGATGATACAGCAAACTATTCAAATGGAATTCAAATTCTCTCCATGAATCCGAACTTGTTGTAAAACATTGATGAATGAGGAAAAAAATAATCATGTGAATGAATATTTAAGGTTTTATGTTATCCATGAAATTGTTTATCTCCATTACTGTATTATTGTGAATTCTTTCTGATTTCAGTTGAGTTTAGAATTAGCGGTTGAGGAAGGTGAATTGTTGACAAATCTCCATTACAGATAGTAAAACGATGATGAAATTGACATTGGATAGTGTTTCAGAGATAAATTGTCAGAATAATTCTAATTGCACGTAAGAGATTTATCATTCCATTTGACATATTCAGCTTTGATCATTATACAGAACTACTTGTTCTCAGTGGTGTCATATTAACGTAAGTAATATGTTTTTAATGCAGGTATTAAGCGAAAATCATAACAACAATTTTCCATGTAATACTATTACGTATTATTTAATGAACTGATTAGTACAAATAGTCAAAGACTACGTATATGCCACACAAATCAGTTGATTTGTGTGTAGGCTGTGATATTGTCCGGGTGACCAGAGCAAAGCTGGTGGTTTTGTTAGAGGGCCACACTCGGAGTCACAAAGCAACGTCAGCAGATGTAATCCAATGGCAGCTGGTTAATATTCCATTTCTTTTCCTTAGGTTTGTGGAGCCCATGTAAATCACGGTTTTCCAACTTGCTCAAATGGATTCACCATATGCACTAACCCGTCAAATAGCCAAATATTCACCTTATATACTCTCAATTTCTTAAACAGCACCTTCGCCACAAAAAAGGAATGAATATTTCTTCCGTGTTAGTGACTGTATATGGGTGTCCATATGAGAGCGTTTCGTGAGGGAGAGCTAATCCTCTCCAAAATCTGTCGTACCAGGGTATTTGTGTGATGAAATGAAATATTCAAGCAATCATTCCATAGGTATTCCACTTTACAAGTTTGACAAACTTTTGAAAATGTTGAACTGAGTAGTAGGTGGGGGACTTATTCAACTATTTTATGCATACATATTGTGTAGAACATTTGATGCATATTACTATGCTCTGTTGTATCTGTGAGCTTCGTATGTTGTACACATATTTTCCTTTATATTTCAGATTTATAGGTTTATTTATTGGATTAGCAATCATATTGATTAAGAAACTACATTCCACATCCATAATGAACACTGTCTTCATGGTTATAACGGTCAGTTGAATATGGTTTGAATAGTACATTCATGATAGTTTCATCAAATCATAGATTTGATGTAGTTTAGTGTTGTTTGTTGAATAATAAAACAATGTTGTGATGTTCGTTTGATAACGGTTATCAGGATCAAATGATCTTTGAAGGTTGACTTGAATAGATGAGTTTGATCGTTGTATTTTATTTTAAGATGACACCATGTGTAGAGACCGAGTTTCTATAGTTTCACTGATTTCATAACAATGTTGATGTATATTGATGATCCGGTCGGATCATGAGCTATTACTTGACTGCTAACTGGCAAAAATAACATCACATTAAAAGGTATCTGTCTGTTAGTGTTATGGACAATTGAGAAATGAGTAGACATGGTTACATATAATATCGGTACATTCTACTCTCATCGACGTTTGTTGTGATAACCATTTGAGAGATGTGGAATGAGTTGTGAACACAGAACAACTAAACAAATTGAATTTGTAACATTTTCACTGGTATAATCATCCACACACACTTTGTCTGTCACTGAACTTGTGTTCTATGAGACACAAGTCATCATTTAGTGCTTCAAGTTGCAGACACATTACTAGCTGCCGTAGTTCTTGGTTTAGCCAAATTGGTATATTACACACCGTTTAGGTGAGAAACCTGATATAAAATGGCCATGTGTAATGGATGAGCGAATTAGCTTTGAAGATATTTCAAGTTTGTCATTATGATAGACATGGATAGAGATTCCTTGTTATGTGCTTGTATCCATAACTATTCATTGTTAAGCATTTCAATCAAATGCAGGAGAGTGGAGATTACTCTTTCATTATTTGTCTAATAGTTGACCGATTCAACTTTTAAACTAATGGTAATCAATTTGATGATACTACTTTTTCCCTATTCAGTTGATAATTATGATTATTGGTGTTGGATTACTAAATTCACGAACACAATGGTATGAAATAATTATTTCTGTAACAGTGGATACCACGTTGGCCAGCTTAGCGATTTTATTGGGTGTAAAGCTACAAGTTGAAGAAAGAAAATTGGAGATAATCTTGTTCTCGATATGGTGTGTGTTTGGGGGAATCGGAATCATATTATTGATTATAGGGGCGGCACTTTCCAATGTCAGATTGTCTAATCATAGATATGCACAAACTAGTAGTAATTAGTGATTATTATTGATTCGTTAATGGTTTACTCGAATAGCTACAGTTTTCCCAACTATATTCGCTGAATGTGAATACCGGTGAAACGTTTCTGTTATAGCCTGAAGCCGCCAATCAGAAGCAGCGAATTATCGATCGGATCAAGTACGCATAAGACACGTGCTTGCAGCCTACAGTCCTGATAAGCCCTGCTTTCCGCTTAGCCCGGTCAGTTAGGTCCAGAACATCAATCTCATCTTCTGCAATATGAATCATGTATTTCAAATATACACTGTTCATATGATAGTCAAGTAGAACACAACGTAGCATAAAGCAGAAAAGAACATTTTTACAAGATCTGGCTAAATATGTCTGTGAATGCGGGAGGAAGTGATTAACAGACAGAAAATAACTCAAGAATGGTAATTTGTATAATAACAGTTCATAGGTCAAAATAAAGCTAATGATAAGAGAGATATGAATGTGAATATTTTGCTTAACTAACAATAAGACAAAAATATACACATAGTATTGGTCCAAAACCGGATCAAAAAGTTACCACTCATTATTCTTTTCGGGACACAACATTTCCCTACACCGAAATAGAAATACATTTTCAATTTATATTTGATTGAGGAATATTTCAAACAAATCTTTGTTTTCTTATACATGTTCAACTACTTTGAACGTTCGTTCGCATTATTTCGCTGCCGTAGTGTTTTTTTTTTACCAAAAATGATACTTTCATAAAGTTACTTACTTACCTATCCACTTACGGCTGTTACTCCCAGTGGAGCATGGGCCGCCTGCCAGCATTATCCAACCCACTCTGTCCTGGGCCTTCCTTTCTAGTTCGATCCAATTTTTGTTCATACCTCGCATGTCTACCCCAATTTCTCAGAGTAATTTGTTCTTTGTTCTTCCTCTTCTTCTTTGGCCTTGACGATTCCAGATTAGGGCTTGCATTGCGACGCAGTTGGATGCTTTCCTCAATGTGTGTCGTATCCACTTCCAGTGCTTCTTCATGATTTCCTCCTCCGCTAAAAGTTCACTTGTTCTTTCCCACATTAGGTTGCTGCTGATAGTGTCGTGTCTGACCAATGGATCCGAAGTATTTTGCTTAGACAACTGTTAATAAACACCTGAATCCTCTGGCTTTCGTAGTTCTTCAAGTTTCAATACCGCACAGTAGAACTGTGATGACATTTCTATTAAAAATTCTGAGTTTGGTGTTGTTTGACAGAGAGTTGTTCTTAGTTTCAGATGTACTTCATTTGTAAATATGCTGCTCTTGTTTTGCCGATCCTCGCCTTTACATCAGATTCTCCGTGTTCATCAATGATAATGCCCAGATATGTCAAGGTTTTCACATCTTCCAAATCTTCTCCGTCAAACGTGAATGGATTAGTGCATCCTGTATTGTATGGGAGAATGTTGCTTTTCCCTCTCTGTATTTTGAGACCTACTGATGTTGAGGCTGCGGCTTCAGTGGTCTCTTTCTCCTGCATTTGTTGTTGCATGTGTAGCAGAAGTGCCAGATCATCTGCGATGTCTAAATCGTCCAGGTGCATCCTAGCTAGCTAGTTGATCCCCTTCTTCACCCTGGATGTTGACGTCTTCATGGTCTGTTCGATCACCCGAGAAAGAGAAAGGTTGAGAGTAAGCAACATTGCCTGAAACTGTTCTTCACTTCGGACGACTCTGTCAAGTGTCCGCCAGGCACGATTTTACAGTTAAATCCATCAAAGGAATTCTGTTTGATATTGGCTATTTTCTCAGGCGCGCTGTATTGTTGAAGTAGCTTCCATAGTTTTGTTCTGTACACGCTATCAAACACTTTCTCATAGTCAATATAAATGATATAGGGTGATGAATCTCGTTCAGTTGATAGTTCCATAATGATCCGTAGAGTTGCGATATGGTTTGTACACGATCGACCCTTACGGAATCCTGCCTGTTGATCTCGAATTTGGGCGTCTACGCAGTACATCATTCTGTTGACATCGCCTTTCTTTGGTATTTTGATTAGAATCCCTTCTTTTCAGTTTTTTGGTACTTGTTCTTCATCTGAAACTTTGCTGAAGAGAATGTGAAGTGTCTTTGCAGTTACTACTACATCATCTTTCTGTGCCTCTACCGTAATGTTGTCTGGTCCTGCTGCTTTGACACTGTTGATTTGTCTAATGGCCATGCTGATTTCTTCAATTGTTGGTGGGCCAACATCCATTGAGAGGTCCGTGGGTGCTGATTCGATGTTTGGTGGGTTCAGTGGAGCTGATAGATTCAAGAGTTATTTCAAATATTCTACCAAACTGTTTCGCTATTCTTTGATGTCGGTGATTACGTTGCTTTTATTCCTGTCCACTAGTCTTTCTGGTTCACGATTATTTTCAACGAGTTTCTTTGTTGTACCATACGAGTGTTTCATGTTTTCTTTTCTTGCAGTCTTTTTCGCTGTCATTGCTAAGTCTTCCACATATTTACGTTTGTCGGTTCTCATACTCCTCTTCACTTGCTTGTTTATTGATGTGTATTCAGCTTGCTCCTTGGCTTCCTCTGCTTTTGTTCAGCTGTTATGGATTGCTGCCTTCTTGTTCCACCTTTTTTGAATCTTATTCAGTGTATCTGCAAAGATCCATTCCTTGTGGCCAAGGAACTCATTATTTGTTGAAGTGATTGTCTCTTTGATCCTCTTCCAGTTGCTCTCCATAGTGGTTCCTTCACCAGTGATTTCATGTTCTTAGAGTCACTAACATGAATGTTTCACGATACAGTAATTAAACAAACTAATTCGTTGTTTGGCCAAACGTCAAGTATGAGACAGGATGGGTAAATGATTTCGAAATTCAGGATCACTGACTGACTGAACTCTTACATTAAGTCAGTCAGTCAGTGAGCTACATGTTAGTTTAAAATCGGTAGAGTTAATTAGTAGAGTAATACTGTTTCTTCACTGATATTGATATAGATACATGATGAATTGAAGTGAATTGTTTTCTTTCCTTTATTCCAGTATATTGTACTAGGTGTATCCTGGATTTGTTGGTGCTGTGCAATGTTGATTGTAAGTTCTGAATAAATAATAAAATGTAAATACAAACAACCGTCCATTGATTATTATGCATTCAAAGATGTGGTTTTGTAGAGCTTAGAACTTTGAAGCATTAGTGTTTTCTATCCAGAGCATCCAACAAGAATTCATCATGAAGCACTTTGAAGGATGGCTGAAAGCGAGACATTGAGTGGTGAAGTATTTATCGCTTAGTTCGTTTCTTTAGTTGAATGGCTCAATAATTGACAGATCAAAATACAAGACACTTACTGTTCATTTGCTATGTATTAATGTTTAGAAATTGCAAAGTTGTCAACCCTATATCTATAAATGCCTATTATTTCACGGATAAATTTGTTGATATGAACACATCAATAGTGAAATAATCAATTGGAACTAGACCACCATGGAAAACATGGGATGACTGGAAGACCGTTCCGTCGTATTGTGGGACTCCTCAGTGACAGTGCGCATCCACAATCCCAGCTCGCGATATTCGAACACAAAACCTATCGATCTCGCGTGCGAACTATTATAATACTACTATAATATCCACAAAACTCCCTTCTGATACTAATGAATTAATCATCTATGTTTTGATTATTACAGGTGATTGTAGACGCAGCATATTATTTGGATAGATCCAGTGAAGAAGAACGGTCGCATGTTATGTACATTCTTTTCTTATGGTCTTATGAATACATCGCCCTAATTGTCGTTTCACAGTTTTGTTTAAATTCATTCATCGATTGTCATCCGTGCAATAAGACAATGAATAACACAATGATTGGACATTATGAATAGATGCTATTCCATTGAATGTTGTTATATGTTTGAAGATTATTGTAAATGGCTTTGTTATTTATAATAGATGTTCTGTTAAATAGACGTTCGCCTCTTATAATCATTCACAATGTAGAACCACGCATATTTATGCATCAATCGAAGTTGCCATACCTCTTAAGCACAACAAGATGAACACCGAATTCATAGAAGTAGTTACTCCAATGGTCGTAATATATTAAAGAAAGATTGTATATAAAGATAATGTACAGGAAGAAAGAATTAGTTGGTAGAAAGATTTGAAGCGACTTCAATCTCATAGTTTGAGGGAAGACAGAAAGTGTATGCACCTAATGCACGTGAACCCAAACCAAGACAACATCAGCCGCCTTAATTACAACTAGAAGTAGACAAAGAAAATTTATTGTCTCAATAGTGGCATCTAGTGTTTTTCGAACTGGACATTCACTGTTTGGATACAAGTACATCTAGCTAATGAGTTCCAAATAGGATGAAACCAACTTCCTGGATTCCACTAATAAACACACCACAACTATTCTATAAAAACTTGTGACAATGAATATACCTAGATAATTTGAATAGGATTTGCATATACGAACTAAATCTGATCAAAGTCCAGTCCAAATAAAAACTATGGGGTGATCCATTCAATTAAAAATTGAATGAAAATCGATGGCAGCCTAAATATATAGTCCGTATATTGAATGCCAATAAAGCTTTCACGGTGTGTGCATCACCGATAACCATATAAAGCTGGAGAAATGATCTTTGGAATTTTCCTACAACGTGTATGTATACAGAAGTATTTTGTTCATTTCTTTTCCCTATCATATCCTTCAAGAACTATCGATAACAAAAATGACCATTTTCGCAGCCCATTACTTTGGATAGTATTCTGGATAATATCATGACTAACAGGAAACCCTGAACGCTGTTATACTGATATTCTACACTTACCAGAAGAAATGGAATTGATTCTGCCTAATGGATTCGGATTCGTATCATATCACTTCACAGTCTAAGATGTCACCACTGAACTATTCAGACGATCAATGACCTTGCGTTGAACTAAAATATTGCCTATTGTGTTTCATGATGTATATCATATTTGATCAATATCATGTTTGATCGATCAGTATTGAATAATTAGAGGAAAATGATTTTATAAATAGCAAACAAATATTGATTTTGAGTAAGCTTGATTCCATTCAACAAGTGATCGTATTTCATTGGATCGCTAACAAGTTGATCGTAAAATTTTAATTCCTAATTCATTCAATATTTTAGGTAAATCTTCAGTGAACGCTACTGGGGCCTAAGGTACCAGTTTTTTACTATGCTGTTGGAAATTATTTTATTCGGGTTATGAGTTTAAAACGTTAAGAAACATTGTTCATAAACTGTTGTTGCATTAGGTAATTAAAGATAAGCTTGATTGTATATTTATCCATCTTGCATCAAGTGAGGAGCATAACCAATACGTGGTAAGATGTTTGATCTATTCATGAACATTCTAGTTTATTTTATTGAAAGCAAAAGAGGCCAAATCATAGTAATTAGAAGCAGGTCTGAATCTGTGTCGGACAAGTCTTGTTGTTTTGACTTGTGTTGTCAATAAATCGTCAAAAGTAGTGAGTAGATTAGCAAGCTTTAGACAATGATAATGATCTTATCTATTTTATTGAACAGTCTGCTAACATAAAGAGCTTGATCAAGCATTCCCATTTTATGAATGTTATTATTACAGATGAATCATACTTCAGTTTGTAGAAGGCTTGTGATCAGATACAGCAAGAATTGATTCTGATCGTTAGTCATTCAGTTCACTGGAGAGTAACTGGCATATAGAGACATCTAATCAATCAATCATTTATATGTTGATGAACTACTAATCATGTTTATTCTTGTTTTCTATAAAAGTGCATGATTTTTTGAAGAGAGGAAACCTATTATGTTGATACGTATCTTGTCTTCTGATATCAGTCCATCATTTCAAAATTAATATCGATCAATCATTTGACCTGTCTAACAGTATTAATTTGACTATATTCTATCAATCTATATTATCAAATGACTGTGCATTTCATCCATCTACATTAACAGTCCGAAAACATCTTTCCAATACGATCATGAAAGGATCATTTTTAAGTAAATCAACCGGCATCATATGTTGTCTCTGTGACTTCAATCTGTACAGGTAACTAAAAAACTAATATAACTTGGAGGAATGCCAGTGTTCTGAATCACGTGAGCTCTAAAAATACTGGGAAATGTTGAATATTATGACAGTAAGATCGAATTCTCACCAATAAATTAATGAACACTCATTCCATCTATCAACACATAGTCAGAAGTCATTTCAAGACATCTGCGGAAGCACATAAACTTGCGAAGGATTAATTACTCCATTAAGTCATATACATGGGAGGGCCATGATATAAATATGATTGACAAAGGAATATTTCTTGACTATATCCATTTCCACTTCACAGTAATTCGACAATGCTGTTCATTGATCCTTTGTTGGAGTAAGTAATGATAATAATGAATATTTGACATAAGTTTCCTTTGTATAGTGAGAATACGGAGTTGATCTGAAAACAAAATGCGATGCAATAGTGTTATACATTTCAAGAAATGAAGTCACACATATCATTGTCTAGACATCATTATAGAGGACTAATGATGGTCAATTTGAAAGCAAAGTGATCATTAGAAATAAAGGATGGATGTCCAATACTTCCGTGTTTTTAGTGATGCCTTGAGCTCAGTCCACAAATGAAAACTATGAAAATTCTACGATCTCTGCGAAAACTCATACTGATAAAAAGTATTGTATTATGTAAATCATAAGAAGTGACCCCATCACCCTGGGCTGTAAAATGCATTCAAAGTGATCAACTTATTTTACTTACATCATAAAACTTTGAGTTTTGCGTCGAGTGATGTTTCCAGAAACCTGAGCATGTGATTTGGAAAATTCCCCTTCAAGACGTTTAGAGTTATGTTTATGTTCATCATAGTTTTCTGCTCTCGGCTTTGATTGGGATATTCGAAAACAACTGATTACAACAAAACCGTCTAAGCATATCTTCCATCACTTGTGAGTGTATTGGTAAAATACACTTTCATAGTTCCATGTATCCATACACATACACGAAATGGCAAATGTAATGAGATGTGACTCAATGTTCTATTGTCTGGTTCTTCTCCATACTCTCACGTTACCTTCATTTCAGAATAGAACTATGAATGTTTGAATATTGAATCACTTTTGCATCGGTTGCAAATTTTATTGATGAATATCCATTCAATATTTATGTTTCAGTTGTCAGTCAGTTTCATATTCTCTTCAATCATGATATCGGTATTGTCAACCCGTTAAATGCTGTTAAAAAGTGAAATCCTACTAACCGTCATTTCTAGGTTAGTAGTAACAAAGATCTATGAGATTTTGATACTGTCCAATAAGCCTTAATCTGCTACCTTTTTAACGAATCATCATCATCACCATTATCATTCCTTCATCAATCCTTCAACTCAAGCAGATCATTGCTATTTCCATACAAACAATGTAATATGATCTCATTCTGTACTTGATGAAGTTTTATTCATTCATGAATGGCAACATTCATATAAGAAGAAATAAGCCTAATCTTATTTTCAGTTGTAGAAGAATATCAATAGAGAGAACACACAATAGATGTTTAATGAAGAAATTAAATTCATTGTATTCCATTCAGTATTCCCACTATTATTCGACCGACAATTCATGTCAAAAGGAGTGATAGGTACTGTGTTCGAATCCCGTGGGGCCCGGATTCGTGGATGCGCACTGCTGAGTAATCCCGTACTATGACGAAACGGCCATTCAGTGCTTTCGGGATTTCCGTGGTGGTCTAGCTTCAATTGACACATGACTTCAACTATGGAAGTAATATATATATATATATATAAACATGTATATGTGTACACATCATGTATCCGTTCAAATGGGAATTTTCAGGATGTGATCGACAAATGAACTCACCAACAATAAAAAGAAACGTTCATCACCACATTAACCTTCTTTGATGTCGTATAACGGTGTCTTGTTTATTTACAAATCACAATTTGATATTCATTATAACACAATATTTGCCTTGTTAACACATTTTTCCCATCTTCTAGTTACTGTTCGGCACGTTATTTATGTCTCTGTTTTGCCCTATGTTATTAGACTGTATCGTTTATTTTATACATTAATGGTGATAATTTATGCTTTAGCAACAGATAAAGTTTATCAAGCCCTATACCTTACTTGATTTGAATTTCGCTAAACCAAGACTCTGTGTTCGACAGTCTACAGAAGAATAGCTTAGAGTTAAAGCTGTGGAAAATCGCTTCCTATATTCTTGTATGAAATATAATAGAATGATCAAAGTGAAAATATTATTTATATCATTATTTTACTGATTAAATGCTTACTAGTGAACAGTATATAATGCTATAATCATTTTATGCTTCAGTAGTAAGTTATTTACTTACTTATGCCTATTGCTCCTCGTGAAGGAGCTTAGGCTAATTGCCAGCATTCTCCATTCAACCATGTTATGGGCAATCCTTAAGTTCAGACTAATATATACAGTAGATTTTCAAACTCATCGATAAAAAATTCCTTTGAAGAAAAACACTTTGAAAAAGTTCACAATACTTATGATGGCACATTAATTCATAAAAAAAAAAGTGAATTATCAGCATAAAGTTATGAAAATGGTTACGTTTAATTGAAATCTTGAACTGATCAATGACCAGGCATTGAAAACCTGGAAACACTGAACGGTTGATCCGTTGCAGTATAGTATTCCTCAACAATACTCCTCCACGGTACTGAATTCTAGATTCGAACACAGGACCTATGGTATCGCAATGTAACACTGTTAGATCTCGATATACATAGTGACTAGTAACTATGTGATCAATTTATGGACAAATACTATGTGTATATTTTAATCGTTTAACTGTTAATTCATTAAACTATTCATTCTCATGTCTCTCTATTATCAACAGCTTTATTTTACCCTATGAACTGTTATTATACAACTTACGATTCTTGAGTTATTCCCTGTCTAACAATTACTATTTCCCACATTCACAGCCATATTTGACCGAATCATTTACCAATGTTATTTTCTATTTTATCGTACTATTTGGTCTGCTTGATTGGTATATAAACAGAATATGTTTGGAATACATGATTCATATCGCTGAAGCTGAGACTGGTATTCTGGACTTACCTGGCTGGGATAGGCAGAAAGCAGGACCAATCAGGACTGTAGACTGCCCGCACGTGTTTTACGCTTCCTTGTTCCGATCGATAAGTCACTGCCCTCTAATCGGTGGTCATAAGGTATGTTAAACACTTAACCTTCAAATCATACTTGGACGAAATACTCGTTCAGTAATTCCAGGTTTCCATGTTGACTTAATATTGATCGGATTTCGGGATGGTAAACAATTTTGATTAAAGTGGGACAAATATCAAAGCAAGAACAATGGAGAGTAAAATCGCTCGACTCTGCGGCAGGCCGAATATACACAAACAAACATCATATTACATTCAATCGCATATTCCACAACATAGAATATATCGGGAGAAATTTCAAGAACATTGAAAGATTTATTTGATTCATTCAATCACTCCATGAAATTTCCCATACAGTTCTTGTATAGGTTTATGGAGATTCTAATCAACCACGACGAACTGATTATGTTCACCAATGTAGCAGCCTTATTCAGCTCAACTAAATCAAGCTCAAGGAAGGGAACTCTATACCTGCTCCTCGTCAATGACATGTAGTGGCTGTGCTTCGTTAATTAATCACCCTCGAACCGTTGTCGTATAATCTTCAACGATGTTTGAAATCAGAAGGCAAAAAGAAGCAGCTACTACAGTTTATTTAGCAGATAGTTCGGACCAGACAGCAGAGAGGCAAAATGGATGAGCAAGTGAACTACGATTGTAGCAGTAGCAAGTAGTTGTAGTAGTAGTAGTGAATGGGTGCAAATGTACACATATATATATATATGGGAAAATGGATGAGTCAGCGAATAGATTAAGCAGTTAATAATGGAGCTAGCAGAATGAATACATGCGTAGGCGCTAAACAATGTTCAAGCATATGTATTTCATACAAGCATAATAATAAAGATAGTACAACAAGTTGTTATATCATGGATGACTTTGTCCATTAAATAGGTCAACAAAAGACCTTGACTGAACTAAACTCAATTGCACGTGAGTCACTATAATAGCTCCCCCCTGCAAACAAAGATATATGGAAAAATGTCTGTGTTTGCACAAAAAAATAGTAAACTGAGTAGGGTAGTTACAATCGTTTGAAAAAAAAATGGTTTGTACAAAATTAAGATGAAGTTAGTGTGTGCTGTACATTTGGTTTGTGCCCGTCTGTGAGGTGATATAAAATAGTAGCAATAAATAGAAGGAATGCGGTATTGTTTTTACATTTTAAACAAAAATTATACGTGTAAGTGTAGGGGTACATAAGAAATGTTGAGTTTTATAGCGTATAACATGAAATTAGTAATGCATGTGTATACAATGAAGTGGAAGTTATAATTAATATTTAAAATAGTAGAAGATTATTAATAGAAGATTGCAGCGACATAACGTTGGGGCCATCTTACTCTTCGACCAGACTTTGTGGTTACTGGATTCTCTTTGTTTGTGTTCGTCGATGTCGTTGATGATTGGAACTGACGTTTCGATGATTCAACGGTTTTCGAAGTATCTGTATGTACTGGCTGATCGTAGGCTTCGATGAAAGCTGGTTTGACCGGTCGATGCTAATTACATCCGTTTTTCCAGCTTTGTCTACCATAATAGTTTTGTCGTCTCTTCTAATCACTTTAAATGGACCATCGTAGGCCGGTTGTAAGGGACGTTGCACATTATCCCTTCTGATAAACACATGGGTACTGTCACTTAGTTGTTTAGGTATGTACACACGGCGTTGATGTTGTCTCGGAAGCGTTATCCTTAGACTACTCATATGCTGCTTAAGACGCTGTACATAGTCCGCTATATCAGTTGGGACGCTTTTAACTGCGGTGAAAAACTCTCCTGGCAGACGTAGTGTGGTTCCATAAACCAATTCTGCTGGGCAGCATTCTATATCTTGTTTGATTGTTGATCTTAAGCTCAACATGACTAACGGTAGCTTGCTGGCCCAATCATTATTTCTGATGACAGCTGTAAGAGAAGCTTTAAGTTGCCGATGCAATCTTTCTACCATACCATTCGACATCGGATGGTAGGATGTTGTGCGAATTCGTTTGATTCCGAGGAGTTCTGTGAGTTGTTGGAAGAGGCGGCTCTCGAATTGAGCTCCTCTATCGGTTGTAATATTAGTAGGTACACCATAATAGGAAATCCAATGTTTTACTAGGGTTTTTGCTACAGTTTTGGCTGCAATGCCTTTTATGGGCACAGCTACAGGCCATCGTGTGAATCTATCAATGCAAGTGAAAATGTAACTGAAACCATTCGAAACCGGCAGTGGTCCTATAATATCGATATGTATGTGCTCGAATCTGTTATCGGGATGACGGAAATGACCTACTGCGGAACTGGTGTGGCGATGTATCTTAACTATCTGGCATTTTATATACGCTTGCGTCCAATTACGAATATCCTGATTCATACTTGGCCATACAAAACGTTCGCTGATTAGTTTGATGGTGGCCTTTATTCCGGGATGCGAAATATTGTGCATGGCTTCGAAAATGTTTCGCCTTAGCGGCTTTGGAATAAATGGTCTTGGTTGACCTGTGGAAATATCGCAGGTGATGCTTACTTCTTCCAATGGAGTTTCTTTGAGAACTAACGAGGTTGTATTGGCAGACTTTAGTCTGTTTAACTCGACGTCGATATTTTGTAATGCTGCTAACTTGTGATAATCGAGAGAGAGAGCGTTGACCATCGTTCTGGATAACGCGTCTGCCACTTCGTTACTATTGCCTTTGATACACTGTATGTTAGACGTGAATTGGGAAATAAATTCCAATTGTCGAATTTCCCTCGGCGAGTAGTTGTCCTGTTTGGCGTTTAATGCTTTTGTGAGGGGTTTATGGTCTGTGTAGACTGTGAAAATGGTACCCTCAATCATATGTCGGAAATGTTTTATTGCCAAGTAAATCGCTAGAAGTTCTCTTCTGAAAGTACTATATCTTGTTTGTGTCGGATTCAGTCTTTTCGAAAAAAATGAGAGCGGTTCCCATATGCCATTTACTAATTGTTGTAAAACGGCTCCTACCGCTACGTCTGATGCATCCGTCATGATAGCTCACGGTGTTTCGCTCTTTTGTCTAGTTAGTGTCACTTTTTTATTTAGTGCATTTTTGGCGTTCTCGAATGCTTGAATCGCGTCTGGTGATAATTGGAATGTCCGTGCACGTGAGTCACTATAGACACATATGTACAAAGCTTCAAGTCAAAGCTCAAAGCAGCACTCTTGCAGCTCGCAAAAAACGAAGACAAATAACTTATGAGTGTGCTTCAAAAGAACAGATAGTCACACAACTTCATCAAGCAATATAAATTCAACACACTAGCAAAAATAATTCAAGTATAAGCACAAAGAAACAGATCATCCTACAACATATAAAAAACAAATCACATATTATATAGAGATAATTGAAGCCGTTTGGTATAGGCAAAGCATACAAATTGGCAAAATCACTTCAATCAATCCTGTATAAACCATATGATGAAACGACAAAAAAATAGAAACACAAAAATCATTCACAAAATGAACTGTTCCACTAGCGAAAAACACTATATCGGACAAATTAGACGCCTTCTTCATCTTTGCCTGTATGAACATCAATTAGAGGTCGAACGCCATAACATATCTTCGTTTATATGAATGCATGTTGAAACCGCTGATTGACGTTTGTCTTGGAAAATGTTAAGGTTTAGGATAATGAGAATACTAAAATCACTAAAAAATCTTTAGAAACTTGGCACTGGGGCAATCAGCAACGAACACGTCAAAATAAATCCAATCTATCGACTTATAAAAGAATCCCTGACAAATATAGGATTAAGAATCAAGATAAAGGGAGAAAAATCAAAATAGAGAGGTAGACAATGACACGTTGAAGGTCGACAATAGCCAATCAAAACTAAGGCCAAAATGACAAGCTATAAGTCTTTTGTAGAAATATTTGAACAATTCTACCTGAAGTTTGTTCTGATGATGTTGTCCAGATGAACAATGAAAACTCCATGACCAAATCATCTAATTCACAGGATAAAACTTCACGTAAATCATTGACTTGTGATACAATTGATGATACAATCGACATACGTTTTACATCAACAGATAAACAAATGGATGTAGACACTATCTAGTACGTAATGATATAACGAAAAAACCGAAGTTTCCAAAACAACAAATTGTCTACAATAGCAGTTCTTCATTAAATAACACACAAAATATAGTTACAAACCTCAAATTGTAAGGTAGCTGGGGGCGTTTGACCGCGTCTTTCAAGTATGAAAATACAGAAAGCTGAAAGCTGTGTCTAAATTTGATAACACTTTATGAACAACCGAAACCAGTACCAAGAGCAAAAGTATATAAAAATTGTTTTGTTCAAACAAATGCACAAACTGTGCATTTCCGTTACAGTGATTATAATGATAAATACAATAAAAATTATTAGTACATGTGGACATTTCAGAATATTACAGTACAACTTGCGTTGCAACATAAGTGTGAAAATGTTTAAGAATACAACTGCTTACTGAATGTAAATAAGTAGTATAAAACAATATACAAAGGGAGCAAGTATGAACATTGTACAACAAACATAACAGTAGTTGATCATTCCTAATAAATGAAATAAACCAAAAAAAAAGGAAACGATGTAAAATGTATTATGTTACGAATAACATGATTAACAGATACTTTAGGTACCATCTATCTGATCGATTTTGCAATTACTTCTCTTCACAGGTTCCTGATGTCTTTGTATTAATGTCAATGTTTAATGGTATGATTGATTAACTATTACTTGAATTTATTGATAATCTGGATTAGTATCATTAAACTGAAAATTATCTTAATTATGATAGAAAAATGTTTACATTGTTGGAATTTCACTACATAATAATTACTACATTATTATGTTCATGTTTATGTCCAGGAAGGGCTGCATTTCTCAACATATTATGTTCTTTGTTCTTCATTTTCTCCTCATTTGGCGTTAAGGATTGCATGTGAGAGCTTGTCTTGTAACACAGTTGAGTGCTTTCTTCACAGTTCTATTACTAAGTTTTTTTTTGTACGTCTGCCAATGATCTCGTTATCTGTTTGCTGGATACAATATAAAATTATCAATCAGTTACCTTAAAGTGTTTTTACATCTTCACATTAATTTGGGATATTCTCTTTCTAAATTCTTATTCTCTTCACAAGTCTACAAACTGATTATAAAGCCTGTACACTACATTGAATTAGTTAGAAATAAATCTGCTATCAGACACAGTTCACAACAAAAATTACGGTCTACTTTTGTTATAACGTGGAAATAATGCTGCTGAAGGATTAAGGGATAGCGAATTATTGATCGGACCAAAGACGCACAAACACGTAGAACGACCTAGGGCTCTGATTGGTCTCGCTTCCCTGCCTAATCCAGCCAGTTGAGTCCAGAACACAAGTCACAGCCTCTGTGTTATGAATCATTATATTTCAAACATACTTGTTTATATACCATTCAAGCAGTCCACAACGTACCATAAAATAGAAGATAACATTGTACAATAATGGCCAGTAGGAAAATGACACGTTAAATAAATACTGACCAATAAGATGATACTATTTCATGTCCAAGGATAGCACTAGGCTTAACAGGATAATTTTTGAAATATTTTCCTGAATATCCCAACAACTTTATACAATAATATCTGAAGATCAATAATTACAGGAATTTTGATTCATAAATGTATGAAACAGTCAAGATTTATTGAAAATATGTATCCATTACTATCAGACTGAATGTAGTTGATTATACCAAATGTAGTGAATATAATCCTGTTTGATAGACAATACCTAAAACGTATTGTTAAATTGATCTAAATAGAAGCGTCCAACTAAAAGATGTGATTAGACACAAAATACGAATTAATTAGAACTAACCATTGACAACCAAAACTTTTTCCACCTAATATCAAACTTCGAAATAATCATTTGTTGAGAATTTGAGATCCCCAGAACTCACTTGAGAAAAGGCTTTATTTTGTAATTTTATTTAGAAAATTTGAATTTCTTTATTTTCGCGCCAAAAGCGCTCTTATCATATTATTATCGTATTACTCGCTTCTGAAATATCTAAAATGCTATTGGTCTGTTGCGTCTTCTAGTATGCTATGTGATAACTATCTTCAAGGAAGGTTTTGTACTGTACATGTATACGTTTTGAATTGTGTTTGTTGTTATCGCTCGTTTCTGACTGTTTGCAGAATATAATTCCCCATTCCAAGCTAGGACTTCTCCCTCTAGTTAGCGGGACTGAACCTCATCAATAGCTCGCTTACTGGTATTTAATCATAGAGACTTGTTTCTCGTACTCAGATTAAGTGAACTCGTGATAGCTTCAACCCTAGCATAATTACTCACAACCTCACCTCTAGTATGACATAGTGCCTTCAGATGTCTAAGTCGGGATCCATCACGGTACATTCTTAACTTCAATTACGTCGCTATACTCCGTAATCATTATGAATCCCCACTGATATCTGCTTCAATTCTGACATTTCCCAAGCTGCCAACTTTGGGGAAATTTCTCGGAATTTGAAGGGAAACCCTCAAAGTAAAATTCATCATTGATCAAAGTCAATGGGGAATTTCCTCAGGTCTGGAGAAATTTTGGGGTTTGGGTCTCATTTCCACGAAATTTACTATAGTGGCTTCCCCAAATTTTCCCCAAAATTCGCAGCTCGGATTGTTGAAATAAAATAAAATTTAGTTATGCATTTGTGAAGTTAAAATATATGAAACTGACCATAATGGTTAGTAAGGGTAAACTCAGAAAACTTTAGGGAAAATTTGGTCGATTTTGGGGAAGCCGATACAGTAAATTTTGCGGAATTTTGGGGAAATCCCCAAAGTTAACTGAACTATTGGGAATACAACTGACTACTGAATTTTTGTAAGTAGTATGAAACAATATACAAAAGAACAAATGAACTATGGTTACGTCTGTTAAAGCCTGCGAAGCCAGGTGAAAGGGAAACGGACACGATAGTTATATCATTTTGGGGAAGGTTCCTCAAACCTTTCGGTTTTCCTGGAAAACTGTTTTAACGCAAAAGCTTCACGAAAGCCTATCGACATCACGGAAGACCTAGGGAGAATGCTTACGTACATTTCTTACTGGGATGTTTTATTACTTTTCATCAATCGCGCATTGCCAAATAAACCTAATGTAGACCGATTTGTCGCTATTTTTAAAAGACTGATTTATGGCGTATATAAATGTTTATTACAGTTAATAAATTTACAAATAATCCATGAATACAAAGTTTCTCATTCTGTTGTAGAACTGTCATTGACAATATTCTGAAAAATAAAAAAAATCATTTTAAGTGTATAATAACGTGTTAAGATATGTGAAAGGTCGATGATTTACCAACAGTATAACAATGTTCTTAATAATGCGAACAAAGAACTTACAGTTACGTCTGATAACGCCTGCGAAGCCAGCTGAAAGGGAAACATACAAGAGACAAGTTATATCACTTTGAGTATTGATCACAAAGTAAAAAGCTGTTACACTAATTAAAGTACAGTGATTATAGTGATAAATACAATGATAATTAACATCTTGTGAATTTTGGGGAAATCCCTAAAGTGAACTTCAGTTATTGAGAATACAAGTGACTACTGAATTTTAATAAATAGT
Organism: Schistosoma guineensis; assembly: GCA_944470375.2. NCBI lineage: Eukaryota > Metazoa > Platyhelminthes > Trematoda > Strigeidida > Schistosomatidae > Schistosoma > Schistosoma guineensis. The sequence continues at coordinate 23,252,368 of OX103895.1, forward strand.
CTTAAACAATACAGGAAAGAGTAGAAAGGGAACGAGTAGGAACAATGTGGGACAAACTTAACATATGTATTATAACAAACATTTTAAGTGGTTTTAGCTAACCCTTTCTTTGGATCGCCATCCACGTTTATGTTAATTGATTACAACTTACCACAACCATGCATAACGATGCGTTTTCGCAGCGTGAATCGACTATCGAAATCAACCACCTGAACAATATAATGCTCACTAACATGATCGTGATAAACGTAATGATACTTATTCACCAGCCATTTGCTGAGAATGCAGACCACTTGCATCTGCTTCCTGTCGTCCACCAAAATGTACTTCCTACTTTGATGCTATGAATGAATGCCAAGGCGTGAGAAATTGAAAATTGATTACGTAGCCAATTTTCTGAAGTCCTCAGTAAAGTTGACTTCAATCCTAAATGGTAGTAAGTTCCCGATTCCAGGGTTTTAGGCTCCACGTCGTTGCATCGACGTAGAACACTACGGACGGACGTTGGAAGTTCTGGATATCTCGCACGAAGAAGATCCAATATTTGATCAGCCTTCTTTATGCTTATGTAATCACCTTTCATCATTTCAATGACTATACTGTCTAACTGTTCTCTGATTGAATGATGAATGGCTGGAGACATTTCTGACATCACACAACCTATAAAATTTTATTAATTAAACAGATACTACCACTGATTGGGTTGTCTGAACACTGGATGTAACTAAATGAAACAGTAGCTGTATCTGTGACAATATTAGCCCACTGCTCTGTAGCTACGGTAGTACGCGATTCTGTGACGACAACTGGATTGTCTGTCTCTTCGTCACAGCTCGGTAACTGACACTTCTTCATAAACTGTGTTTTAACTTCCTCAACCTTCTGTAATAAGTTGCTCGAGAACAGCCAAATAACCTCAGGTAGTTTGCAGCTTCAGCCCGTCTTTTTGCAATCTTATCTACCTGTCTATTATTATTCTGAAAGAAATATTTGAACTAAGTAAAACTGAACATAGACAGCAACCAAATTTTTCGACCTGCACTGCTAACAACTCACCTGCATAGCTTTTTGAATTTTGAAAAAGTGCTTCACAACCGACAACTCTTTGTATTGTGTCTGTTTGTTGATGTATTAAAACAAGACCTGAAATTCGATAGACTATCCCTCACCAAAAGTCTGTATTGCATTAGAATGTAAACTGATTTATTCAAATTTACTACTTTGAGGCTTATTTATATTATGTTGATGAAATGTTAGTGTGCAAAAAAGCGTAACGAAAATTTTGAGGATTTACCCAAAATTTCCCAAATCTTTGGGAAAGGCTATTTCACTTTTGGGATTTCCCCAAAATTCCCTAAGATTTCCACAAGTTCCCCAGGTCTAGGGAAATTTTGTGTTTTTTTCTCATTTCCGCAAAATTTACTATAGGGGCTTTTCCGAAATTTCCTCAAAATGGACTAAATTTTCTCCAAAGTTGGGAGACTGGGTATCATCATCATCATTTTATGTAACATCCCAAGCTGCCAGCTTTAGGGAAATGTTGGGGAAATCCCAAAAGTGAAATAGCCTTCCCCAAAGTTTTGGGAAATTTTGGGTAAATCCTCAAAATTTTCGTTACGCTTTTTTGCACACTAACATTTCATCAACATAATATAAATAAGCCTCAAAGTAGTAAATTTGAATAAATCAGTTTACATTCTAATGCAATACAGACTTTTGGTGAGGGATAGTCTATCGAATTTCAGGTCTTGTTTTAATACATCAACAAACAGACACAATACAAAGAGTTGTCGGTTGTGAAGCACTTTTTCAAAATTCAAAAAGCTATGCAGGTGAGTTGTTAGCAGTGCAGGTCGAAAAATTTGGTTGCTGTCTATGTTCAGTTTTACTTAGTTCAAATATTTCTTTCAGAATAATAATAGACAGGTAGATAAGATTGCAAAAAGACGGGCTGAAGCTGCAAACTACCTGAGGTTATTTGGCTGTTCTCGAGCAACTTATTACAGAAGGTTGAGGAAGTTAAAACACAGTTTATGAAGAAGTGTCAGTTACCGAGCTGTGACGAAGAGACAGACAATCCAGTTGTCGTCACAGAATCGCGTACTACCGTAGCTACAGAGCAGTGGGCTAATATTGTCACAGATACAGCTACTGTTTCATTTAGTTACATCCAGTGTTCAGACAACCCAATCAGTGGTAGTATCTGTTTAATTAATAAAATTTTATAGGTTGTGTGATGTCAGAAATGTCTCCAGCCATTCATCATTCAATCAGAGAACAGTTAGACAGTATAGTCATTGAAATGATGAAAGGTGATTACATAAGCATAAAGAAGGCTGATCAAATATTGGATCTTCTTCGTGCGAGATATCCAGAACTTCCAACGTCCGTCCGTAGTGTTCTACGTCGATGCAACGACGTGGAGCCTAAAACCCTGGAATCGGGAACTTACTACCATTTAGGATTGAAGTCAACTTTACTGAGGACTTCAGAAAATTGGCTACGTAATCAATTTTCAATTTCTCACGCCTTGGCATTCATTCATAGCATCAAAGTAGGAAGTTTATTTTGGTGATATTACTTTTATCTTGTCCGTTTCCCTTTCACCTGGCTTCGCAGGCTTTATCAGACGTAACCGTAAATTATTTGTTCTTTTGTATATTGTTTTATACTACTTGCTAAAATTTAGTAGTCAATAGGGGTTAGCGTACGCATACCGTAGAAAACTAACTCGCTAAAAAAACGCTAACCAGAAAAAATTATTCAAACCTTTTAAACTCTGCCCTGGGAGTCAGAAGGTCTTCATTAAGAAGAATTTTGTCGCCTCATGATGAAAGCCGAATTTCTTTCGGAAGTTACGAGGCCGATGCCCCTTCTGACAACCAGAGCGACCATTTATCTAGGTACATGGAATGTTCGTACAATGTGGGACACCGGGAGAGCCTTACAAATTGCCGCAGAAATGATTAAATACAACCAAGAGGTACTTGGGATCAGTGAAACACATTGGACACAAGTTGGACAACAACGACTAACTACAGGAGAGCTCCTGTTATACTCCGGCCATGAAAAAGAAAATGCCCCTCATACACAAGGAGTTGCATCTATGCTGTCCAAATAAGCGCTTATAGGATGGGAATCTCATGGACCAAGGATCATCAAAGCCTCGTTCAAAACAAAGAAAGAGGGTATTTCAATGAACATCGTCCAATGCTATGCGCCTACCAACGACTACAATGAATACGCTAAAGATCAATTCTACGATAGGCTGCAGTCAATCGTCGAGAAGTGCCCAACAAAGGACCTGACCATTCTGATGAGAGATTTCAACGCCAAGGTTGGAACGGACAACACTGGATATGAAGACATCATGGGACGACACAGACTGGGAGAGAGGAACGAAAATGGTGAGAGATTTGCAAATCAATGTGCCTTCAATAAACTGGTCGTAGGCGGCACTATATTCCCACATAAACGCATACACAAAACCACATTGACTTCACCGGATTACACTACACAAAACCAAATCGACCATATTTGCATCAAAAAAACGTTCAGGAGGACTATAGAGGACGTGAGAACCAAGAGAGGAGCTGATAAAGCATCAGATCATCACTTACTGGTCGCCATGTGTTACGTATGCCTGGACACCGGTTACCACGGCGTGCACTGCTTATCGATGGTGGAGATCGTTGGAAGAAAGTTGGGGCGGCCAAACCAAAACGTGGTATCAGTGATTGAAGATACTAACTTCTAGTCTGAGCCATGTTGATAGATGCAGACTACTTGGTTGGGGTCCACGTGACTGTCATAACCAAAGGTTGTAGACTGTGTGTGACATGGCTAAGAATCGATATCAATCGCGTAGGTGTATACACTCACTTCATATCTTTCTGTCTACCAACTAATTCCTTTATGCTGTACAATATCCATATATATGCAATCTTTGTTTTATATATTATCACCATTGACTTAACCACCCATATGTCTTTCTTCCTGTGCTAATGCGGTATGGCAACTTCAATCGATGCATATATGTTCTTGGTCCTACGTTGTAGCTCACTGACAGTAAAAGAATTCTTATCAACTGATATGAATACATCATTACTACGTCAATTTGAATACTCCATAGATCCTAACAAACTGTAGTGAAATGTGATACGACGCTAACGATTTTCCTTATAACAGTCGCAAATAGCTTAACTTGTAAACGAACGTTACTAATCATGAATGAATCAACACATTCTACTTAGTGTACAGCTGACTACACTGAACCGAACACAACAGGATCATGTAGGACAAATTCACCTATTTGATGTTAATAAAGTAACCGATTTAAAGAACGCATAACGTCGGGAAATAGAAGTAGATATGAAGAGGATGAATAACAAATGGAAGAGACTTGAAAGGACTGCCCAGGTCAGAGTTAGATAGAGAATTCTGGTGAGTGGCCTATGCTCCTTCACGAAGAGTAAAAGGCTTACGTAATTAAACCGACTTCGTAAACAATAATTAGTCATGGAAGTCTATCACCCTTGGCTCATCATTGTTCATAGTTCACTGAACACAAATATCATTATCAATATTATGTGAATGTTATGATGATTGTTATTGTTCAAAGTTGTAAGACATACAAAATGTGCATTCATTCAGTGTGCAGATCGAACTGTTTATATCAATGTCAATATCTTCCACAATATGATCTTTTCATATTATTGAATCTCCACATTTGAACTCAATTTATTCTAAACACTTTCAATGTCGAGTATTATGTTAAGTTGTTTCATTCCAATGAATAATAATAACAGTAAAGCAGATTATAGTCAATCAATCCATGAAATTGATGTTCATTTGCTGTGATATTAATTCTTTATTCAATAAAGTATTTACAGTAAATTCACTTGATATTATTTATTTGAATCTTCCCACTGATGTTTAGGACTGCGATCGTTCAATCTCTCATTGACATATGTGCAAACTGTCAGTATTGCCTTGATGTTATGTTCAGTAACAAGCATCACAATAAGTAAACATGGATGGTTGCTAACATTGGATATTGGTTGTTTACACTTGTGTGTTGTCGTTCACTACATTACTAATGTGAAATGTATATTATCGTGAAAGCAAAAAGAAGTATGGTAAAACAGTTACTCTTTCAGGTTTTAAACTTTGTTGACCATTATTAACGAACTATTTGTTGCTTGAGATCTATGTCTATGTAAGCAGTAGCACAGCACTATTGATAGTAGATAGATAGGTAAAATGATTGTTGTGTTCCTTCTAAATCTGGAGGTTGAAAACATTAGCTAGTAATGAGAGAAGTCATAGTATAGTAAAATCTAGAATAATCTCCCTCACAACCTACAAATTTAAGGTAAACATCGAGAATTCCTTCGAACAATTAGCCGTATGCTGTCATTATTGTGTATTTAAATAACAACTGATGGGAAAACTTATTGTCATTTTAATAAAAGAATGCACTATTGTGTAAGTCCATTAAGTAGTATATCATGATCACTGATTGTTGTATACCGGATCATACTACTTAAACATCTCAAGTAGTTTGAATAAAGTTCAATGGTTGAGATCATGTTTCAGTTGAAGCTAGACCCCTAAGGGAAACCTGAAGGCACAGGACGGCCGTTTCTTCCCAGGATGGGACTCCTCTGCACTGCATATACAAGATTTCGCATTACGGGATTCCAACTCACGATCTACCTCTGCCCCGGTGTAGACCAAGAACTGTGTTACATTTCTTTTGTTTGTGACATATAGCAAACGACTTACTTGAAAGTTGTGGCCGGAGACCTCAGTCATTACTAATCGTCGGCCTTCACGTTCTGTTTGCTATGTGTTTGCAAAGTTACAGGGAGAAGTAAACGTTTTGCTTTGTTTAACGCACCTTCTGTGGTACCAACAATTGTTATGTCGAGTGGTGCTTGGACTACGACGTCTACTTCTTCTGCACCTTCCTCCACACTTGAAGTGGTGGTTATTCGAAAATTGTACCTGGACTATCTGTTTAGTGACGACGTTGACTGTTTCTTCGTAACTCGGCGATTTCCTCAGTTGAGTTTGTTTGTATGTGCGACACCGAGTGAGTTGTGATCCTCTCGAGAATTATATCGATTATGTCCGCTTACTTACTTACTTACGCCTATTACTCCCGATGGAGCATAGGCCGCCAGTCTATCAAAATCGATATCTTCGTCTCCAATTACTAGTATCCATGGAAAAGTTTGTGTGAGACACCTGAGCCACAATCGATATAATAGACACTTATCTATTATACCATTCCCCAATTCATTTGTCATGTGGCTCTACATTAGCTAAAAGTTGATCAATTATCTGTTGGTCGGTGGCAGATGTAACACAAATTACCTCTTTTTCTAAGCAATCATATGGTGAGTCTGGATCCGGCTTCAAAATGACGTCACGCACTTGTTCAATAAAAACGTCTGACAGCAACAAGTTTGCGTATCTAAATCTCGTGCACTGACTCATGATTCTCTTTGCAACAAAAGAGCTTGCTAAGCGTGTAAACCATAGTTCAGCATTTCGAGTGTTAATCACAGGTAAACGTACAGAGATGGCACCCACAGAAATACACTTAGATGAAAGTCTTAGCGAATTGTCAAGCGGCATGATACGAACAACTAATAACAATAGCAATAATGGTAATAAGCTGAGCATCTAAATATACAATATGAGGAAATAACAAACAACAACTAGAAACGTTGATGAGAGGCTCACCGAGTTATTTATCATATGATTGGAAAATATGCAGCAGACTTTGCGGAGAAGTAAATTCATGTTCTAAATGCAGTTCACCAAATTTGTTCACATTAATCTCCTCTACATCTTTCTCCAATAAAAATAGTATTCCATTTAACTGAGTATTTAACCCGGTAGAATGATGGATTCGCTTGAGATTTTTCAGAAGCCCGAACATCAGTTATAGAAATAGTTTATTGTTAAATGCACAAGGGTGCAGGAAGCAAGTACACGAGGTAATGCGTGTGTGTGTATGTGTGAGTGCTTAAAAATCCACATATATATTTATGAATATTAATCGATCGTGGATAAATTATTGATTATGTGTATGTTGAATCCAATGAGAGAATAGATTAAGGATGATAGATGTACAAATAGACATGTGCCTAACCAGGCTCACATACAAATTTACATAGTAGATCAAGTGTCCAAAGAACAATGAACAGACAAATAATACAATGAGCTTACTACAAGATGGGGTATGTTTAACAGTGGAATCCAAGATGATAGTTTGGTCCTATTTGCGACTCATTAGCTAGATGTATCTGCATTCAAATTGATATTCACTTCAGGGTGTGAACCTAGTACCCTCCACTTCGAACGCTCAATGTCTTATTTACTTTATTTCTGGTGAGCGTTTTTTTAGTTAGCTAGTTTTCTACAAGATGGCGTCGCTAACCCCATGCCAAACCCTCCTCCTTTATGCAGACTTGATACTAGCAGTAACTCTAGAAGAGTTAATGTCTTACTTACTGATTACAATTCAGTCAAAATATTCACAATCGGATAATATAAACCATGATAAGTTGAATCGAAATCCAATTCTAGCAACATTTCATCCATTCTTATCCGTATTTGTATATTTTATATCCATTAAAATAGACAATATGGAACTTTTTAATGGATCCTTTAACCATGTACACTGAAAAATGTTCGAGAACAAAACAATGAGAATGATAGATGATTCTGTTGATAGAGATTTCTCCACAAAACGAGTCCAACTGATGACTTTACAAAGACATAACTGGATCAGCAGTATGCAAAATATCTTAGAAATGTGATATGTAGCACAGATGGAATGAATGTTTTGAATCTAATCTCTTTTTGTGTTAGTTTAGTTATTAGTGTTATATCCCGACAAGAATTGTGAATGGTAACTTAATGGACCAATACGACACAAATATCTTGTATTGTATAATTGTTAAGTAACTAAACTATGCATATTCATGTTCCTCCTATTAGAAGCTTTATTTTCAACCATAGACCATTATTATATGATATACCGTTCTTGAGTTATGCCCAGTCTATTAATTACAGTCTCCAACATTCACAGTCACTTTTGGCTAGATCTTGTACGAATGTGTATTTTCTGTATTTTCTGGTAAGATGTGGTCTATTTAGGTTGTATATAAACCCAGTACGTTTAAAATACATTATTCATATTGTAAAAGCTGAGATTGATGTTCTGCACTCAACAGGCAGGAAGAAAGATTGATAAAGACTCTAGATTGCTCTTACAGGTTTTATGCGTCCTTGATCCGGTCGATAAGCTGTTGTTCTCTAATTGGCAATATCATTAGGTTATACATAAAGTAGGGCACAAATTATAACAATTAGTAGTTCAACAAATACATCTCTATTAAAGGTAATTATAAGATATAGTAATTTCTTAATCACGGAGGTTGTAAAGTAGTTCAGTACTTAAAAATATTTTTTTGTTATACATTTAGTATCTGTATGCCCTCGTAATCGGATCATTAGACTATAGAGTGTTAATATTAATCGATAAAATGACTAAATCTGAATGTACTTACTTACTTACTTACGCCTGTTACTCCCAATGGAGCATAGGCCGCCTTCCAGTATTATCCAGCCCACTCTGTCCTGGGCCTTCTTTTCTAGTTCCATCCAATTCTTGTTCATTCTTCTCATGTCTATCTCCATTTCCCGGTGTAATGTGTTCTTTGGTCTTTCTTTTTTCCTTTGGCCTTGAGGATCCCATGTGAGGGCTTGCATTGCGACGCAGTTGGATGCTTTCCTTAATATGTGTCCTATCCACTTCCAGCGCTCCTTCTTGATTTCCTCCTCCGCTGGTGTCTGGTTTGTTCTCTCCCACAGTAGGTTGTTGCTGATAGTGTCGTGTCTGGTCAACGGATCCGAAGTATTTTGCGTATACAGCTGTTAATAAACACTTGTATCTTCTGGATGATGGCTTTCGTAGTTCTCCAAGTTTCTACCCCATAGAGTAGAACTGTCTTGACATTTGTATTGAAAATTCTGACATTGGTGTTGGTTGACAGAGAGTTGTTTTGAGTTCCCGATGTTCTTCAGTTGTAGATATGCTTCTCTTGCTTTGGCGATCTGCGCCTTCACATCTGCATCAGATCCTCCGTGTTCATGAATGATGCTGCCCAAATATGTAAAGGTTTTTACATCTTCCAAATCTTCTCCACCAAATGTGATTGGATTGTTGCATGCTGTGTTGTATTGGAGAATCTGAATGTAATCTGATTTAATCAAAATGAAGATATTTTATTTGTTTATTTAAACACATAAATATTGGTACAAGGAGGCATGAAATAGATATGCGCCACACAGATTTCATTTGATATTTGTGAGGGATGTGATACTGCCCGGGTGCTCAAACCGAAGCAGGTGGGTTTCTTAGGGGGCCACACCCCAAGCCTTCGACCTGCAGGTCTAATCCACAAGACAGTGGAGTAACGTCAGGAGATGCAGTCGAATGGTAGCCGATGACCAACGATTGGTTCATACACCATTAGTTCCTTCAGGATCCTCGAGCCCATGTGCACCATTGGTTTGGAATCAGGGTTTTCCAACTCTCCTAGGTAAACTCTCTGTGTCCACGAACCCGGTTAGAGCGACGGACATTCGCTTTTCGTCCTCTCAATTTCGAAAACAACACTCCCGCCGATATTCAGGGGTTTAACAATTCATAGCTGCCTATACAGTGTAAATATATTTATTCTAAAGTAACCTCAGAAAGACACTGAGCTATTGTTAATGGCTGTGTTGACTTAAGCATGACCTCAGAAGTAAGCTGTTAAAGATGTAGAATATTCATATGTGACAATGAAATTAAGAGTTTATACATGTATATTTGTTGTTTGGATCTGTTCATTGGACTGCAATTGATTAGTCTGTTTCGACGTATATGAATTCTACCTTGATGTCGCCATTAAGTCAGAGGCATTATAAGCAGAGAGGGATGGTGACTAGCAGTGGAATCCAAGACACATATTTCATCCTGCTTGAGACTCGTCAGCTGGATGAACATACACCCCAAAGTTGATCCTCACGCTGTGTCCGAGTCCTGGATTTCACTGCTAGCCTCCATTTATCTCCGCTTAATATGAGTTTATGCATTTGAAAATTACAATGCTGACACTACAAATTTATTGGGTAAAGATGAATGCAATAATCTTAAAAACTGATTATTACGAGAAGACAATATCACTGGGGTGATATTTATTCACAGGAAGCACTATAGCGGTGTTACAACTACAGAACAACTAGAATAAACATTTCCATACTAAACTCCATTTCTGAAGCCTCATCAATCAACCGGTCGATGTTGAATTAGGCTCAAAGAAAGCTAAGGATGGTAAAAATTAAAACACCTATGAATTTATTAAGGGTTGAACTACCTGGTTTGGATTTTTGCCTTTATCACAAGCTGGGTGATATGGTGTAGATGTACCCACTATTTATCTTTTCTTAAATCTTGGGTTTTAAGACTATCGTGTAGTTTTTTTTATTTTATGAATTCATTCTTTCTTCTCGAATCAAATTCTCTATGAAATATTATTTTCCACCGGTTTTAGTACTGTTATGACTTCTGTCACACTAATATTTGTCTTAATCTTGTTGTGCTGAAATGATGTTGCTAACACACATATACTCCAGGTTTTATGTTGCATATGAATAATTGGTTAGACCTTCAAGAAGCAATGTTCCTGTCAACATACTTAAAAAAGCAATTTCATGTGATGTATAATAAATGAGTGTTCAGTCAGTCAGCAACAACAAGGAACTTTGTACGTGCGTACATCACTTCGAGTTGCCATAATACATTAGCACAGAGATGCAGTTGTTGATTCCAAACCCATGGTGGTAATAGTAAAAGCATAAGCAATAATCGGAAAGATGTTACTCAAGGAGTATAATCCAGTGACGTAAATTTGGAAAGAGAAAAAAACGAGACACGAAGAATTCAGAAGATTAGAATTTAGGAGAACACAAAGAGTGGATGCATGTGCGCCATTGCAAACGATTTTCAGCCATGTCATTCAAGGTTTCTATCATCTCGCGGATCCCAACCAGGTAGTCTACACCTACCAACATGACTCAAACCACTTGTCAGTGACTTCATGGATTTGTGCTGTTTTGGTCTGGCCGCTCCTACCTTTCTTCCAACCTACTCCTACATCATAAAACATAGCACGTCGGGGAAGTCGGTGGTTTGGCATACGTAGCACGCGTCGCAGCCATCTCAACTGATGAAGTTTGACTACTTCCATTTATTTGCCACCCTTACCTAGTACCCGTTTCCTAACAACTGCATTACTTACTCGGTGGTCCCAGGATATACGAGCAATGTTGCGAAGACACCTATGATCAAATACTAGTAACCTACGAATATCCTCTACTCTTACCGGCCATGTTTCACTGCCACAAAGTAGAACGGAACGAACTGGTTCACTGTAAATCCGTCCTTTGGTTGATAGACGGATATCTCGCCTACGCCATAAATGTCGCAAGTTGGCAAAAGCTAGTCGAGCCTTCTGAACTCGCACTGAGATCTCCTCACACACTAGACCACAAGGGCTGATGAGACTCCTAAGATAAGTGGGGCAGTCGACACGCTCACCTACTTCACTCCCTATGATTAGTTCGGGTGTCGAATCTAAACAATACAGACTAAAATGATAGTATACACACTAAGTACTATTCAACTGACCAATAAATTATATTAAAAAACAATGAAATTGAACATAAATACTATCACACACAGAGAGAGAGAGGGTACGAAAAGAAGTAGTTTAAGATACCCTTGAATTTACTTATTGCACAAATTCATAGTTAGTCATAAGTAACACATATTGGTTCATGATGTCACTATACCATATCAATACAGTGAGATGAAATGTTCAAGACAAATACTAGAGTACTAGAAATGTTACGATACATTATCAATAATAATAATAGAACATATTAATTATACACAAACTCATTAGTGGTATCCAACACGATATTCATCAAACTAACCACAACCAAACGGAAAAATAGAATACTACAATAAGTATCAATTCATCAAATACAAAATCCTAAGTAAAATGAAAAATACGTAAGATTCATTGAAAAATATTTTTTTATATATACATATATAGATAGATACTGTAGTGAAGAAGAACACGAGTGAGGACAGCCAAATTGTATTTAGGGCAAATTACAGAATTACTTGGTAAAATAGAAAAACCATATAGTAAATCGTTAATTTGCAAAATGTCATTCTATCACATCCATCATCTCGCATTTCATTGTTCATGCGATTTCTTACAAAGTCCATTGTTTTCTCGCTCTTCTTTTCTTGATCTTCTCCATCTTCTGCTGCCAGACATTGCGTTCTTTTGACTCACGTTATATACTACTTATATCAATATAAGTAGCACGCACCACAGATACTACTTACAATATATATTAGTAATATAGAACACAAATTTACATGAAGAAGGTTGTGTGTGTTTTTTTTTCTTCATATATTTCAACACAAACATTGATAATAAAGAGGTACTAATCAAAATACATATACACCATACAAATCCCTTGATTTGTGTAAGGGTTAGAATACTATCTAGATACACAAACTGAAAAAGGTGTTTTGTTTTACTTTTACAGTTTTAATAGAAGTTATATTCACATGTAATTGTTTCATCATATTCATTGAAAAAAGGATCCTTTCAATTAGAGATTGATGATGAATACTTTGGAAATACATTTTTACATTATAAACATGATGAAAACCAATTGGAAACTAAAAACAAGATTATTAGAAAGAGAAAAAAAGACAAAAAAAAAAGAGAAAAGAAAAGAAAGAGGGGGCGAGGGAGAGGGGAGAAAGAGAATATAATTATTGGAATAAATTACGTCGAGGATGTAATCCACGATGACATGATGGATTATGTAATGTTGATTGTTGTATAATTGGTACTATGAATTTAGAAGGGAATAAATTATGATTATTTTTAGATAAATATGTATATGAATGATGATGATAATTAGTATCAATAGATGATTGTATATTATATTGTAATTGATGTAATACCGGTGATAATGGTATATCTAATGAATTCTCATCCCATAAATGACGTGAATTATTATTATTATTATGACTAGGATTATCATATGATAATGGAATAATATGAGATTTTGATGATAATGATGATGGTGATGATAATGATAATGAAGAGGATGGTGAATTCAAATGATTAGGAGGAATATTCTCCAAGTTCTCATGAATATGTTCAGATAATTTAGGATTAGATATACTATTAGATGGTTCATCAATTCCACCAAATAATTGTTTACGTAAAGCAATACACGTTGAATTACTTTGACTACTGTGAACTGTTGTTGTATTATCGATAGAATCACTAAAATTATAAATAAAATACACATAGATGATGAAGAAATGGATAAACAAAGGAAGCTGTTTTTTTGGGATGGGGGGTGGGTGGAAGGAAGGAATATATTATCTCGTTGTATTCAACGTTTGTACCTGTTTAATTCAATGAATCATAAACTTTTGTTGAATATATCTAAATCACTGTCGGCCTGCTTGAATATCTGAGCTACCTGTTCCTGATATTAACATATCACAAGTTACCTGTCTTTTGTTTATTACGTATGCCTGAACACCGATTACAACGACGTGCAATGCTGACTAGTGTTGAGGATGGTTGGAAGAAAGTTAGGGGTGACCAAACCAAAACGTGGCATCAGTCCTTGAAGTTATTAACTACTAGTCTGAGCAATGTTGGTAGATTCAGACTACCTGGTTGGGGTCCGCGTGACTATCGTAACCAATGGTTGGAGACGCTGTATGACATGGCTCAGAATCGATCACAATGGCGTAGGTGTATACACTCTCTGTCTTCCCTTAAACTAAGAGATTAAAATCGCTTTATATCTTTATTTCTACTAACTAATTCTTTCTTTCCGTACTATGTTCTCATATGCAATCCACCATTGAATTAACTACTTCTATAAATCCGGTGTGCATTTTGTTTTGCTAATGAGGTATGGCAGCTTGGACCGATGCATATATATGCCTGGTCCTACGCTTATACAAAAAATATGGCAAACATCCTCGGAGCTTTGCTAAAGATGTTGATGAATACATAATAGTATATCTTCGACAATTTATTTAGCAAGACTACATACTTTATGCCAATTACAGAATCTCTAGACAAGAAATAAACTACTGAAAACAATAAGGTCAAAAAAGTATATCTCCATAAGTAGTACAATCTGTGTTAGGGTTGAACAGGAGTAGTTATAATGGGAATTCCTGACAGAGGACACATCATTTTGGATGAAAACAAACCAAATAGATCATTATACATACAACATATGAAAGAGAATTATAAATGAAATCAAATATCAACAAAAAAACACGACTTTTAGTATAAAGATACAAATATGTATATGAATCAATTATATTTCTTTCATATACTTACCTAACTGCAATTGAAGGACGATTGAATACATGCAATGGAGCAAATGTTGATTGATGAATAGGTTTAACTACTGGACATGTGGTAAATATAGATGCTTTAGAATTACTGATCATATCAGATTGTTTTTGATCACTAATACTAATGGTATTGGCCGAAGTAGTATTAACAGTGGTACTAATAGTAGTATCCGAAGTACCATAGTCACTACTGTTACTGTTAGCAACGGTATTGACGGAACCGTCAGAAATGCAGTTGATATTACGCTTAGGTGCATTTATCAGGTAGTCATCCATGAAATTATTACTACCAAATGAATATGGTGTATGATTTCCAGTCAAATCATGAGAGTTAGGTGATCCAGTGAAAACTTGATGAGTATTAGTGGAACCTGCCGTAGTAGTTGCAGCAGCTAATGTGTTCAAACGAAATACAGGAGGTTGTGTTGGTGTACAAACTGGAGATATTTTTCTACGTTTTCTATGTATAAGAAAGTTCAAAAGGAACAATGTTAACAATAAATATTATTATTCATTCATATTCCATAGGGATTTTAAATACCCTTAAATTGAATTATTTGCTCTATAAAGCTGAGTATTTATTTATTTATTTAAACACATAAATATTGGTACAAACGGGCACCGAATACATATACGCCACACAAGTCACTTGGTTTGTGTGTGAGCTGTGATACTGCCCAGGTGACCAAACCGAAACAGATGGTTCTCTTAGAAGGCCACATGCGGAGCATACGACCTAAAGGCTTAGTCCACAAGACAGTGAAGTAACGTCAGGAGATGCAGTCCCATGGTAGCCAGTGATCAACAATTGGTTCATACGCCATTTGTTCCATCAGAATACTGGAGCCCATGTGCACCACTGGTTTGGAATCAGGGTTTTCCAACTCCCCTAGGTGGACTCTCCGTGTCCACCAACCCGGTCAAAACGCCGGACGTTTGCTTTTCGTCCTCTCGATTTTGTAAACAACACTCGTTGTGCGAGAAGGCAGTGAGTAGGACTTCCCTGACAGAGGCTGTATACGCGTGACCATGTGAGAGCATTTGGAGAGGGAGAGCGGACTCTCCCCACTCTCGACCGTACCAGGGTATTTGGGGTGTTGACATTATTTTCAGTGTAATTTTATGTAGGGATTCGAAACATCGGTATCTTCAGTTAACAACTCTGCTTTGATTGGAACTGATGACTTATTGTGGTAAGTAGGTATAACTAGCTCAGAGAGTTTGATTACTAGGTTACTGTTTGGGGTCCGAAAGTTCTTAACTGTTCTTAAACATACTCTGCACAGCCAGGAGCCCACCAAAGATGCGAATCGAGACCCTCAAGTCTCCTAGGACAAGTTTGACTGTTCAACTTCAATCAAACTAATACGGCGAGAAGATTTGGTATCATCGGTGACAACCGTTTTACACCCAACATGACTGAACTTCATCATTCACGACATTTTACCAGAACTTCAGGAAAATTTTGAAGTCACTGGTCATCTGAATATTCTAATTTGGTTGAAGAGGTTTTGTAGAGATTGGTTACATCTGTGATCATTACAACCTAAAAAATAAAATTTAGCTTTAGATCAAGATACCGGATCACTAAAAAAATATCTAAAAATCAAGAAAATTACAGCCAACCAACCTAGACATTAACAGCGCTCCAAATTCAGCACCATCATCATCATCTTCGACACATTTATCAAATGTGCTAGACACATTTGGGGTAGTTTCATTCAGAAATTCTTCTCTTCCAAGGAACATTGCCTCCTCGTCAAATATCTGAGGTGAAACAATGGTTTCACGTGTATTCGATTGAACGAATCCAGAAGAATGTCTAGTCCGACGACGACTTGTAGTAGTAGTAGTAGTAGTAGTAGTGGTGATGGGATGACTATCATCAGCATCTTTAGATTTGTACGTTCTACGTCGAGGAGTAGATCTTGGGAATGAGCCTACTGTATTCAGACTTGACATAGGTTGAACATCGCTTTGTAAAAATGGTTTCATAGTAGAGATAGGGGGAGTTGTAGTAACTTGTGCTGGATTTAGACAGTCTGTATTTATCTGAGTTGTTGTTGTAGACAATTGAGAACAATTGTTTTTTGCATTCGGAGTACACTTGGGCGTCACATTAAAAATGTCTTATTGTAGAAGAAAAAAGAAAAAAAGTCAGGGAAAAACAATCTGGATGCATTAGACTATTATTAGGAATCTGGTCTATGAAAGCAGAAGACGTACATAAGCAACAAATAATCTATTATAGTTCACTTTGAAGCATTAGTCGCGTATAGTGGAACTGAATGAACAAGTCGAATGATGAGACTAAAAACTCTCATCAATTAGCAGTAATTAAAGGTGTGTTATGTATATTTAACCACCATCTACACTGATGTCCAATGTTAGCTGACAGAAGTAGGATGTTAAAAATTAGAGGGCATAAAGATCAGTACATAAAATCAAGTAATGGAAATCATTAAATGTCGATCTGATGCAAACTTTCTGTGATCAAATCTAGCTTAATACCAATAACCAGAAGTCGGATATGTTATGCAATAGCATGGTGCAAAGTTAACTACAGTGGCATGTTTGCACTATTTATTTTTAGTATTTTGTTGATTGCTTTCTTCGTTGTACAAATATGAAATATGACTACCTGGTTCTATACACATTTATGTCACATTCTATCATACTGGTGATAACTGACTAATTATTGCAGTGAATGAATTATAGAAACATAATTTATGATTAAGATTGTAAGTAAAATATGATCTACACCACATCATGGAAGACACGAACAGATCAGTCGGTCAGTCAGCTACAACGTAGGACCAGGCACATAAAGTTTAAGGGAAGATAGAGAGTGTATACACCTACGCCACTGTGAAAGATTCTGAGCCATGTCACACAGTCTCCAACAATTAGTTGCGATAGTCACGCGGACCCCAACCAAGTCGTCTGCATCTACCAACATGGCTCAGACCGGAAGTTTGTGACTTTGTGAATTGATACGTTTTGGTTCGGCAGTTACTAACTTTCTTCCAACCATCCTCAACATTAGTCAGCATTGCGTGTCGTGATGATCGGTATTCAGGAACACGTAACACGTGACCCAACCATC
This sequence comes from Schistosoma guineensis, assembly GCA_944470375.2. Classification (NCBI taxonomy): domain Eukaryota; kingdom Metazoa; phylum Platyhelminthes; class Trematoda; order Strigeidida; family Schistosomatidae; genus Schistosoma; species Schistosoma guineensis. The sequence continues at coordinate 23,270,025 of OX103895.1, forward strand.
TCAGTCGATGAAGATTCACAACCTCATCAACTGATTTAACATCATTCCCTAATACCCTGTGTCCAACACCACTATTACTTACCCAGTGATCCCAGCACACGCCAGCGATATTTCTAAGGCATCTTTGATGAGTTACTGGTAGCTTACGAGTAGCTTCTACTCTTAATGACCACATTTCGCAGCCGTTAAGTAGAACAGAATGAACTGCTGCGCAGTGTACTCGTCCTTCTATTGATGGATGAATATCTCGCCTTCGCCATAGGTGACGTAAGTTGGTAAAAGCCAAACGAGCTTTTCGAATCTGTGCTGAGATTTCGTCAGACAACGACCCATTAGGGCTGGCCAAATTTCCAAGATAAGTGTTGTCAACGCGTTCGACTATTTCACTCCCTATCCTTAGTTCAGGTGTTGATGCAGACCAGTCCTGGAGCAACAAATTGCATTTAGAGGGGGAGAAGCGCATCCCAAGCATCCTGGCATTGTTGCTTAGATTACGAAATACAATACTTAGGTCATACAATTTCACCCTAAAACGATTGCTTAGTATCAGAATACTAAACACTATAATAAATAGTAAGTCTATCAAATCTGATATAATATTGCTTCAGATGAGTTTATATATCAACTTACTTTTACGAGGGGTTTTTATTCGTTTTGGACTATGAATCAATTGACTTAATGCTGTATTTAAACGATGATGATCTGATGAAGAAATCATATTGGCTAATAAATTAGAATTACGACGTAGTAAACGTGGAGGTGTTGATGGATTAATATTTTCATTAATAAAATCATTATTTATATGTACAGAATTTGATTGAATATTAGAAATTTGTGTTGAGAATTGACTTAAACTAGCTTCCTCTTCTAATTGACGTCGTCTCCAACGTTCAGCACGTGACATTGCCACGGACAGACATGAATCCTTATATTGTATTGGTAGTTCTTGACTGAATTGAAGTGATGATTCGCGAGTTAGTCGATTATTATCTTCATTGTCATCATCGGAATTAAATGGCAGACTGGAACTATTACTCAATAGTGTTGGAAGACAACCACCACCACCACTGTGAGTCTGAGCTGTTATATTGGCAGCTTCTTGTGCTTCAATGTACAAAAGACTATTTAGCATAGAGTTAGCTCGACGTAGTCGACGTAATGGACTGACTGTTGTTAGCAGTGGTTTTATTGGCGATTCATCTACAATAATTGCCTGTTGAGAAGAAAAACAAAAAAGAAGTAAATCAGTAATGCTCTTAGTGTTTTATACAATTAAACTGTGAACTGATTAGTAGGGATATTTGTGCTTTAACCATTGCGATTATATAAATAGTGTGGTAGAACATTGATCGTTAAACAATAATAACATAGTAAGGAAATACTGCTGAATATATGCTAGTAAGTGACTTCTCTTTGTTGAACATATTATGGGAGGTTATTTCCGGTCATCTCACATATGGTATTACACTGAAATCATAATGAGGCATTAAGAAATGGATTATATAAAGAAGGAGTTGAGATTTTCGTGATCATATGATTTGAAACAAGAATTAGAATACAAGTATAAATAAAGAACACCAATCACAGTGGGTTCGTTGAAAAAGAGAAATCTTAGGAGAACAACAACAATTTAACATAAATAGTCTTCAAACTACAAACCTACCACTACCTCGGCCAATAATAAGGTAGTAGGCGATGATCGAGTATACGTAATACACGTCTCAACTATATCAGTTGGTGAAAATTCCCAGCATTATCAGCCAACTTGTTGTCTTTTCTTCGCTATGTTTTAGGTAGTTTCACTGACATAAATTTTCTGTTACAGATTAGAACGACAAGATGTAACTATTATTTCTATATTAGTAGCTCAACCTCACTATTTAGTTTCATGCGAATGGCATAGGTTTTGTAAGATTTACGCATAAAGAACTAGTGTACAGTGACGTAATCCGGATTACACTAGGATACACTGGTAGGTGTAAATAAATTTCCAACACCCATGGTTCATAATCTGTAAGATTTTTTAAAACAGTAAGAGTTTACTTGATATTTTTACAACACAAAACATCTATGCAATGTGTACTAATCGATGTTATTTAAATTATTTGTTTAAACACATCAAAATTCGTACAAGCAGGCACCAAATAGATATGTGGCACATAAATCATTTTGTATGTGTGAAGGCTGGGATACTGTCCTGGTGCCCGAACCGAAACAGGTGGTTTTCTCAGGAGGCCACATCCCGAGCCTTCGACCTAAAGGTTTGATCCATAAGGCAGTGGAGCAACGTTAGGAGATACAGTCATATGGCAGACAGTGAACAACAATAGGTTCATATGCCATTTGTTTCCTTAGGATCCTGGAACCCATGTGCACTATTGGTTTGGAATCAAGGTGTTCCAACTCCAGGTGAATGCTCTATACCCACCAACTCAGTTTAAAGACTAAACACTCGCTTTTCATCCCCTCAATTTTGTAAACAACACTTCCTGGTGATGGCTGTATACGCGTGGCCATATAGGAGCATTTCAGGATGGAGAGAGGACTCTCCTCACCTTCAGCCTTACCAGGGCATTTTTACTGTTACATCTTATCAAAGTATTATAATATAAGTGATGATTTCGTGAAGAGATAACTTTTTCCAATCTAAAGAATCCATTGAATAAAGGAACGAAGGAATGTCAGTAGGTCAATTTCTTCCCCCCATGGTAATCAGTGTCTGACATTTCGAATTCTCGAGTGCATAGGGATAACTAATTTGGGATTAGTATTTGACAAATTTATAAGAGTATACTATAATTGAGTCTACTGATTTTGCCTAAGTTTCGGACATTTGTGGTTGCTCCTTACTACGTGAATTAGTGAACAGGACTTCGATTTACTTTATTGACAGGTAAACATAACCTTTTCAACCAGGTTAATCTCAAAACAGAGTAAATTTAGTTAAAAGAGAAATATATAGCTACAAAAATCCAAATGATTTTTGCTAAATACACAGAAATATACCTTATTTTTTGTTTTCTCTGCTGCAGCCAACTTGGCGCGTTCCCAGCGAGGATATGATTTCTCTGGATTAGGTGTCTCGTGTACTGAACGTCGATGATTACGCTTTGAATCGGTATTCGCCCTTCTTTTAGACTCTCCTCTTGTTGAAATCGGCGTTTCTGATAATGTCGACTTTGGTTTTACGCTATTAGCATTAGGAGACGTGATAGTATGTGAACGTGATCGATTTGAACTCTTTGGAGTACGAGCTGACGTTGAAGCTGGAGTTCGTTTTGATGAATTAGCTGAAGAATGTCTGTGTCTTGTAGTAGGTGTTGTGCTAAAAGATTAGACATAAGAATGAATTTTAAATGAAGACTTTGACAAACCAAACAAATAACGGAGGAAATAATATTAACATCTGACCAATTGAAACATAAAATGTCCGCTCCCACATAACAGGAGGGTAGATGACGATGAATCAGTTGTTTTAGTTTTTAATTTGAAAGTCGTTAGTAAGCAACCTTCAGTAAGTCTTTGAAATATCAATATATTTTGAAAATTTCATCTAGTGATGCCATTAAAATTATCATAAATACAGAGATCCCTGGTAGCATATTATATTTTGTATTTATTGTGACAGATCTAAAACGTTTACTTGACAATTATGATTTGCTTTTAAATTAAACTGGCTACTTAGGATCGTGTAGCAATTGAATGTATCTATTTTATTATAATAAATATTTTTATGCACAATAAGTAAATTAAGAGGCCAAAACAAAATATTTCTGCCGTAAAAAAATAACCAAAGGTAACCAATTTTCAATCCTGTATTTTATACATTATGCTATAAAAATCATTGAGAGAAAAGTATCATAAAAAAATATTATACTAACCTTGTTGGCTTCTTTCGAGCTTCTCGTTTTACTGGTACGCGTTTCGTTGGAGTTCGACATTTTCGTTTCGATCGTTGACATGGTATAAGTACTAGATGAGGAGTTGGTATGGTTTTACAAGACCGATATTTGCTAGATGACTCTATGTTGACAGGACACGAACTAATAACATTGGATAAAATTGGAGTGGATGTCAAGGGATTAGGAGTTTCATTGGATGAAAGCGAGATGTGTACTGAATCAGTAAACAAAGCACGTGGAAGCGATTGTCTAAGGGTATTGCGTGGTACTGGTGAAGGATGCATGACATTTGATGGTCTATTATTTACAGAAAATAATAAATGGAATTTGAATTAATTTTCAACAAATAATTTCTGGCTAGAGGTAAGATAAACTAGACTTTGATCAATATTTGCTTCAAAAATTCTTATTAAGTGAAGTGTGTCCGAGTATATTACAAACCTGAAAATTTGACAGCGTTTTATCTTGTACCCTATACTAGACTTACCTGATGATAGTATTAAAAACAATTGTCTTGATCCAACGGCTACCAACTGCCTCCAAATGCCCTGGTACAGCCAGGGGGTGAAGAGAGTTAGCTACCCCTCTCGAAATGCTCTAACATGGCCACGTGTATACAGCCTCTGCTAGGGAAATGCTACTAACTGCCTTCTCATGGTGGGGGTGCTGTTGACGAAATTGAAGGAACGAAACGCGAATGTCCGGTGCTTTAACCGATTTGGTGGATATGGAGGATTCACCTAAGGGAGTTGGAAAACCCTCATTCCAAACCAATGGTGCACATGGGCTGCAGGAACCTGAGGGATAAATGGCGTATGAACCAATTGTTGAGCACTGGCTACCATGGGGCTGCATCTCCTGACGTTGCTCCACTGTTTTATGGATCAGACCCATAGGTCGAATGCTCCGGGTGTGGCCCCCTGTGAAAACCACCTACTCCGGCTTTGGCACCCAGTCAGTACTCCAATCTACATGCGAACTCAATGTGTGGCGCATACATATTCCGATGATTTTGTATCATTGTTTATTTAAACAAGTAAATAGGTCAAGCACCTTATGTTTGGTGGATGGTGTATGGTTCTCTTGGAAACGGGATTGAGTTGTATTATTTGGGCTACAAATTTTAAGCCTGGGTAGTGTCTGGATTTCCTGAGAAACGGGATTGCGCTGTATTGTTTGGGTTGTCACGTGAAAGTCTGGATGGTGTCCGGTTCTCCTGAAAACCAATTTAAAATTACCCTGGCCCACAATGGCATATTATATAACTGATATATTATATATAACCTTATGTTTACCCTAGAATTTTTTGACACAACCTGTCTCATAAACTACGTCTGACTATCAAAGTGATAACGGTGTTGGTAAAATTGCTCTACCCGCTTCTTCTAATCAAACAGTTCACACCTCGGTAATTTATAAGACTAATTTTACAATAATATCATTTAAAAACAGATTGTGAGCCTACACTTAGACTAGTTTGCGCTTAGTATAATAACAAGCGAATTTCAGTTTTTTCAGTTATATCAACCTAGAAGCTAAGTAGTAACACTGAGCTGGATCTGTTAACAGATTCTGTTGGAATGGATTGCTGACATTAAATAAATTTCTAAGTATCTGTACGAACACCCTTTTGACTGAAGATAATCTAGCTTAAGGGCAGGTGTAGATACATGAGATGAAACTTGAAATCCGTCATCATTTACTCGATTATTAACCTCATATAAATTTCAACAAACGGTTGTTAGTTACCCACGACTGATACCAAATAAGTCACCATGATGCACTATGATAGCTTTTTGGTCAGTCAGTCAGCCACAACGTAGGACCAGACACATAAATGCATCGGTCCAAGTTGCCATACCTCATTAACACAACAAGATGGACACCGGATTCATAGAAGTAGTTAATTCAGTTGTGGTAATATATAAAAGAAATTGAGATAAGGATATAGTACAGAAAGAAAGATATGAAGCGATTTTAATGTCTTAGTTTAAGGGAAGACAGAGAGTGTATACACCGACGCCATTGTGATCGATTTTGAACTGTGTCACCCAGCGTCTCCAACCATTGGTTACGATAGTCACGCGGACCCCAACCAAGTAGTCGGCATCTCCCAGCATGGCTCAGACTTAAAGTTAGTGACTTCAAGCACTGATGCCATGTTTTAGTAGCCAAGAAACGTCACCATACACAGAAATAACACTAAAAACATTTGGCTATTCGAAAAGGTTATTATCCTGATCTGTGTATAGAACCGTACACCATTATAATAAAGTTTGCAAAACGGCTGAAATCGGTTATATATTACCACAACTGAATCCGGTGTCCATCTTATGTTAATGAGGTATGGCAACTTGGACCGATGCACATATGTGCCTGGTCCTACGTTGTAGCTGACTGACTGACTGACTTATGGTTAAAATAGTGATTCCTCAACTTAAGTCTGCATCTTGCTTGTGCTCCAGATAATAATTATGTCACTTCATGGTTGGGAGTGTTGTTTTTCTTTTCTACCTTCTATTGACCACTAATTAAATATGTTAGGTCATTATTAACAAACTTTATGATTACAACCAAGTTTGCCAACTCAACTGAATGATCATGTTGAGGTTGGCACAAACGTTTCGGAGACCTTATTCATTAAAGGCTAACAGCTCAACGGTAGTAAATTAGAAATATTGAGGATAAGAAATGATATACAAATTAAGAATTCTGTGATGGAATTGAAAGTACTTTTCAAGTTTACTTGACGAAAGACGAGGTAGCAATTCGCTATGAAAGTCAGACAATTAGACGATAGATGGGGAATGTTGAAATCGAACAAGTAGAAGTTTTAGGATGATTAGATGGGATTTTCCAAATACCAGAGGAGTCTATTATGTTTATAATTATGGACCCCAAGACAAGGTGCTTACGACTTTTAACACAAGCAAGAGTGACATAAAAGGAAAATTATAGTGTCAGGACTATTCATTAAGCAGAAGTTCAGAATGACCCATTTAAAGATACGCCACTAGAAGATAGTGTGATAGCGAATGCAGAGTTTAGCACAAAAATTCACCATTTGAAGATATCAAACTTTAAAACTTTAAGGGCTGAAGATGAACAACATTATTAGGCGGGGAAGCTAAATTTGATTTACAGGATTTATTATGATTCGAAGACCAACAAGGAAAGAGTTGAGTCGACAGATGGTTATGAACTACATTACTGGAGGTCTTGCTTTACTGATTCCTAACACCATGATTCCAGTCAGAAACACTTCATTTTTACATGATCCAAGTTAGGTCGCTAACCTCACGAAGAAGTACAATGTTTTGATAAAAAAAGACATGATGTGGGTAAAGGGTCAGGTGCAATTCTCAGTCATTCACATAGCTGTAACATAAATCCAAGGAACATGTGACTAGGTTCAGTAATCTACCCATACTAAAGCAGAAAGGTTTAAAGTTTCCTTATGGTTTTTTGGTTCAAAGTGTAAACATGGTGCATGCTCTTTTAGGAATTGATAAGAATATAATCTGGGGAGGGCGTGGTTTATCGAAATCGCAACTAGGATTGCTTAAATAGGAACTTTAGTCATCATTAACACAAAGCAATGGTTAAAAGTGCTGTAGACAGTAAAAAAAGACAGAACGTACTGGGGTGAATTTGGTATGACCCCATCGACTTCATCTACATTTTCCTCTAGAGTACGTGATTCTGATGTAAGTTCCGTATCATGGGGTAGGCACTCAGGAGGTTCCAAACCAAGATTGATGTAGACATGAAATAATGTGCGACCAAAGCCTGTCTTGTACCTTTAAAGCAATTAATTGATAGAGAAATTACCTATCGACAACTTCCAATTTCAGAAAGTTTTTCCATTCATTGCAAGTAGGATCACATAAGCTAAGCCGGCTGATTAGTTCCGAAATCTAAACCGATCAGATAACCATTTTATTTACCCAGTCACCAAGTTCGTGATCAGCACACATATCAGCCTCTTCGAACGAGCATAGAAGACGAGTATGTAGGACTAATAAAATTTGGAATTGTAGCCTGGAATAGTTAGGGAATAACTGACTTACTCTCTAGACAATTTTTCGTTTCCATTGTCTGAAGAATGCTTTTCTAGAATCTCCTTATACGACAGCTTCATTTCGCTATCTACGCGTTGTACCAGAGACTAAAAATGTGATTAACAACTAGAGGTGGTACTTTTTTCTCTTCAGGTGATAAGCTTATACTTATTTCCGATAGCCGAGTAGTAAATTCAAGTACTGTAATTTCACCATTTTCAACAGCGCTATCGAAAAGACTTTTTATGGCAGAGAAATGACAATTTGAGGTCAACATTTCAGGTCACAAACAAGTACAGAAACACTCCATTTGCGGATTTCAAAACAGTCCCATCGCTTGAATGACCCTTAGCATCTAACGAAATTCAATCATTTAAAAAAGTTTGAATTTTCTGTCAGTCACAAAACAGTGTTTTGTGAGGTATAAAAAAATGATGTCCTGCGTTTAAATCGATTATTTCAAGAAATATTTTACTTCATTTAGCATGTAGTTGCCTGAACAATATAGATTTCAAAAAATCCAACGCTTTCCATGAAATTTAAGGTTTCAGTTTTCAGTTTGAATTTGGAAATGACAGGAGGCTTGATGGCCTGTGTTATTCCTGGCAATGGTGGTCTTTCAGTTGATCCAACTTTCTTTTGAAAGAGTGGACGGATGGAGCCTCAACCACGTGCTGAGGCAATGAATTCCACTCGTTGATGTTTCGATGGGAAAGACGATAGTCACCTGGCAAGTAATCTGTTCTGGGCTTGTGAACATTTTGGAGTGTCCTCGTAAATCCTCTATCTTGGAAGACAAGAAAAATGAAGGCATACCAAGTGCAAATTTATCACTAAGATATTTGAAAACTGAAATCAAGTCGCCTGTAGTTCTACGATATGACAACGGGAATAGGTTTGACTTTGCTTGTCGAGCATCATACGGAAGCTTCGCTATTCCGGGAACCAGCTTAGTTATTGTCCTCTGAACCCTTCTATGGTATATACATTGCTAAAGTAGTTTGAGAACACTTGAACCCTACCAAAGTCGTCCTTCACTAATGATGAAGCAGTACTGTCTCCCCACAATGCTGGAATACTTCCTCTTCTTTTTATCCGTTGGTTTATATCCGAATACAAGCGTTTAGGACATTCTGTAGATTCCTTAACAATTTTTTCTTCGTACAACTTTCTATACTTGCGGAGGGTCGAGGCATAGGTATTCCGAGCTTTTCGATACCGAGATTTAGTCTCGTCAGTCCCCAGTAACCTAAATCTATCCCACATCTTTCTTCTGGTGCGGACCTCCCTACTGAACCATGGTGGAGAGTTTAGCGACCTCCTTGGTACAGTTCAAGGGATGTGGTGTGCGGTAACTTTTGAGTAAAAATTTCAAAATGCGTCCCAAGCTGCTTCAATTGGGAACCCTGGGTCTATTGTTCAATCTACTAACAATGCCGAGTGCATGATATCTGGTATGTTTGCTTTCCAGACGTTAGGTCTGGATTGGGCTGACGCGTGCTCGTGACTGGCATTTATATGGAAGTCAAAGATTAAAACTGCGTGATCACTTTTACCTAGGGGTGGCAATGTAATGAAGGTTCGCAACGTCATCCTCATAGTGAGTCAATATAAGATCTAGTCAGCATGATTCAATGTCCGCGTCCTACCTAGTCGCTTCTTTCACATGTTGCACCAGGGCACATGTGATAACTGTATCAAATAGTTCCTGCTCGAAGGAATTATCTGACGATTCAGTTCGCAGACTTTCCCAGCCTATCATAGGTGCAGTAAAGTCCCCTAGGACTAGACATCGACCACTTTGTGACCAAGTATTGAGACTGCTTGGCAGGACCTCATTTACCGCACAGCTTGGACTATGATAGACCAAACCAATCATCAGCGCTTATCTCTTGCATCTCAAGTGGCAACTAACTTCTTCGCACGTCTGTTGAAGTGATTTAGAAAATTTCTCGCAAAAGGCAAGCAAGGATCAGGAAACACTAAGAAGCATTCCATCCAATCAGCGTTCACTTGAAGTTTTAGCCAGAAACACTAAAGAAGTGAAACGTCACGTGAAGAGGTTCTAATTGGCTGATTTCAATACCGCTACTATGTTTAGTAGCATTCCAGGATCTAGCAACCCAAGGACTTTTAAAATATTATAAAAACCCTACATTTTCTGTAATGGAATATTATAGGCGGCCTGCTTGAGCTTCTGAGCGACCTGTTCCTGCCATCTAGACATTTCAACAAGTTATCTATTGTTGTTTGTTTTAATATATCATTATGTTTAATAATCGCTTAACATACCCTGGTGCATTTCTGAAAAGTGTACAACCTTTCGTTGTCTAAGATTTAAAAAAGCCCATTAAGAGATAGTGTGGTCGCTGGCAATATGCAGAAGAAAGAATATACATTATTCAGATGTTCATTTACTGAACTGCTAACATCTAACTGGTGATCGCTCAATATTTATCGTCAGGATCGACCAAGAAGAAAGAAACGGAAACTTGTTGAAATACTTTGTGCTGAGAATTCTATATTGTACCAAAAATATAATATTGAATAAAGCTTTTAATAATAATAACAACCTTTGGAGTAAAGTACTTCTCGCATGCTTTGCGCCTTCTCTCTAGTGCTTATGTTGCTGTGTAGTTTTAGCTTGGGTGTTACAAAATAGCTTAGGAAAGGAATATAGCGTTCGATTTGCAAGACTTATCTACGTCCCACTCCCATGAGATACATCATCGATAATGGCAAGTGGGATAGCATTACTAATGAATAGATCTACTCCCCCTCATTTACGCTTTTGTATTCTGTCGGCCCTTACTAACGTAAAACCCTCGAAACCAAGTTCCACACCATACAGACTGTGTCAGCCAGGTGTCTGTGACTGCGGTTATGTCTGGCTTTGTAGAGTCAGTCTGTACACCTAGTTCCGATTGCTTATTGAGCAAGCTTCGGGCATTATTATAACTGACCCGAAGCCTATTTAGATGGCTTCGTGCTTCACCCAGAGTGGCTTCGGCACCATTCTCTGCCGAAGCCTTACAACCGAAAACTTACAAATTTTATGTACTTTTCGCCAGCATCTAACCTAAGTTGTAGATCTTTTCCGGCTTCCCGTCTTTTTACACGGTCTACCAGCGACAAGCACTTACAAACAAGAACTCCTGAACCCTTTAGTCTATGTCCATTCTGTGAAATTAAGTTGCGTTCGTTCGAAGGTCTGAATACTTTAATAAGCAATCGGGATTGATTAGGCTTCAAGTTCGCTAGAGTTTCTAGTGTGTATGCCTCTAGCAAGGTGACTCCGGGGATATTTTGAGACATGAGTCCATTGAGTAGCTGTTTTATCAGAACAATGTCATGCTGAAAACGAGTTCTTGGTTCAGAGATTTCACTCTCCTTGATTCTATGAAAACCAATTGATATGTCACTGTGAACAGCCTTCGATTTCCCGACTACTTTTATGGGGGCAGGATTCTCTTTTATATGGTTATGTTATTTCTTACTTACAACCTGTGCCCATTCGTCAAAGTTGGTTGAAGTAGCAACCACAGTTGTGTCAAACATACTTCAGGATTCCGGAGGGTTGTTGACGACTTGAGAGGTCAGGTTATGTTTCCCGCTAGAAACCAATGGAGCCTTGCGATCGCGGCTTCTAGGTGTTTCCTGCTGGATACCATTTAGAAGACGGGGGACAGAAGAAAATTCTTTTCTTGAGTTGTTGGTTAAGACAGACCTCTTTGAAGACTGTTTTTCCTCATTTGGTCGGTGTCAATCAGCTGTTTTCGAACTCACCTGAGTTTGCTTCACACCAATTTGGGTGTTGACAGAGCGAGTACTGCCCGATGTATCCCGATCACGCTGGCCAAAACACTTTTTTGCAGCATTTATCAATTAGATGGCCTCGGTTAACAAACTGTTTGCATCCGAACATCACTGTTGACAAATACATACGCAACAGTTTTTACTGAACCGTTTAAAAGCCACAGGCGTTAAATTCGTGCAAACTTCGTGACACAATCCTTTGCACTCATCACACCGAATGCCGCTTTCAACGGGATAACGACAGCCCGGACGTTGGCAGTAACGTTTTTTGCACTGTCCAGTCATTAAACAGGGATCTTTTTTTAAAGAAATAACTAGATACAATAATACTCAGAGACAAAAATGATCCGTGACCAAAAAAAGTAAGAAACTGGGGATTGTTAGAACCAAAAGTATTAACAGATACAATAGAAAGCAAAGCACTCAAAAGTACCGACGACAAACTACTTTGGAGTCAGAAACGATACTAGTGTTGTTTTGAAACTTACCTCGCCGAAAAACACCGTCCTTAAACTCAGTGACCTATTCGGTCTATGAGGGTTGGATCAGCCACTATACGTTATCAAGTCGCGAAAAAGATGAGGAAAGAAACTGTGCTATGTTTGAGAGAAGTCGCTGGACATTGAAGTTTGGTCGGAGGCCCTTCTAGGCAGTGCGTTTTATCCAAGCTTCCTCAACAGGTGCAAGCCGTCCTTATTACACTCCAGTATGACGCTTTAAACTGACATTCAGATTCAGGCGGTCACTAGGACCCCAAACATTCATTCTGTCAAAGAAAAACCTCGGTCGATATAAGATAACTCTTTCACTCATTTTTTAGCATTTAGCATGGTTCTTTACAGTCGAGAACTCCTTAAAAAAGCCCATCAGGTAAAAGACCTGTTTATAGATGGCGCGAAACAAATAGCTTTAAATGACGCCGCAATATTTTTATTGCCTTCCATAAATTTCTGTAAGTCCTGCATTTTCCTCAACCTTAAACATTCCAAAAAACCCCCCTACGAATGCCAGTGATCGTCTACAAATTCCAGTCTTCAGTTTGGGGGCACGGAATGAAAAAGCCACCGTCAATTCTGATGAGAGTCATGGTTACCTTAACATGGGTTTGTAGTGGTATTGGTTGTTAATCACGCGATTCACGAAGCTGAACATTTCTGAGAAGATTGACACTCAACACGTGACGATTTGAGGAGGTCGGTAATGATGAGTTCGGGAAGATTCATTCAAGATTTCATGACTTGGCCACGCAGACGTGGTCACTCTATGTAAAACCTACTGGATCTTGTGTTAAATATATTACTTTCTACCCAAACATCTTATGGGCACATAAGTGTTGTGAATATGTAGTGGCATTGGACAATAACCACGCGATCCACAAAGCTGAACACGAGACTACTCAGAAAATAGATATTCAATATTTAAGGCGGAGAAATACCTGATGATGGAGAAGGCGCGAACAAGGAATTGAATGAATTGGAGTTGATCGGATGGCATGGATCGGCCATGCAGGCGTGGTCCCTGCTGAATATTACCTTATATCTTCTATTCATATTAAATATATTGTTCCTTCTCTAGCCTAACCTTGTTCTACATCATGTATTGGTAATTGGTACGATACAGTGAGTTGGTGTAGTCGATGGTGTGACTTCCAAGGTTAGGTCTATTATTAGAGCAGTACTAATATCATAGTAGACCATAATTCTACAAGGTCTCGTATTATAGTAATGCTGATAATGATCTAGACAATAATTCTACATCGATGTAACGGGCTAAAGAAACGCAGTCTGCCATCATTTTTCTATTTACTTTCATTTTACCGATTGATTTTTACTTATGTTAACCCATTTATCTACTAGTCTATCAATTTATGCTCATATGTATGATAGTATTGTATTACTGATTAGTACTCTGCCCTCGCTCGATCTGTACAAACAACTGACTAATTACATTTGCGTTTAGCTATGATAGTTCATTAACAAGCTTTGGTAGCATGGACATGCTTGAGTGAAATACACTTAAAACATCAACGACTAAAAAATATGGCTCACTATCACCGTACATACACATAAGCTGGCAATCGATGTAGGCAAGGACTGAGTAGTTACCTGGATCCAATTTTTCATCTTGTTTCTTCACATTTTGCTCTATTTTATAATATGTACCATACTATAGTATCTTTTATTCCGACCACTACCTAATGTTTAATTTTCGAGTTACATTGCCGAACAACAAGGGAAGTAATGGTGAGTTTAAGCTATACATTTTCTGAAAACATAAGCTCATTTTAGATGATTCGTACAGTAGTAGCCACATGTTTACCGGACTCGTTGGATTTTTATTGGATCACCTAATCGACAAAGTCAATAGCATCACGAACCCAGGAACTGGTTTTCAATTCACGACAAATCTACAATTTCAGCATTAGGTCTACTGTCATAGTAATACTAATAGCGATTAAAAATTCTTATTGTTTAAAAATGAATTCGATCGTATAATCTATGAGGGAATTATCAGGCCATCAAGCAACTCATAGCATCTACCCTAGATATGGTCCCCAAAAACAAAGGTAGTGACTGGCGTATGCACGACCTGACAGCTATATTGAATAGTACGACTGTCTTTTTGGAAGTCGAATTGGTAAAATAATACACTGTGACTGTGGGAGATATCCTTAAAACAAATGTCATCGGTTTATTGGGACTATACTAATTTTTGTGCATGCCTTTCGGTCAAATAAATGGCGATCAAACTTTCAAACGACTCATTAACGACGTCTTCAGAGGTCTAAACTATGTGAACGCATATATCGATGGCTATTTAGTCACAATTCCGGACAGAGAATTCCACACATAGCATGTGAATATTATTTCCCAACGATTGTAAGGACGTGGAGCTACTGTAAACGATTAGAGATAGCAAATCGTAATCGACACACTGGTCGTTTTTGAGCGTGAATTGACACACAGGGTATTAGCCTTCTAGAAAACAAAATGGCGGTGAATCTGTACCACCCAGAATGGGTCACAGTCAAGTACCTATGTACATCCAACATACTAGTAAGTTTCTACTGACAATACACACCAAGCTGCGCGTTTTCCATGAGTACCTCAACTGGACATCTCCATAGAAATGAAAAAAATAATCGAACTGGATGGCAACGTAAAGAAAGAATATTCCACAGTGTTACAAAGTCGATTATGCTTACACACTTAGATATAGATGCATCCATTAGTATGGCCGTATACGCATCCAACTCAACAGTCTGGAGAGTTTCACAAAAATTGCCAAAAATCACATAGCTACCCTGGACATTCTTCTCGAGACGATCACAGGACACTGAATCGATGTATTGCAAAATTATGGTTTAGATTGTTGTTAGTACACTTAACTATTCCACTAAAGTGAAGCAATCGTAGACTTGCCATGGTGTGACCACATAATATGTCAGACTTTACATGGGGGTCATATAATTGGCCTTAATGACTAGTCCTACCGTGACATCAGTGGTTGCTGCTATGGTATTTTGAGGAATACATTCGGGATGAGAAGAGAACGGTATATTTAATATATAAAGCAAGGGGTTATGTAAAATGATCATATCAGCATGGGTGAGCCATGTCATAGTGATCTTCAATCTTCTCTGATATTATTTGTTCAGCTTCAAAGACTGACGTATAACATTTTGGTAGGGTGCTCCGAGCTACATGTCGTGCTATACGGCACTCTTAGAACTCTATGGTGGGGCGGAAATTCACTTTATACACCAACCATAAACCTCACATCTTTCCTTCGAACTCCTGTTAGGACAAGTGCTCACCTTGAGCGTCTTGACAACTACACTTCATTTTGCAGTTTAGTTCGTATATATAACTAATCCTTTGGTGTACAGAGTAGTTGTAGACACCGTGTCTCAAGTACCCTCCTTGAACGGTTTCCAAGGAATCGGTTTTCATGAACCTGCTCATCTTCAAAAGGAAACCGGAGAAATTTGACCTAAGTTATCGTCGTTAACTCTGAAAATATGAATCAGACAGGTCTGAACAGGCGGAAAGAGTTTGTATCAAACACATATATGTCGGTTCAACATAATCTTTACTTCTAAGACCTCTTTATAGCCCTTAAGTCACTCAAGTCAGTTTTTATTATTTTCTAGCGATTTTTCTGCTCTTGATTATTTTCCAGTAAAGTAGAATACTGCTCGTTTATTTGTTTAGTTATTTCGGCAGTCAACGAAGTTCCGTCCTTTTTTAAAGCTTTTTAATTTCAAAAATCATATATTTCACAATAAGAATGTTACCATAGATGACTAATCGTAGACAGAATAAAAAAATGAAAACGTGGTAAAATTATGCGACGAGGTAACAAAGACACATTATTACAAAAAGAACTCGTTCAGCACAGAATATATTCATCTCAAGACATATCAGATATTCCCAGCAATTTATATAGAAACATTGAGGATGGCTCAGTTCACCAATTGTGCAGAACAGGGTTTGAAGTTTGACTGTTTCGAAGTCTAGAATCCCTTTATCATCGCGGTGAATTCATCAATGACGGTAAGTTACCTTGGAAATGCGTTTCATTTTGTTTGTCAGGAGTTCTCTGTTTATCATGGAGATCAAAAAGGTAAGCGAAGTAAACTTCAGTTTAATAATGCTTTTTTTAAAATCGAAAAGGTCTTCAGTTGCCGTCCAATCATAGGTATGACCAGTTCCTTAGTGTATGGAAATCAATAATTTCTCGCGTTGAAGTATGCAGGTCACTTTTTTAACATTTACTGACACAGATTCAACTTAGATTTCTCACTTCAAGCGTATTCACTGAGGTGTTCAATTTCATTGAAAATTCACATACTGCCTGGCTATCATTGCACAATTCGGAGACAAATAGCCTCGTCAATTTAGAACAAATTCCAACAGCCCTACTGTTAGCTGGTGTTAATACTCCCGATCATTCTGTTATCTATGGCCACCTCAAAAATTTAATTTTGGAATCTGGTGGCCATGTGGCTGTTATCAGTCCTGGCGCTAATACAACAAGTGTCCGTAGTCTTGTTTCTCTTGTAGTGCAGCAACTATCGGTCGATTCTTATCACCAAAGTAAACGGCTTAGAAATGATGAAGATTCTGATGAAAACTCGCGTGTCACCCTTCAAGATCATAAGGAACCAAAGTATACTTCAGTGGTAAGCAATCCTAGCATTTTCTCTTACAAGAAAAAAAAGTGAGACTATAATTTATGAAAGACCTTTGAGCGACGCTAAAGTGACCTTGAGAATATCCACCCACTAACTAGGACTAAATGGGGGTTATAAAGCAGTACGGGAAACTATAATTATGCATTACATTTGATGGTTAGGATTAGGAATTAGATTAACGGTTTTCATCACGCACTGACATCAGATATAGTGCCGAAATAGTATTTAGCCAAATGAATAAGTGAATTCCGAGGTTGAGAAAACGAGAAGCAAATTTCTGGCGCCTTAACTGGGTTGGTGGACACAGAGGGTCCACCTAGGGGAGTTGGGAAACCCTGATTCTAAACCAATGGTGCACATGGGCTTCAGGTTCTCAATGAAACAACTGACGTATGAACCAATTATTGGTCACCGGCTACCATGGCTATGCATCTCTTGACGTTGCTGCACTGCCTTGCGGATTAGACCTATAGATTGTGTTCTGGGGTGGTTTAAGGAAACCACCTATTACGGTTTGGTCACCCGGGTGCATATCTACTTGGTGCATCCTTGTACCAATTTTTATGTTTAAATGAATAATTAATAAAACTTTAACACTGTCCACTCGGTCGTTCCACCATACGTAAGCAATGCTTTTAATTCATGTAATCAAAAATCTATGTCTTATACTTTAGAAGACCATATTTTTTATAGTTGTAAAGTAATGCAGACTGGACTTTTTGGAGTATACTCACCTTTTCTCCAAAAGACTGCTATCTTGCTTACATCACAAGTAAGGAAATTTGGTAAAAGTCAACCGAGCTCTCCAAATCTGTGCAGATATTTCTTTTGATATCCACCCATCAGGGTTGATAGGTTTTCCAACATATGTGGATGGCCAATGCATTCAACTTCTTAACTGCCTATCATTAGTTCAGGAGTTGGGTAAACCAGTCCCGAAGCAACGTTTTACGTTTGGAGAGAAACATGCTCGCATTATTTCTCAATGCTATCAAAGGACTAGATTTTTATCAATGTCCTTACTAGGTAGGGTTAGTTTATCTGCATATTTTAAGTCGATAAGTGATTCTCATGTTGTCAACCTCCATGTTAATCTAGTTTTATCATGCATATATTACTTTAGGTACAGTTAAGTCTTCTCAGCTCAAAAGGTATTTTTCAACTAAGTGAAATATAAAATGTACTGGATACATAAATGTGAGTGATCCAGACAGGATTTCATTTATCAACGCATAAATAATCATTTTGGTTGCGGATATTTCCTTTCAATAAATTTGCAAAATAGGGCTGATGTTTATTCAACTTATTCAGTACATGCAGGTCTATTTAATCTGCTTTGAGCAACATGTCTGGTATGAAATGGTTATCCAAAAGGATATAATTTGCGGGTTCTGGCAACATCTCCATTTATGAAAAGAACGTCAAGTTTTACATCGGTCACAAATACCTTTTTGTAGTCTGGCAAAATTTGTTGTTGATTTTGTTTGACATTCAAGAAGTAGGATGAATTGCCTAATTAGTTAATGTGATCGGTGGTTCTATTTTGTTACTGTAAAGTAGTTTGCTTTGTTGAGATTGATATACTATTAATAACATTCATCAACCTATTCGTGTTAGGCTTCACTTTTTCATGACAACTTCAGGATACAATCTTTATTAACAGAATAAAATATCTACAGAAACCTAATGTTGTACTACAAAGTAATTAAAAGTTACAGCTCTTAGTTTAATTATCCCTCGTGATCCACACTGACTGGATATATTCCCTGATTGTTTATGTTTTTAATTAGTCTACTGTGTCTAATTTATCAAGTACACGTTTGTGTACTTTTATATGAACTACACTTCTATGATGCTTAATGATACTACTTTCCAACAACCAAAAACAACTGATTGATTAATTACTGGTCAGTAGTTTCAAATTTGTCGAGTCCTTTAAAATGAGTTGAATTCTATCTATTTAGTTGCAATACGGCTTCTAGTCTAGGCGACTGAAAATGGGGTATATTAAATTTCTGATGTAAGGTGCTTGGTTACAGTCGATAGGATACTCTGGGTCTATGTCTTGTGCCAGTTGTTACTTGCCACCAAGGCATACTCTCGATCTGTCTTGGTCTTCCTACGTTTTATCGTTATCGAAGAAGATTTTCCGTCTGACCTACTACATAAAGAGATTGCATGCTCTTGGAATTACTCGTTATTTACTCTTACAATTTGTCAATTCTTGCATATTACCTATTATTCTTTACTGTTCTCTATTATTCTTTCCCGGGCTTTTGAGAAAAGACTTTGCTGTATTGCGAAGAGTGCTGAAGACAGTTAGCAAGGTGTGTGGTGAATCTTTCGGGGTCATAATTAATATGATTATGGATAGACATTTAAAATCATGCAAACTCCTGGCAGGTGTCATTTTATCAGATACTAGCCATCCCCTTCACTCTTATCTTTCTCCTTGTATATCTTCTGGTAGAACGAGAAGTAATTACATTAAAATCCATGCACGCAAGGAAAAGTATAAAAGTTCTATAATACCTTACCTAGCAAATATACTCTGTGACGAACAGGTTGTTAGAATTAACCTTGTCAATAACTTACATTCTTAACATGTCTTTAATTTTAAAAAGTTTGTACAGTTTTTTTTGGTTTTTTTTTATTTTATTATTTTTTTTAAAAACTTTTTTAAAATTTCTTTTTGTATTTGCTACTGCCTTTTTGTTCGTTGTTCAGTAAGTAACTTGTTGAAATACCCTGTGCTGAGAATTCTATATTGTACCAAAAAGATAATATTGAATAAAGCCATTAATAATAATAATAATAATAATAATAATAACTAGTGCTCTTAAGATTCTGGCCCTCATCCTTTCAGTATGATATAAACGTCTTACTGTAGGACATCAACGAAGAATAAATCTCCACACAGTCCCCTGCCGACTATTTTCTATCATCCAAAATCAAGGTAAAGTTCACATGATGTCAAGTCACTTAGATTGGTGGCCGCACTTTAACCTGATTGGTAGAACTCGATCAACCATAAGGACTGGACATGAAGTTAGTTGCTACTCAGTTTTCAATCGAAGTGGATATCCAAGTGTTACTGAAAACCTTTTGCGGGACAAATATCTCGGTGGTAACGTGTCAGTCTATGAAGCTGGGCTAAGTGGATCTGAGTCCTATAAGGAGGATCAACCCCCTCAAGGTTGGAGTAGAGCAGTAATGGAAACTGTGTGAAACTTTAAAAAGTCCTTCAAGACTCCAGGTACGCCTTGGTGACGAGTACTAACTAGTATGGCCCCCAGGTCCAGGGTTTCTTGTCACTCACTTCCAAGTACTTAAGATCAGAATCTGCTGTTTGACAAATATCAAGTGTTCGTATTATCGAAAATTATCGTACAAGATCTACGAATTAATTCAAATATTCTGCCACTTGATTGGAATCAAACTGATCATTGTGGATTATGTAGTATTGAAATTAATCTTTAAATAACTTAAGTGTTGATTAATTTCTGACTTCATTAAGCTATGTTAAACCATAACGTATTTGAAAAAACCTTGAAGCTGTTTGTCCAATATTTATCCTAAAATTGTTCCTTTTCTTATGCATAGAAAAATTTCACTTCGGCTACACGTTCCTCGTATTTGGCGTTGGTAGAATGGTACTACTCTGGAGTAAGTGGGCCAACATCTTTAATGATTACCCCCTTTTTTCTTTATACCACAAATATCGAAGTTTTATAGCTAATAAATGGTGATAAATTTGTGTTCAGTAAATAATTAATCAAGTTGCTTATGTTCATTACCATTTATCGTTGTTGTTATTAGTATTTTCTATACATTGTTTTACGTGCAGTAAAACATTTCGTTTGTCTAGTCCAATTTATCTGAAGACAATGTAAATTTCCAATTTCCAGTTGGAAACTTGAGTTTAGCTTGGATCCAGTTGTGCTGAGTATCTTTTAATTTACAAAAAACAAAACACCGAATCTGATAAACTTCACATTGATAGTTATCCATAAGATTCTATCTTACTATATCTTGGGTTTATTACTTAGAGAAGATCGATTAGTTAATAGTTGTAGCTGACTGACTGACTGACTGTGTTGAATGACAAAGAGTGCAATTCTCACCGAGATTTGCGTCTCAAGTGTATACATTTTTACGTAAACGGACTTTAGGAATTACAGAAGAGATATTCACTAGTTTTGAACTCAAATAGGTCACATCGCTATCAACCACCGTCGGAGGGGCTCGATAGAAGACTGTTTGCTCGTCCCGGAGTACATGCTTAGATCCAGATCATGCTGTAGTGCGAGCGCGTATTTGTTTTCGTCTTACTGGACATAGGAAAGACGCTGCAAGGAAACCTCTTAGGGGCCTACTTAATGATAGTCAAGCTAAGAATATATTTCAGGAACAACTAGGAAAACAGTTAGGCAGCCATGTATGTCATGTCCACCCCGAGGCAGCATGGAACGATATCCGAAAAGCTGTGGAAACAGCAGTGATATCTGCTAGTAAGGTAAACCGTAAAGTTAGGGAGCAACACTGGATCTCAGCAGCATCTATCGCACTGATAGATGCTCGAAAACTCATTCCACCTGGCTCTGAACATAATGAAGAGCGGAGTCAGCTTAAGCGCAAGCTGACAAGAAGTCTACGCAATGATCGCGAACAGTGGTGGGTAGCGAAAGCAAGAGAGATGGAAAAGGCAGCGGCAATAGGTAATAGCAGACAATTGTTTAGACTCGTTAAGGAAACCGGAATTAGGAACCCGACCGTTAGCGAAACAATCTCAGAGAAAGATGGACATATTATTCATTCTCAATCCAGGAGATTGGATCGATTGGCAGAACACTTTAGGGATCAGTTCAACTGGCCTTCAGCCACACTTCGGTTTTCCATGATCTCCAGTCAACCTGAATGGCAAGTTAATTTAGGTCCTCCGACTGTTTACGAAGTTGAAAAAGCAATAGGAAATCTGAAGCGTGGGAGAGCAGCAGGCCCTGACAGGTTTACCTCTAAGATTTTTAAGGGTGGTGGTCCAGTATTAGCAGTGAGGTTGACTGAGGTCTTAGGTAGAATCTGGGAACTGGACGTAATCCTATCTGACTGGTCTCAATCACTGATTGTGCCAGTCTATAAGAAAGGACAATAGTCCTCTCGTGACAATCACAGAGGAATCAGTTTGACAAATATAGTGTCTAAAATATTAGCCTCAATAATACTTCGACGCCTAACTAAAGCTCGTGAAGAGCAGACTAGAGAAAACCAGGCTGGTTTTCGACCTGGACGTGGTTGTATCAATCAGATATTCACACTACGTCAGGTTCTAGAACAGAGACACACATTCAGACGCCCCACAATGGTAGTATTTCTCGACCTTAAGGCGGCATTCGACTCCGTTGATCGTGAGGTTCTATGGCAGTGTTTGTCACTGAAAGGAGTACCAAAGAAGTACATTAACCTTATAAAGGCTCTCTACTCGAACACAACTGGTAGAGTGAGAGCTTATGACGAACTGTCATCAGAATTGATTACCTCAAGTGGTGTTCGTCAGGGCTGTCCACTCTCTCCATTCTTATTTAACTTTTTCGTTGACCTGCTTTTAGAGATAACACTTCCCTCATCTAAATTTCCAAGGGTTGAACTTCTACCAGGAGATTCACTTGTTGACTTGGAATGTGCTGATGATATAGTTCTATTTGGTGAAGATGCTGACAAAATGTAGAGTCTTGTGACCACTCTAAGCAACAATGCAAGCATGTTCGGGATGCGATTCTCTCCCTCGAAATGCAAAATGTTGCTTCAGGATTGGGTTGCATTGACACCCGAACTAGTGATAGGGAGTGAAGTAGTTGAGCGTGTCGACCGCCTCACGCATCATGGGAGTCTCATCAGCCCTTGTGGTTTAGTGTGTGATGAAATCTCAGCACGGATACAGAAGGCTCGACTAGCTTTTACCAACTTGCGTCATTTAAGGCGTAGGCGAAATGTCCGTCTATCAACCAAAGGACGTGTATACTGTGCAGCAGTTTGTTCCGTTCTACTTTGTGGCAGTGAAACATGGCTGGTAGTCAGTTAGCTACAACGTAGAAACAGGCACATATATGCATCGTTCCAGGTTGCCATACCGCATTATCACAGCAAGATGAACACCGGATTCAGAGGAGTGGTTAAGTCAATGGTGGTAATATATAAAATAATGATTGCATATAAGGATATAGTATAGGAAGAAAGAATTAGTTCGTAGAAAGAAAGACACGAAGTGATTTTAATCTCTTAATTTAAGGGAAGACAGAGAGTGTCACCCAGAGTCTCCAACCATTGGTTACGATAGTCACGCGGACCCCAACCAAGTCGTCTGCATCTACCAACATGGCTCAGACCGGAAGTTAGTGACTTTGTGAACTGATACCACGTTTTGGTTCGGCCGTTACTAACTTTCTTCCAACCATCCTCAACACTAGTCAGCATTGCGCGTCGTGATGATCGGTATTCAGGAACACGTAACACGTGACCCAACCATCTCAGTCGATGAAGATTCACAACCTCATCAACTGATTTAACATCATTCCCTAATACCCTGTGTCCAACACCACTATTACTTACCCAGTGATCCCAGCACACGCCAGCGATATTTCTAAGGGATCTTTGATGAGTTACTGGTAGCTTACGAGTAGCTTCTACTCTTAATGACCACATTTCGCAGCCGTTAAGTAGAACAGAATGAACTGCTGCGCAGTGTACTCGTCCTTCTATTGATGAACGAATATCTCGCCTTCGCCATAGGTGACGTAAGTTGGTAAAAGCCAAACAAGCTTTTCGAATCTGTGCTGAGATTTCATCTGACAACAACGCATTAGGGCTGATCAGATTTTTTTCTCTTTCCAAATTTATTTGACTGGAATATACTCCTTGAATAACATCTTTCCGATTACTGCCTATACTTTTACTACTGCCACTATGGGATTTGAATCGACGATTGTGTCTCTGTGCTAATGTGGTATGGCAACTCGAAGTGATGTACGTACGTACGAAGTTCTACGTTGTTACCGACTGACTGACTGATTCATTGGTTTTAGACCTATCAGTTAGTCATGTTCAACTTAGTACCTGATAAATCTGCAGATCTGTTCAAGTTACCACACTATATATGAACTCAAACATTGGTACAAGGGGGCACCAAATACGTATGCGCCACGCAATAACAATGAGGTTGTGAAGAGATAAAGTGCGCATGATAAAGAAGAAGAACAACGACCAAAAATAAGTGTATGGGAGTAAAATAATAATAATAATGATCATCAAAGGAGCAGTTCAGTTAATAAAAATTCAACTAGAAAAAATTCTTTCAGTGGAAAAAGTTACGTTCACTTTTATGAAGAAAGTAAAAGAAAGTTACAGAGGGATCGCCACTGGCTTCTGTTCTGGGCCATATCGGATAACGTCTTCAGCCGGTGTTGCATTACCTCTAGGAGCCTAACCAGGGAGTCGTGAAAGACCAACAGAAGCCAGTTCTCTTTTACGACACCATGTCATACACTGACCACCTCTCCAGTTTTTTAACGTGTCCCAGCGTCGGTAAATAGTGAACGACGGAATTCTGTGGGACGACATTCGAAGAACATGTCCAAGCCACCGAGGTCGATGTTTCAAGATAGTGACACCATCTGAATTATCGTCTCTGTGCCCAAACACACGATGCTGAACCTCTGCATTACTAACATAGTGTTGCCACTGGATGTCAGCAATCCTTCGGAGACAACGATGGCGTATGGTGCTCTGGCTTTCACTGTACGTGAGTTAACCTCACCACTCACGCCACCACCAGCATTTATGCAGCTACCCAGATGCACGGACTTTCCGACTACAATTCGCTCACTACCCAGGGTGAATGCAGGTTCAGGGCCTTTCCAGTTTTGTAAAAGTACTTTGCACTTGGAAGGTGAAAAACATATACCATACCTACGGACACTGATTGCCAACTGATTAAGTGCGGATTGCATGCCTTGGGCATTATCGCACAGTAAGACAATATCATCCGCATACTCAAGGTCGAGAAGTCTTTCTCCGGGCAACAGATCCACACCACCTTTACTTACATCCATCAGAGCTGTTTCCAGAATGTCATCGATGGAAAAGTTGAAGAGGAATGGTGAGATTGGGCAACCCTGCCTAACCACACTACTCGAATGGAACAATGGAGAGAGGTGGTTGTATGCCCTCACTCTGCCTGAGGTGTTTTTATATAGGGCTTTTAGGATGTTAATAAACTTCTCAGGGACATCCTTCAATAGACAATCCCAGAGAACAGTCCTGTCCAACGAATCGAAGGCAGCCCTGATGTCAAGAAACACTACGATTGTTGGCCTTTGATAAGTATGGCGGTGTTCTAACATTTGGCGGAGGGTGAAGATATTATCAATACATCCTCGACCAGAACGAAACCCAGCCTGCTCCTCGCGAGTCAATCTTTCTCGGTTTTTAAACAACCTACGAAGTATGACGGAAGCCAATAGGTTAGACGCAATCGGAAGTAGACTTATCCCCCGATAGTTGTTACAGGAACGACGTGAACCCTTTTTAAAGATAGGAACAACTATTGACTCATTCCGCTATGTTGAAACACTCTAATTGCTAGACCTTTGCAAATAATTCAGTCAGTTCCCTATCCGGAAGGCCGCCATCATCTTTAAAAAGGACTGGAGGTAAGTCATCTGGGTCTGGTATTGTGTCGCGCTTCAGGAGTTGGGGTTCCTTGGGGACACACCTCGTTACGGGTCATGAACGGAAGGACAGTCTGATTGATGTTGCCGGGGCAGCAGACCAGTCGAACTGCCCCTCGAAAAAACTCCCCATCACCCAAGATGTCGATAGATGTTAATGATCGGCATCGCATCATCTTCACATATTGTTTCGCTCACACCAGACTTCTTGCTGTCAGTGACTGCCAGTTGGAAGAGCTTCCGGCAGTTACCAGATGCAGCTGCTGCTTCCAACTCATTGGTATGCTCCGACCATCAGGCTTCTCGGTCCTTACGCAAGCTTTGCCCGATTTCATTACGTAACAGGAACCTGTAGAAACCCAGTGCTTATAAGCGGGACGTGTGTGTCTGTGTCTAAACACCTGACGTCTCCGGCCAGTACTACAACATCTGTCGGATGCATTTTCTGTATAAGAACAGTTATTTGATGGCAAAATTCGTCCTTGATCGCTTCCAGGTTGCAATTTGTCGGAGCATAGGCGGAGATGATGAAAAGGTATCGTTTCTTACACCGATTTCTTCGCATTCTGATGAAATTTTCTAATTTTACAACACAACCAACTGTTAATGGGGACCCAATCGGTCAGTGCTACCTCACATCTAGCGCTTAGTGCGAAACCAACACCAACAAAATTAGACGATGCCACAGGGTTCCTGGATAAACGCACATGAAACAAGCTTTTCGAAACGACAGATTGAGAGCGAATTTGTAGTACTTCACTAGAGTCTTGATTACGAGTCTCGGATAGACAACACACATCAATATTAAGACTTCTTTAAGACACAGCCAACCCAATATTGTCCGATCTACATTAGTGTGAGAACGTTGAAGGAAGCCAGTTTGAATGGTATACAGGGTTCCAGAAAAACTGTCTCAGTATTCGTATTCGGTGGTAGCATTAAACTTTCAACCAATCAATGACTTGAGATCGTTTAGATAGGACAGTAATTCCATCATAGATGAGCTGCTGTACAAGTTGGAAAACTAGAATACACAAAGTGAGAATAGAAGAGAGTAGATAAGTGACGTAGTATATAAAGAAAATAAAAATGTTTGTTATCAAATGATTGTAAATGGGATTTGTTTGAATACTAATTGAAGCAAGAACAATTTTTCCAGTAGTAATCATTTAGTTTGTGTATATCAACATAGCGGAATAAAATTATTTCAAGACAAATCTCAGAGCAGTTATCCGTCGAAACAAATAGATATAAAAAAGAATGTATATGATTCCAGGACTTAGGGTTTAAGGGAAGACTAAAAATGAATGCGGAATCAGTTAAATGACTGAAGTTACTTATATCGATAAACTTTATGTCATAAATGGTCATATTTTTTAGTTCCCTCTAATTTTAAGATTTTAAAACATTCTTTTGTAGACGAAAAAATACTGTGGCTCCAGCGTATCTGAATGTAATCCAGAATTTAAAACACCAGGTGAGTTTCAATGGTCACTGGTTTTTGTTATATTGACTTGTAAGAGTTATCCTTATTTCATGGCTAAAATTTCTTTGTTTTTTTTAGCACCACCAACTACACCTCGTTCCCGTTCTCAACGTAGTACCAGTCAACCAAGATCTCAAAAATCACATCAACTTTGTCCTATGTCAGCTGCCTCGCCTAGATTGAGCACACCAACTAGAAGAAATCAGAGATGTAGTCTACATTCTAATGAAGTTAGTAACACTTTAAAAAGCGAACTAGCTGACAGTATATCATCATCTCCAGGACCAGGAATGCTTTCTGAGTTAAAACAAAATTCGTCGTTACTTAGACCTCTAGTCATTATTCTTACAGAGATCGAATCCATCCCTGTTCAGGTTTTATGTGATTTCATCGAGCTAACTTCTCTTTATGTGGCCGGTCAGATTAGAGGTCGTTCTTGTTCATTACCAATAACTTTTGTTTTCGGTTTGTCTACAATTCCTGAGATTGGATTTGAACCACGTTTTAGTGCATCCATACTAAGCCGATTAACAATTCGACGTTTTTCTGTTCCTTCACCGTCAGCTTTCTTAAATGTTGTGTTAAAGGAAGTAAGTTTATTATCTTTATTTTCCCTCTTTCTAAGATAACTATAATTGATTCGTATTATTCATTCAAGTGTTGATAGATATAGATATATTTATAAAAATGTTCATTACTACTTTAATTCTAATATGAGAATTTTATATGCTGAGATGAAATTGAACTTTTTAATCTTGTGATATTTAATCGCGTCCAGTCTAGCTACTATTTTTACTTCTAGGCGTTTGATTACCTTTAACATACGTAACACACTGAAACCACCTCAGTTGATGAAAATCTATTACCTCATCAGTCGGTTTACCAATCTTACCTAGTACCCTATTCCTAATCCAGACATTGCTTATTCTTTGGTTCCAAAATGTACGAGGAATGTTTTGAAGATACATTTGACCGAATACTAGTAACCTGCGATTATCCGCTATTCCTAATAGGCATGTTTTACACCTATAACGTAGGACGGAGCAAACTACTGGGTAGTAAATTCATCCCTTGTTTGAAAGACGGGTATCCTGCTTGAGCCATAAGTAATCCCAGTTGGCAAAAGCCATTCGAGCATTCTAAATCCGTGTCGAAACTTCGTCAGGTGCCATACCATCAGTACTGATGAAACTCCCAAGATAAGTGAAGGAGTCGATGCGTTCAACTACTTCACTCCCAATCATTAATTCATGCGCTTACGCAGGTCAATTCTGAAGCAACATTTGACATTTGGAGGGAGAGAATTCCATCCCAAATATGCTTTCATTGTTGCTTAAGGTGGTTAGAAGATTGCTTCTTGTCATTGTCTTCACCAAACAGAACTATGTCATCTGCGTATTCTAAGTCAACAAGTAAATATTCTGGTAAAAGATCGATCCCTGAAAAGTGAATATATTGTCCTTAAAGGTATGTCTATGACGAAGTTAAATAAATATGCACACTATCATGAAGAATTATAGACTGAAACAAAAGGAACAATCCAGTTCTCTCTCTTTGTGTTTAATATTTTTTTAGCTGATATAAATTCGTGATAAAAATAACCTTTTGCTACTGAGAAGATTCAATAAAATCTATTTTAATAAAAAGTGGGAGGTGTAGTATTGTGGTTAATGGATTCGACCTTTGGTCACAAATTTAACCTTTTACCACAGCAATCAATAGTTGAAAACGTGTGAAATGATTCAGAATTTGTCATAGTGGCACAGACAGGTTTACTCTTTATCTTTCTCCAAATCTTCAATTCCAGTATTTCTTCATTGATACATTTTCATAGTTTTTTTTAATCATATTTCCAATGTTTAGGCTTTCTGGATATGTCCTAGTATGGGACTTCTCAGCAGTGCGCATCCACGATCCCGCACCCCGCGAGATTCGAACCCAGGACCTATCAGTCTCTGGATATGGATGAAAGTGCTGTTATTTCGATATATTTATTATTCATCTTATTATTTGTCTCGTGCTGGTATGGTATGACAACTTGGGCTAACTCATATTTATGACATGCTTTAAGTTGATTATAACTGACTGACTTGTGGTATATGCTGCTTATGTTAGCAGACATAAGTAGTATGTAAAACCAATTAGAAGTTGGATGTCTGGCATCAGAAGGTTCAGAAGATCGAATCAAAGAGAGCAGAAATGTAAACAGAGAGTAATTGTAATAACAATAAAGAAACGATGAAGTTTAAAACATTTGATTAAGGATTTACAGATAATGTATTTAATGTATCGTTTTCACATTTGATGAAAGAATTGTGTAATTTTGTATTAAACAATAAATTGGTTGTCCCCACCTAAGTTGTCGTTCATTGCACACTTCGGCTAGGGCAATCGGGTAACATGACTAGCCGATAAGTACCCCCCCACACACAAGCAACTGATAGCTCAAAGTTGAGTTCATAAACCCTTATCTAATTATTGACATCGTTCAATTCTTTTTCTTGGTTAATTTAACAATTCCATTGTTATAACTTGTGAACCTGTGTGCCCTGTTTATTGTATAACGCAACGATACCACCAATCAGAGGGCAGCGAGTTATCTATCGAATCAGTGATGCATAAAACACGTGCAAGCAGCCTAGAGTCCTGATTGATCTCGCTTCCCGCTTAGCCCTGCCTGTTAAGTCCAGAACACCAATCTCAGCCTCCGCAGTATGAATCCTGTATTTCAAACATACGGGGTTTACATATCAATCAAACAGACCACAACGTACCATAAAATAGAAATTAACGTTTGTACAATATTTGGCCAAAAGTGACTGTGAATGTGTGAGACCGTAATTAATAGACTGGTTATTACTCATCAGGAGCGGTAAATGATATAATAATAGTTCATAGGTCAAAATAAAACTCATAATAACAGGGACATGAATATGAACAGTCTAGTTACATAATAATTACACGATAAAAATATACTCATAGTATTGGTCCATAAATGGATCCCGAAAATTACCATTCATTATTCTTATGGGGATATAACATCCATGTAATAGTAATTATAATAATCATTATAATTTGTACCTTTTCCCCTTATCCATTCTAATGGTGTGTTTTTCTTATACCTTCACTTTCTCAGATTATACAATTTCCTGGATTACATCCAACTTATTCTGTATTAAATTATTTAATGGATGGATTATTTCTTTGTTTAGATTATTCAGTGAAAAATTTCTTACAACGTTTAAAAGTTGGTTTCATCTTGGTGTTTTCGACCTAAAAGTGTTTTCTTTTGCTATTGATTAGTTAATTCCTTGAGTATGTGTGTGTGTGTATGGGTTCGGATGAGAATTTGAATTAAACATTCTTTATCAGTTTGATATATAAGACTGTAGATGATCACGGATTTCTATCTCAATTTACTTATTCTAGTTTGTACTGTTCAGTAATAACATTCGCTATCACAAAAATAGTGTACCTCAAAAACCGGTATCTAAACTTGTATTTGATTATAATGCGTTACATCTATATGGCTGTACGCGTGTGTGTTTGGATAGATAAAGAGCTTGGGAATGTTACAATTGAACTATAAATCATATGAAGTAGAAATGTATCTGCTTGAATTAATTGGTATTTCATTGTCAGTCAGTCAGCTACAACGTAGGACCAGGCGCATATGTGCATCGGTCCAAGTTGCCATACCTCATTAGCACAACAAGATGAACACTGAATTCATAGAAGTAGTTAATTCAATGGTAGTTATGTATAAAAAATTGTGTATGAAGATATAGTACAGGCAGAAAGAATTAGTTCGTAGAAAGAAAGATATAAAGTAATTTTAATCTCATGGTTTAATGGAGGACAAACAATGTATACACCGACGAAACGGTCGTTCAATGCTTCCAGGTTTTCTATGGTGGTCTAGCTTCAATTGAATCATGATCTCAAGTATTAAAAATTTATATATTGGAAGATATGCACATTATCTGATTATGGTCAATGAGTTAACTGTGATTTGTGCCTGTAGATATAAGCCAACACAACTTTTTTTTGTGACATAGGCTTTTTCATTTGCTTTATTTCGATTAACATTTGTGCCGAGCTCTGCTTCGTTCCGATTCCCGCATTTATTGTTAGAAAAACTCACTATTACTTACCCGGTGATATCAGCAGATGCCAGAAATAGTTCTAAGGCATCTGTGGTCAAATACTAGTAGCTTACGAGTGTCTTCTACTCTTAATGGCGCAGGATTTGCTGTCAACTTTTGTCAGCTAATTAAAATCACCAATAATTCACGTGAGATTTGTTGATAAACAAAACCCAAGTCCCTTAGTATATAACATTCTATTACTTAACATATTGTATGTCGTATATTATTCATTGTTCCATTACCATTATTCATGGCTTATTTTTAATGCATGTGTGCTTGACTGTATTGTATTATACCCCATGCTTTAGCTTTAGTAGCAAGTATCCTATCTTCTACTCCCTGTTTCTTTTTGTTTATAGTTTTGCATGTTAGAACATTATTTGAAAACACCACATCCTGAATTGTTACAATCACCGGAGTTAGCGTACAAATATCTGACATCAATAAATTCTAGAGATTTAGCTAAAATTATCACATTGGATTATCCTTCATTAGCAAATTGTGTTGTGGATAATACAACAACTTCAACTCCTACTGTCAGTCATCCTACACTTCCTATTGTTAATAACTCATTTCCACAAACTGCACAACAAACAGCGCATAGACTTGTCAACAAGATTGTAGAACATTTAGAAAACCATTTAAAATTACAATATTTAATTCCATATGTATTGAATTGGTTGTTGATTATTATAACACCATTATCAGCTCGACCTTTGGGTAAAAATGTAAGCTTCAATCATTTATATGGTTTTTGTTTTACGCTATACAGTGATCGTTTTTAATGTCATTTCATCATCTTGTTCAATACGGGATAATAATCGAGTTCTAACATCGGCATCTGTGAAAGATTGTAATCCAAAAACGAATAATAAGTCTTTAAATTGGTCACTTGATAATGCATTTTATTTAAAACGTCCAGCTCGTAAATTATTCCTGTTTGCGTATGTCAGATAATCTTCATCAGCGTCCTTTTTAACTAGAGGCATTTATAACGAATATAGAATAACGACGCTTGTACACAAAATATCTTGTTCAAAATACCGACGGTTTTATAAAAAATCAAATCCTTTGGGTGTTTTGGCACGATAGAATTTTTATATTTAAATTATTCTTGTAAGCCAATTTTCAGTGTTAGTGATCTTACCTTCTTTGTTTCCTCTATATCCTTATATTCTATTTGGAAAAGATCTTCGATTCTAGCAAACCATGACTCAAATGTGTGTCCACTTTCTGCATCAAAAACAAATTCTAGGACTGAATTAAGTGACGGTTCTATTTCTTTACGTTCTGAGACTCATTTAGACTGCGTTGGAATTTCGACATAAATGATGTAAGTATCTGTTCTTGCGAAGCTAAAAATCACTTCTGCTGTTGCTAAAAAAGTTACTGCATTTGCTCCATAATAGGGGTTTTTTCTTTCTGCCTGATTCAGGTAAGTAATTAAAAAAACTGAAGGACTAAGTAGTAAATAATGTCGTACAAGGACCCTGAAGACAACTCCGTACGTTGAATGATCAAATAATTACTCTGATTCTCGACCACTTACCGCATGACCTTAATTTTCTTGTGACCCATCAAATATCACGTGACAACTCGCTAATTAGAGTACCGACTTCTGTGACCCTGTTCCTATCTGACACCAATGATGCGTCAAACAGCACTAGCAACCTTGAGTCCTTATCGGTCTTCTGGTATAACAAAGTTTATATCCATAATCCTCTGGTAACCAATACTGTAGTGAAAAAGAACACGATTGGGGACAATTGACTGTATTTGAACATGAAATTACAGAGCATCTCACTAAACTCTGAGAATCATACAGTAAATACTTAATTTGCGGAATATCAATCAGTTATCTCAAACTTGACTGTTTCTTTTGCAAATGTCAGTCCATCCTCTCAGATTTCATTGTCCCTGCATTTTTATACTAATTGCTTTCCGTTCCCGTTCTTTCCTTCTCGATACATTATATTCGTAACTAACTTTACATACTACTTATATGGATATAAGTAGCTCACACCACACTGCTAGTTATTAAACATTGAAACACACTCCATGCAATAAGTTACTAAAACTAGTGGACGCATTGTGATTTAAATAATGGAGTTTCGTCAGCTGCTACTCACTAGTAGAAAAAATGTCGATTTGACAATCCGATTCAGTGGTCAGTTAATATCTTTCTAACTGAATGCTAACCTTTTAAACCATAAAACTGAATGCCCCGAGTTCAAATACCACATAGAGTAGGTATATTTTATGGACGAGTGCCAACTTGTTTAAAGCTTAAGTCTAGGATATCTTATCGCCTACTTTCAATCACCTTACAATCCAGATGGATTATCCTGTAATCTACTAAAGGATGAGTATACTGTACAGTAGTTCACAGCTGTTATCATCCACCTGAGCTACGAATCTTCTACACCATCTCAATGATTTTTTTTACAGATTGGAGATTTATATCGTTTATGGTTGAAAAATGGTTTAGTCAATGCAGAAGAATTCAACTTGACAATAAATCTTCTAGGGTAAGCTGTAACAATTTCATCTTTATATGATGTAGAGAAATATCTTCGACAATTCTCTCCTAAATATCTTTTGTTTACAGTTCTACTTTTACTGATGTTAATATCAATTAAGTGGTGATGATGACGGTCTAATGCGATTAAGATGTTTGACCTTTAACTGGTGAGTTATCGGTTAGTTGGTGCTACGCTTCACCTGTTTTGATCGTAGTAATATTAGCTGCCTATCACATACGCAAACCTGAATATGTTTACTGAATTGTGTTGAACTGTAAAAACTTAATGTCATAATTTACCTTCCGTTGTCTGTCATAACCAGTTTCGTTTTCTGATGCCTCAAGAAGCGATATCATTTCACAATATGGACAACTGGGAAGTGACAATCTCTTTCGTACAACTAACAGTACTCGAGATTACTGAAGGCAAAAAACAAATTCAGTTATTCCAGTCGTACACGTGAAAGAATTCTGATGTGTTGTTCATCATTTGACGATTATCACTGTACCATCTGTTAATGTCCGTGTGCAGACAGTTGACAACTTCATTCATGAATTTTTTTCACATTTTGTTTTAAACATTTTTCTTGTAGTTAATGGTTTTTGATTTATTTCCTTCCTTCTCCCTTCATCACTACCTCGTCAAACGTTTAGTGGAGTGCCCAAAGAACTTTTATTGAATTCTGTACAAGATGCTTATGATTATCTACTGAAAGAATCTACTTCTTTAATTCAGTCGCAAAATCCCACTTCACTTTGGTGGTCGCCGTCTACCTTATCAGAAGGTAGAAAATGTTTGAATAATTTAGCTGACTCAACCTTATCTTGGCATACAAAACTATCCATGGCTTGTCAAGGTAAGTGTGTATATATGTTTGAGGATTTTTGAGAATAATAATAATAATAATAATAATAATAAATGGGTCTTGTATTAATAAAATGAATCGATAGAATAATTATTTAATTGTTGAAATCATGAATAAATTGAAGCTAGACCACTATGGAAAGCCTGGAAGCACTGAACGACCGTTTCGTCCTATTAAGGGACCCAGCAGTGCGCATCCACGATCCCGCTCGTGGGATTCAAACCCAGGACTTACTGGTCTCGTGCGCGAGCACTTACCCACTTGATCACCGAGCCGGCATCCAACGGTTTTAATGTCTAACTTCAACTAATCCAAGAAATTGAGCGACACATCCATCATTGTCATCAGTGAGTTACTATCTCACAACTGACCCGGTTCAGTCAGTCAGTCAGCTACAACGTAGGACCAGGCACATATGTGCATCGGTCCAGGTTGCCATACCGCATCAGCACAACAAGATGAACACCGGATTCATAGCAGTGGTTAGGTCAAAGGTAGTAATATATAAGAGAAAGATTGCATATAGAGATGTAGTACAAGAAGAAAGAATTGGTTCGTAGAAAGAAAGATATGAAGCGATTTTAATCTCTTAGTTTAAGGGAAGACAGGGAGTGTATACATCGACGCCATTGTGATCGATTGTGAGCCATGTCACTGGAATTAATAAGTCAAGTGTAAGTGAGATTATATCGGAAAAAGACGATACACTCATCTGCTCCCAGTCCAGGCGTTTAGAACGATGGGCGGAACATTTCAGAGAACAGTTCAGCTGGCCTTCAGCTACTCTACAACTACCCTCCATTCCCAGACAGTGTGAATGGAACATTGAAGTAGGTCCCCCAACTCTTGCTGAAGTTCAAAAGGCTATAGTCAATCTGAAACGAGGAAGGGCAGCTGGTCCAGATGGATTGGCTCCAGAGGTCTTTAAGGATGGTGGTCCAATTTTAGCGATTAGGTTGACTAATATTTTAGCTAAAATCTGGGAGTTAGACGTTATTCCATCTAACTGGTCGCAATCACTTATCATCCCAATATATAAGAAAGGGTCAAAATCATCCTGTGACAAACACAGAGGGATTAGTTTAACTAATATAATATCTAAAATACTAGCCTCGATAATTATCAGACGCCTAACTAAGACTCGTGAACTGCAAACACGAGAGAACCAAGCTGGCTTCAGACCTGGTCGTGGCTGCATCGACCACATATTCACCATTCGTCAGATTCTAGAACACAGGCATACTTATCGGCGTCCGACAATGGTGGTCTTTCTCGACTTAAAAGCAGCATTTGACTCGGTAGACCGCGAGATTCTGTGGCAGTGTCTGTCATCGAAAGGCGTACCTCAGAAGTACATAAACCTTGTAAAGGCTCTTTACTCGAACACTAGTAGTCGAGTCAGAGCTTATGGCGAACTGTCATCTACTTTTGCAACCTCAAGTGGTGTCCGTCAAGGCTGTCCACTTTCCCCATTTTTGTTTAACTTCATCATAGATCTACTGATAGAAATAACTTTCTCGTCGACTGAGTTCTCGGGTATTGACCTCCTACCAGGAGGTCCACTTATCGACTTAGAATACGCAGATGACATAGTCCTGTTTGGTGAAGACGCTGACAAAATACAGAGTCTTCTGGTAGCACTGAGCAACAATGCCAGGATGTTTGGAATACGCTTCTCTCCCTCTAAATGCAAGTTGTTGCTTCAGGACTGGTCTGCGTCAACACCTGAACTAAGGATAGGGAGTAAAGTAGTCGAACGCGTCGACAACTTCACTTATCTTGGAAGTCTGATCATCCCTAATGGGTTGGTATCGGACGAAATCTCAGCACGGATTCGAAAAGCTCGATTGGCTTTTGCCAACCTGCGTCACCTATGGCGAAGGCGAGATATCCGTCTATCAATAAAAGGACGGGTATACTGCGCGGCAGTCCGTTCTGTTTTAATTTACGACCTTTTCTAACCCCACCCCTCCTTGTGGGAAGGCAGCATCGCTGTCATGCTGGTTGTCTGAAGGAAACACCTTACTGCTGTCACATCTCTGTACAGTCAGCAGTACGACTTCGCATTCGGACCTTGGGTTTGTTGCTTTTAGTCTTACCGCTCTTCAACCGACCTGTCTGACATGGTAGGACCTTGAGGAACGGTTGTCCCAGCCAGTATAGCTTGGTTGCTTCATCACGATAGGCAAGCCCGACCACCACGTCAAGGTAGCAACAACGGTCGGGACTGACCCGGTTGAACTCCACTGGACACTGCTTCTCACTAGAACTCAACAATTGAAATTACTAAAATCTCCACAAAACCCCCTTCTTATAATAATCAACATATGCTCACTAGTGACTGGTTTTAAGATGTATATCCTGGAGAAAATGGTTTGTTCCCTCTCTCCGATCAACGATGATATAGGTGAGAATATGTAGATATTTATAAAACATTGTAATATATTGTTGAAGATCAGTCATTCCTGATGCCAGTTTTGTAGCGCTTTGTTCAACAGTACGCGTGCAGTCTAAAAATCCTAAATGATAATTATTATAATAATCTCTGTTTTTTGGTTAAGTCGAATTTTGGAGAAATCATGCATTTTCGCATATGTTGTTTGAAAAATAGCAAAATGTTTATTGTTTTCACTTGAAATTTGTAGAAGTAGATAAAGAGAAAGTTTGGGGTCCAAACCGATATGTGAGGTCAGAATATAGAGTAATTGACTGTTAATCTGAACCATGTTGGTGAACTCAGACTACTTATTTGAAGTCTGCAGGATAACCACAATCAGTGGTTGGGAACGTTGAGTTTCATGGTTCACAATCATTCACAATGGTGTAGATGTATTCACTCTTTGAACGGCTTTTAAATTTTGATCTATGCTCTTTTATGCATACTTTTCAATGTTTAGCGTTTTTCACTATCATAGTTATATTATTTTTATACCTTTTAATATTTGTCTTTCCAGTTTCATTTTATCATTCTAATTTGGTATGTCTGGCCCTTTAACCGGGCTGGTGGACACGGAAGGCCTATCTAGAGGAGTTGGAAAACCTTGATTCAAAAACAATGATAAACATGGGCTCCAGGATCCTGAGTGGACAAATGGCGTATGAACCTAGTGTTGGCCACCGGTTACCATGGGAATGCATTTCCTAACATTGCTACACTGTCTTGTGGTTTAGACCTCTAGGTGAAAGGATCGGGGTGTGGCGAGCAGATGCAATTTCATAGTAGTCGGTGACCTAGGATTGGTTCATACGCCATTTTTTCACTCAGGATCCCGAAGCCTATGTTCACCATTGGTTTTGAATCAAGGTTTTCCAACTCCCCTAGGTGAACCCTCTGTGTCCACCTACCTTGTTAAAGCGCTGAACATTCACTTTTCATCCTCTCAATTTCGTAAACAACACTCTCATCACGAGAAGGCGGTGAGTAGGACTTCCCTGACAGTAGCTGTATACGCTTAGTCATGTGAGAGAATTTGGAGAGGGAGAGCTGACTATCCCCACTCTCGACCATACCAGGGCATTCGAGGGCCTAGTCTTTAATCCATCAAGGATTTAGGCAAACGCCATATTGGTTGTTACTTACTATTCACTAGTGACTATATGTTTATTATATTTTGAAAATTTTCCAGTTACATCAACATCTTTTTCGTTTGTTTCCACTTACTAAATCAAGAAGCATCGACGAATAAACAACTGTCACAGTGTCATCAAGAACAGTCTACCGATAATGACACGTTGACAATAACAGCTGCGACTTCTGTCAATAATCAGGATACTGTACCAGTTAAACCCGTTGAATTTAATACAAAAAGAAAGATAAGTTTACGTAATTTACGTCAGGTTAGTGGTAGTTTCATCTTATTATTTACTTTGTATCATCAATAACTATGCACTACTACATTACATCATTTGATTATTAATTGATTAGACTAATCTTGAAACATTCACTTCCGGCTGACAAGTTTCAAATAAGATTAAATGTGTATCCTGGATTCTACTGTTAGCCACTATCCATCTCTGCTTAAAGTTCACTTTAGTGGTTCGATCACGTTTTTTCTTTTTCGCATGTGGGGTTATCTCAATGTATATGTGTTTTGTATAGATTCTAAACTGTGCATTTATTGCTGCTGACTATACAATTGTGTAAAAGGAGACAGAAATGTTATCACAGTTGTTGATGATATAACATTTTACAATGAATAATAATGGTTTTTTAATGTGATAAAGTTCTTTAAACTAGGTGGTTCACTTGTGGAGCTTTTATTTTCGTTCTAATCGATGTCAATTATACCTACATCATGTGAACTTCCTAGTTATAGTGCACAAGTGTTAAATCAGTTCATTCTTGTGGTCTTATTTGGGATTCGCTGTTTTCATATATATTTTTAAAATCTACATTTATCCTTGTGTTCCTGTTAAATAACTTGTATGGTTGACCTCTGATCATGTGGTTGATTGACCTTTATCATATGGATTGATAGATCGGATCTATAGTCAGTGACCTGTTGACTGCTTAATAATCTAAAACATATACTTCTAGAAACTGTATGACTTTCTTAGTATTCCTTTTATTTTGAATTCTGACGCTTTCCCATTCAAATTCATGTTTGTGATTATTTATATACATTGATATCGGTGCTAATATTTTGTGTAGTTTTATTGTTAGTTGATGTTTGTGTTTGACCAAATGAAGGGGCTGTTTAGTCTATTCATTATCTAGTTGTTCTTCACAGTTTATATAATTTATTTTGTAGGTGATGTTGAATTTGTCTTCAAACTGTTTTATTTTCCGATCTGTATAAAACTGAATAAAGTGATTGCTTTGATTTTTAAGCGACATTGATTCCAAATAGGTCAAAACCCCTCATATTAATATCTAAAATGTCTTACACATATGATAGGTATGTTTATTTCCTGGTTTATGAAGATGATTTTGTAATGGTTTAATGCTTGTGGAGTGGGTCACTAACAAGCTCATTTCTACACAAAATAGGCATGAATGAAATTGTTTTCTAGGGTTGCAACGGAAGCCCCCAAACGCCCTGGTACAGCCGAGAGTGGGGAGAGTTCGCTCTCCCTCTCGAAATGCTCTAACATGGCCACACGTATTTAGTCTCTGTCAGGGAAGTCCTACTCATTGCCTTCTCGCACCACGTGTGTTGTTTACGAAAGTGGGAGGACGAAAAGCGAATGTCTGGCGCTTTAACCGGATTCCAAACCAATGGTGCACATGGACTCGAGTATCCTGCTGGAACAAATGGCGTATGAACCAATTGTTGGTCACTGGCTACCATGGGACTGCATCTCCTTACGATGCTCCACTGCCTTGTGGATCAGACCTTCAGGTCGTAGGCTCCATGTGTGGCCCCCTAAGAAAACCACCTGTTTCGGTTTGGGCACCCGGGCAGTATCACAGCTCTCACACATATCGAATGAGATTTGTGTGACGCATATGTATTTGGTGCGTCCTTGTACCAATATCTATGTGTTAAAATAATAATATAATAATAACATTGCAACTAGGCCATTCAGCTCAGGTAATTGAACATCATCAAGTATAAGTTTAGTCGTGGATAATATCGGGGCAATCTGCACAGGATATACATATACCAATAATAGCGATTGATCAATCGCAGTCCTATACACACCAATTGGAAGACTCACACAAACAATACAAAATGTATTTACTTTATTGTAGATAATAAAGATTATTATTCATCATTTTCTGTTGTTGAATATTTCATTAGCATCTTCAAGAATATGCAACTTCTTCACCGAATCGTCCTCTATCTGCCATCACTTCAACTATTCACAAAACTCAATGGGATATAACACGTAAAGAATTTTTAAATTGGATACAATTAAAATTAAATGAATTAATTCCATCATTTAATCAATTACCATTGCATGAAGTTTTCTATGGTCCATCCATTATTGAAAACAACATTCATTCACTATCATTCACTGATGATGATTCATCAATTCATTCACAGTTAGCATTATCTATTCGTCGTCGATTAAATCCACCATTTCAACGTTGTTTACATCTAGCACTTGTGGATCCCGGTGTATATTTACAGGTTTGTGTTGTTGTTTGTTATTTGTTCATTTATTCTTTCTTGTATCATAAGTTATGGTTATGAGTTTTGCCCTGTTAATTATCAAGTAACTAAATCATCAATCAGAATCACCCGACTTATACGACTTTCGCCCTATATCTAACCAGTACGAGCAATCTCGAGTAAACTCTGAGTTCTTATTGGTTTTCCGAGATAGTAGATTCATGCCTAACCCAACTGGTTCAGACCAGAACAAACACCAATATCAGCTTCCACTGCACAAATCATTTATTTCAGATATATTCAGTTCATTATATTCAAACAAAACAGACCACATTATTTGCATAAAATAGAAAGTAACAATCATTACAAGATCAAGTGAAAAAGTGACTGTGATTGTGAAAGACTGTAATTAGTAATTTGTGAAAAACTCGAGAATAGTAAGTCGAATGGTAGTAGTCAATAAATCAAATGGAAACTTCTAATAAAAGGAATATGAATATAGTTATTTAATAGTTATATAATCGGAATATATGTAATAATAATAATAATAATCGATAAATATCTCCTAGTAGCTAAGGTTCATGGTGAGACTATAATTTATGGAGGACGTTTGAGCGACGCTAAAGTGACTTTAAGAATGTCCACTCAATAATCAGGACCAAATGAGGAATATGGACCTGTGTGAAGAATTCGAATTATGATTTACAGTTGATGGTTAAGGTTAGAAATTAGATTTAGGATTTTCATCATGAGCTAACATCAGCTATAATGCCAAAACTGTATGTAGCCAAATGGATGAGTGGATTTCGTGCCCCCGAATGTCCTAGTACGGTCGAGAGTGGGTAGATTCCGCTTTCTCTCTCTCTCTCCCTCTCGAAATGCTCTCAAATGGTCACGCGTATACAGCTTCTGCCAGGGAAGTCCTACTCACTGACCTCTCGCACCAGGGGTGTTTTTTTTACGAAATTGAAAGGACCATTTAAGCTATTTGCTTAATTCATACAAGGATTCAAATCAAACTGCTATATTCAAAAGGAATTCAAAGGAGTTGTCTACAAAGCAATATAGTTACACATGATAAACATCTCTTTTCCTTCACACAAAAGACGATGGCTAATTATCCGTTATATTCGTAAAAATATATATCAATTCATAAATTACTGACTATTAGTAAGTAATATAATAAAATATACAAAATTACATATTTGAGTATTGAGGGAATGTATTATAAAATGTGCAAACATAACCAACATCATTAATCTTAGAAAAGTTCACATTTTTATTTAATCGGTATGTAATTCAGCTGGAGAATAAATCTACTTCTACTTGATAATTGTCAACTAGATGGGCACTACTTACGTTCATGCTGTGTTATGTCACACATTGAACTCATACTGGTTAACCGACTAAGCAAACCAACAACTTACATGTATTGTAACAAGTAGAAGTTAATATCTTTCTCTCCATTTTCACTTTCTACATTCAGTAGAGTGGTAGCTCACCGGTCATCAGAGTTGATGCCTACTTCGGTACTCGAACCCCAGTACCTTCCTCTTTAGACGCCATCGTATTGTCCACTTGGCTACTGAGTCTAGATGACCACTGGATTGTACAACTAGGTGAATTTTAGTTCAGTTGTATTGATATTGGGTTGGAGTTGTGGAGTGGACAATAACTCTGGGATGTAAGTACATCCAACTGATAAGTCATAAATAGAAAGTAACACATGTTCACAGTGGTCATCTAGACTCAGTAGCCTAGTAGATAATACGATGGAGTCTAAAGAGAAAGGTACTGGGCCCGAGTTCCGGAATAGGCAATAGCTCTGGGATCCAAGTACTGAAAATTTCACCGAAAAAAAACTGAAAGATATGAACTATTTGTTCATGGGAAATCAGTTTATTTATGATAGATATACATATAACAGTTTATATAACAATTACTCATCTTTTATTTCATCATTATAATATCTCCTGTTCTGGTTAACTGAGGGATATTTGCGATAACCTGCAAACAGTAGAGATATAGCGAACACATAACATGAAAATTGAAAGTCGAATTCACATGGGATATCTTTATAGGTTACATCACGAATCCGCTTTAATTAGACAAACTTCGAGAATCACGAAGCACTAGACATCCGTTTCATTCTAATATATCAGACTTCTCGGAAATGTACATTCACGACCCAACCAAATTATTTCATTATGTAAAAGATGAAAATTGTTCTGTGTATCAGTGAGTGTGTTTTATGTTTATCCAACCCTTTGATTTGATCGAATATAAATTCAACGGGAATTATCAGTTTCTTCAAGACTGTAGATTACGCCTTACTTTAATGTGTTCCAACTAGGGTGAAAAACAAATTCAAAGCCTTCTATTGATTACCTTTAATGACTTAAAATCATTATTTAGTATTTGAATTAACTTTTCAAATACATTTCCGATAAATGAACATAATAATATCAGACTGGGATTCAATTGCTTGAATCGATTCCCAATAAAAGGAAAACCATTAATTACCTCTAATCAGTGAATGTTATTGCGTAATAACCGTGTTAAGTAGTTGAAATATCAGACATAATAACACACAACATTCACTACAGAATGTCTACATTATTAATCCAGTCTGTAATAATTCACTAAAAAGAAACGATATAGTATTCTCAACACACAGTATTTTAACAAGTTTCCTTTTCTTATTTCTTGATCAATCCTTGCAATACATATTGAGTGGTTGTCAGTTAGAAGTTAGCAGTCCAGTTAATTGATATCTAAATACTGTACATTCTTTTCGCTACATATTGCCATCAACCATGATGTCAATAATTGAGTCTTTTGTAACTTGATTCCTCCTTGTCTCTTTTTTTCTCTTCCCAAATTTATTTCACTAGATTATACTCTTTAAATAACATCTCCAAACCCTAATCTTTCCAACTACTGCTTATACTCTTACTACTTCTACCGCTATGGGATTTGAATCGACAACTGCATCTCTGTGCTAATGTGGTATGTCAACTCGAACTGATGTACGTACGTACGAAGTTCTACATTATTACTGACTGACTGACTTTGTAACTTGTACAACAAAAGGTTGTATACACACATGAATACGTGATACGATGAATAGCCAAAATCATGTGTTTAAAACAAACAAGGATATAGATTACTTGTTGATGAAATATCCAGATGATAGGAACAGGTAATCTAGATAGATATTCAATCAGGTCACATTTTCTTAATGAATATAATAAATCATTTTATTCAAATGATTTCGGACAAATATGTTATTTCTCATTGTGACTATGACGAAGTATTTATCACAGATTATAAATGAGTACTTAATATACATAGAATAATTAATTGTCATATTTATTGTTCATTAAATCAAAGAATAATGTTGTTTCCTTTCATAATATTCAAATCAGTTCATTATAACTGATATTGAGAATCTGGCATAGATGTGTATTAGTCTGAAATTCCCTTGATAACATTTAGGTGACAAGATGTAATTAACAAAATCTATGGTAAATTGATCGAAATAATATCATCAAGATGAGAGACAGAGAGAGAGAGAGAGAGGAAAAACAACAACTGAGTATTGAGAATATAATTTGAACAGGCAAAATATAGTTATGTCTGAAGAAACATTGAAATTTATCATGTAAAAGAAGCTGAAGACTGATTGTATCTACTTCATTTTAATCGATTCTGAGACATTATTATTATTTAAACACATAAACGTAGGTACATTATTTATTTAAACACACATCAACATTCGTACAAGGAGCCACCAAATAGATATGTGCCAAATAAATGATT
Organism: Schistosoma guineensis; assembly: GCA_944470375.2. Lineage (NCBI taxonomy): Eukaryota > Metazoa > Platyhelminthes > Trematoda > Strigeidida > Schistosomatidae > Schistosoma > Schistosoma guineensis. The sequence goes on from OX103895.1 coordinate 23,314,626, forward strand.
CGATTTGTGTGAGGGCTGGGATACTGCCCGGGTGCCCAGACCGAAGCAGATGGTTTTCTTAGGGAGCCACACCTCGAACCTTTGACCTAAAGGTCTAACCCACAAGGCAGCGGAGCATCGTGAGGAGATGCAGTCCCGATCGAAGCTGCTACCTTGACGCGGTGGTCGGGCTTGCCTATCGTGATGACCCAACCGAGCTATATTGGCTGGAACATATGTTCCTGCAGGTTCTACCATGCCAGGCAGGTCGATTGGCGAACGGTAAGACTAAAAGCAGCAACTCAAGGTCTGAGGGCGAAGTCGTACTGCTGACTGTAGAGAGGTGTGACAGCAGTAAGGTGTTTCCCTCGGACAACCAGCATGACAGCGATGCTGCCTTCCCACAAGGAGGGGTGGGGTTAGAAAAGGTCGACCCTAAAAATGCACACCTCACCTTACCTCACGGATTTCCGTCTCCGGCGGTAAGGCCCCTTGAAGAACGGAGCTAACACGTCAAAAACCTTCCACAAAAAGGCCGTGCGCGACCGGCCTCAAGCAGTTGTCCCTTGGGCTCTGCGGTCACGCTCCCAGGTCGTCAAGACCAACACTAATCCAATTTCCTTTTCAGGTTCCTCAAGAAATACCCTTCCACGGTGTGGGCAGCCGGGAAGTGACATCAGCCCTCATACTCGTAGCAGCACAAGAGACCAAGGTGGTCACATTCAAATCCTTCCTACACCTCTTAATACCTCTCTTATCCTCCCAACTAACCCTCTTCACGTCTCTTTATCACCTCGCACCGCTAGGGCAAACGATTCGAGTACGTGGAACGCCATTCCTGGTCTCCTGAAACCACGCTCTAAACTACACGTAGGAGCTTTTAACGTACGAACACTTTGCCAAATAGGACAGCAGGCTTCCTTAGCTAAAACTTTAGAATCTCGCGCCATCGATGTGTGCTGCGTCTCCGAAACGCGCATACAGGATCCAAGTAGCGTCATTCATTTGACCTCACCATGCCAAAATAAAGAACCGACTCGACTTACGCTTCGTGTATCTGGAAGCCCTGATTCTGCTTCCCGTGGCCTCGCCGGCGTAGGTATAGCATTGAGTCCTAGGGCAGAACTAGCTCTCTTAGAGTGGATCCCAGTAAACAGTCGTTTGTGCGCTGTCCGACTGAATGGAACAGTAAGAATCCGGAAAGATAGGGACACTCGTCGTTGCCTCTTCGTCGTCTCTGCCTATTCTCCCACTGACTGCAGCTCAGATGATGTAAAAGATGAGTTTTACAGAAAGCTTTCGGACCTTCTCCGAAAAGCTAAGCGCTCGGATGTAGTAATAGTGGCCGGTGACTTTAATGCTCAAGTAGGTAAACTAAGCGATAAGGAAAGACACCTAGGTGGATCCTATGGTGTCGTGGCTCAAAGAACAGATAATGGCGACCGTCTGTTGCAGCTATGCTCAGATAACCGCCTGTTCCTTGCAAATACTAACCTTAAGCATAAGGAAAAACATCTTTTAACATGGCGACCCCCTAATTCGTCCCAACGTTGGACCCAAATAGATCACATCGCTATCAGCCACCGATGGAGGGGCTCGATAGAAGACTGTCGCTCATTCTGGAGCACATGCCTAGATTCAGATCATGCTCTAGTGTGAGCGCGTATTTGCCTGCGTCTTACTGGACGTAGGAAAGATCCTGCAAGGAAACCTCTTAGGGCCTACTTAATGATAGTCAAGCTAAGAATATATTTCAGGAACAACTAGGAAAACAGTTAGGCAGCCATGTATGTCATGTCCACCCCGAGGCAGCATGGAACGATATCCGAAAAGCTGTGGAAACAGCAGTGATATCTGCTAGTAAGGTAAACCGTAAAGTTAGGGAGCAACACTGGATCTCAGCAGCATCTATCGCACTGGTAGATGCTCGAAAACTCATTCCACCTGGCTCTGAACATAATGAAGAGCGGAGTCAGCTTAAGCGCAAGCTGACAAGAAGTCTACGCAATGATCGCGAACAGTGGTGGATAGCGAAAGCAAGAGAGATGGAAAAGGCAGCGGCAATAGGTAATAGCAGACAATTGTTTAGACTCGTTAAGGAAACCGGAATTAGGAACCCGACCGTTAGCGAAACAATCTCAGAGAAAGATGGACATATTATTCATTCTCAATCCAGGAGATTGGATCGATGGGCAGAACACTTTAGGGATCAGTTCAACTGGCCTTCAGCCACACTTCGGTTTCCCACGATCTCCAGTCAACCTGAATGGCAAGTTAATGTAAGTCCTCCGTCCCTTTACGAAGTTGAAAAAGCCATAGGAAATCTGAAACGAGGGAGAGCAGCAGGCCCTGACAGGTTTACTCCTGAGATTTTTAAGGATGGTGGTCCAGTATTAGCAGTGAGGTTGACTGAGGTCTTAGGTAGAATCTGGGAACTGGACGTAATCCTATCTGACTGGTCTCAATCACTGATTGTGCCAGTCTATAAGAAAGGACAATAGTCCTCTCGTGACAATCACAGAGGAATCAGTTTGACAAATATAGTGTCTAAAATATTAGCGTCAATAATACTTCGACGCCTAACTAAAGCTTATGAAGAGCAGACTAGAGAAAACCGGTTTGGTTTTCGTTCTGAACGTGGTTGTATAGACCAGATATTCACACTACATGAGGTCCTAGAATGTAGACACACATTCAGACGCCCCACAATCGTACTATTTCTCGACCTTAAGGCGGCATTCGACTCTGTTGATCGTGAGGTTCTATGGCAGTGTTTGTCACTGAAAGGAGTACCAAAGAAGTACATTAACGTTATAAAGGCTCTCTACTCGAACACAACTGGTAGAGTGAGAGCTTATGACGAACTGTCATCAGAATTGATTACCTCAAGTGGTGTTCGTCAGGGCTGTCCACTCTCTCCATTCTTATTTAACTTTTTCGTTGACCTGCTTTTAGAGATAACACTTCCCTCATCTAAATTTCCAAGGGTTGAACTTCTACCAGGAGATTCACTTGTTGACTTGGAATGTGCTGATGACATAGTTCTATTTGGTGAAGATGCTGACAAAATGCAGAGTCTTGTGACCACTCTAAGCAACAATGCAAGCATGTTCGGGATGCGATTCTCTCCCTCGAAATGCAAAATGTTGCTTCAGGATTGGGTTACATCGACACCCGAACTAATGATAGGGAGTGAAGTAGTTGAGTGTGTCGACCGCTTCACTTATCTTGGAAGTCTCATCAGCCCTTGTGGTTTAGTGTGTGACGAAATCTCAGCACGGATACAGAAGGCTCGACTAGCTTTTGCCAACTTGCGTCATTTCTGGCGTAGGCGAGATATCCGTCTATCAACCAAAGGACGTGTTTACTGCGCAGCAGTTCGTTCCGTCCTACTTTATGGCAGTGAAACATGGCCGGTAAGAGTAGAGGATATCCGTAGGTTACTAGTATTTGATCATAGGTGTCTTCGAAACATTGCTCGTATATCATGGGACCATCGAGTAAGTAACACAGTTGTTAGGAAACGGGTACTAGGTAAGGATGGCAAATCAATTGATGAGGTAGTGAAACTTCATCAGTTGAGATGGCTGGGACACGTGTTACGTATGCCCTACGACCGACTGCCTCGACGTGCTATGTTCAGTGGTATAGGAGTAGGTTGGAAGAAAGCTAGGGGCGGCCAAAACAAAACATGGCACAAGTCCATGAAGTCACTGACAAGTGGACTGAGTCATGTTGGTAGGTGTAGACTACCTGGTTGGGGACCGCGAGATGACAGCAACCGATGGTTAGAGACCCTGAATGACATGGCTCAAAATCGTTTGCAATGGCGCAGGTGCATCCACTCTCTGTGTTCTCCCAAACTCTAATCTTCTGAATTCTTCATGTCCCTTTTTTCCTCTTTCCAAATTTCTTTCACTGGATTATACTCTTTAAATAACATCTACAAACCCTAATCTTCCCGATTACTGCTTATACTCTTATTACCTCTATCACTACGGGATTTGAATCGACAAGTGCATCTCTGTGCTAATGTGGTGTGGCAACTCGAACTGATGTACGTACGTACGAAGTTCTACGTTGTTACTGACTGACTGACTGACTGCAGTCCCATGGTAGCCGGTGAACAACGATTGGTCCATACACCATTTGTTCCCTCAGGATCCTGGAACCAGCCCCTGTGCACGATTGATTTGGAATCCGGTTAAAGCGCCAGACGTTCACTTTTCGTCCTCTCGATTTCATAAACAACACCTCTGGTGCGAAAAGGCAATGAGTAGGACTTCCCTGGCAGAGGCTGTATACGCGTGGCCGTGTGAGAGCATTTCGAGAGGAAGGGCGGGCCCACCCCACTCTCGGCCATACCAGGGCATTCGGGGGCTGAAATAGGAACAATAACGTAGGTACAAGGAGGTATCAAACACCTATGTGCTACATAAATCATTCGATCTGTATGAGAGCTAGTATGCTGTCCTGGTGCTCAAACGGAAACCGGTAGTTCTCTTAGGAGGCCACACACAGAGCATTTGACCACTAAGCAGTGGAGTAACGTCAGGAGATGCAGTACCATGGTAGATGGTGGTCAACAATACGTTCATACGCCATTTGTTCACTCAGGATCTCGCAGTCCATGTGCACCATTGGTTTTGAATCAGCGTTTTCCAACTGCTGTAGGTGGACCCCCTGTGTCCACCTACCTTGTTAAAGCGCCGGACATTCACTTTCATCCTCTCAATTTCGTAAATGACACTGGTGGCGCGAGAAGTCAGTGAGTAGAACTCCTCTGAAAATAGTTGTATACACGTGGCCATGTGATAGCATTTCGAGTGGGAGAGCTGACTCTCCTCACTCTCGACCATACCAGGGCATTTGGGACACCTCACCCAATAAATCGTGGTTATCAGTTGAATCTCAATTAGGAAGGGAGGTAGGTAGCCTGCATTATACCCTACTCTTCAATAAATTATGATTAATTGTAAGCAATTTAAACACTATTTTTATTTGTTCAAATCATTGTTTGCCTGCAAATGTCTTTCTTTTAGATTGCTGATTTGAAACTATCTAATTCAAGTAGTATTTCGTCGAAATTATTTGATTTATGCATTTTGTATAAATTACTCATTGAAACAAATAAAATGGTGAATTTGTACGATTGGCTTATGGTAAGCGATAGTCAATGTATACATGTGTATATTTTTAATGAGAATTTATCTATTCGTAAGTGATCGATTCCGTGATATCCACAGACCAATCAACATCGGAGTCTACAGGGACAAGCTGTGAACTATATGGGGAGAAATTCGCACACTTCACTTCGACCTGAAGTTTGTGCTGATGATTTCGTTCAGAAGAACGATGAAAGCTCCATGACCAAACCATGCAGCTCAGAAAACAAAGCTCCATCAAAATATCCACACACTATCCAATCTGTCCAATAAAATACATAAGTCGCTTATATTTCCCTGAAAGAATACTCTTCTTTGTTTGTTGGTATAATACGCTTGTTTCTTTTCGATTATCCTCTCTTAGAAAATATGATATTGCCCATATATTCAAGAATTGTTTCTATCAACACAAGGAATCATAATCTTATTCTTCACAACCATCACTCAGACGCTTCATGTGTGATAATATCTCAGGCCACTGAGTTGCATTATCCTTAGGTCCTTGGATATAGACTTGTGTTAGACTGCCAAATTCAAGTCTCGTAAACCGTTTACCTCTTCACTTCTACCCCATCTCAACATTGGCAAATAATCTACGTCATTTAAGCCAGTTGGATGACGTTCTTATGAATTTCTCTTAGCTAATGCTCCGAGATGATAATATTAACATTAATTAAATTATGGTTACCTCAGCATTACTTGCTTGGTAATTACCACTGTTTGTAAATAGTTCTCCAGAGGTGACGATATTCAGACAAACAGAACTTCGATGTGTCTTCAGCTCAAAGGGGTCAGGTTACACATAAGTATTGAACAGAGCTGCTCCCGGGATTAATTTATCTCAACATTTCATGGATTACTTGAACAGTTCTTTCTAGGTTTCATCGAAAGTTTGATCTTAACTTGTTTGTTCGTGTAGTTAGTGAATTTACTTACTTACGCCTGTTACACCTTGTCGCCCACCAGCATTCTCCATACAACTCGGTCCTGGGCAATCCTATTCCGTTGCTATTCATCCTTTAAATGTCTGCTTCCGATTCTCGTCGCAGTGTGTTCTTTGGTCTTCTTCTTTTCCCTTTCCCTTCAGGATTACAAGTTCTTGCTTGCCTCGTGATGCACTCTGATAATTTCCGAAATGCGTGTTCTATCCACTTCCAATTTATTTTCCTAATTTCCCCTTCATATGGAACCTGGTGTGTTCTCTCCCATATTAGGTTGTTGCTGACGATATCCGGTCAACGGACATTGAGTATCTTGCGTAGACAATTGTTTATAAATACTTGTACTTTATTAATGATGATTATATTAGTTCTCCACATTTCAACACCGTACAGTAGAACTAACTGACTTGAGGTTCGTATTGAAGAATGTGACTTTGATGTTGGTTGACAGTTGTTTTGAGTTTCATATGCTCCTCAATTGTAGGAATACCGTTATTGTTTTGCAAATCCTTGCTCTTACGTTTGCATCTGTGGTCTGCTTATGTTTAACTACTATCGATCACATAAATCTGTATATTCGTCAACTAGTCTAGTGAGATGTAGTTATTATGCTTTGAGGATTGTCGATTGAATTAAACTTAATGAAATCCATGAATATTTTATATCGATCTAATTTATTTATTCTTCATTAAGGCATTTGCAACTATACTGGGAGAGGCGGTCGACTCACAAAATCCTCCATCTCAAGAGACTCAGTAAGTTAACTGTCCTATTTGTGAAACGAATACATGTATAAATGTTAAAGAGGAAAAGTGTATTTGTAAAATCTCAGCGAAAGAATTTGAAGTAAATTCAACGTTTCGCCTGGCAATCTGGTCCAAGCTTTTTCAAGGAAATATAAATGTTGTCTATAAACATAGTTGTCCTTGCATCAATATACCAACAGTTAATCTTTTCATTAATAACAGGACACTATAAGCTGAGTTGGATAGCTTAGGGAACAATCTAATGAATTTTTTTCATGTTACAATCTTCACAACTGATACCTAGCCCCTACTCTCATTTATTTATGTGAATTACTATATGACTACTAATCCGTATTTGAGTAGTGTAAATTATTTACCCAATAAATTCATGATGAAATAGCGTTTTTGATGACTTAATCAAAAATGTTTCTAAACTAATGGATTAATGTACATTTTAAGGTATAATCTCATCACCCATTCCTCAAGCCTCTATCTTAAAGTTCTAATTCAAAATGCTCATCCACGACCACGTAGATAGGAATTTGTTATTGACTTTCAATATTATTACTAACCACAGTTTACTTTTATGATTGTTACAATCATTATTGTTTGTATGAATCTCTCTCTCTATCTCCTTTCTTTGTTTTATCCCCTCTTTCTATTAGATGTCGTTTCTTGCAAGGATTAGCAGAATTACAATATTTAGGCTGTATAAAATCAACTCGTCGAAAAGTGGATCATGTTATACGTTTGACATGGATCTCAGGTCTTGTGTAATCTCATAACATTCAATTCTTTTTACCCAATTTATTGAAATTTTTTTACTATCATTTAAAAACATGATTATTTATTGCATATCTAACTGGGGTTTTTTTGTTTCTATCTTTCAAAAGGTCTCATTTGTTTTTGAAAATGTATTTAGGTATTTTTCTCATATTCAGATCACACACACACACTCACAAATATGTAATTGAGATTTTATTGAATGTATGTAAACATTTTATATTTATAGAAGTTATACATAGTAAATTGGTCTTCTCTCTCTGTATGTTATTGTTTTAATTTGATCGCTTCCTTCGTATAGGAATGATGTGTTCTTGATGGATTTTTGTTCTCTGAGCTGGATCATATCAATCATGCCAATGCGAGATAAAACCAAAACAAAGAAGTAAACAATGACAGGTTTAAGGTTAGCAAGAACCAATCAACATCGAGGTCTACAGGACAAGCTGTGAGAGACATATGTGGAGAAATTCGAACACTTCACTTCTACCTGAAGCTTGTACTGATGGTTTCGTTCAGAAGGACGACGAAAGCTTCATGACCGAACCATCCAGCTCGGAAAACAAAACTCCATCAAAATTATTCACCTGAGCTACAAATCTTCACCATCTCAATGATATGTTCTAACACAACAGGTATCTTTCAATAATTGTATGTCGTTGGGACTGTGATAGAATTCCTTGGAAATCAAGATTTTTGACTTAGAAGATCTACAAGTTTAGTTTAGAACTTCAGTTGGTGGATACCACGGTATTCAGTGACCAAAGAATTTTCATACACCATTTATCTCTTCAAGAGTTTAGTCTATCTACTCTGTTCGTTCGTAGTTTCCTATTTCATCTTACATAGGCACTATATCTAACTTACTTACTCCTCTTACTCCTCGTGAAGGAGCATAGGCAGCCCATCAACATTCTCCATCCAAAACTGTCCTGGGCACTCCTTTCCAGTTGTTATTCATTCTTTTCGTATCTGCTTCTATTTCGCGACGTAATATATTCTTTGGCTTTACACTTTTCTACTTCCTTTCAGGATTCCAAGTTAGGGCTTGCATCGTGATGCAGTTTGGCGGTTTGCTTAGTTTGTGTCCTATCCATTTCCGTCTTTTCCTGATTACCTCTTCAGTTGGAGGCTGGTTTTCAATAAAAAAACGCGAACCAGATTAAAAAAATTAAATCAAACCAGTGTCACCTTATCACTATTATGGAAACTCCTATTACCACGTAATAATAACCAGTAGGATTTCTCTGGTAGAACTTATAATCATAAGACATCGTTTTGGTTACCCCCTCCCCCCAAAGTTATGTGAAGCATATTATTTCGATTCCGTCATTGTATTAAGATCTTTATGTTGAAAGTAAGTACAATTTATGTTAATTTAGTTTAATAGACAACTGAAATGCTGTTACAATTGTTGGTTTCCTGTTCAAGGTACACTTCGAGTTAAACTGGAGTTGTTTCTCTTTCTCTCCCTGAATCGATACATTTTTTTACAAATTAAATATCTTAGTTAGTCAGTCATCATCAACACTGAATTGGCTAACTATTTGCATTAGACCAAATTACCATTAATACATTCACACAATAAGATAAATGGGAAAGTAATCGAAGTATTGATTGTATTAACTATATTGTAAATGGATCAAACATTTAAGAATATATTTTGAGAAAGATTAATGAATTATGTATAAAGGAATATTGAAACTGAAGATCTAGAGAAAGATAAGAAGTGGATGGATCTGTGTGATTGCAATTGTTTTAAATCACTGGTCACGGTTATTTCATAGATCTCAACCGGATTGTCGTCTATAACTACCAACATATCAGACCAATAGTCAACATCTTTGTGAACTAATGTCATGTTTTTCGTTTGTTTTTCCTTAGGCTTCTTTCAAATTTTACGCCGTCAGTAGTTAATTGACAATTTAATTCGATTTCCAAGCATAACTTTGTGTATTCAATAATTGAGTCATACTTTATGCATATATGTGTGAAGAATAATAGTTTGACTATTACCAATACCATAGCTAATCAAATTAGACTATGTAGAACGGAGTTGTTGTTTGAATCTATAAATATTTGGTTTAAAAGAACCCAAGGATATAATCACTAACTCACTGAATTCAGTCAATTGTTTTATACCTACGACCCCCTGAATGCCCTGGTACGGCCGAGAGTGGGGTGGGCCCGCTCTCCCTCTTGAAATACTCTCACACGGCCACGCGTATACAGCCTCTGCCAGGGAAGTCCTACTCATTGCCTTCTCGTGGCGGGGGTGTTGTTTACGAAAATGAGAGGACGAAAAGCGAATGTCCGGCGCTCTAACCGGATTCCAAAATCAATGGTGCACATGGGCTCCAGTATCCTGCGGGAACAAACGGCGTATGAACAAATCGTTGTTCACCGGCTACCATGGGACTGCATCTCCTTACGATGCTCCACTGCCTTGTGGGTTAGACCTTTAGGTCAAAGGCTCGAGGTGTGGCCCCCTAAGAAAACCACCTGTTTCGGTTTGGGCACCCGGGCAGTATCACAGCCCACACACAAATGATGAACTCTTTATGTCTATGGAAATTATTTTTCTCGCTTCGAAAAACAATCAATTGATTCAAATTATTATCATTACAATTATTGTCATTATTAATACTTTTATTATTATTACCATTATTGTTATTATTATTATTTTCCACATTATTCACCCTCTTTTATACTTATACAGCGGCTCGTCTTTGGTGGAAATTCGACTGTATCTAAACGTTCTCGAGTCACTGTCCGGTTGAAAATTGTATGTTACCACCGAATACGAGAACTGAAGCAGTTTTTCTGAAACCACGTGCACCATTCAAACTGGCTGCCTTCAACGTTCGCACACTAATGCAGATCGGATAACAGATAGGGCTGGTTATGTCCTTGGAAAGTCTCAATATCGATGTTTGCTCTCTATCTGAGACCCGTATTCAAGACTCTGGTGAAGTACTAAAAATTCGCTCTCCATCTGTCGCTTCGAAAAGCTTGTTTTGCGTGCGTTCATCCGGGGACCCTGGCATCTTCGTCTGGTCTTGCTGGCGTTGGTGTCATACTAAGCGCACAGACCACAAGCTGTTTCTGGCTAGCACTAACTTTCGGCACAGTCATCGCCGATGTGCCATCTGGCGTCCTCCCTCTGCATCTCAAGCCTGGACTCAGATTGATCACATCGCGACCAGCTACCGCTCGCGTGGTTGTGTACAAGACTGTCGCTCCTTTTGGAGTACCCATCTGGACTGTGACCATGCTTTGGTCTGCGCCAATCTTACCTTACTTTTCAGTGGACAACGAAGTGACCGCCACCAACGGCTTGATGTTAGCGAGATGGTTGCAACTTCTGTTGCAAATAAGTATCGAATCGAGCTAGCCTCTAGGCTAGCTACCACTCCACCGAAAAGTATAGATGAGCATTGGTTGCAATTGCATGACGCCATGATAATAGCGGGAACAGTCAGTTGTGGGTCCGCGAAACGTCCCGCTTATAAGTACTGGGTTTCTTCTGGTTCCTTACAACTCATTGAAGCCCGTCGGTCTACTCCGAGCGACCGTGAGTTTGACCACAAACGAAGGATGTTACGTAAGGAAATTGGGCAAAGCTTGCGTAAGGACCGAGAAGCCTGGTGGTCGAAGCGTGCTAATGAGTTGGAAGCAGCGGCTGCATCTGGTAACTGCCGGAAGCTCTTCCAACTGGCAGTCACTGACAGCAAGAAGTCTGGTGTGAGCGAAACAATCTGCGAGGATGATGGGATGCCAATCACTAACATCGATCGACGTCTTGGACGATGGGCAGAATTTTTCGAAGGGCAGTTCAACTGGCCTGCTGCTCCGGCAACATCGGTCAGACTGTCCTGCCCTCCATGGCCGGTGACGACTGATCCACCAAATGAGGCGGAAGTCCGCAAGGAACTCCAACTCTTGAAGCGTTACAAATCACCTGGCCCAGATGACTTACCTCCGGCTCTTTTTAAAGATGGTGGTGACTTTTTGACTAAGGAATTGAGGACGTTGTTTACAAAGGTTTGCGAACTAGGGAGTGTACCAACGTCATGGAATGAGTCGATAGTTGTCCCTATCTTTTAAAAGGGTTCACGTCGTTTCTGTAACAACTATCGGAGGATAAGTCTACTTCCGATTGCGTCCAAGCTATTGGCTTCCGTCATACTTCGTAGGTTGTTCAAAAACCGAGAAAGATTGACTCGCGAGGAGCAGGCTGGGTTTCGTTCTGGTCGAGGATGTATTGATAATATCTTCATCCTCCGCCAAACGTTAGAACACCGCCATACTTATCAAAGGCCAACAATCGTAGTGTTTCTTGACATCAGGGCTGCCTTCGATTCGTTGGACAGGACTGTTCTCTGGGATTGTCTATTGAAGAAGGATGTGCCTGAGAAGTTTATTAACATCCTAAAAGCCCTATATAAAAACACCTCAGTCAGAGTGAGGGCATACAACCACCTCTCTCCATTGTTCCATTCAAGCAGTGGGGTTAAACAGGGTTGCCCAATCTCACCATTCCTCTTCAACTTTTCCATTGATGACATTCTGGAAACAGCTCTGATGGATGTAAGTAAAGATGGTGTGGATCTGTTGCCCGGAGAAATACTTCTCGACCTTGAGTATGCGGACGATATTGTCTTACTGTGCGATAATGCCCAAGGCATGCAATCCGCACTTAATCAGTTGGCAATCAGTGTCCGTAGGTATGGTATGTGCTTTGCACCTTCCAAGTGCAAACTACTTCTACAAGACTGGCAGGATTCTAATCATGTACTCACCCTGGATGGTAAGCAGATAGACATAGTCGAGAAGTTTGTGTATCTGTGTAGCTGCATAAGTGCTGGTGGGGGTGTGAGTGATGAGATCAATGCACGTATAGTGAAAGCCAGAGCGGCTTATGCCAATCTGGGCCACCTTTGGCGCCTTCGTGATGTTAGTCTGGCTGTAAAAGGTCGGATCTACAACGCGTCGGTGAGAGCAGTTTTGCTCTATGCTTGTGAAACCTGGCCTCTCCGAGTTGAGGACGTTAGAAGACTCTCTGTGTTCGATCATCGCTGTCTCCGAAGGATTGCTGACATCTAGTGGCAACACCATGTCAGTAATGTAGAGGTTCGGCATCGTGTGTTCGGGCACAGTGATGCTAATTCAATTGGTGTCACCATCTTGAAACACCGACTTCAGTGGCTTGGACATGTTCTCCGAATGTCGTCCCAGGCAATTCCACGTCGTGCATTATTCGCCGACTCTGGGACTGGTTGGAAGAAGCGGAGAGGTGGTCAGTGCATGACATGGTGTCGTGGTATGAAAGAAAGCTGCAAAGGACTGGCTTGTGTTGGTCCTTCACGACTCCGTGGTTGGGGTCCGAGATATGGTGCTACACAGTGGCTAGAGACGTTATCAGATATGGCTCAGAATAGAAGCCAGTGGCGATCTTGCTGTAACCTTCTTTTACTTTCATAAAAAAAGGTTGTAACTTCCTTAAGTGAAAAAATTCTTCTGATTGTACCTTTCCGTTCCCTCATTATTACTACACTACCTTACACTAACCTCTTTGTTATTGTTCTCTGTTTTTTTACGCTCCTTACCTTTTTTTTCTTTCTCTTCGATTTCTCATTGTTTTGTGTGGCGCATATATATTGGCGCTCTCTTGTACCAATATTCATGTGTTCAAATAGTAAATAAATAGAAACGACCAGTAGTAGTAATAGTAATAGTACAGTGGTAAACTAGAAGTCAACTTTCATAAACACAGGTTCTGTTGAAGAAGCCTGACAATCAGTCTCTTATTAACGAATGAACAATTAACAATCTTAATTTTGTCGATATCTAATCATGTTAATTTTTTATCGTTATGCTATTTCATTAAATGAATAAATTATTCTTCTGACTAATCATTCAATCTTGCAAACTCTTACTCCTCAATCATATTGTATGATGGTATATTACCAAATTGGTCAGCGTTGTATCTAGTAATCAAACAATCCCAAAACATTTTTTACTAAAAATAATCCTGTTGGCGAAACTATAATTTGTAGCCGAATCAATCACATATAAGTTAACAGGTTTCGGATTTTGTTTATTATATTTGAGCACATAGATATTTGTACAAAGGGGCACCAGATACATATGCGTCACACAAATCTCATTTGATCTGTGTGAGGGCTAAGATACTGCCCGGGTGCCCAAACCGAAGCAGGTGGTTTTCTTAGGGGGCCACACCCGGAGCCTACGACCTGAAGGTCTGATCCACAAGGCAGTGGAGCATCGTAAGGAGATACAGTCCTATGGTAGCCGATGACCAACAATACGTCCATACCCTTCATTTTTTCCTTCAGGATACTGGAGTCCATGTGCACCATTTGTTTGGGATCAGGGTTTTCTAAATCCCCTAGGCGGACCCTCTGTGTCCACTAAGCCGGTTAAAGCACCGGACATTCGCTTTTCATCCTCTCAATTTCGTAAAAAAACCCTGACGCGAAAAGGCAGTGAGTAGGACTTTCCTGACAGAGGCTATATATGCATGGCCATAAGAGAGCATTTCGAGAGAGAGAGCGGACTCTACCCACTCTCGACCGTACTAGGACATTTGGGGGCACGAAATCCACTCATCCATTTGGCTACATACAGTTTTGGCATTATAGCTGATGTTAGCTCATGATGAAAATCCTAAATCTAATTTCTAACCTTAACCATAAACTGTAAATCATAATTCGAATTCTTCACACAGATCCATATTCTTCATTTGGTCCTGATTATTGAGTGGACATTCTTAAAGTCACTTTAGCGTCGCTCAAACGTCCTCCATAAATTATAGTCTCACCATGAACCTTAGCTACTAGGAGATATTTATCGATTATTATTATTATTATTACATATATTCCGATTATATAACTATTAAATAACTATATTCATATTCCTTTTATTAGAAGTTTCCATTTGATTTATTGACTACTACCATTCGACTTACTATTCTCGAGTTTTTCACAAATTACTAATTACAGTCTTTCACAATCACAGTCACTTTTTCACTTGATCTTGTAATGATTGTTACTTTCTATTTTATGCAAATAATGTGGTCTGTTTTGTTTGTATATAATGAACTGAATATATCTGAAATAAATGATTTGTGCAGTGGAAGCTGATATTGGTGTTTGTTCTGGTCTGAACCAGTTGGGTTAGGCATGAATCTACTATCTCGGAAAACCAATAAGAACTCAGAGTTTACTCGAGATTGCTCGTACTGGTTAGATATAGGGCGAAAGTCGTATAAGTCGGGTGGTTCTGATTGATGATTTAGTTACTTGATAATTAACAGGGCAAAACTCATAACAATTACTTATGATACAAGAAAGAATAAGTGAACAAATAACAAACAACAACACAAACCTGTAAATATACACCGGGATCCACAAGTGCTAGATGTAAACAACGTTGAAATGGTGGATTTAATCGATGACGAAGTATAAGTAATATGTTTTACTCTGAAACATTATGATTCCTATAATGAAAGCTGATATTATTCGTATTCTGAACTTAATTGATAACCTTATTATACATTGAAATTGTTAATGATAATCAACTACACAAATCTAGATGATCTTTGATTCACATGATTGATAACTCATTCGAAGGCAAACTATACTATTAGTCCTCCATTTTTCAACTTATTCAATATCATATTTCTATAAGATTTTTGTTTTTATTAAACATATAACTTTGTTAATAATATTCACTTCATATCTCTTTCTCACTTGCTCTCTTACTCTATTTACTTCATCAACCAGTAATCTAAGTAAGTAAGTAAGTGAATGAATGAATGAATGAATAAGGAGAGAAAGAGAGAGAGAAAGAAATCAATGCTCATTGAACAATGAACAGATTCATAAGAATCGTATGCCCATTATATATTCACTTAGTTTCTATCGTTTTTTTTTTCTTCTTTTGTCTATACGTGTGGGATTTCGTTTCCTTGCTTCAATGGTTCATATATATATGCAATAACTTTAGTGATTTAGTAATTTACTTATATACATGTGTATGGTTGTTTTATATTGAGAATATACTCGAAACAATACTACTACTACTACTGTTACTACTACTAGTAGTAGTAGTAGTGGTATTCGTGAACAAGTTCATCAATAATCCTAACTGATTGATCTGTCTATTCATTTTCTTGTCCACAATTTTCCAATCTCTCTTACTCTCCTCCACACACACATATATATATATACTTATTTGATGTGTATATATTGACGTATGTAAATGTGATGTATGTGAACAATGTTGTCTGTAATATCGTTGATTGTAAAATGTTAATCAACTATTCCAATCTTTATTTTTTCTCCTTCTTTTTGGCTTTTGGTCGTTGTTGTTAGTTTGATTCTGAATTGTGAATAATTCGTGAAAGAGAATTTTTTCCTTTCTTGCTCTCTTTCCCATTATGATTGGCAGGTCTGTCATTTGTCTTCCTTGTATCAACAACAACAACAACAACAACTTGATTAACATTTAATTCTCTTGGGATGATAAATTGAATGTGGGTGGGGGATAGTTGTGGTGGTGGTGATGGTGGATTAATTCCATCACAACAATATTTGTGTATGAATAAATTACAAAAAAAAAAGATTTAGATTATTGATAAATAATGATGCTTGTTTATTTGTCGAAATTGAACAGAAAAGAAACGAAAAGCAAAACTAAAACCTACTGATGATAATCATCATACAATTGATTGAGTTTGATTCATCGAAACATCTAAAGTTGGTTGAGTTTTGGTTTTTTTGTTTGTTTGTTTTTTTCATTCTCGTTTTAAGTAAAATATTCGAGTATTCTCTCTTCATACTTTTGAGGTGAATCATTTGGAAGATCAGGAATATCACATCAAATTGGTTAAGTGATATAGATTTGAGTTTGATGTAGGTTTGTTTAGTTATACAGTTTTGATATTTCAGAAATGGGCTATGTGTTACGTATGTTTGAACAGCAATTAGTACGACGCGCAATGCTGACTATTGTTGGGGGATGACTGAAAGAAAGTTAAGAGCGGCTAGACCAAAAACGTGGCATCAGTCCACAAAGTTACTTACTTCTGGTCTGAGCCATGTTGATAGATACAGACTACATGGTTGGGGTCCGTGTAACTATTGTAACCAATGGTTGGAGACTCTGGGTGATATGGTTCAAAATCGATCACAATGGTGTAGGTGTATACACACTTTGTCTTTCTTTGGATCGTGAGATTAAAATAACTTTATACCTATCTTTCTACTAACGAATTCCTTTTTCCTGTACTATATCATTATACACAATCTTTCTGTTATATATCACTACCATTGAGTTAACTATCGTAAATTCGGTGTTGATCTTGTTGCGCTAATGCGGTATGGCAACTTGGACCGACGCATATATGTGCGTGGTCCTACGTTATAACTGACTGACTTCATGGTTGAATGAAACATGTGATTACTTTCTGGTTTAACTTTTCTTCTCTCTAATTGTTTCCAATTCATCAGTCATAATCACTGTACAATATAGCACATGTATGTATTGGTTCAAGTTATAACGCCACATCAGAACAGATGGATGAACTAGTAATAACAATGTCAGTAGTAGTACAAGTAGAGAAGATTGAACTGGCACTAGATGATCCAACGAGTAATAATGAACCTGTACAATTGATATGCATCAGATATGTGAAAAGTGGATGCATCTGTGCGATTACGACGGATAGTGAGTCGTATTAGTCAGTTCAATATCTCCAATCATTGGTTACGATAATCAAATAGTGTAGACTTATCAACATGGAACAGACTAACAAATAATGACTTCATGAATTTACGTCACGTTTTGATTGTGTCAGTCAAACCAATCTTTCAACATACTTCTAAAACTAATCCTTTCAGTGGATAGATTTTTAACTTAATTATCCTGAAAATTCAAAGAATCTTCGAGAACATTATTTTCTCGATTAATTAATTGTACTAATCTTACTAAAATAAGAAAAATTGCTTCAACGAAGAGTTCTTTTTACGGCGGATTTATATTCAAAGCTGTACAATCACAAATGTTTATACTTATTTTCCTTAATGATAATTATTACAATAGTAGTCATAATAAATTTCTGTTTAACATGGTAACAGTAAAGCCTCCACATGCCCTGGTA
This sequence comes from Schistosoma guineensis, assembly GCA_944470375.2. Lineage (NCBI taxonomy): Eukaryota > Metazoa > Platyhelminthes > Trematoda > Strigeidida > Schistosomatidae > Schistosoma > Schistosoma guineensis. The sequence continues at coordinate 23,332,426 of OX103895.1, forward strand.
TGGCCGAGAGTGATGAGAGTCAGCTTTCCCTCTCAAAATGCTCTCAAATGACCACGTGCATATAACCACTGCAAGGAAAGTCTTACTCAATGCCTTCTCGCACCAGGAGTGTTGTTTACGAAATTAAGAGGACAAAAAGCGAATGTCTGACGCTTCAATCGGGTTGGTGGACACGGAGAGTTCACCTAAGGGAGTTAGAAATCACTGATTCAGAACTAATGGTGAACATGAGCTCCAGTATCCTGAGTGAACAAATGGCGCGTGAAACAATTATTGGTCAACGGGTACCATGTGACTGTATCTCCTAACGTTGCTCCACTGTCTTGTGGATCACACCTTTAGGTCGAAGGCTCTGGATGTGTCCCCCCACTAAAAAAACTGTCTTCTTCGTTTTGGGCACCCGGGTAGTATCCCAGCCCTCACACAAATTGAATGATTTACGTGGCGTATATCTATTTGGTGCCTCCTTGTACCTACGTTTATGTGTTTAAATAAAATAAAGGTATTACGAAAATATTTCTTTTATCGTCAAGGAGACTCATAAGATTTTCTTGGTTTATGCTGCTGTTAATGTTTTTCCTTCAGGCAAGCTCGCTTGTCTTGTGTTATAAAATGTTAGTCCATTTTTGTTTTGAGTATTATTTTGTAGATATCGAAAGTTGAAGTTAGTCTTCTTTTTTTTATAGCTAAAATAACTGTTACTGCAGCATGGGACTCTGTCCACATGCTCGTTCCTACCTGTCATTTATGATGTTATTGGGAGCAATGAAAGAAAACTGTTTACGGTTTGTTATTTTTTTTTCTTCAGTATTATGGATAATTTTATACCGTCAACGAGTCAAACTAATATTGAGTGCCCAATGGTTGTGGATACTAGTGATGTTTTAGAAAGGATTATAAGATTCAGACAATTGACAAGCTGAGATCAAGTCAAAGATGCTATCAATCTGTTACAGAAGGTTTGTTATTAAAAATACACCATATGGTCGAGACTCTAATTTATCGACGACCTTTGAACGAATCTTAAGCGACCATGAGAAATATTAGCCAATCACCGACACAGTAATTATAGAGTAAAGATATATTATACAAGACCAAAGAAATAAAGTGGATACACTTCTTATACGTAGTTCAAAAACTTGTCAAAGTTAGAAAGAGGTTCAGAGGTTCTAAAATCGTAATGCATGCAGTAGAGGGAATCATCCATATGGCTACAGTATAGGCGGCCTCTGGAGCCATGATAAAATCTAAAAACTCTTTCAGTCTCGACCACATAGCTTCAATATTGCTTGTGTGTACTCCGGTTGTTGAGTGCACAAAACACTACTTGTGGATAACGACACGATGCACATAACCAAGCCTATGTAGGAGTCTGTAGGCTCTCCAATCATCTTTATATATTGTAGTACCTGTCTGCAGCCAGTGTTACTGGTACTTTTACTATCCAGTTCGCAATAACTGTCATAATTTGCCTCAGTTATGAATTATATATGGGGTTTTCATCACGAACTGACATAAGCTATAATGCCAGAAATCTATTTAGCTAAATGGATGAAAGGCTTTCGCGTTAAACTTCGAGATCTTTTATCTTATACATGATTGACTCGTCCACAAATTATAGTCTCGCCGTTTTATTTATTATAGCCACTCAATTATCACGTTTTGTACAAAATTCCCTGTGAACTGATCGTACGTTAGCATTAAGCACTGAAGTTGGCACCTTAACCTTGAAATCCTTCAAACGCCTCTGATTGGTTCGTCCATAAATTAGAGTCTCGCCCAGCATATCATAGTCATAGATACGTTGAACTAATTACGTCGTATGTGAAAGTAAGCTGAACATAGATAAATCGGAAATTCTCTATTAGTATATAGTGTATTTTTGTTATTTTAGTCATAAAATAAAACCAAAATCCCATAGTCAAACAGTAAAAGTGTAAATAATTGTTATGAATCCTACTTTTCAAGCTTTAATGTTTCCGATTACTGCTTATACTCTTACTACCTCTACCACTACGGGATTTGAATCGACAACTGCATCTCTGTGCTAATGTGGTATAGCAACTCGGACTGATGTACGTACATACGAAGTCCTACGTTGTTACCGACTGACTGACTGACTTTTCATAGATTAAAGTTTATTGATAACAAAGTCATATTTCTTTTTTACAGTATAATATTAACCAGTATAATAATAATAATAATAATAACTTCATTCAAGATGATTCATAATGAAAGCATAATATAACAAATTCAATAACTAATATAATTATAAACATGACCGTTATTCCAATTAGAGTTATATTAAGTTTACGTGACAACCATCCGTGCCATTTTTCTTCACTTACTTACTTACTTACTTACTTACTTACTTACTTATATGAGAATTGTCATTGTTTTATATGTTCCTTTTATTCCCCTTATATATGTAAAGAAATAAGCATGATAAATAGAATAGTATAATAGAGAATGGAATAGTGTATATATATATATAGATAGATAGATAGATAGATAGGTAAGTATATCGTATACAATTAAGCACTGAATATTAAATGTGTTCGCATGACAAATGAAGATTAAATCGAAAAAAGCACTAATTATCCCTTGATACTATTTCTTTTTTTGATGTTGTTGTTACTTAAAATAAATAGGGGTGAGGTTCGGTGGAATACGATGGGGTGGTGTGGTGTGGGGTGGTGTGATGTGATGTGATGTGGAGAAAAGTACATCATACAAACTATTTCATTCAAATAATCCTTATTTCGTGTTATTATTATCTCATAATTGAAGTTATACAATTCAGAATAATAATAATGATTATGTTAAGAGCATTGGGAATAAAAGCACGATAGCAACAATGACATGAAATGAAAGAGAATAACTTGATAAAGATTATATAGGTCCTCTCAAAGAGTAGAGAAGTTAGACATTAACACCGTTAGATAGTGGCCGGCTCCGTGGTCTAATGGTTAAGCGCTTGCGTGCGAGACTAACAGGTCCTGGGTTCGAGGCGGGATCGTGGATGCGCACTGGTGAGAAGTCTCACAATAGAATGAAACAGTCTTCTAGTATTTTCAGGTTTTCTATGATGGTCTAGCTTCAATTGGCTCATGATATCAACTATTAAAATGACTATAATATCCACAAAACCCTTTTGAATATATATATGAAAGATTTATACCATTTGAACATAGCTTTCATTATAAATGGAAACATTGATAGTCACAATAGGATGAAAGGGCTCTCCAGTGCTTCCAGTTTTTCAATGGTAGTCTAACATCAATCGGTTCACGGTCTGAATCAAAACTTAATAATCTTCACAATCCTAACCTCCATATAGGCATGGATTGACTATAAAACATTTATATCTCACAACGAATATGTTTTTTTTTGCATAATTCAATGAATTTACAATTTATTAATACATTAGATTTAGCTAAATTCACCATTAAAGTATCAACCATTGTATGACAGTGATAAAGAATTTGAACCACAATACTGAGTAATAATTCAGTCTTGAGTGCCATTGTAGGTGTATGAGAGTATATCATTTCCCTTTTGTTCATACTATGGAAAGATATTTCTTTTTTGAAAGGTATGAAAAAGGAACTAGGTTAGTAATGGTCCTGACGACGTAAGAGTATGACGGTACATCTCAAGGGATAACTACATACATGGTTCTTTTACTAAACAGTTCTTGATGTATCATTTTCGTATTTTCCAAGCATTATCACTCCTGATGGAAATTTTTGAATCAAAATAAAGGAAGTACAACCATCACATCGAGACATTGCAACCAGCTAATACTCCAAACGATTCATATATATTTTATAAAATATATAATAATAATAATAATAATAAGCATCTTCAACCTGATGGTTTGAACGTACTAATATGATTCAGACAAAACAGTCAGTGGTTTCATGAACTGATGCAATGAATTGGTCTTGCAATCCTTATCTTTTAACGTCTACTTCAACCAGCATTGCATATCAAAGTAAACGGAGATGGCATATATAAAATAAATGCTTCGGCTAATTCATTTGATAGCAATTTACAGTTATATAAATCAATTTGTCATCAAAATCAATGATGATGCGTCAGATACCATTCACTGTACGTCGATATGTCCGTAAATTTTGAACAATATTTATTAATTCACTTGGTGTTGTTTTACTTGTATCTTCCCATTGTTATTTAGAACTGCAATTGATCAGTTTCATGTTCGTATATGCGCATCTTGTGCGGATTGCCTCGATATTGTCTTAAGTCACAAACTTCTTACTCAAAGATTGATAGTGGATAGCAGTTAAATCCAGGATACGCGTTTCGTCCTATTTCCGACTCTTCATCTGGATGTACTTTCATCCTGGATTTGATATTCACTCTGGTACTGGAATACAGTACCGTTTGCTTCAAACACCATCGCGTTATCCACTTAGCTATTGAGTCCTGATAGCCACCTACTTGTGCAATGGAGTGAAGTTCAAATGAATTAATTAATGTTTAACTTTAAATACCGCCGATCATGTCGGATTATTTTCTTTTACGTTGATTGATCATTAAGCATTGCTCAAATATTGTGTTTATCTATTGCTTAGCGTAAACTGAATTCAAGCTCACAGTAGAGCTTCTGCTCTTTCGTCGCGATGCGATCATTGTTTCAATTACTTTGAAACAATATCCACCATGTTTTGATATAGGGAGACTGACAGTAGTAAAAAAAACAATTGTGGTAACGTTTCAAACTGTGAAACGGGGTGATGCAAGTTTGGATTATGTACCCTACGTCGGTTCACTCAAGATTGTTGGTAAGGCTTGATGACAAATCCCAACTAGCATGAAACTTCAACACAGCGTTTTCTATCGACTAATCTAACCATACAAGATTGACATTTTTTTAGTTTTCAGCTCAATGTGTTGGTGTAAATAATAATAACTTGGGCTAATACAAATTTATGACAGATTGTGTGCTATTTACAGTTCAGTAATTGAATGAAAAGCAGAAAACAAATAACACAACAGTAAATATTATCAGCTAGCTTTGTAAGATGGTTTCATGAAAATTCCTGGAAGATGAATCATTGACACATGATGATGCCAGCTGGAGTACGAGTATGTTGAACGATTGGTTTGACTGACACAATCAAAACGTGACGTAAATTCATGAAGTCATTATCTGTTAGTCTGTTCCATGTTGATAAGTCTACACTATTTGATTATCGTAATCACTGGTTGGAGATATTGAATTGACTAATACGACTCACTATCCGTCGTAATCGCACAGATGCATCCACTTTTCACATATCTGATGCATATCAATTGTACAGGTTCATTATTACTCGTTGGATCATCTTGTGCCAGTTCAATCTTCTCTACTTGTACTACTACTACTTCTGCTACTACTGACATTGTTATTGCTAGTTCTACTACTCTATTATTGTTCTTGCTAATTTCATTCGTCTGTACTGATGATTCGTCCAACCTCTCATCCTTCCTCGGCCCTACTTCCCTTAATGGACATATATTATCCAGATAACTATATATACGAATGTACAGCTTAAGTAAATGATTTCGTCGAAAAGAAAATTATCTTCTCTGAATTCTGTTTTTCTTATTCAATGACACTATGGGTTATTTTAATTATTCATAATTGTTAAGAGTTTTTAAATTCCTGAATAGAACTCGTTGTTTTCTCATATCTTTTCAGTGTTGAAGTGTACTTACACTTGAATGAGAAATATTTGTAAAGTAGTCCATGAGTGTCGATTGTTCCCTTGAATCAACGTTCAATTTTTATAAAACAATAGCTCCAGTTCAATGCGTTATTTGTTACATAATCAGCTTTTTTCACAGATGTTCCAACTTTTCTAGACTATCAATCAAATGGATGATGATTAATGCCGTTTTATTTTACTTAGACTTATAATTCATAGGACCTTGCAATTAAACTGGAATAATGCTATTTCCAGATATCTTGCATACTTACGCCTATTACCCCTCGTAGAGGAGAAGCTAAGTGGGGGGGGATTTGCGAGTTTGTGTTCTTTATGTATGAATAACTGAATTGTGGGCCATTATAAAGGTACTGAAAATACCCTTTTCTGATACATTGATAAACCTTTTTCACAATTGATGTGAATGTTTTTAGCTACATGGAAGAAATATATTTGTACTCTTTTTCATAGAATGATTGAGACGTAATCATAGTTTATTTCATGATGTCGGTTATGTAACTGATATGTTATTGTTTGACATTTACTGTCATCTTGATGAAGTAGTGAAACTCCGTCAGGTGAGATGCCTGGGACATGTGCTACGTATGCCCAACCACCGACTGCCCCGACGTGCGATGTTTTATGATGTAGGAGTAGGTTGGAAGAAAGGTAGGGGTGGCCAGACCAAAACTTGGCACAAATCCATGAAGTTACTGACAAGTGGACTGAGCCATGTTGGTAGGTGTAGACTACCTGATTGGGGTCTACGAGGTTATAGCAACCGATAGTTAGAGACCTTGAATGACATGGCTCAAAATCGTTTGCAATGGTGCAGGTACATCCACTCTTTATGTTTTCCCAAATTGTAATCTTCTGAATTCTTCATGTCTTTCTCTTTCCAAATTTATTTGACTGGAATATACTCCTTGAATAGCGTCTTCAAACCCTAATGTTTCCGATTACTGTTTATACTCTTACTACTTCTATCACTATGGAATTTGAATCGACAACTGCATCTCTGTGCTAATGTGATATGGCAACTTGAAATGATGTACGTACGTATGAAGTTCTACGTTGTTGAATGACTGACTGACTTATTGTTATCGATTTTAATCTCAAAATAGATTTGTGAAATTAAACATGTGATCAACGTGTTACATCATGAATTGACATTTACTGAAGCTACTGTAAAATTAGTTATGATCACCTCAGCATTATTTTGTATTAAGTAAACAACACTCATTGAGGCATGGAATAAGTTTAAAGAGTCACTTAAGAGGTAGAGGGTTTTTAACAGTAAAACTGTCATATGAATTATACTATACAGGTTGTGTGAATCTGATTTATTGGCTCAATAGTTTGTTGCTTTGCATAAAACTTAAAATTTGTTAATTCATTCTTGCTTAGTGTTGGTCGAACACAGACCGAATTGTGACACTACGGATCATTGTTGAACAATTAGTTGAATGGAACTCGTCACTATATATCAACTTCATTGACTATGAGATGGCGTTTGACAGTGTGGACGGGAGGACCTTATGGGGAATTCTTCGGTACTATGGAATGAGTAGCCGAGAAAACCGTCAATATCATTCGTGGTTCATACAACGGACAATAGTGAAAAGTAGTGCATGGAGGATAGCTGACAGATGCATTCCAAGTGAGGACCGGAGTCAGACAAGGTTGCTTACTCTCCCCCTTTCTCTTTCTTCTGGTGATTATTTGGGTCATGAAATCCTCCTTATCTTATGGTAAACGCTGAACACAATGGACAGGTAGGATGCAACTAGACGATTTGGACTTCACAGATGACTGGGCTTTCACATACAGAGGAATAAATGTAGTGTAGCAGAAACCTTTGCGTCAGTAGGCCTCATCATACACAAGGGAAGAGAACATCAACCAAAACACACTTGATGGAGAAGCTGTGGAAGAGATGGAGATGTCCACGTACGTGGGTAGGAGCATCATCGATGAACAAGGAAGATCGAACTCAGATGTGAAGCCAAGGATTGGTAATGGAAGGGCAGCATTACTACAGTTGAACAACATGTGGAACTCAAAACAACTGTCAACTAATATCAAAGTCACAATCTCCAATATGAACGTCAAGACAGTTAGTCCTACTGTATAGAGCTGAAACGTGGAGAACTAGCACAACCATCATCAAGAAGGTATAAGTATTTCTAAACAATTTTCTACGCAAGATAATCAGTGTGTGTTGACCGAAGACCATCAGCAACAGCTTACTGTGGGAAGAAACAAACCAACTTTCAGATGAAGTGGAAATTACGAAAAGAAGGAGTGCATCACAAGGCAATTCATAATATGGACTCCTGAAAAGAAACAGAAATGAGGAAGACCAAAGAACATACCGACTCGAGAATTGGAAGCAAACAAGAAAAGGATCAATGGAAACTGGAATCAACTGCAAAAGGATTGTTCAGGACAGAGTTTGGTGGAAAATACTGACTTATTCTTCTCTTCTACGAGGTAGAACAGTTGTAATTAAGTAAGTAAGTATTCAAAAAAACAATCGAATGACTTCAATATAATTTACATACATCCATATATATTCATAAATGTAATCATGTTACTATGTTGTTATCAATTTTAATCACGTTGTTCAGATTGGGAAACAATTTTTTTTTGTTGTTGTTGTTGTTGTTGATCTAAAAAACAAAAAAAAACTTAATTTTAACCAAAATTATTATCTTGGTTACCATCTTTGGTTTTCTCTATGTTATCTCTATGTTCCAATTTGTCAATCATGACTACACACAAATACATACATTAGGTTCCTTGTAATACAAAGTGTATATATATGTGTATGAGTGTGTGCGCGGAGGGTATATCTAAATGTGAAGGATAGTACAATGATGTTTTGTTAAGTTATTAATTCATAATAATGTTCAAATGGCTAATCATTTTGGTCAATAGTAAATGAAATCATAAAATAACTTTATAAACATTGAATTCATTTACTTTCTAGCTTCAGTTGACTTATGATCTCAACTACTGAAATTGATAGTAATCAACATATACTCACTAGTGACTGACTTCAAGATGTATATCCTGAAGTTTTAGTGAGAAGCAGTGATCAATGGAGTTCAATGGGGTCAGTTGTGAGATAGTAACTCACTGATGACAATGATGGATGTGTCGTTTAATTTCATGGATTAATTGAAATTAGACATTAACATCGTTGGATGTCATCCGGCTCAGTGGTCTAAAGGTTAAGCGCTCATGTGCGAGACTGGTAGCTCCTGGATTAGAATGTTGCGAGGTGGGATAGTGGGTGCTCACTGTTGAGCAGTCCCATAGGAGGACAAAACGGTCGTCCAGTGTTTTCAGGTTTTCCATGGTGGTCTAGCTTCAATTGACTTATGATCTCAACGATTGAAAATACTTTCTATTTCTTTCAACAACAGAAAAATCTCTTTTTTTCATTTCGGAAGTTGGATGGATGACGTTTGTTTTTGTTCTACTTATCAAACGAACAAAAATAAATTGAACATTGAAATTTTGTTATTTTTAATGGTAGATAATTTTAAATTATTTAATCACTATGACACATTAGATACATTGATGTAGTGTATGTATAGAAGGTGAGTTTAAATATGTGTGCGTGCGTGCATGCGTATGTCAGTGTGTATATGCGCGCACTTGTGTGTGTGTGTGTTTGTATATAGTTATTAATGATGGACAATTTGAATGTTATTGGAATCAATTAGTTAACTCATTTTTAGGAATTTTTGCCCAACGAAACGGTGTGGGGGGAATGGAAACAAAACGACATAAAAAAAAAACAAAACAAAAATTGGTGATAAGAAAATCAGTTTTTCTTTTTCATTTTTATTTTATAGAAACAAATTTTTTTTGGTGTAATGAATAATGAAAATGAAAATTAGTGAGAAGTTAATTATAAGCTTGAAAAGAATCTTGTTTTTCTTTGTTGTTGTTGTTGTTGAAATGATTCGGTACTCAATAGATATGATGTATATTTAAAGGAAATAAGAAAATTGATAAATGAAATCAATGTTAAGTATCGTGACCAACTTGATCTCGTGTTCTGTTTAAGGTATGAGGGCTGATATCACTTCCTGTCTGCCCACATTGTGGAAGGGTATTTCTTGAGGAACGTGAAAAAGAAGGTGGATTAATGTTGGTCTTAACGACCTGGGAGCGTGATTGCTTAGCCCAAGGGAAAACTGCTTGAGGCCGATCGCGCATGGTCTTCTTGTGGGAGGTTTTTAACGTGTTAGCTCCGTTCTTCAAAGGGTCTTCCCGCCGGAGACGGAAATCCGTGAGGTAAGGTGAGGCGTGACATTTCCAGGGTCAACCTTTTCTAACCCCTTCCTTCCTTGTGAGAAGGCAGCATCGCTGCAGATTCTGGTTGTCTTAGTGAAACATCTTACTGCTGTCACAGCCCTCTACAATCAGCAGTACGACTTCGCCCACAGACCTTGAGTTGCTGATTTTTATCTTACCGTTCTCCAATCGACCTTCCTGGCATGGTAGCACCTACAGAAACATATGTTCTAGCCAATATAGCTCGGTTGGGTTACTACCCCTATGAATTCGGTGTTCATCTTGTTATGCCAATGAGGTGCGTTAACTTGGACCGATGCATATATGTGCATGGTTCCGAGTTGTAGCTGACTGACTAGCTGGTGGATGGCCTATCTCCCCCTTGACGGGGGGGAGAGCTGTCGTAATTAAATAATTATCTACTTGTAATGTTAAACCAATATTAGTTGTAGCTTGTACAATAATTCACCTTACTTCATATATATATATATATATCAGGAGGGGATATAATAGTAATTTCAATGTTTGGGATCATGAGTTGGTTGACGCTAGACCGCCATGGAAAACCTGGAAGCACTGGATGGCCGTTTCATCCTATTGTGTGACTCCTCAGTGGCAGTGCGCATCCACGATCCCACCTCGCGACATTCGAACTCAATACCTATCAGTGGATTGGTTGAAGTTAGACATTAACACCATTGCATGCCAACCGGCTCAGTGGTCTAGTGTTTAAGCGTTCGTGCGCTAGACCGATATGTCCTGGGTTCAAATCTCGCGATACAGGATTTTGTATGCGCATTACCACTAAGTAGTCCCAAAATAGGATGAGACATCCATCCAATGCTTTCAGGTTTTTCATAGTGGTCTAGCTTTAATCGACTCAAGATCTGAACTATTGAAATATATAGATGTATTATTGATATACTGTATAAACGATTATTAATAATTTACTCATCAATGAATCTTGAAATCATTTTTTTTATCTCTATTTATACTTGTGATGATGATAATGATAATAATAATAAATACGTGATTAAATATAATTACTGTCTAAAATTTGCTAGAAGGTATTCTGTGCAGATAATTTGCTTCTATTTTTTCCATACAGGTCAGTCAATCAGTCCCTCACTTATCCACACACACACACACACACACACACATGCATATGTATATGTGTATGTACAATTTAGGCTACTCATTACTCTTAGCATTCATTTATCACTAACTATTTTCAATATTACCCTATTCTATATCTAATGAGATTAATTTACATTTATCCTACATGTATTATTTGTTTATGTCACGTTTATAATCACTATTCATGCTTCATTGGTTAATTACATTTCCCTTTTTTTTCTTTTTCTTTTTCTTTTTTTCTTTCTTTCCTTCTTTTTTTTTTCAATAAAGCTTCTATAGGTATTCGTTGTATTAAATATAAATGATGTTGTCATAGATATATATCTATATCTATGGATAAATGGATATACAAAATATAGTTTTATTCATTGTCTATTAGATTAACTCATTTCTTTTATTATTTAAAAAGGGGGGAACTAATGAAAATCAATAATTATGATTACAATTTTAAAAGAAAAAAAAAGAAAAGAAAAGGAAAAAGATACAATTGAGAAGTTATTTAAACAAATGATACTTAATGTTATATATTGCTGAATTACTTAAGCTTGTTACTCTTTGTAGGGGAGTATAGGACACCCACTAGCACTCTCCATTCAACATTATCATGAGAAATGCTTTCCAGCTTGTTCCAGTTGTTATTCATTCTTTTCATATCTGATTCTATTTCCCAACGTAATGTGTTCTTCGAACCTCGTCTTTTCCACTTTCTTTTAGGATTCCAAGTTGACGCATGACTCGTGGTGCAGTTTGATTATTTCCTATCCACTTTCACTGTTTTTTTCCTAATTTCCTCTTCAGTTGGAAGTTGATTTGTTCTCTCCCACAGAAGGCTGTTGCTGATGCTATTCGATCAATGGACATTGAGTATTTCGAGTACACAATTGTTTAGAAACACTTGTACATTTATGATGATGATGATCGTATTGGTAGTTCTTGAAGTCTCATATTCATACCGGTCCCAAATTCGGTTAAATATAGAGGGTTGGGCATGGCTTTAACAACCCTATTCCGTAGAAAACTAACTCCCTAAAGAAACTCTAACCAGAAAAATATAATTCAAACCACTTAACATCTATTTACTATGAATATGTCAGTGTAGCACACCCTAACATACTGGATGAAAATTCTCTTAGTATTCTATTCACTGATTACGATGATAAAAGACTAGGTTTATAAGAATCCATAGTGTAGTAAGTTTTAAATATCGATTCAGTCAATATCGAACGATCCCTGAAAATTATATGTTTACTGTATTTATATCACGTTTTGGGTGGTTTATATATTTTTGGGCTGATATATTAATTTCTTTTATAACAAAAAAGTTTGCCATCCATGTGATTTTGAAGCATTATCCTAATCGTTGATCATTATTCAATATTGATGCTGAATTTTATGTGGCAAATATCAATGTCAGAAGGGGTTTTGTGTATATAATAGTAATTCTATTAGTAGTTGAGGTCATTGGTCAATTGGCTTCAAGAAGCATTTCCTGGAGTTCTAGTGAGAAGAAGTGACCAGTTGAGTTCAGTTGGGTTTGTTATGAGATAGCAACTCACTGAAGAATATGGTGGATTTGTCGCTCAATTTCGTGGATTAGTTGAAATTAGACATTAACATCGTTGGATGCCAGCCAGCTCAGTGGTCTAGAGGTTAAGCGCTGGTAGCTTCCGGGTTTGAATCTCGCGGGGTGGGATCGTGGATGTGCACTGCTGAGGAGTCCCAAACTAGGATATATATATTTATATATAACTGAGAATCTGAGTATATACAGCGAAGGAAACATATAGAAAAAAATACCCAAGTTTGAGCATTGTGAGTCCGACCCTTGGTGTACACTGATAAGGAGTTCTATTTTAAGACGAAATAGTTATCTAGTAATCCGTTGATTTTAGTATCATACAAAGACAATAAAACTGAAACTGAAGGTATTAAGACGATGGATTGTGAAGAATGCCCATTATCTCTCTCTCTCTCTCTCTCTCGCAAAATGCTCTTATTTGGTCTGCTCTAGGAAAGTTTTATCCATCGTCTTTACATGATAAATATATTTCTAAGAAAGTGAACAGTTAAAAGCGGATATATGAAAGTTAGATTGAGCTGTTATATACAGGGAATTCATCAAGGAAAGTTCAATAATCTCAATTTCAAATCATTGATTAAAGTATACTTCTGAAACTTATGAGAACAGATAGCGTATAAATCTAATCTGATTACAGGTTACTATGAGATTATACTTCCACAGAATTACACTGTTGTCTTGTGATAGCTACACGTAATACATATTACCTTGTTTTAAACCCTAAAGGTCCTTGATTCGACCTCGTATAAAGTTATAGTTATACATTGTCGAATAGTTTAGAACTAATACAATATACAGTTATTCAATCCGCATACTATTTCAAGAATTACCAAAAGAGACATTGTTTATTTATTTATTTGAACATATAAATGTTGGCACAAAGGGACACTGAATATATATATGCGCCACACAAGTCACTTAATTCGTTTATGGGCTATGATACTGCTCGCGTGCTCACACCGAAGTAGATGGTTTTCTTAGGAGGCCACACCCGGAGCATTTGATCTAAAGGTCTAATCCACAAGGTGGTAGAACAATGTCAGAAGATGCAGTCTCATGGTAGCCAGTGATCAACAATTGGTTCACACGGCATTAGTTCCTTTATGATCCTGAAGCCAGCCCATGTGCACCATTGGTTTAGAATCAGGGTTTTCCAACTCCCTTAAGTGGGTCTTCTCTATATACGAAGCCGATTAAAGTGTTGGAGATTCACTTTTCTTTCCTACCATGAGAAGTCACTGAGTAAGATTTCTCTGTTAGTGGCTATATATGCCTGACCATATAAGAGCATTTGAAGAGAGAGAGAGATAACTAATTCTCCCCACCCTTGACCATATCAGGTCATTTGGGGGACTGTTATATTTCTTTTTTTCCTCCTCTTCTTTCCTCTTATTATTTCTATTAAAATTAGAGATAGAATTAGATTTTTCTAAAATAAAAATAACCTTAATGAATTCAAATGATATCTGCTTATTATGAATAGAATGAATGAAACATTCTATCAGTTTATCTTATTGAAAGTATATGACCTGGAAACTATTTCATTTACAGTTCTATTATATATTGATTCATATAATTGAATACCTCTGATTATAACAATATGGGTGAATAATACTAATACTACTAATAATGATAAGAGTAATAATGAATTGTAATTCATTATAAATCCAATGATTCAATGAAGATAATCATTGAGGTCAATTGTTATGCCTTTCATAAGGTTTTTATGCTTATTCCCTTCTTATGCTATTCAGTTATATCATGAATGGTGATTCGATTAAACTAATAATAATAATAATCAAATGGATTATGGTTTTTATTTGTGACCTAATTAAGGATTAATAAATTCACTTGATATTGTTTGTTTGAATCTTTCCATTGATGTTTAAGTGACTGCAATTGACCAATCTGTTATTGGCATATTGTACGGATTGCCTTGATATTATCTTAAGTCATAAGTATTCTAAACAAAGATGGATAATGGTTAGTAATGAAATCTAGTTTGATGCGCGTTTCATCCTATTTAGGATTTGTTAGCTGATTGTATTTACATTCTAAAGTTGATGTTGACCCGGGTGCCCAAGTTCAATACCGTTCAATCCAAACACCATCGTACAGATGTCAATAAGAGACTGATCTATTGCAGTCTCTTAAACATCAATGGGAAGATTCAACCAAACAATACCAAGTGGATTTAAACTTCATTCAATTGCACAATCAAGTGGCTATCAGGACTCAGTAGCTAAGTGTATAACACGATGGCGTTTGAAGCGAACGGTATTCGGTTCGAGTCTGAGTGTGAACAATAATTCTGAGATACAGGTACATTCAAGTGACGACTTTTGAATAGGATGAAAAGCGCATCAAACTAGATTTCACTACTAGCCACTATCCATTTGTTTATAATGTTGAATATTATTATTATAATCCCACGATTTATTTTCCAAATTCTCAATCATTTTAGTCATTTTCTGTCCTTCCATTTCGCTTTTTAATATTTCTCAACATAATTCAAGATATAGTTTTAATGATTGAGAACATGAGTCAATTGAAACTAGATCACCATGGGAAACCTGGAAGCACTAGAAGGCCGTTTCATCCTAGTATAGCACTCCTCAACAGTGCACATCCACGATCCCACCTGGCGAGATTCGAACCCATGATCTGTTAGTCTCGCGCGCGAACACATAACCTCTAGACCACTGAGCCGGTTGCATCCAACGCTGTTAATTTCTAATTTCAACTGATTCACGAAAGTGAGCAACACATCCATCATTGTCATCAGTGAGTTACTATCTCACAACTGACCCGATTGAACTCCACTGATCACGGCTTCTCACTAGAAACGGCCGTCCAGTGCTTCTAGATTTTCCATGGTGGTCTAGCTTCAGTTGACGCATGAATTCAACCATTAAATTGATATAGCATAGATAGACAATGTATAGCAGTGGGATCCATCATGCGTTTTTCGTTCTATTTGTGATTCTTCAAAGGAATATATCTAATTCATTACACTCTTATAATATATTTTTACTTTATACTGTCTTCTGATTGGCTAATAATTGAAATTACTCAAACGCTTCTGATTGGCTCGTCCCTACATTAGAGTCTCGCCGTCTCATCTGTTGTAACCTCTCATTAATCACTTCCTCTCTAAAATCCGCTGTGAACCGATCGTATGTTAGCGTCGCGTGTTGAACTTGGCTCCGTGACCTTGAAATTGCTCAAACGCTTCTGATTGGCTCGTCCCTAAGTTAGAGTCTCGCCGAAATCTTTTAAGCATTGAACTCAACCACTTGAGGGTGGGATCGTAACTTACCAATAACGTTGACTAACGACCGCTCAATATCATGGATTGAATGGAATCGACTATCTGATCTACACTCAATGATTCGATATCTTCTATTAGTCCTGCTAGTAGAAGTCTGCAACAGGAGATGCTAATGTACTCACTGGGAAGAAAGTGCTTCGCATACTCAGAGAGTTGCTCTAATGCTGTACAAAGAGGAATGTAAAGCACCTTTAGAATAGGAATCTCAAGTATTCAGAATCATCAAAACATCCATGAATACAGAGAAAATCACAATAAATGTTATCCAATGCTATATACACATCAACGATGACGATAAAGATCACTTCTACTCGAGGCTGCAATCGATCATAACGAAGTGCCCAGGAAAGAACCTAACAACTCTGATGGGAGACCTAATCGCCAAATTCGGAATAGACAACACCGGTTATGAAGATATTATGGGACGACATGAACTGACTGGGAGAAAAGAACATGAATGGTGACAGATTCTCAAATCTATATGCATTCAAAAAGTCAGTTATAGGTGGCCCAATATTTCAACACTAAAGCATAAACAAAACACATAGATTTCACCGGACCATACCACGGAGAACCAGATCTATCGTATTTGCATCACTGAAAATTCAGAAGGACAATGGAAGATGTGAGAACCAGGAGAGGAGCTGACAGAGCTTCAAATCACTAGCTGGTTGTGGCCATCATGAAACTGAAGTTAAGGAAACGTTGAACAAATGGACAGACAGAATTACAAAAGTTCAATAAAGACTACCTTCAACATAATGACAAGCTCAATATACTCAAGATAGCTCCCGACAATAGGTGCCAAGACTTGCAGGATATACCGAAAGTAAAAGAAACTATTATAGAGGACAACTGGAAAAGGATCAAAGAAGCACTAACTTCAAAGTGTCAGGACTTGCCTGGTCGCAACAAGCATCATCACAAGGAATGGGTCTCCATGGAAATCCTGGACAAAATTCAAGAAAGGAAGAACAAGAAGACAGAAATTAACAGCGGTCGAACAAGAACAGAGAAGTTCAAGGCACAAGCTGAGTACAAACAAACAAGTGAAGAGGATCATTACAGCCGACAACCAGAAATATGTGGAAAACCTAGCAACGACGACGGAACAAGCTACAAGAGAAGGAAATATGACACGACGAAGAAACTGGTGGTGAAATATAGTAAACCAGAGAGATGGGTCAAGGAAAAAGAAAGGAAGTCAATCACTATGATTCAACATCAGAGGAACAGCTGAGTAGAAAATTTTGAGGAACTCTTGAATGGACCAGCTCTACTGAATCCACTGGGTATCGAACCAGCAAATACAAACCTTTCTAGAGATTTCACTTTCACCAACGATTGAAGAAATCAAGATTGAGAAAGCGGCAAGACCTTGGAACGAAGTAGCTGAAGCCCTGAAGTCAGACATACAAGCAAATGGAAACATGCTCCACGTTCTATTCAGGAAGATTTGAGTAGAGGAATAAGTGCCACTGACAGACTGGAAGAAAGGAAATCTCATCAAGATACCGAAGAAAGAAGATTAGAGCAGATGTGAAAACTACAGAGGAAACACTACTGTCAGTACCTGGAGTATTCAACAAAGTGTTGCTAAACCAGATGTATGACTCAGCCGACACTTAACTTCGAGATTATCGAGCTGGATTGCGTAAAGATCGGTCGTGCACAGACCAAATCGTGGCACTATGGATCATTTTTGAACAATCAGTTGAGTGAAATTCGTCACAATATATCAACTTCATTGATTATGAGTCGTTTGACAGTGTGGATAGAAGAATGTTATAGAAACTTCTTCGACACTATGGAGTTCCTGAGAAGATTTTCAACATTATTAGGGACTCATACGACGGACTACAGTGCAAAGTCGTGTACGGAAAAAAACAGACCGACTCATTCCAAGTAAGGACCGGAGTCAGACAAGGCTGTCCACTCCCCCCCCCTTCATCTTTCTTCTGATGGTTGACTGGACTATGAAGACCTCGGTATCTGAGGTTGAGCACAGGATACACTGGACAACTTAGAATAAATTAGACGATTCGGACTTTGCAGATGACGTAGCACTTCTATCCGATACATAACAACAAATGCAGATGAAGACAACTAGTGTAGCTTCAGTCTCTGCATCAGTAGGCCTCAACATACACAAGGGGAAAAGCAAGATCCTCAAATACAACGCGGAGAACATTAACCTAATCACACTTCATGGAGAAGTTCAGGAAGAGGTACAATCTTTCACGTACCTGGGTAGTAGCATCATCGATGAACAAGGACGATCAGATGTAGATGTAAAGGCAGGAATTGACAAATTAAGGTCCGTATTCCTACAATTGAATAACTCAAAACAACTGTCAACCAATATCAAAGTCACAATCTTCAATACGAACGTCAACACAGTTATTTCTAATGTATGGATCTGAAACTTAAAGAACTACCACTAGGACCATCATCAAAAATGTACAAGTGTTTATAAACCATTGTGTACTCGAGATACTCAATGTCCGTTGACCGGATACCATCAGCAACAACCTACTGTGGAAGAGAGCAAACCAACTTCCAACTGAAGACTTACTTACTTACACCTGTTACCCCTCGTGGAGTAGCATGGGCCACCCATTAGCACTCTCCATCCAACACTGTCCTGGATAATCCTTTCTAGTTCTTTCCAGTTGTTATTCATCCTCTTCATATCTGTTTCTATTTCCTGATGTAATGTGTTCTTTGGTCTTTCTCTTTTTCACTTCCCTTCACAATTCCAAATTAGGGTTTGCCTCATAAAATTATTATAGTCTCTCCTTTACTATTATTATTTATCACAATTTTTTTCTCGCTCTCCTTTTTTTCGTTTCTATCATATTCGACTTGATGTGTTTTTGTGTTTGTTCCTTCTTCCTCTCCTCTTTTGTTTATTATTCAATCTCATTATTACTTTATGAATATGTAAGTCTTTTCTTTGTGTTTTTTTCACACACATATATATATACTACTAACTATTCACTACTAATAACAATAATATAACATGATTATCATTATTATTATTATTTCCGTTGGTGCTATTCAGTTAGTTACTATACAACTCTAATTCAATGTAACTAGTAATCATAATGATTCCATTTGTGTTTGTTTGTTTGTTTGTTTGTTTTTTCTCTTTTCATTTATATTCATGAATTGAACAAAACAAAATGAAGGAACAATTAAATGTTTCATTGAAGCGCAAAAAATAAATCTATTGAATAGTTGGGAATGATTTGAATCATAAGTTGAATAGTTCAATTTATGAGTTAATTTATGTTAGATAATCATTGAAAACATAATATAGGACTCCTAAGAAGTGTACATTCATGAGTTCATACATAGGACTCGAACGCAAGACCTTAGATATGATGTGAAAACGCTTAATCTCTTCACAAATCACTTACTTATGACTATTACTCCCAACGGAGAATAGACCGCTGACTAGCATTCTCCAACCTACTCTGTTCTGGGTCTACTTTTCTAGTTCTATTCAATTATTCTTCATTCTTCTCGTATCTGTCTCTATTTCCCTGCGTAATGTGTTCTTTGGTCTTGAGGATTCCAGATGACGAGTGGTTTCCTCAATATGTGTCCTATCCACTTCCAGCACTTCTTCGTCGTTTCTTCCTCCACTTGAATCTGGTTTGTTCTGTTCCACAACAGTAGGTTCTTGCTAATAATATCTGGCCAACGGATCCGAAGTATTTTTGCATAGAAAACTGTTAATAAACACTTGTATCTTCTGCATGATGGGTGTCGTAATTGTCCAAGTTTCCACCTCATACAATAGAACTGTGTTGACATTTGTATTGAAAATTCTGAGTTTCGTGTTGACAGTTAACAGTCATTTTGAATTCCAGGTATTGTTCAATTGTAGATATGTTGCACTTGTTTTGCTGATCCGCTCTTTCACATCTGTATCAGATCCACTGTGTTCATGAATGATGCTGCTCAGATATGTGAGGGTTTTTAAATCCTCTAAATCTTTTTCACCAAGTGTGATTCGATTGGTGCGTGGTGTGTTGTATCGGATCACAAGTTCTCATACTAATAATAATCATGTGCTCACTAATGATTAGTTTTAAGATGGATTTCCTGAGGTTACAATGAGAAGCCATAAGCAATAGAGTCCAATCCATGTTGGATGTGAGTCAGTAACTGACTAAAGAGAATGGTGGATGGTCGCGCAATATTTTGAATTAGTTATCCACCTCAAAAAATGATTCAAGGGTTGTGCAAGATCATGGATCGAATAAAGTGAGACAGTAACACTGTTGGATACAAGCTTAGTAGTCTATAGGTTAAGCGCTCACGCGTGTGACTAACTGGTCCTGGGTTCGAATCTCTCGCGATGGAATCGTGGATGCACGCTGTTAAAGAGTCCCATACTAGAACGAAACGGCCATCCAATGCTTCTAGGTTTTCCATGTAGGTCTAGTTTCCAATGACATGTAAATGAATAATATTTCTGTTATTAATTTGTATATTACCATATATATTTTGTAATGATTACACTTCGTTCTCAGTATGTGAATATTTACAGATATGAATGGATAATATGCGTTCAAGATGTTAATTTAAACTATTGACAATTATAATAAAATGATGCGATGAATAGTAGAGTAGACGAAAACATACACACACATGTCTACTTGTTAACTTACTTACTTACTTACTTACTTACTTACTTACTTACTTACTTACTTACTTACTTACTTACTTACTTACTTACTTACTTACTTACTTACTTACTTACTTACTTACTTACTTACTTACTTACTTACTTACTTACTTACTTACTTACTTACTTACTTACTTACTTACTTACTTACTTACTTACTTACTTACTTACTTACTTACTTACTTACTTACTTACTTACTTACTTACTTACTTACTTACTTACTTACTTACTTACTTACTTACTTACTTACTTACTTACTTACTTACTTACTTACTTACTTACTTACTTACTTACTTACTTACTTACTTACTTACTTACTTACTTACTTACTTACTTACTTACTTACTTACTTACTTACTTACTTACTTACTTACTTACTTACTTACTTACTTACTTACTTACTTACTTACTTACTTACTTACTTACTTACTTACTTACTTACTTACTTACTTACTTACTTACTTACTTACTTACTTACTTACTTACTTACTTACTTACTTACTTACTTACTTACTTACTTACTTACTTACTTACTTACTTACTTACTTACTTACTTACTTACTTACTTACTTACTTACTTACTTACTTACTTACTTACTTACTTACTTACTTACTTACTTACTTACTTACTTACTTACTTACTTACTTACTTACTTACTTACTTACTTACTTACTTACTTACTTACTTACTTACTTACTTACTTACTTACTTACTTACTTACTTACTTACTTACTTACTTACTTACTTACTTACTTACTTACTTACTTACTTACTTACTTACTTACTTACTTACTTACTTACTTACTTACTTACTTACTTACTTACTTACTTACTTACTTACTTACTTACTTACTTACTTACTTACTTACTTACTTACTTACTTACTTACTTACTTACTTACTTACTTACTTACTTACTTACTTACTTACTTACTTACTTACTTACTTACTTACTTACTTACTTACTTACTTACTTACTTACTTACTTACTTACTTACTTACTTACTTACTTACTTACTTACTTACTTACTTACTTACTTACTTACTTACTTACTTACTTACTTACTTACTTACTTACTTACTTACTTACTTACTTACTTACTTACTTACTTACTTACTTACTTACTTACTTACTTACTTACTTACTTACTTACTTACTTACTTACTTACTTACTTACTTACTTACTTACTTACTTACTTACTTACTTACTTACTTACTTACTTACTTACTTACTTACTTACTTACTTACTTACTTACTTACTTACTTACTTACTTACTTACTTACTTACTTACTTACTTACTTACTTACTTACTTACTTACTTACTTACTTACTTACTTACTTACTTACTTACTTACTTACTTACTTACTTACTTACTTACTTACTTACTTACTTACTTACTTACTTACTTACGCCTGGAACATAGATCATCCACTAGCATTCTCTATTCAACTTTATCATGGAGAATCTTTTCCAGTTCTTTTCAGTGGTACTATTCATCGTTTTCATATTTTCTTGCAATTTTTAACATAGTATATTCTTTAGCTTTCCCTCTTTTTTTGTTTCCAGTTCCTTTCAGAATTTCAAGTTAAGGTTTGCTATTTATGATTCAGTTTGAGATCATTTACCTAATGGTCATATCTTATCCATTTCCAATGTACTTTTCAGTTACATACATTACAAGTGAAATAGTTAGATAATAATTGTATGTATTATGATGAGAATATGACAGGTGTTATTGTTCGTCCTCACACACACACACACACACACTTTCTCTTTCTCATGGATATCTGCTTACTCTTTCTTATACTACTTAATTCCTTCAAATGAACTGCTCTTCTCTACAAAAGATCGATATCGTTTAGATAGAGTTAGATATCTAATGCATGTTATACACATAGTATATATATACATATAGAATCTACACATATACCCATACATATACATACATCTATCTGTGTGAAAGAGAAGAAAAGAAAAGAGGGTCTCAATTATACAATAGACACTTGTCGATGATAATCAATTTTTTTCTAATCGGATTAACTTTATAAAAACTGAAAACAACGAATAAAAATAGGTACTTTATGTTTAGTTTTGTTGTTGTTTTCTTCTTCTTCTTCTTCTTCGTCTTCTTTTCAGATTAGAGAAATACACACGTTCGATGGAATAAACAAGCTAAAGAGAGAGCAAGCAAACAAGCAAAATACATACCTAAAGACAATATATCCATCATAAAAGATGAATTATGATTATGTTAACATTTCTAATGAGGATTGTGGGAAATAAACAAGAGAAAAGAGAAGATATTGAACGAGCTCATTGCTTTGATTGACTGTTTATAAAGAATAATGATAGAGATAGATAAAATAGGAAGATGATGATGATGATGATGATGATGATGATGATAATGGCTTGAAGTGCTTAGTGTGTGTGTGTGGTGATGGATGAATAAAAATACTTTAGAGTAGACGTAACGAAGAAAAAAAACGTGATAGTAGTCGAACAACAACAAGAAGAAGAATAAGAATAGATAAGTTGAATAATTCTACAGTTAATCCTTTATAAATGATTAAATAATGTCCATTAAATACCTCAGTAATAATAATAATAATAATAATAACGTTCAAGCAAATACAAATAATAATCTTAATAGTTGAGATCATGAGTCATTTGAAGTTAGATCACCACAGAAAACCTGGAAACACTGGAAGCCCATTCCTTTCTATTGTGAGACTCCTCAGTGGTGCACAATCACGATCCCACTTCGCGAGATTCGAACCTAAGACCCATCATTCTCGCACGCTAGCGCTTAACCATTAGACCACTGAGCCGGTCAGCATCTAACATTGTTGATGTCTAACATCAACTAATCTACGAAATTGAGCAACATATCCACCATTGTCTTCAGTGAGTTACTATCTCACAAAAGACCTAACTGAACTCCATTGGTCACTGCTTCTCACCAAAACTCCTGGATACCTATAATATCCACAAAACTCCTTCTGACAATAAGTTAATAGTTAAATTCATCAGTCGATCTAAACTAGACCATTAATGAAAACTTCGAAACACTGGATGACCATTTCGTTTTAGTATGAAACTTCTGAGCGGTGCACATTCACGATCCTGCGTAAAGGACTTGAACATAGGACAAATGATATTAATATAATAATAATGTTTGCTTAAATAATGATCGTTGTATCAGTATTCTCTTTGATTTAATAAGACACCAATGGGAAAATTATAAGTTGACTAATAGTATCCGAGGAGAACACTTATCCATCAATGTAAATATCTCATTACTACAAATGGTCAATCGTGGCCTAAATAGCTTAATGTTAACGTTTCAGATTGTGAGTTTAAATGATCCAGATTGGAATCCTATAGGGAAAATACTTGAAACCGTGATTGAACATAATCGTTTCTAGCAAGTAAACATTAATACAGAAACAAAATTCAGGATTTCCTATTAAATACATTTAAAAAACTTTCTTCAAAACGTTTAATCATTTTCTAATTATGATTAAGAATTATCTGAACTCCATTGAACTCTTCTATAAGCAAAGTTGGATAGTAGCTAGTAGTGAAATCCAATTTGATGTACATTTCGTCCTATTCGGCACTCGTCAGCTGCATGTACCCTCATGTTAGAGTTGATATTTATCCTAGGACTCTGACCCAGTACTGTTCGCTTCAAACGCCATCGTGTTATACACTTAGCTACTGAGTCCTGATAGCCACTTGATTGTGCAATTAAATGAAGTTTAAATCCACTTGGTATTGTTTGGTTGAATCTTCCCATTGATGTTTAAGAGATTGTAATGCATCAGTCTGTTATTGGCATATATGCCTACTGTGCGTATTGCTTCGATATAACCTTAATTCACAAGCATTATAAACAAAGATGAATAGTGGGTAGTAGTGGAATCTAGGACGCGCATTTCATCTTATTTCGGACTCATCAGTTAGATGTTCCTGCATCTTTCTCAACGTATGTATTGAGATTACATTTGTTTTACATTGATCTCATTTAGGGTACTGTTAAAGACTAAGAGACTATGGATATTTGTTTCGTCTTAGTATGATACTCTCCAAAAACTCATCGTGATATCAAATTGGCTTGTTGGTTCTTCTAAACCATATTGTGAATTTCTTGTAACTAAAACGTCTTCATTATACTCTTCTCTTTTTTCTCATTCTCAGTATATAAAAATGTTCAGTGTATATGAGTTTGTGGACAGTTACTGTGTATTTACTGACATCTAAGTAAACTTTTGTCTGAGTTCAATAGATCACTATTTTTTTTGAAACACTTATAGACTCGTTATTCGATTAATGGATATTGAGTATCTTGGGTAGACAATTGTATATTTTTGATGATGGTCGTAATAATAGCTCTTGAAGTCTCAAAACCATACACTAGAAGTAACTGTCTTGGCATTCGTATTGAAGATTTTGACTTTCATATTAATTGACAGTTGTTTTGAGTTCCATATGTTGTTCAACTATAGGGATGCTGTTCTTACCTTGCCAATTCTTGCCTTTTACATCTGCATCTGATCGTCCTTGTTCATCGATGATGCTACTACCCAGGTATGTGAAAGATTTCATATCTTCCAGAGTTTCTTCATGAAGTGTGATTGGGTTAATGTTCTCTGTGTTGCATTAGAAGATTTTGTGACTGCGGATTGATGATTTGTCACGTGATTTTATTCGGAGGCTTTCCATTTAGTTGTCACATGTCTTACTAGAAATATATATATGCTTCTTGTATAATTACAAAATGATTGGATTACCACGTCTATACTGTTAATTGCTCCTGATTAATTTCTAGTCAGTTAATGACAATTTTCCCCATTCATGGTCTTTTTTGGCTTATTTATATATCATTGGGATTCTTCAGTTTACGGCGCGGTGTTATCCATCATATCTGCATATAAACCCACGTATGCTTAAAATTAAAAATAAAAAAGCTGGCTGTTGACTTCTCACTCAACTCAAGATAGGGGATAATGAAAAGCTGGCAGAAAGTGGATCAATAAGGGTTTAGAATGCGTCGGCTTAAAGTTAACAGTGATGGTCAGGGGAATAATTGATCAAGTCTAGGGCACTAAACTATAAATGTAGTAGACGTGGGATAAAAAAATAATAATCAGGATTCTGATTAGTGACTTTAACAAACGGTATCAATCAGCGTCTCAAGGCATAACAGATCACAAATCAATAACCATTAAATACCGTGAAGGATTAAATAACGGTTTCACTTTAGTATGGGGGTTTTAAGAAGTAGGTTTCAACCACCCGATCGGTAATCGAAATCAGGACCTTTCAGGTCTCTCAGGAGCGCTTAATCTTTAAACCACTAAGCGGGCATCCACTGGTCTGCACTTCCTATGATACTGCTGGTAGGTTCCCTCACATTCGATATGGTATTTAATGGTTATCTAAGAACTCGAAAAATTAATGAAGTCAAGAATATCAACTATCGAATCCAGGGTCAGTACGCTAAAGACTTGATGCTCATTGAGAGACCTAGAATATCCCAGTTTTGATCCCGAAGAGGAAATGAATAAGTACTACTGAGGAGTTCTATACTAGGATGAAACAATTGTCTAATGCTTCTTGGTTTTCAGTGACTGTCTAACTAAGATCATTTCGTGTTGTAAAATATGGTTAGAATATTTATGATAATTAGGAGTATTTGAATTATAGTACGAACTAAGAATCTCGGAAATAACGCAATCAGATCACGAAGTACTAGATAAGCAGAAATGAATGTACTGTATTCGGAATTCGAAATCAAGCATTCAACATGTACAAAGGAATCATTAGTTCATTCAAACACCACAATATTATTACTGAATTGCATACATTTGTTCGAGCACTTATATCTGTTATAACTTGTGACCGCCGATTAGAGGACAGTGAATTATCGATCGGACCAAGGACGCGTAAAACACGTGCGAGTAGCCTAAAGTCCTGATTGGTGCTGCCTTCTGCCTAGCCCAGCCAATTAAGTTCAGAACACCAATCTCAGCTTCTGCAATATGAACCATTATATTTCAAACATACTGAGTTTTTATACCAATCAAACAGACCATAACCTACCATAAAATAGAAAACAATATTTGTACAAGAATTAGCCAGATGTGGCTGTGAATGAAGGGGTTAGTAATTAATAGACAAGGCATAATTCAAGAATGGTAAATGGTATAATAATAGTTCATATGTCAAAACAAAGCTCATAATAAGTGGGACACGGATATGAGTAGGTTAGTTACATAAGAATTATACGATATAAATATACGTATAGTATTGGTCCACAATGGATCCAAAAAGTTACCATTCATTATGTTTCTCGGGACCTAACAATATCCTAACTGAGAAAAACACACTAATAAACATATTCGCACACATACATATACATATACTGATTTATGTATATATGTACAAAGCAAAAAGTATGAAAACAATCATGGATCATGAAGATTCATTGACAGATTTTGCATTGATTTCACCTTACTTCAGTACAATTGTACTTTATTGTACTTCACTATGGATCTGTGTTTCTATGTGTCTATATAGTTTTGATTGATACAGAATGCTGGAATTAGGGCGCTTATTTTTATAAAAAAATATAAATATACAGTAACAAATATCAATGAAAATGTTTAATGTTTGTATTTACACCCAACTTACTGTAAATTGTTCACAATCAGTTGAAAATGTTCATCATACTAAATTTATACTACTTAAATATCAAATTAAGTAGTTTAAATTGAATATGTGTAATCATTGAGATAATTCGTCTGACGAGATAAAGATTTAGATAACTAAATATTTGGTTGAAATCATGAGTCAGTTGAAGCTAGACCACCATGGAAAACCTGGAAGCAGTGGACTGCCGTTTTGTCCTAGTATGGGACTCCTCAACAGTCCGCATCCACGATCCCGCGGGATTTTTGTTTCACATTGAGGTAACGGTTGATGACATTTATTATATCGTAATATGAATTCGAATCACTGCACATCTACAAACCTTTCATGAATCTGCCAAAAGTTTATCAGACCTTGTGATCAATAAGTTTGACTTCAGTGGTTGACATTTGGAAATTCAGTCAATTTACAAAATATAGCAACAATATCTAATAACATTTAACGGGTTATTCATTCAATATGAACGTAGCTGATCTGAAAATTAAGCAGATCTCAATAAGTAGGAAGGTTTATAATTCAGAATCGAACCCCTTCTATGAAGACCCATCAGCCATCTTCTCTATCCTTCAATTGACGGAAGAAATAAGGAAAACTAAGGAACACAGAATGTTAACCAAATCCAAGGTTCATTGTTTATATGATATTATTTAATAGTCGTTGAGCCGAAATGTCTCACATTTTTCCTCTTAAGCTAAATCCATGATTTTACAGATGAACTTGAACCTCTCTTATTATTCTTTAGACCCACTTAATTAAAATTCACTTTCTGGAATCTCAGCAACTAGATCTTGAAGCTGGTGATCATTGATTACCGAATGATAAGTTGGGATAAAGAAGAGGAACTAATGTTCTACCTAATCTGGTATAGTATTTCATAATATAAGATTTATTCCCAGTTGGACATTTCGAAATTGATTTTATTCTCAGTATAGCACTTTCGTCAGTACAATACCGAATTTATATTTTCTAGTGTAACATTATTTCACGAGGCATGCGCTAACTTAGAATCCTGAAGGGAAGGGGAAAAGAGGAATGTCAAAGAACACATTGGGACGGGAATTGGAAGCAGATATGAAAAAGATGAACATCAACTGGAAAGATAAGGGTTACTCAGGATAGATTCTTTGTATTATTTCGTGTGAATTCTATGTGAGTATCTATCATTTGTATGATGTTTATTAAATGTGTGTAAACTCAGTATATAAATAGGTGTATTTGTTTTAACATCGTCATACCTTTGAAGAGTTAATTAACACTCATTTGTACTAATCTCAGTGTTCTCATCTCACATCGTAGGGATTTATCATAGTCCTTGTTTTCAAGTATAATCAGTAAGACTTCTAATAGTACATAGAAGTAATCCGAACTCACTATATGATTCTTACTTACTTAGCGTCGTTTTAGATATTTAGTTTTCTACGGGACGGGGTCGTTAATCCCATGCCCAACCCTCCTACTTTATCCGGGCTTGGGACCGGCAATAGCCCCAGAAGAGCTCCAGGAGGAGTTACAATTCTTACATAGTTAATATTATAAATATATGAGTGAATAGTAATAACTAATATTTTTAGGGTTTACATTCTTCTGCTACTAATATACTCGACTATGATGATTAGTGTATTATTTATTTATTTTTATTTAAACACACAAACATTGGTATAAGAGGAAACCAAATAGATATGCGCTACATAAACCATTCGATTTGTGTGAGGGATGGGATACTGTCTGGGTGCCCAAATCGAAGCAGGTAGTTTTTTTGAAGGGACACACGCGGAGCCTTTGACTCACTAGTAGCTATTGGAATAACCATATTGAAGAGATAGATATCAAGTTCAAGTCACATTGTAAACGTTAAACTACATATACGACTACTCAGAAACTATCAACTAGAATAAAATAGGTATTTACGATCGATTGATCACTGGGTGGTAATCATTGTCATCTTGGTCAAATCTTCCTTAGTGTAGATCGAATCCTATCGACCACATTGCAATATGGCCACTAGTCTAAGTGACTTGACATTTCGTGCGCTATGTTGAGATAAAATGGTGGTTTGAGGTAGTTGATAGTAAACCATGGACCTAGATTTCATACTATTCGGCACTCATGAGTAAAGTGTACCTGTATTCTTAAAGGAACTGATACTCCCTGTTAGATTCGATCTTGTGTCACCCAGCTTCACAGTCAGAGATGTTACCTTTGGCCCATCCAGGTCGAGATTGACCCCCTGTAGGATTGAGATGCATTCGCAATTGATTGATCATTAGGTGGTGATCAATATCATGTATATTAGGTCCTCCTTAGTACAGATCGAATCCTATCGACCACGTTGCCATATGGTCACTAGTCTAGATGACTTGACACTATAGATGATGATTGAGAGTAGTCAATAGGAAACAGATATCCTAGATTCTACTGTTTAACATGATTTTCAACAGACAAACAAAAACAAATTACTGGTTGAAATCATGAGTCAATTGAAGCTAGACTACCATGGAAAACCTGGAAGCACTAGAAAGTCGTTTCGTCCTCCTATGGGACTCCTCAGCAGTGCGCATCCACGATCTCGCACCCCGCAAGATTCGAACCCAGGACCTACTGGTTTCGCGCGCGAGCACTTAACCACTAGACCATTGAGCTAGACGACATCCAATAATGTTAATGTCTAACTTCAACCAATCCACGAAGTTGCGCCACCGTACACCATTGTCTTCAATGAGTTCCTATCTCACAACAGACCTGGTTGAACTCCACTGGTAACGACTTCTCACTAGAACTCCAGAAGTGTCTCCTGAAAAAAAATTCTCCACAAAATCCATTCTGATAATAATAATAATAACAAATTATTACTGATCAACTTTAAACTCCAAAAATCAGTTCATAACTATTCTCACTTATTGATGTTTTTGTTTTTTTTGTTTTTGTTATTGTCATGGCCTTGTTTATGTTTCTCTCTCTCTTTTTTTGTTTTTCTTTCAAATATTTATTACCATAAATTTGAATCATCTATTTACAAAATAAACTGTATTTTGGAAATGTTCCCCTAGTGTATATACACGTATATATATATGGGTGTATGTATGTATGTATGTATGTAGGTGAGTAGGTAGGTAGGTACGTTGCTGAGTCATATTATAATTTGAAGTGAGTTGTAACCTTGTCAATATATGTCACTATGTTAGTGATTATACGTGTGTATTCGTGTGTATGTTTGTTTGCTGTGAATACATAAATATGATGAGTCATTTTAAACAAAGATAGATAATGGCTAATAGTGGAAGCCGGAATATGTATTTCACTCCATTTAAGACTCGTCAAATGCATGTATCTGTATTTTAAAGTTAATATTCAGTCCGGGACTCGAACTTAGAACCGTTCGTTTTGAACACTATCGCGTTATTCAATTAACTATTTACTTACTTACTTACTTTCGCCTGTTACTCTTAATGGAGCATAGGTTGCCGACCAGCATTCTCCAACCCACTCTGTCCTGGGCCTTCTTTTCTAGTTCCATCCAATTCTTGTTCATTCTTCTCATGTCTATTTCCATTTCCCGGTGTAATGTGTTCTTTGGTCTTTCTCTTTTCCTTTGGCCTTCAGGATTCCATGTGAGGGCTTGTCTTGTGACGCAGTTGGGTGCTTTTCTCAATATGTGCCCTATCCACTTCCAGCGCTTCTTCCTGATTTCTTCCTCCGCTGGGATCTGGTTTGTTCTCTCCAACAGTACATTGTTGCTAATAGTGTCTGGCCAACGGATCTGAAGTATTTTGCGTAAACAACTGTTAATAAACACCTGTATTTTCTGGATGATGGCTTTTGTAGTTCTCCAGGTTTCTGCTCTATACAGTAGAACTGTGTTGACATTTGTATTAAAAATCCTGACCTTGGTGTTTGTTGACAGTTGTTTTGAGTTCCCGATGTTCTTCAGTTGCAAATATGCTGCT
Organism: Schistosoma guineensis; assembly: GCA_944470375.2. Lineage (NCBI taxonomy): Eukaryota > Metazoa > Platyhelminthes > Trematoda > Strigeidida > Schistosomatidae > Schistosoma > Schistosoma guineensis. Next base: position 23,363,863 of record OX103895.1, read on the forward strand.
CTTGCTTTGCCGATCCGCGCCTTCACAACTGCATTAGATCCACCCTGTTCATCAATGATGCTGCACAAATGTGTAAACGTTTTTACATCTTCCAAATCTGCTCCGTCAATTGTGATTGTATTGGTGCATTCTGTGTTGTATCGGAGAAAATCAACTATTAAGTCCTTATGAATTAAGGCAATACTAAGGCAATACGCACAGTATACTTACATATAGATAACCGACTGATCAATTACAGTCTCCTAAGCATCAATAAGAAGATTCAAGTAAACAATACCAAGTACATTTAAACTTCACTCCATTATACAAGCTAGCGTCTATCAGGACTCAGTAACTAAGTAGATAACTCGATAGAATTTGAAGCGAACGATACAGAGTTCGAGTCCCAGAGTGAATATCAACCCTGACATCCAGATACATCCAACTAATAAGTTCCAAATAGGACGAAATGTGCATCAAACTGGCTTCCACTACTATCCACTATCCATCTTTGCTTATAATACTTCTAACTAAAGACAATATCTAGGCAATCTTCACAGTATACACATATATCAATCAATAGCAGACTAATCAATTGCATTCTCCTTAACATCATTAAGAAGAGATTTAAGTAAACAATACCCAATATAAATGATGAATTATTGTTTATAATCATTTCTATACCCTGACTTATTTACTAATTCCTGTTACTCCTCATGAAGGAGCATAGGCCGCTCACCAGTATTCTCCATCCAAATTTCTATACCCCGTTTCTATGAATAAAATACTTTACAATTAAAATGAATATTTTTAATAGAAAAAGAAAGAAAGTGAGATAGAGATGGAGAATAGTCTTTAGTCATGACAACATTAAGTCGATTTGCCAAATAGTTAATTACCTTTTTCTTCTGAGAAAAAAAAGAAAAAAAAAGCTAAAAAAAGGAAAATCAATCAATGAATCAATCAATCAATATAATTAGAATAATAAATTAACCAATAGGAATACAGGGAAATTATTGATTTTTTAAAGGGTATATTTTAGAGGAATTTTTAATCAATATAAATATGATCATTTATATCTGTTATTCCTTATGAGGGAACATAGATCGTCTATTAGTTTTATTCAAGATGTTCTGTTGTGTAATTTTCCATTGTTTCTTTAGTTTTAGTTGTATCTTGGCCACAACTAGGTGGTGATCTGAAGCTATGTCAGCTCCTCTCCTGGTTCTTATATCTTCCATTGTCTTTTGGAATTTTTATTGATGCAAATATGATCTATCTGGTTCTCTGTAGTGTTGTGGTCCGGTGAGATCCATGTAGCTTTGTGTATACGTTTGTGTGGAAATATTGTGCGAATAAATTTGAGAATCTCTCAACATCCTCGTTCTTTTCTCCTAGCCAGTTCATGTTGTCCCATAATATCTTCATAACCGGTGTTGTCTATTCCGACTTTGGCATTTAGATCTCCCATCAAAATAGTCAGGTCCTTTCTTGGGCACTTGACTGCAACCGCTCGTAGAATTGATTTTTAATGTCGTCGTTGCTATGATTGGTGGGTGCATAACATTGGATAATATTCATTAAGATCCCCTCCTTCTTTGTTTTGAATTGTGCCTTGATGAGTCTGGATTCGTGAGATTCTCATCCTACAAGTGCATTTCGTGCTACTTTGGACAGCATTAGAGCAACTCCTTGAGTGTGTGGAGCATTTTCCTCTTCGTGACTAGAGTAGAGCAGCATCTCCCCAGTATTTAGCCTTTGTTGTCCAGCTTGGGTCCAGTGGATTTCGCTGATTCCCAGTACTGGTAAGTTGTATCTCCTCATTTCCGTTGCTATTTGACTGGTCTTCCCGGTCTCCCACATTGTTCGGACGTTCCATGTACCTATAAAAATTGTTGCTCTGGTTGTTAGAAGGGGCATCGGTCTCGTGGCTTTCGAAGGAACTCGGCTTTCACCATGAAGCGTCATAACTTCTAACTCTCAGGGCAGAGTGTAAATGGTTTGAATTATTTTATTCGGTTAGCGTTTTTTTAGCGAGTTAGTTTTCTACGGGATGGAGTCGCTGACCCTATGCCTGCCCCTCCTCCTTTATCAGGGTTTGAAACCGGCAGTGACTTTAGAAAAGCTACAGGCTTAGTGCTGATGGACGGTCTATGCTCCTCCACGAAGAGTAACAGGCGTAAGTAGGTAAGTAAGTAGTGTATAATTTTGATGGAGTTTTGTTCTCTTAACTGGATGGTTTGGTCGTGGAGCTTTCATCGTTCTTCTGAACGACATCATCAGCACAAACTTAAGGTAGAAGTGAAGTGTTCGAATTTCTCCACCATTAGTGTGTAATTTTATACTTTAGATTAATTTGAACTGAACTGTTATTAGATATTATAAAGAATTATAGGGTAACTTTTTTTATTTTTGTATAATATTAATCACCTTTATGTATAGCCTAAACTTCAGGCATTTTTTGGGCACTTGAGTTTAAATATAGATCAGTCACTGGCAACAAGTTCTGACCTAAGAGATCTCGGTTTCACTGCTGAGTAGTCAGGTTTAACTGATGAGCTAACTTGGGGGAACGACGGCGATATAACTACTCTACCACTCTGCCGTAACTTGGATTACTCAAAGGCCTAACTTAAAGGTACAAAAGTAGTAAAGAGATGTCCTTTGTACATGGCTAGATGCATGAGTCTTGGCTTGTGTAGTTTGTGTGTAGGTATGTAAATAAGGTACTCACCGGTTTCGCCTGAAACGATCCACAGTGAACAGTCTCGTCATCGTCAAACAAGGCCTGATGTAAATACAAAAAATAAGGTTTGAACATGCAAAGTAGGTGTCGCAAATAAAAGTGAGTGAATTAATGATCATCAGCAATCCATTAAGACTTCTTATGCCTATATGTTTGCTATGAAGTGAATGAGTGCAATTTTATATAAAAGTAGTACTCATGTAAAACATAAATGTCAGAAAGGAGTAGGAAATACTAATGAATAGAGTAGTGACCATCGACCCTCCTAAGGGCGAGTATACCTATGTGTATGCCACAGGATACATCAGTGAAAACCTAAAAGTTACCGGTATACATGTGATGTATACTAATATCAGGTGAAACTCTCTTGCGTACCAAGATCCAGGAGGTTCTAACAATTTCCATACAAAAACATAGCCAGTTAACACCCTCCGAACAAAAATAAGGCTTAACCAACCTCTATGGCTAATACGCTAGTATTCCTACTCCTACCATTGATATAAATATCTCTTTGGACATGGTTGACCTTGAACACTAGTTACCTCTTAAGAGACATGGACACGGAAGATCCACCTAGGGGAGTTGGAAAACCCTGATTCAAAACCAGTAGTGCATATGGCTACAGTATTCTGAAGGAACGAATAGCGCATGAACCAATTATTGGTTACCGGCTACCATGAGACTGCATCTCCTTACGTTTCTCCACTGTTTCATGGATTAGGCCTTTAGGCCAAAGGCTCTGGGTGTGGCCCCCTAAGAAAACCACCTACTTCGGTCTGAGCACTTGAGCAGTATCATAGCCCACACAAAAATCTAGTGACTTGTGCGGCGTGTATGTATTCAGTGCCCCTTTGTACCAATATCTATGTGTTCAAATAAATAAATAAATGAATAACCTCTTAATAGAACGTTGATAATACAACTAGTGGGTATATATTACTATCATTATTAGTAGTATTATATCGAAGTTGTCTTGTATAATTAATTTAGTTTATAGTGATTTTCCATGAAGAAGCAATATCATTTTGAAGTTGTATTAAAAAATTAAAGATAACCAGGATGGAACAACCATCCAGTGCTTTCAAGTTTTCCATAGTGGTCTAGCTTTAATTGACTTATAATCTCAACTATTGAAATTACAGGAATATCCACAAAAACCCCTTCAAATATTAATCAATATATGCTCAATAGTGACTGGATTCAATAGGTAAGAAGCAGTGACCAATAGAGTCCAATCTTCTCTGTTATGAGATAATAACTCACTGAAAACAATGTTGGATGTATCGTTCAATTTCGTGAATTAGTTGAAGTTAAATATTAACACCATTGAATGCTGGTTGGCTCAATAGTCTAGATGTTAATCCCCCACATGCAAGACTTATAAATCCTAGATTCAAATCTCACTAAGTGGGATCGTGAATATGCACTGTCACTATATAATCCCATCCTAGAATGAATCAGTCCTCCAATGCTTCCAAGTTTTCCATAGTGATCTAGGTTTAATTGATTTATGAGTTCAACTATTTAAATGATGCATTTTTGTTTGTTTAAATGTTATTCACAATGAAGGTTACAATTTACCGCGTATTTTTATTCTTTTTTTCTTTTTTTTTCTTCCCATAAAATTTAACTTCATCAAGGAGAAAACTCAATTTGTTTCCATTTTGTTTACTTATCAAATTGATTTATTTTATTGATTTATTTTGTTGTTGTTGTTGTTGTTGTTGCTATGCGATTTTTAGTTTCATTGAAATTATCAAAATGGAGAAAAAAGTATTTACATTTTGAATTGAATTTGAGATAGATCTCCTTCATTGTGAGTGTGTGTGTGTGTGTGTGCTTATATACACATTTATAGATATCGGTGATATTGAAAAATCCATTCTCGCTTTGTTCAATGTTCGAGTTACAATGATGAAATTATTAAACTTACTAGTGAGTGGCTTCAAATGGTATTTCCTGGTGTTCGAGTGAGAAACAATGATTAATGGAGTTCAACTGGGTTTGTTGTGAGATAGTAACTCATTGAAGACAATGGTGGACAGTGGAGAAATTTCATGGATTGGTTGATGTTGGACATTGACATCGTTGAATGTTGTCCGGCTCAGTGGTCTAGAGATTAGGCGCTCGCGTGCGAGATTGATAGGTCCTGGGTTGGAATCTCTCAGGGGATGAGATCGTGGGTGCTCACTGCTGAGAAGACCCATAGGAGGACAAAACAGCCGTCCAGTGCCTTCAGGTTTTCTATGGTGGTCTAGCTTCAACTGACTCATGATCTTAACCACTGAAATTATTATGTATTCATTAAAAAGATGAAAATTAATACGTTTCAGTTCACTTGTTATTGTCTTGCTTGTATTTTCTCATTGAGGCTTAAGACTGTAATTGGTCAGTCTGAGACGCAGGAACATCCAGCTGAAGAGTCCCAAATAAGACGAAACGTGCGTCCTGGATTCTACTGCTAGCCATTATCCATCGTTGCTTATGAATATGTTTCTTGATGATAATATCATTTTCAGAAACTGTAAAAATGTGTTTTTTTGTAGGGAATTTTTCACATGTGTACTATTCTATAGTAGAATAGAGGAATTTCACAATGTGATTAAAGATAGTCACACTTATTCAGGTGGAAGTCAGTGAAAATAACTTGGTGGTGTGTAATATTAGTAAGGATGCTATGGTACAAGGGATGATGATATCACCTTAGACCCTATGAATAGAACAAAAATAAGCAACTCAACAACAGGACGAAGCTAAGCTAGTTCTATACTCCCCAGTCCTGCTTACTAGTGAAAGGAGACCAGATTTAGCTGGAAGAATATATAGTTCCACAAGTAACTCAGAAGAATGAATAACAAGCAAATAAATCATATGTAATATATACTATACAAAACTTCCAAGAATTACTTACTTACATCGGTTACACCTCGTAGAGGGGGAGCATAGGCCGCTCACCAACATTTTCCATACAATTCATTTGTAGGTAATCCTTTCCAGTTGTTTCCAATCCCTATTCATCCGTTTTGTGTCTACTTCCAATTCTCGATGCAATTTGTTCTTTGATCTTCTGTTTTTACTTTTCCCTTCACGATTCTAGCGAGACTACAATTTATGGACGAACCAATCAGGTATAAGATATCAGGTCTCGGATTTTGGCGCAAAACTCACTTATCCATTTGGATAAATAGAGTTTTGGTAATATGACTGATGTCAGTTCGTAATGAAAATCCTAAATCTAATTCCTAACCTCAATCATCAACTGTAAATCGTAATTCGAATTCCTCACACTAATTTATAACTCTCATTTGGTCCTAGTTATTAGGTGGACACTCTCAAGATCAGAATAGAGTCTCTCAAGGGTCATCCATAAATTATAGTCTCACCACGATTCCAAGTTAGGGCTGCAAGTTAATTTGTTCTCTCCCATATTATTCTGTTGCTGATGGTATCCAGTCAACGGATATTCAGTATCTTGAATAGACAATTGTTTACAAATACTTGTACTATTTTGATGATGGTCGTAGTTGTGCTTTTTGAACTTTTCAGCTTCATACAGTAGCACTAACTGTCTCGACATTCGTATTGAAGATTATGATTAGGATAATGGTTGTCAATTGTTTTAAGTTCCATATGTTCTTCATCTATAGAAATACTGGTCTTGCTTTATTAATCCTTACCTTATCAGCAATAATATAGAACTAATATTAAATAATATCCACAAAACCCATTCTGATATTAATCAACTGCTCACTAGTGGCTGACTTCAGGAGTTCTAGGGAGAAGTCGTTAACAGTGGAGTTCAACCAGGTCTGTTGTGAGATATCAACTCACTGAAGATAATGGTATACCGTGGAGCAACTTCGTGAATTGGTTGAAGTTAGATATTAACACTATTGGATGTCGTCCTGCTCAGTGGTCTAAAGGTTAGGTGCTCGCGCGCGAAACCAATAGGTCCTGGGTTCGAGCCTCGCGTTGGTGCGGGATCGTGGATGCGCACTGCTGAGGAGTCTCATAGGAGGACGAAACGGCCGTCCAATGCTTCCAGGTTTTCCATGGTAGTCTAGCTTCAATTGACTCATGATTTCAACCCATGAAATTTCTAATATTAAATAAGACATTTTTTGAATAGAAATTTTATTTTATTTTTTTTATCTGTTAAAGATTAGGAAAGAAGGAAAACAACAATCATGGAACAAATACTTATTGCATGTTTCCTTACATTTATCAAATCTACAATTTCAGAATAAAACATATACTCATTAGAACACGAAGGTACATTTAAATACACCTACCTACCTACATACCTACCTACCTACCTATCTAAACACTTATCTACCTATCTATCTAACTAGCTACTTATCTACCTGCATACATATATACATACATACATACATGCACACACACACACATTCACGGTTGCATATAAAAAAGGATACAATTACAAGATGATTATGTTATTTGAAACGAGAAACAGAAAGAGATTAAGAAAGAGAGAGCTCAAGATGAATAAAATTACTTCATCACATCATCTTAGCTTGTCATCATCTATTCTTATAAGTTTTATTGTATTCTTACCTTATAATAAAATAGAATTAATGTAAACTAAACTATACACGAACACTCTATAGTAGTAGACCGTGAATTTTCCTTTTAGAACTTGAATTTCATGATTAGTTATTATTTCTTTCTTCTTTTTTTTGTTGTTGTTGTGAAAAACAAAACTATTTCTCTATTTAAGTTCCTCTTTTCTCCCAATTATAAAATGTACTTTTTATTTTGCCTTCCCCACCCCCCTGCCAAAAAACAAGGAAATTCAAACAGTTGGGATCATGAGTCAATTGAAGCTAGAACATCATTGAAAATCTGAAAGCACTGAACGGCTGTCTCGTCCTATTGTGGGACTCCTCAGCAGTGCACATCTATGATCTCACCTCACGGGATCCGAACTCAAGACCTATCAGTCTCGCACCAAGCACTTAATCAACTAGACCACTGAGCCGGTCGGCATACAACGTTGTTGGTGTTTAACATCAACTAATCTACAAAATTGAGCGAGACATCCACCATTGTCATCAGTGAGTTACTACCTCACAACTGACGCGGCTGAACTCCACTGCTCAATGCTTCTCACTAGAACTCCGGGATATATACACTGAAGCCAGTCACTAGTGAGCATATGTTAATCTAGCTTCAATTGACTCATGAACTCAACTGTTTAAATTACTACAATCTTCACAAAACCCCTTCTGATGCTAAACAAGGAAATAATGTAAATTTTTCGAAACATTAACTCATCATTATAATAGTTGAGTTCATGAGTCAATTAAAGGTAGATCATCATTGAAAACTTGAAGACATTGAAATGGTTGTTTTGTCCTAATATAAGACTTCTCAGAAATGCTCATCTAAGAAATCTTAATTTTAAAAAATAATTCAGTTTCACTGTGTTAATTGATGAGAAATAACATAGTTCTTAGTGTTAAATAGTTGAAAGTAGTTGATAGGATACTGTCTTTGATAATACTTGTCGGTTTTGTGCTAGTTGTCATTTATCATGAAGATATAACTGAAATAATCGGAGGATTTATACATTCTAAGGGGGTTCGAACACAAATTATACAGCTTTATAGTCTTACATGTTTCTATTGGTCTATCCAGGTAGTGACCAACCTTTTGTATGACTGAAAAATTTACAATTGACTGGTCACTGGGTAGAATTATATTTCCACTGAGAGCAAAAGTCTTATTAAGATTATAAGTACTCCTTGTTGACAGGTGCCAACCAAAACGAAACATAAAGTCAGGATTTTTTTCACGACTACCTACAATCACCCAATATTCAATCATAATGTGATTGACTTCAACTAAGACGATTGACCATCAGTTACAAAATCGGTCGACATTATTCAACCAGCACTAAAACTAGATAAACATGGCTACTGATTATTGATCAACCAATGAAGTAATTATCTGATAGAACTGGGGTTGGATAGTTTTGTTTTATTATGAATTCATCACATATCTACAATTGAAGAAAATCTGTAGCTCAAAACAACTGTCAGCACCAAACTCAGAATCTTCAATATAAATGTCGAGACAGTTCTAATGTGTGGGGTGGAAACCTGGGGAACTACAAAAGCCATCATCCAGAAGATATAAGTCTTTATTAACAATTGTCTACACAAAATAATCCGAATCCGTTCACTAGACACTATCAACAACAACCTACTCTTGTAGGCGATAACAAATCATATTCCAGTGGAGGAAGAAATCGGGAAGAAGTGTGGATGTGGTTAGGACACATATTGAGGAAAGCACTTAACTGCGTCGCAAGTCAAGCCTTCATCTGGAATCCTCAAGGCTAAAGTAGAGTGAAGAGGAAGACCAAAGAACACATTACACAGAGAAGTGGAGACAGATACGAGAAGAATGAAGAACAATTGAATAGAACTAGGAAGAAGGGTGTAAAACAGAGTGGGTTGGAGAATGCTAGTCAGAGGCCTATTCTCCATTGGGAGTAACAGTCGTAAGTTTATTTTTGCAAAAATATTCAAAAATATATTTTCTAAATGTTTTGCTGCAATAACTATCTTCTATTCATCTTCAATCGAGATAGTTTTCTAGCCAGCTTAGCCTTTACGATTACATTTTCATAGATTATATATTGAATTAACGGGTTCTTGTGTATTAGTCTATTGTAAGAAAACTATGCGACCACACATTCGACTGGGAAAAAATCTGTGGAAATTTTAGATAGAAACAATTCCAAAAACATTAGAGAAATTTTAGAAGTTTGGTACTCAAGTCAATCAGAAATCGATACTTTGAAATCGAACCAATTCATCAATCAATCAGGAAAATTATACAAAAACATAAGAACAAAAATTAAACCATTAAGAGATATAACCAAAATAAAGGAGTTAAGAATGACAGCTTTAAGGACAATAAGAACCAATCAGTATCGAGGTCTACAACAGAAGTTGTGAACCAAATGTCAAGAAATTTGATCACTTCACTTCTACTTGAAGTTTTGTGCGCTGATGATGTCGTTCCGAAGAATGATAAAAGTTCCTCGACCAAACCATCCAGCTCAGAGAACGGAACTTTATCAAAAAGTAGGCTGTGTGTTGGATAGAAATGTACAAAATAGTGTTTATGTTATAAAATCTAGAAAAAAAGAAGAAGAGTACATGGCAGATTGATCGGACAACTCAGTAAAGATATATTATACACTTATATTTACTAATGAAACGAACGGACAATAATTAACCATGATACAAACGTGAAATTAAGAAATGTTGATTGATATATCTTTGAAGTATGTTACAAATTTAATCTTGTTTTAACAGCTGGGGTCATGAGTCAATTAAAGCTACCATGGAAAACTTGGAAGCATTGGATGGCCGCTTCGTCCTTTTGTAGGATTTCTCAGCAGTGCACCGCCACGATCAGGTAGTGAAGCTGATAGGTCCTGGGTTCGAATCTCTTCAGGTGGGGTCGTGGATGCGCACTGCTAAAGAGTCCCACAATAGGATAAAACGGCCGTTCAGTGTTTTTAGCTTTTCCATGGTGGTTTAGCTCCAATTGACTTATGATCTCAATTGTTAAAATTACTATAATATCCCCAAAACCCCTTCTCACAATTGTAAGCATTTGATAAAAGTATGTGAATGGACAAGATTAATATTCATAATTAGTTAGTCAAAACAAATTTAAAACGCGAATGTTTATGGTTAGATTAACATCGTTGGATGCTGGCTTACTCAATGGTCTAGTGGTTAAACGTTCGCTCTCGAGATCGGAAGACCTGGCTTTGAATCCCACGAGTGGGATCGTAGATGTGCACTACTGAAGAGTCGTAAACTAGGACGAAACGGTATTCCAGTGTTTCCAAACTTTTCATAGTGATCTAGCTTTAATTCTATTTTATCTTTATTTGAATCTACAATCATATCTAATGTATATGTGTATATACCTTAAGTTGTGTAAGATTTTTCTACGAGAAGAAAACATATATATAGACAATAGAAAGAGAGAAGAGGAAAACGAGAATGGGAGGAATGGAGAGATCGACAGAGAGAAAAGGGTAAAAAGTGTTCTAATCGAACATTTTTAAGTTCGTTTTTTTTTCTATTCATTATTTCAATTTCCTGAATTTCATGTAACAAAGAGAAAGGTGTTAAAGTGATTTAATCCTTATTATCTCTAATGTTAATTAATACTTCATTCAACTTATTTAATCATCTAAATATAAGTAGAAATTTGAAAGAAAAAAGTAATACTTATTCAATGAGAACAAGTTTTCCTGTAGTACAAAACGAGTCAGGCAATCCAACATACATGAAGAGAAAAGGAGAGAGAGTGAGCGAAAGAGAGAGGGAGCAAGAGAGTGAGTGAGCGACCGACCGAGCGAGCGAGCGAGCGAGTGTGTGTGTGTGTGTGTGTGAAAGTGAACAAATAATAACATGAAAGCATATAATTTAAATGTGAAATAGATAACAACACATTCTACTTCCTGTAAAGTCAATCCATCAGTTAGTTAGTTAGTTTTTGATGGAGTTTTATTCTCTGAGCTCAAAAAACAAAATTATCCGAATCATCCACCTGAGCTACAAATCTTACCCACCATCTCAAAGTTAGTCAGTTCGTTAGTAAGTGAATCACTGAGAGAGTTATTTAGTTATTAGATGGTGATTGGAAGTAGTCGACATTAAACCCTGGACCCGGGTTTCGTGCTACTTGGCACTCGTCAGCAAGGTGTACCTGTAATCCTGAGGGAAGTGGTGCTCTCTGGCGGATTTGATCCCGTGTCATCCAGCTTCACAGTCAGAGACGTAAACACTGTCGACTACCTCCAATCACCATTTAATCTCAATATATAGTGCACGCAGTGTCGAGTCACCCAGACTGGTGGCCACATTGAAACATGATCTATAGCATTCGATCTGCACTAATAATAAGGACTTGACACTGATGACATTGATCACAACCTAGTGATCAGTCAATTGTAAGTTATTTAGTTAGTTAGTTGAGAAATCGTCTATTGTCTATTTCAATCTTTTTCTAACTGTCCGATACATACACAAACGAACTTATTCGGTCGTTTTATTTTAATACATGACAATAGTCAAGTATTCATCTATGTGAATTAAACAATCTTCTATCTTTTCATACAGCTTATAAATGTTTGAAGTTAAGTAAGTCAGATATGTAAACATACACATTCATAGGAATGATATTAAAACTATTGACTTGTTTTATTTTTACTGGTTGAAATCATGAGTCAATTGAAGCTAAGCCATCATAGAAAACCTGGAAGCACTAGACGACCATTTCGTCTTCGTATGGGACTCCTTGACAGTGCGCATCTACGATCCTGCCCCGCGAAAACTCAAACCCAGGACCTATTAGTCTCGCACGCTAGCGCTTAACTACTAGACCACTGAGCTAGCCCGGCATCTAACGGTGTTCATGTTTAACTTCAACCAATCCACGAAGTTGCGCCACCGTACACCATTATCTTCAGTGAGTTATTATCTCATAACAAACCAGAATGAACTCCATTGATAACTGATTCTCACTAGAACTCCAGGAAACACCTCTTGAAGTCAGTCACTAATGAGTATATGTTGATTTGTATAGAATAATCATTCAACTTCATTTTGTTTTTCTCATCACAACCATAACTTATCCTTTTTTATTAGAATAAATAAATAAATAATCATAAAATCTAATCTTTTCTATTCATTAATGAATCATATTTTATAAATTGATAAACTTGATTAAATTATACTACTTATTATCTAGTTTTCTTTATTCAGTAGTATTTACCATTTGATTATCATATTATTATTATTATTATTATATTTTATTGATTAATTTAATTGAATTTATCTAATTTGATCAGTAGTTTACATCATCTTATTTATGAATAATCCTAATGAAATAGAAGAAGAAGAAGAAGAAGGAAAAAAGTGGGGGAGGGAAACATGATTTAATTATTATGTTGTCATAGTAATTGTTATGAATGTAATAGTTCAGTTTATGAATCCATCAAATTTAGACCATGATGGAAAATTTGAAAGTGCTAGATGGTTGTTTCATTCTATTGTGAGACTTCTTAATGACAGGGTGTATCCATGATCCCGATTCGCAAGTTAGACATGAATACCACTGAATGCCAATCGGCTCAGTGGTCTACAGACTAAGCATTTGGGTGAAAGACCAATAAGTTTCAAGGCGAGATAGTGAATACGCACTGTCATTGAGGAGTCCCGCAATAGGACGAAATGGCCATTCACTGTTTCCAGGTTTTCTACGATGGTCTAGATTTAATTGACTCATAAATTCAACTTACAGATGAAGAGGAAATTAGGAAAAGACTATGGAAATGGATAGGATATATGTTACGAAAATAATCAAACTGCATAACGAGCCAAGCCCTAACTTGGAATCGTGAAAGGAAGCGGAAAAGAGGAAGGCCAAAGAACACATTACGTCAGGAAATAGAAACAGATGTGAAAAGTATGAATAACAACTGGAAGGAGCTAGAAAGGATTGCCCATGACAGGATCGGATGGAGAATGCTGGTCAGCGGTCTATGATCCTTCATGAGAAGTAACAGACGTAAGTAAGTATGTAAGTAATCTTTTGAAAGAACATTTCAGATTCTTGACATGTACCTTCCTGATCGGACAAATGCTAAAATCCCCTGTATGAGAATTGGATGACTGCAATAATAATTTTGTTCTTACTAAAAACTATAACTACCTGAGAGTTTTGTACTATATTTAACACGTTTTACGTAACATTCCTTCTCACTCGTCTTCTGTCTTCTCACTTGCTACATGGAGGCTACTCGCATTCGAGTGCTGAAATTGTACGTGGTATATCAAGAATCTAAGCTCTACATGACAACAATAACAGAAACTGATTTTGGTTGGAAATATAAACCACTGGTTACCTACTTATTGATCTATAATTTAGGCATTAATCACGAAATTTAAAAGTTCTAGGTGTCATCCCACATGAAGTTGTACATGTGTGTTGTTGAGGTGGCCTTTATTTGGAGGAATAAGCTGTCCAGTTCATTCTAGTTCCCAATAGTTATCAGATTAAGGTCAGTCAATGATGTAATCATTATGTGATATATTTGAATAAGTATCATAGTTCATAATTCTATTCGTGATTGGTAAAGGTTAACCATTGTCGAGAATAAGACAAATATAATCTATAGCAATATATGACTGTTGATTTTTGTTATGAATTGACTGAATGCAGAAATGCATAACATTGGATACGGATTCAGTATGAAATGGTAATCGAGCAATTAGTGAAAACTTTTCATCATTTCAATGGTTGAGATCATGAGTCATTTGAAGCTAGACCATCATAGAAAGCCTGGAAACACTGGATGTCCGTTTCGTTCTATTGTGAGACTCCTTAGCAGTGCGCATTCACGATCCCGTCAAGCGAGACTCGGACCCAGGACCTATTAGTCTCGCACACTAGCGCTTAACCACTAGACCACTCAGCCGGTCCAGCATCTAACGGTGTTAATATCTAATTTCAACTGTGATGGATCAAACTCTATTGATATATGTGTATTCTGATTGTAATGACTTGACACTGTCATTTAGTCACCAGTTTTATTAGAAAAGTTTCATAATGGCTAACAGGTTGATCTAGGAAGTACTTGTCATCCATTTTGGAACTCATCAGATGAATGTACTTGTACAAGTTAGCAGCTTTATGGATTCAGTAACTCAATGCATAACAAGTTAGCACTTGAATCAGTAGTCACTGAATTTTACACCTTATGTAAGTATCAATACTAGGATGTAAAGATCCCTAGCTGATATGTCTGAAATGAATGGGTCTTTGATTTCCCTGTTAGTTACTAACTAATTTTTCTGCGTATATATTCAGTTGAACAACGTGATCAGGTTGAAATATACACTTATTCTTATTAGCATCGAATCTATAAATTTGCGTGCACCTACGAGAATAATTCCATTGGTCAAGCAGAAAAAAGGGTTTGTCTAAGAGTTTTCTATTTATTTCTAGAAGCATTCGATGAATAGATAGATATACTGTGAATAACACGATCTTTGAAACAGGACATCAGATTGATATCTTGATCAACTAAGCTTTATTCATTAAAAGTCTGATGAAGTTATAACTAGCAAGAGATAGAAACTTAGTTTGTATGTGTCCAAAAAGAGCCTAATTTCCATCTTTCCTTCCCTTGGTAACATAAATTCTAAAACATTTTTCTCATATTTGACCATTTTTTCTATATTTCATCTGATTCAGACTCTCTTCTAGTTCATTCATTACAATTTTTTTAGTAATTGAGCTTTATTCATTCAATCTTTATTCATCATTAACGTTTGTTCATGATGTAATCATTTGTTTCTAGTGATTTTTATCATTTGCTACGATTAGTGTAGAGATGGATGGTAGCTAACAGTGGAAACCAAGACATACGTTTCATCTTATTTAGGACTCGTCATATGGATGTAACCGAATCCCAAAGTTGATGTTTACTCCGGGACTCGAACCCAGTACCATTCACTTCACTTAACTACTGAGTTCAGATAGTCACTAGCTTGTGCAGTGGGGTGAAGTTTAATTCCTTTTTTTTGAATTATCCCATTGATATATAGGACTGCAAATGATCAGTCTGTTATTAGCATATGTACATTCTATGCAGATTGCCTTGATATTGATTTGAATCACAAATATTATAAGTAGAGATAGATGATGACTAGCAGTAAAATTTAGAATGTACATTTCATCCTTTTCAGGACTCATCAGCTAGATGTTCATATATCCTTACTTACGTCTGTTACTCCCAATAGAGCATAGGCTGCCGACTAGCCTTCTCCTATTCACTCTACCCTAAACCTTACTTTCTAATTCTATTCATTTATTGTTCATTCTTCTCATTAGCATTTTTTTAGCGAGTTAGTTTTCTACGGGATGGGGTTGTTAACCTATGATAATTAGGAGTATTTGAATTATAGTACGAACCAAGAATCCCAGGAATAACGTGATCGGATCAAGAAGTACTATATAAGCAGAAATGAATGTACTGTATTTGGAATTCGAAATCAACCATTCAACAAGTACAAAGGAATCATTAGCTCATTCAAATACCATATAACCCCATACTCAATCCTCCTCCTATATTCTAGTTTGGAACCAGTAGTATCCCTCACGGGGACTCCTTGTTATAATGGACTGATTTGTTTTCATAATAAGTTTCAACCGAATTCAATCTTTTCTGTCTCTTTCTTGTCATTCGCCTGTTAAATCATTATAAAGTGTATAAACTGATGATAAGAATTTTAACCGAAATAAAGTGAATTCGTTTCTTTCTTTATCTATTTAAGCTGTTCCTCTTTTCTTTTTTGTTTTTCTTTCTCTTCATTTCAAGTTAATAATGAAAACTACATGAATAGAATAGTTGCATAGATAATTTTCAATGTTATTTTCAGTGAACATAATTGACTCCAAATACCCTGGTATGGCCGAGGTTGGAGAGAGTTAGCCCACCCTCTCTCTCGAGAGAGAAATGCTCTCACATGGCTACAACAATTACCATGGAAATGCTACTTACTGCCTTTTCGTGTTGAGGGGTGTTGTTTATAAAATTGAGAGGATATAAAACCAATATCCGACGCTTAACCCAGTCAATGGATATAAAGGATCCACCTAGAGGGATTGAAAAAAACCCTGATTCAAAACCAACAATCTACATGGGCTCCAGGATAATGGGTGAACAAATGGTGTATGAACCAATTATTGGTGACCGACTACCATGTTCCTCCATTGCCTTGTGGATCAAACCTTTATGTCGAAGGCTCCGGGTGTTGCCCCCTAAGACAACCACCTGTGCACCCGAGCAGTATCACAGCCCACACATAAATCAAATGACTTGTGTAGCGCATATGTATTCGATGCTCCTTTGTATCATTGTTTATGTGTTTAGATAAATAAATAAATAATTAGTATATTCAAGTTCAAAATCATATAGATTCTTTCGCTTTACAGAATCGAATGCAGAACTGTTATTCTGAATTTGGACAAGTTGAAAAACTATTTTAAAAAGGTGTATTATACAATAACTCTTAGCTGAAATGAATTAACTTCAAATGTAATAAGAAGCATTGTATCAGGACATTCATTTTTGAAAAATATATTTTTAGCCTACTGATTAATGTCATTTAAGTAGTTTTTACAGTATAAAGAGAAATACTTAAACCTGTTATTATCTCACGTGGCATAGATGTTTGATCAAATATCATCAAACAACTCTGTCTTGGGATCTCCTCTCTTGTTGTTGCTTCATACTTTTCATTCCTTTAATGTCTGTTCTCAATTCTCAGTGCAATGTGTTCTTCGGTATTCCTCTTTTCCCTTTCCTTTCATGATTCGAAGTTAGTGCTTGCCTTGTGATGCAGTTTGGTGATTTCTGAAATGTATTTTCTATCCACTTCCATCGTTTTTTCCTAATTCTTTCTTCATCTGTAAGTTGGTTTGTTCTTTCTTACAGTAGGTTGTTACTGATGATACTTGGTCAACGAACATTGAGTATCTCACGTAGACAATTATTTATAACTACCTGTACATCTTTAATGGTCGTTTTGGTAGTTCTCGAACTATTCAACTCTATACAGTAGAAGCAACTATGTTGATAGTTGTTTTGTGTTCCATATATTGTTCAACTATAGGTATGCTATCCTTGATGTACCGATTCATACATAATATTTCCATCTCATCTCATGATATCTTAATACTCGGTGTAATTCGTTCGAATCTTGGTATTCGAGTCTTCTTCTGAACATCGTTTAAAGACGAACTGCAGCTTATAATAAAATCAGGCTTGATCATCATTGGTCCTATGATTGATAGCACTGTAGCACTGAATGACATTTACAGTAATCTCTTTCTTCGTTATTTTTGAGGATACTATAATGATTCTAGATCTATGAAATTCTCGTCCTATAAGTTCTTTACGTATATTTTTGCACAGTATCAATACACCTCTTTGAATACACGATGCATCAGCTGAAAGTTACCTTTTCTGTCCAACTTCAGTCTAATGTATTTCAGTTATTTCATACACTGTTAGGTTGTATTTTTTGATTTATTCAGCTAATTGACAGGTCATTCTGATGTCCTACAATATGTGGACATTCCATATATTTATATTAATTGTTCCTCTAGTTGTTAGAAGTCAGTCAGTCAGTAACAACGTAGAACTTCGTACGTACATACATCAGTTCGAGTTGCCATACCACATTAGCACAGAGATGCAGTTGTCGACTCAAATTCCGTAGTGGTAGAGGTAGTAAGAGTATAAGCAGTAATCGGAAAGATTAGTTTGAAGATGTTATTCAAGGAGTATAATTCAGTGAAATAGATTTAGAAAAAAAAGGAAAGAACATGAAGAATTCATTAGATTAGAATTTGGGAGAACACAAAGAGTGTATGCATTTGCGCCATTGCAAACGATTTTGAGCCATGTCATTCAAGGTCTCTAACCATCGATTGCTATCATCTCGCAGACCCCAATCACCTAGTCTACACCTACCAACATGACTCAGTTCACTTGTCAGTGACTTCATGGACTTGTGCTATGTTTTGTTAGAAGAGATTTCAGCTTCATGATTTACAAAGAATTTTAGCTTTCATCTTACAAGATCATTATTCTTCAGAATGAAAATTTTTCAACTCGGAGCATAGAATTCAAATGATTAAAATTATTTTTTCTTCTAATTACCATTGACGGGGATTGGAGAAGTTATTAACCACATTTTAACCTTCTCCTTTTCATCAGATTTCAAACTTGAAGTAACCTTAAAAGAGTTTTACAACAGAGTGATTACATTAGATTGCTTCTTCTCTTGATGTATCACTTTTATTTGTCACATCTAATCAACATTGACAACTATTTTTTGTTTATTATTTTGTTACTATAGAAACAAGAATGATCAGTGTTGAATAGGAATAAGAGATAAATATATAACTGAAAAAAAAAACATGATTCACACAATTAATGAATTGTCGAAACTTATCAATATCAAAAATAGTCATTATGATGAAACTAATGCATAGAATAAGTTCACTTAGATGCTTAGATGAATAGAAGGAGGAAGAAGAAGAAGAGGGAGGAATGTAGAGGAAAAACGCATACGGTTAATGACTGGGGACAATTTAAGTTAATCAGGTCACGGATACATAGAATAATCTATATATTCATCTATACATTTTATGTATGTTTGTGTATACATGAGTATACATATGGTTGTCATTGTTCTATATATGTGATTCATTCAATCATGATTAAACAATAAAACTAATTCTCATTCAAGGGAAATGAGATATTAACGCATGTATATACACACGTATAATACTTAAGAGAAAGGTTTTAATGATACGATAATGGTTTGACTTCGACATAATTCTTTAGGGTTCATTTATCAATCACCCTGATTAGTTTACAACACAACATGCACCAATCAAACCACACTTGATGGAGAAGATTTGGAAGATGTAGAAACATTTACATATATGGACAACATCATTCATGAACACGATGAATTTGATACAAATGTGGAGGCGCGGATAGATAAAGCAAGACCACCATATCTACAACTGAAAAACATCTGGAACTCAAATCAACTCTCTGTCAATTGTCAACACCAAATTCAGAACTTACAATATAAATGTCGAGACAGTTCTACTGTGTGGGGTGGAAACTTGGACAACTACGAAAGCAATCACCCAGTAAATACAAGTGGTTATTAACAGTTTTCTGCACAAAATAATTCGGATCAGTTGACCATACACTATCAACAACAACTTACTGTTGTGGGAGAAAACAAACGAGATTCCAGTGGAGGAAGGAATGAGGGAGAAGTGCTGTATGTGGATAGGACACATATTGAAGAAAAAACCCAACTGCGTCACAAGGCAAATCATCATCTGGAATCCTCAATTCCAAAGGAGAAGTGGAATACCAGAGAACACATTACTCCGCGAAATGGGGATAGACATGAGAAGAATGAACAAAAATTGAATAGAACTGGAAAGGAAGGCCCAGGACAGAATGAGTTGGATAATACTGGAGGGTGGCCTATGCTCCACTGGGAGTAACAGACGTAAGTAAGTATTGATTATAAACTTAAACCTCTTAGCCATTAGGTTCGTTCTGTAACATGAAATCTTAACTTTACATTACTGAAGATTATCATATCAGGATGAAACATTAGTTTTTTTATTGCTAATCAACTTGAAATGAAAATATCATCATCATCATCATCATCATCATCATCATCATCATCATCATCATCATCATCATCCAAATCATCATCATCATCATCCCTAACATTATTTCTTTTCCACTTGTTTTCCATATACTATTCGATGTTTCGTATTATTCATTTACTTGAGTGTTTCTCTTAGTCTACTATGTTCCTTATTGTTGTTGTTGTTGTTATTGTTTTGACCATAATCATCTTTATTATTACTATAAGAATGTTATTTTATATCTTTTCATAACAGGATTGATTATTCACATTGTTTGTTCTTCTATCTTCTATATATATACATTGAGAATCTAAGTGTTCACTCAGTATGATTCATTTTGTATAGTAACACTGTCATATAATTGGGGAAATGGGTTGTGAGTAGAGTGAGTCTACATTTTTATTGTTGTTGTTGCTTATTTTCTAATGTCATTCTCTAATTCCTCCTCCCCTCTCCTCCTCCTCTCTCTTTCTCCTCCTCCTCATCATCAGCAGCATCGTCATCATTGACAGGGGTTAATTTGTAAACAAAAAAACAAAATATCTGTGCCAAAATGAGAAGAGTAGGATTAATAAATTATTTTGCTCATTATTATTAACGATTTCATACACTTTACTAAATGTCTTCTATTTACCTACTTAATCAATGTTAATAGCATATATGTTGTACAGGATTGTCTATAGAGCTAGTTGTCTTGGCATTGTATACATGTTGTGCGTGTGTGTGTGTGTGTGCATGAGTACGTGTGTGGGCGTGTGCGCATCAGTACTTACACGTGATTATGAGTAAATTTTCCTATATACTATGCCAATTATTTTCTATTGAAAATCAATTCTTCATAAGTATTCTACAATTTATTATTCTAAATGTTGAATTATCTGAAGGGGGATTTTGTGGAGATTATAGTCATTTCGATACTTGAAATCGCAAGTCAATTGAAGCTAGACCATCATGGAAAATCTGGACGTTCTGTCCTCAGTAGCAGTGCACATCCACGATCCTGCTTTGCGAGATTCGAATTCAGGACCTATCGGTCTCACATGGGAACGCTTAACCTCTAGGCCAATGAACCGGTCGACATCCAACCGTATTATTATCTAACTTCCACTAATCAACGAGATTGAGCGACACATCCATCATTGTCTTTAATGACTTATTATTTCACCGTAGGACAAAACAGTCGTCCATTACTTCTAGGTTTTCCATAGTACTCTAGCTTCAATTGATTCATGATTTCAGCAATTGAAATCACTAAATTATCTCTTCAATATTCTATTGAAATCAAAGAGAAATATAAAGTGATGACGATAGTGGTGTTATTTGATTGGTCAGTCAATCCGTCATTAGGTTGAGTGAAAACAAGAAAAAAACTCCTCAATAAATATTTCTATGAGAATAGATAATTTTATTTCTCATTTTGTTGATTAAATTTGATTTTCTAGAAGTTTTGTTTACTTATTCGTACGATTGTTTCCGTGTGTGTGTGTGTGTGTGTGTAGGAACCGACGTCGATCCATGTCTATGTTACACAAGTATCTATGCCTAGGTGTATGTATACAGGTGAACAAGAAAGGTAGTAATCAGTAAGTGTGTGTGACTCTTTATTTGTATGTTTATTTATAGTAAATGCTACATAAATAATAACTTCATCGAAACAAACCAGTAGTCATTCATAGTCTTTATGTAACTGTAAATCTTTAATAAAATCGAGTTAAGAGTAGTGAAAGATAGATGTGTGTGTGTGTGTGTGTGTGTGAGTGCATATGAGTATAGTCAGATATTGGCTATATTTTTAGTATTCGATCGAATTACATCACGTTACATATCAGTTAGTAGTAATACATTATGTTAGAATATTTTAATTTGGTTTATATGAATGTTTGTTTCAGGATTGACCCAGTGGTCTAGAGGTTATGTGTTTTCGTTCGAGACCGATAGGTCCTCGGTTCGAATCCCACTAGTCGGATCGTGGTTGTGTACTGTTGAGGACTTCCATACTAGGATGAGATAACCATCCAATGTTTCTAGATTTTCTATGATGGTCTAGCTTTAATTGACTTATGAATTCGACTATGAAAGGTTCGTTTTGTATTTGAGTTCTATGCTAGTTGACACTTTTAAATAATAAGTATCTGAAGTCATTAGGAAATTGGTATGGAAATAGAGTCATCCAATTTCTTAGTTTGAGAGGTTATCACTGAGTTAAACGAGTCACAAATGATCTCCTCTAAGATTAAATATCCATATTGATTGAATATATTTGAATTTCTATAAAATAACATGAAAATATGAAGATATTTTAAATATTGATTAGCAATTGGATTCAGAAAGTACAATTTCTATTGTTAAGATCTCATCGACTGGATATGCTTGCATCCAAATATTGATTTTCATGTTAAAACTACAACGTCATAATGGTCTCTTCAAACAGCAGTGTAGAATTGGGTTACCGACTGATAGGTCCTGGGTTTGAATCCCGCGAGAGGAGGTCGTGGATGTGCACTACTGCTGAGGGGTCCCACAATGGGATGAAATGGCTGTCCAGTGTTTCCAGATTTTTCATGGTGGTCTAGATTCAATTAACTTATGATCTCGACTATTGAAATTACCGACAGATATTGATCAAATAAAACCCTAAATATCAATAAAAGGGAAACGAACATTTACTGGATAATGATAAATGAAGCATTATACCTTATATACAAGCTTTATGTACACACATGAATTGAATTCCAGGTTATGAGAAACAAACCATCGATAAAATGTTATTGCTCATATTTTGTTAAAGTTGAATAACCCTACTAAGAAATTGTGTCTAACAGTAGTAGAGTGTCATCTAGTTTACTTTATAAAGTTGCTGAATTTTCGACCGAAACATGTCAGTAAGTAAAGATAAACTTTCATGTTACATTAATTCACTGATCTGAAATCGATTTCACTGAAATAGATAAATCAAACCATTCACAGTAATTATGAGTGTAGGGTTGTGGAGATTATTACGTTTTTAATTGAGATCATGAATCTATTAATTGTAGACCACCATGTAAAACCTGGAAGTATCGTACGACCGTTTCATCCTAGTGTGGAACTCCTCAACAGTGCACAACCACGATCCCTCTTACAGGATCCGGACCCATGACTTTCGGTGTCATTTGCAAACACTTAACCTGTAGATCATTGAACCGGAAACATTAATCAACTTGAAATTGTTTACTTCAATCTTCTCATTGATAACTAAGACTATTGTCAGAAGGGGGTTTTGTGGACATCTTAGTAATTTCAATTGTTGAGATCATGAGTCAATTGAAGCTAGACCACCATAGAAAACCTGTAAACATTAGATGGCCATTTCGTCCTATTGTGGGACTCCTCAGCAGTGCACAACCACGATCCCTCTCACAGGATTCGAACCCAGGACCCACTGGTCTCGCGCGCGAACACTTAACCACTAGACCATTGAGCCGGCCGGCATCCAAAGATGTTAATGTTTAACTTCAACTAATTGACTTATGATCTCAACAACTGAAATTTAAGACTATAATTTATCAATCTATTATTGGCATATATTGAATCTTATATAAAATAATTGTTTCAATATTACATTAATTCACAAACGTTAAATTCAATCTAATTATCACGTTGTGTGATTAAATTTCTATTTTGGCGCCAGACGATTTATGTTATATACATATTCTACGTCATATGCTTCTCTTATTATTAATTTAATCACCTAACTTCCGTTTGTTTGTTTTGTTTATTCTTTCCCTTATTGTAATAAATAATGAAAACAAAGAATAAACTGTGAATGATTCAATAGTTTAGTAGATCTGTTGCTTTAATGTTAGATAGCTGGAAGTAGTAGTTTTAGTATTAGTATTAGTGGTAGTAGTCGTAGGTGTAGTAGAGGTAGTAGTAGTAGTAGTAGTAGTAGTAGTAGTAGTAGTAGTAGTAGTGATAGTGGTAGCGGTAGTAGTATATGAATACTTTTGTAGCATTGTCCAATGTACGATTGGTTAAGGTTAGGCATTAACATTGTTGGATGCCGATCAGCTCAGTAACCTAGAAGCTAAGCGTTCACGTGTGAGACCAAAGGACCAGGGTTCGAATCTCGCGAGGCGGGATCTTGGATGTGCACTTTTGAGGAGTCCCACAATAAGAGGAGACGGTTGTCCAGTAGTTTCAGGTTTACAATGGTGGTCTAACATCAATCGGTTCATGGTCTCAATAAAAACTTATCAGAAACAACCTCTGCTAACGGTACATAAATTACCAAGATTATACACTAGAATAGGCTTTGTGTGTGTGTAATAACTTTAATTCATTGGTTCTAAAGTGCTCATCAAATCTGATCTGTTAAAGACTAATTAGGTATAAGACTGTTTGCGCTGACTTTTCTCTCTCCCTCTGAGTATACAAAACTCAGCTGTCAAGATTCCTCATTAAATTAGGAGGCCACCTAGTATTCTGGTAACTTACTTTCATTCACTATTATCTGTTTATGAAATATAAACGAACTTGGCGATTTCCTTGTTATGCTATATACTTGTAAAGAGAATGAAGATAACCTATCTACCAGAATAAAGTGATCTAGATCAAGAAGTTACCAAATAATGTGATTTTCTCTCAGGAATACATAAACTGAATAAGTTTTATATGTATAGGTAGAAATTAAACATGATTTTTTAAACACAAAATTGGAGAACTAGTAAAGACTTTTTTGTAAGCAATGATGGATAGTGGATAGCAGTGGAATCCACGACGCGCGTTTCGTCCTATCTGAGACTCATCAGCTGAATGTACCTGGATCTCAGAGTTGATGTTCCCTCTGGGACTCGAACCCAGTACGAAACGCGCGTCCTGGATTCCAATGATAGCCACTATCCATCATTGCTTTCAAAAAGCTTGTGAATTAAGGCAATATCGAGGTATACGCACAGTGTGCACATATGCCAATAACAGACTGATCTATTGCAGTCTTAAACCTCAATTGGAAGATACAAGCTAAACAATACC
The DNA here is from genome assembly GCA_944470375.2 of Schistosoma guineensis. Classification (NCBI taxonomy): domain Eukaryota; kingdom Metazoa; phylum Platyhelminthes; class Trematoda; order Strigeidida; family Schistosomatidae; genus Schistosoma; species Schistosoma guineensis. The sequence goes on from OX103895.1 coordinate 23,388,920, forward strand.
AAGTGAATAGTAAAGACTATATTAATCACTAGAACTTCTCAACAGCATATATCCATAATCGTTTAAAGATCCCCGTCATATTAAAAGACTAGTATTTGAACGAAGAATATTCTTTTTGATAAATTCTCTTCAGGTTCTACAATTATATTATTATTATTATTATTATTATTATTATTATTATTATTATTAGCTTTATTCAATATTATATTATTGGTACAATATAGAATTCTCAGCACAAAGTTTCCGTTTCTTTCTTCTTGGTCGGTCCTCGCGATAAATACTGAGTGATCGCCAGCTAGATGTTAACAGTCCAGTAAATGAATATCTGAATAATGTACATTCTTTTCGTTGTATATTGCCAGCAACAATATTCTCTCTTATTGAGCTTTTTGTAACTTTGACAACGAAAGGTTGTACACTTTTCAGAAACGCAGCAGAATAGGTTGTGCGATTAATAGACAATGATCTATTAAAACAAACAAAAATAGATAACTTGTCGAAATATCTAGATGGCAGGAACAGGTACCCCAGATGCTCAAGCAGGCCGCCCAATTAATAATCCGAAAAATGGCCAAGTTAAGGGTAAAGTACATCGTTTAGAGCATGTGAATTTAGGATTGTGATAAATAAAATACAATAAAATTGTTAATAGGACTCATATCAGAATGTAAACGTGAATCAGCTTATATGTTAAGTAAAATTTTCAGGATCCATGATCAGAATAAATATGGGTCAAATAGGGTGAGAGAGAAATAATAGTGCAATTACAATTCGATCAAATAAGTAAGACGTAATACAGAGGGATGTATGCGAAGTGAATGAATCATGTATAGAGGAGATTAATGATGATGTTTAACCAATAATACGAATAATAATAATAATAATAATAATACAAAGATTTATGAATAAAGATAACATGGACAATTTCAATTGACTACGAAAGGTCATAGTCAAATTAGGTCATTCAATAGTTAAGATTATGATTGATTAATTGGCCTTGATGTTGGCCAGGGAAGGAGGAGTGGCTGAATATATTTCTTCTGTACGCATAACTCCGGTTTCTTCATTCGGATGGCTACTGCTTCAGCCGTTTGAAGGACTTTCAGTCTGACCAGTTTTGGCAAAAAATTACTTACTTTATAAATAATTGAAAAAGATTGGTTTATACTGGCACTATGATCGGTTTGTACTAAATGGGCCAATATTGAGCTGTTCACCTTCTTCATCAAACCTTTGCTTAACCACGCTGGAAGGTGTTCACGAGCACGAAAATGTAAATTTCTAGAACTTCGACCAATGTAACTCGCTCCACAGGAGCAGTTGAACTGATAAATACAAAATGATGTGGTCATTCTAGGTAATTCATCTTTTAGCTTCGGTATAACCATTGGGCGCGTAGAAAATACTAATCGCAGTTCTCCGGCGTTAAAAGACTTTTGTATTGTCCTACGTAGTCTCTGAGTTAGTATTTCGCTAGCCGCATCCCCTCTGAATTGTAGACGCATGAACAAGGATTTCTTCTTCACTGTTTGTATTTCGCCTACTTTCGCCTTCGTGACCATATATTTAATTATAAACTTTCTAGGGTAGCCGTTCTCCCTGAGAGTATTATGCAAGGTGGTAAGCTCTTGTTCGACTATATCAGCAGAACATATAGTGCGAATACGGTAGCTAAGGTTTTTGATCAAATTTCGTTTGTACTGTAGAGGTACAAAGCTCAGGAAATTCGTATACTGCCCAGTCCAAGTACTTTTTCTGTTTATATTCAAGTTAACATTTTATATGAGTCATATTAACATTAACAATTTTCAATGGTTAAGATCATGAGTCAGTTGAAGCTAGACCACCATGGATGCCGGCTCAGTGGTCTAGTGGTTAAGTGCTCGCGCGCGGAGCCAGTAGGTCCTGGGTTCGAGCCCCGCATGGTGCGGGATCGTGGATGCGCACTGCTGAGGAGTCCCATACCAGGACGAAACGGCCGTCCAGTGCTTCCAGGTTTTCCATGGTGGTCTAGCTTCAACTGACTCATGATCTTAACCATTGAAATTACTACAATCTCCACAAAAAACTCATCTGATATTAACAATTTTATTGTATTTTATTTATCACAATCCTAAATTCACATGCTCTAAACGATGTACTTTACCCTTAACTTGGCCATTTTTCGGTTTAATAATTTGGATATATAATTGTAGAACCTGAAGAGAATTTATCGAAAAGAATATTCTTCGTTGAAATACTAGTCTTTTAATATATCCATAAGGTTAAAGACGATACAAACATCAAACTTCAGATCTCATGATTGGTACAATCTTTTCATATAATGGGGTTTATTGGTGTATTTATTGGTTGAAATGATCAACTTCAATATTTTCATGGTAAATTATGGTTTTTATACAAACTGGTTGATGATTGTTGTTTCATTTTGAATTTGACTAACCTCATAGACTATGACTAACTGCTGTTTTTGAGATGATGGAGAAGATTTCTAACTCACGTGGATGATTTTGATAAAGTTTTGTAGTGTGAGCTGGATGATTTACTCGTAGACCTTTCATCGACATCATCAACACAAACTTCAAGTAGAGGTGAAATGTTCAAATTTCTCTACATATGACTCACAGTTTGTCCTATAGACCTCGATGTTGATTGGTTCTTATTGACCTTAAACCTATCGTTATTTACTTACAACTATGACAAAGAAGTAAACAATGACAGGTTTAAGGTCAACAAGAACCAATCAACATCAATGTCTATAGGACAAGTTGTGAACTATACGTGAAGAAATTCGAACACTTCACTTCTACTTGAAGTTTATGCGCTGATGATGTCATTCAGAAGAACGATGAAAGTTCTATGACTAAACCATCCAGCTCAAAGAACAAAACTCTATCAAGAAACTAACTGTTCTTTTTGTTGAAACAGTTCACTAATTAATAAATGATTATAGTTGATTTTATGAAGATTATGCATAATTTAAAATCGATTATCATTATCCACTAGTTCTTTATCTGACAATAATATTTCATGACAACATTGAAATGGCGGAGCGGAAAGGTATTCGTCAAAATTATTCTCTTAATTTTTTACCTTCCTCAGTAAAAACACTTTCCTCTATCACAATTTATTTTAAATAGGCATGTGTTCAATGTTATTTTCCTTCATGAGGGAATTCTCGGAGATCTAGTAAGAAGTCGTGATCAGTAGAACTAAACTATGTCAGCTAAAGACAGGTATCTACTTCAGTACAATGGAAGATAATCGAGCAATTTCGTGAAATGGTTAAAGTCAGATATTAACACCATTGGATGTCAGCCGTCTCAATGGTCTAGAGGTTAAACGTTTGCACACGAGATCGATAGGTCTTAGGTTCAAATCCGACGAGTGGAATGGTGAATACACACTGCTGAGGAGTCCCATACTAGGTCAAAACAACCAGCCATTCAGTGCTTCCAAATTTTCAATGATGGTCTAACTCCACAACCTCATATTGATCATTCCATTGGTATGTGTGTGTGTTGGTGAGGTGGTGGGTGCGTATTTTAATTTCACTTCTTTCCGATAATTGTCGTTAATTGAAAAATATAATCAAATTTAATTACATAGATAATTATTTTTATTCAATAATCAATATTGACACAGTAATTAAAATGTCTAATTTTATGGATTTTTACAATTAAGCCTACTAATCATTATTTATGATGAAGAAGATTTATAACTGAAATGAATGAGTTTAACAGAGTTTTATTCTTTGAGTTAGATGGTTTAGTCGTAAAGTTTTCACTGTTCTTCTGAACGACATCATTAGCACAATCCTTAAGTGGAAGTGTTGGTGGTAGTGGTGGTGATGAGGATTGTGGTTAGGATCCAACGCCATTGCAAGCTCCACAATTCAACCATCCAACTCAGGGAAGAAAACTCCATCAAAATCACTTTTTATATTTTTGCAAAATAATGTTTATTTAAATGTATTCTATGTGAACAGATTGAAAGTTAATCATATACTTAGTGGTAGTGTGTTGTATACTACTCATATCGACAGACAGAAGTAATATGTATTACTAATCGAAAATGGAGTGCCTAGCGGTAGAATGTTAAATGACAACAGATAGTGATTGGTATAGAAACGAAGAAACAATAAAGTCTGAAACAATTGATAGGTACTTTATAAATAAAGTATTTACTGTGTGGTTCTTAGAGTTTGAGTTATTTTTCCTGGTTAGAGGAGGAAGAAATCAGGAAGAATTGTTGAAAGTGGATAGGACACACATCGAGAAAATAACCCAACTGCGTCATAAGGCAAGCCCTTACTTGGAATCCTCAAGTCCAAAGGAGAAGAGGAAGAACAAAGAACATATTATACCAAGAAATGTAGACAGACAGGAGGAGAATGAACAACAATTGAATAGAACTAGGAAGTTATGCCTAGGATAGAATAGGTTGGGGAATGCTGGTCGGGGGACTGTGCTCCATTGTTAGTAATAGGCGTAAGTAAGTAAAGCCTTAGATTCTACTAAATGATTCTGTAATTTTGCATTCACGTACATTTCGTTGTCCTCACTGGTTTCCGTGTTCACTACAGCCGAACTAAACAAAATTAAACTAGTGACTTTTAGTTGTATACAAAATCTGATTGTCTTATATGATGAGTTAGGAAATCTTTTACCTCCATAAAGTGAATTGATAGTGTTAAACGTACTACATATTTAATTCTGTGTTTATATTCTGTATATAATGGATGAATGATAACATGTTTACATCTAATCTTTGTACAGTTTATCCTTAAATTAATTGTAACCTACATCACTGTTGATGGCGAAACTCTGGAAGATCTGGAATCCTTCATGTATCTGGGAAGCCTAATCGATTAACAAGGCGGTTCATATGCAGACGTAAAGGCGAGGGTTTGCAAAGCAAGGACAGCATTCCTAAAATTGAACAACATATGGAACTCAAAACAACTGTCAATCAATGTCAAAGTCAGAATCTTCAATACGAACGTCAAGACAGTTCTACTGTACGGAGCTGAAATGTGGCGAACTACTAAAACCATCATCAACATGATACAAGTATTTATAAATCGTTATAAACGCATAATACTCAACATCGATTGGCCGCACACCATCAGCAACAGTTTTCTCTGGGAGAGAACAAACCAGCTTCCAGATGAAGAGGAAATTAGGAAAAGACGATGGAAATTGATAGGCAAATCGTCAAACTGCATCACGAGAGAATCCCTAACTTGGAATCCTTGAAGGAAGGCGGAAAAGAGGAAGGCCAAAGAACACATTACGTCGGGAAATAGAAGCAGATATGAAAAAGACGAATAACAACTGGAAGGAGCTGGAAAGGATTACTCATGCCGGGGTCGGATGGAGAATGCTGGTGAGCGACCTGTGTTCCTTCATGAAAAGTAACAGGCGTAAGTGGGTAAGTAAGTAAGTAAGTAATTGTAACCTACAAGCAATAGACCTTATAAAAGAACTAATCAGACGAAATCTCTTGAATGTTCACATGAAATTCATTCATTCATGTTTACTAAAGAGCAGTTTTATATTTCAGTTGATCTCAGTTCATGATGAAAATCCTAAGCTTCAATACCATATCCTTACTGTGAATATTTAATCCTAACTAGAAAAAAAACTATATGCGAACTTTTAAAAATCCATTAGAATTCTTATAAGGGTTCAAGAAGACGGATATTCTATATCTATCAGAACTAATGTCCTTACGATATGATGGAAAGATAATAAGCATTCAAACCACAAATTATAACAACTGGCGACGGGAACGGACTTCGAACCCACGCGGGGAAACCCTAATGGATTAGCTAGACCATCATGGAAAACCTATCAGAACTAATGTCTTTAGTTCTTTAATCGAAAAGATATTTTAAATTAGATTTTTGAAGCCCCCTAGTATTCTGGTGATTTATTTTCATTCACTATTATATGTTTATGAAATATGAACAAACTTGGCAATTTCCTTATTATGCTACATACTTGAACAGAGAATGAAGATGATCTATCTACCAGAATAGAGTGATCTAGCTTAAGAAGTCAACGAATAATGTGGCTAGCATCCAACGGTGTTATTGTTTGACTTCAACCAATCCACGAGATCACGTGACCCTATTCCATTGTACTAAGGTAGATACATAGAACATTTTCTGATTGACTTAAAGCCAATTCGTGGTTGTTTTTAACTTACCCCTCCTATATTATCATCCTTATCATCTATTAAGTTGCATCAATAACAATACAGAGGCTAGGATAATATATATGTATACATAAATTCTACTAGGATTCTCAAGTTTATAATCTAAGCATGATAAACCACAAATAATCAGAATTAAGAATTACTGATTGGTTACTGACCGGGTTCGAATCCCGTCGCTATATTCACGATAAGAATAATGAATGGTAACTTTTGAGATTCATTTATGGACCAACACTATACGTATATTTTGTATTGTATAATTGTTAAGTAACTAAACTATTCATATTCATGTCCCTCTTATTATAAGTTTTATTCTAACCTATGAACTATTATTCTACGATTTACCATTCTTGAGTTATGCCACGTCAGTTAACTACTATCTCTCTCATTCATAGCCTCATTCGGCTAATTCTTGTACAAATGATATTTTCTATTTTATGGTACATTGTGGTCTGTTTGACTGGTATATAAACTCAGTATATTTGAAATACATGATTCATATTACAGAGACTGAGATTGGTGTTGTGGACTCAATAGGCAGGCAGGGTTAGGCGGGAAGTAGGATCGCTAAGAACTCTAGACTACTCGTACGGGTTTTACATGTCATTAGTCTAGTCGATAAATCACTGTTCTCTCATTGGCTGCATCATTACGTGATATACATTAATAGGACATAGGGCACAAGTTATAACGTCTGTATACAACATCCTAGATGTATATCACTGCTGAAGAACTTCCATTTTAGGACAAAACAACCATCCAATGTTTCCCGATATACTTTCGTTTCAGTAGGAAATTTTATTAAAATTTAGAGGAAAAAGAAACAAAACAAATTTTATTCTAATCAACTTCATCAATAGTCTTTTCATTGTTGTTGTTGTTGTTGTTGGTTAAAACCTAAAGAAATTAATGAGATCACATGAAAGTTAATTAACTAAGTGAAGAGAAAAAAAAACTTTTCTTTTTCGATTGTTTTCTTTTTTTCTTTTCTCTTGTTTTTTCCTTTTTTTTCTTTTTTTGTTTTTTTTTCTTTTCCGTTTTTAATGGTCTAATACATTTGGAATAATCAAGACAAATTGAAATGAAGCATAAAAATTACAAAACTTCATTCTAATAAATAGAATTTAAAGTAAATGAAATACACTAAAAGATCATCTTCATCTGTAGTTCTTCACGAGTGATCGCCAGTTCCAAGCCTAGTTCAAGGAGCAGAAGGAGGAGGAGAATTAGGCATCGGGGGTCGATAATCATATCTTGTAGAATAAAAAATCTTGTTAATAATAAAATGCCAATCCGATTAAACAAATTATGTCTTGAAAGTTGAAGGAAGAATTATGATGTTTCAGGATGAAAGTTAAGAGTTTTCGGTAGTCATAAGGTTGATGTTCATTCTAACAACTAGAGCAAATGGAATATTCGGACAATGTGGTAGATTCGAAAGCTTCAATCAAAAAGCAACAGAAATGAGAAGATACAAATCAACAGTACTTAAGATTAATGAAACCCATTGAATTCAAGCTGAACAATAAAGGCTAGATTTGCGAGAGATACTGCTGTACTCCGATCACGAACTAAAAATACAATCCTGTCAATTTAACGACAATTAAGAACATATTGAGTTGGGAGTCGAAAGCAGACATTACCAACTGGAAAGAAGAGGAGAGAACAGAGTTGATTGGAGAATCCTAATCACCATGAGGGGTAACAGGAGTAAGTAAGTAAATGTTAATGATTCATGAAGATGGAAACATATACTTCAATTACAAGTGACCAGAGAAAATCTGATTCATTTGTCAGTACACATAGCATATTCAATTAAATTCATTAATTCTAATTCAATTTACATTTTACACCCTTTACTTAGACAATTAGATACACAAAGGATAAACCAAGATACTCAAATACAACACGGAGAACACAAACCCAATCACACTTAATGGCGAAACGCTGGAAGTTCTGGAAACCTCCATGTATCTGGGAAGCATCATCGATTAACAATGAGGATCGGATGCGGACGTAAAGGCTAGGATTAGAAAAGCAAGGACAGCATTCCTAAAATTGAACAACATATGGAACTCAAAACAACTGTCAACCTATATCAAGGTGAGACTCTTCAATACGAACGTGGAGACAGTTCTACTGTACGGAGCTGAAACGTGGAGAACTACCAAAACCATCATCAACATCATACAAGTATTAATTAATAGTTATCTACGCATGATACTCAACATCCATTGACCTGACACCATCAGCAACAACCTTCTGTGGGATAGAACAAACCAACTTACATATTAAGAGCAAATTAGGAAAAGACGATGGAAATGGATAGGAAATCATCAAACTGCATCACCAATCAAGTGTTAACTTGGAATCCTCAAGGAAAGTGGAAAAAGGAGGGTCGAAGAATACGTTACGTCGGGAAGTAGAAGCATATATGAAAAGAACGAATAACAACTGGAAAGAACTAGAAAGGATTGCCTAGGATAGGGTTGGATGGAGAGCTCTGATGTTGGACCCATGCTCTTCCACGATGAGTAACGGGCGTAAGCAATTAATCGCTCATTGATCAATTTAACAGAAATTTTTTGGAAAATTTAATTAACATTCTCATTTGTTAGATGTTTTTGAGTCCGTTTAGATAGTAGTAGATTGTTCTCAAAGTTTCTAGACTGTCTAAAATAATGTTTTTTTAGAATTATAAGGCATTCAAACGGAACACAGGAACTTTTAACCTATTAATCATCACTTGACTAAATCACCAATCAGAGCACCGACCCATACGACCTTGGCACTGTGCCAAGCCAGTGACCAGTTAACCAGTATAAACAAACTAGAGTCAACTCTAAGTCCTTATTAATTCTTCTTGCCTAGCCCTACCTATTGAGTCTAGGACACAATCTTGGCTTCCATTGTAGTAATCATGTATATACAAGGAAACCAGGTCTCACCACACCATGAAATAAAAAGTAACAATTATACAAGATCTCGCATTTACCATTCATTTATTCTTTGTTTGGATATAGACATCAGTGCTTAAATTCATTGCTGGTCTGAGCCATGTTAGTAGATGCAGACTACTTGGTTGTGTTCCGCGTGACCATAGTAACCAATGGTTAGAGACCCTGAGTGACATGGCTTAGAATCGATCACAACGGTGTTGGTGTATAGACTCTTTGTCTTCCCTTAAACTGTGAGATTAAAATCGCTTCATATTTTTCTTTCTACGTACTAAATCTTTATTCCTGTACTATATCCTTATATGCAATCTTTCTTTTATATATTACCACCACTGAATTAAGTACTTTTATGAATCCGGTGTCCATTTTGTTGTGTTAATGAGGTATGGCAACTTGAACCGATGCATAAATGTGCCTGGTCCTACGTTGTAGCTGACTGACTGACTGTTTAGATATAACAAAATTTGACAGATTTCAATGTAAAATTATAATTTAAGACTAGTATGCATCAATACTTAGCCTAACTACATGAAGTAACTTCACTGAAAAAGTAAGCATACTCAGTAACTATCGGCTTTTTATTGTTTTGACACTGTGAAACATGAAATACAGTAGTAGAAAACATATATAAGTTACCAGTATTTTATTACATACATCGTTATAAGATTACTCATTTAATGTTCAGTTATCAGTCCATTAATGTTATGGTTTAAAAGTGAGTCTTGCCTAAATTAGTAGGTTGATTGAAGAGGCAGTGAGTGTTTGTATTGTACATGCCTAGTCAATACCTATCCTGATTCTCGAAAGTTGCTAACATAAGAAGACTAGATGTGGGCAGATGAGGAAATATTAATCTTATCCAAGTCAGTAGGAGTAAACTTCTTTACACATAAATTAATGGTTGCTCTGGTTGTCACAAAGAGGCATTAGCCTCGTGACTTTTGAAAGCATTCAGCTTTCGTCATGAGACAACATAACACTTCTAAATGAAGACTTTCTAACTCCCAGAGTACAGTTTAAATGGTTTGAATTAGTTAATAGGATGAGTATTTCTTGACTTGTAATCAATTACAAAATAATACATAATGACCTAATAATGGATTCTCCTTTAAAGTAGATTTATATCAATAGTGTAATATTAACTTTTAAAACTTGAAAAGTTCATTATATTTCAATTGAAATGCCTCAACAAACTATTGACTGGTGAGAAGCCGTGACCAGTGGAGCTAATCCATGTCGGGTAGAAACAGGTGTCTGCCTCAGTACAATGGAAGATGGTCGCGCAATTTCGTGGATTGGTTAAGGTTAGACATTAACACCATTAGATGCCGGCTCAGTGATTCAGTAGGTTGAGTGTTCGTGCGCGAGACTGAAGGCCCTGGGTTCGAATCCTGCAGGCAAGATCGTGGATGCGCCCTGCTGAGGAGTCCCACAATAGGACGAAACGGTTGCCCAGTGCCTCCAGATTTTCAATGGTGGTCTAACATCAGTCGGTCCATGATCTCAATAAAAAACTATTGTCTCTTGGACAAATTTCATAAAATGTAATCCATCCTTTTGAGATTACATAACACCCTTGACACCAAATAGGGAATATGACCATTAAATACACCTAATGATAATAAAAAACCATTAAAATAAACAAATTTGACAACTAAAGCATAGAATAATTAAAGTTCAATAGGAAGATTTCATGGATACTGAATTCTATATAGGAAATTGATTTAACTGTAAAGTTTTTAATCACTTTTCATAACAGCTCATACATGACAAGTATTTGATTGATCACCAATATGTATAGTCACTATCTGTAAACTCATAGTTTAAATGACCTTTCCATTTATCTAATCTCTAGCCTCCAAGTTTTCAATGTTGCTCTAAAATCAATCTATTCATGATTTCTTACTAGTGACTAGCTTAGTGAGGGAATTCTCGGAATTCTCGTGAGAAGCCATGACCAATAGAGCTAATCTGTGTCAGGTAGAGACAGATATCTACTTCAGTACAATGGAGGATAATCGAGCAATTTCGTGAAATGGTTGAAGTCAGACATTAACACCATTGGATGCCAGCCGTCTCAATGGTCTAGAGGTTAAATGTTCGCGTGCGAGACCGAAGATCCTGGGTTCAAATCTCGTGAATGGGATGGTGGATGCGTACTGATGAGAAGTCCCATACTAAGACGAAACAGCCATTCAGTGCTTCCAGATTTTCAATGATGATCTAACATCAATCAATTCATGCTCTCAATCAAAAACTTGACAGTCTTCACAACCCTTTACTGATAATCATAATACCTTCCACTGACTAATAGTTAAAGGCTATTGCAATTAGCCAATCAGAATATGATACAATTATCTAACATATCAATTACAAATTGGATGACAAATTTATAGTTTGCCGAGTACATTATGACTAGTGTTTTGCTGTAGATGCTTCGGTGAGACTATATACGTTGTGGATGAATCAATCAGATTTAAGACAACAGGTCTCGGATTTTGGCGCGAAATTCATTCATCCATTTGGCTAAATAGAGTTTTGGTATCATAACTGATGTCAGTTTGTGATGAAAACGTTACGTCTAATTCTTAACCCTTAACCATCAACTGTATATTGTAATTCTAATTCCTCATACTAATTTATAACCTTCATTTAGTCCTGCTTAGTAGGTAGACATTCTCAAGGTCACTTTAGCATCATTCAATAGTCGTCTAGAACTTATAGTCTCGTCGATACTTCTGTTAGGATCATTCCTATTCATAGAAATAGTACTTCATTTCTGTTACTCGACACACATATCTTAGCCCCCAAATGCCCTGGTACGGCCGAGAAAAGGGAGAGTCCGCTCTCCCTCTCGAAATACTGACACATGGCCACTCGTATATAGCCTCTGCCAGGGAAGTCCTACTCACTGCATTCTCGTGGAGGGAGTGTTGTTTACGAAATTGAGAGGACGAAAAGCGAATGTCCGGCGCTTTGGCTGGGTTGGTGGACATGGAGGGTCCACCCAGGAGAGTTGAAAAACCCTGATTCCAAACAAATGGTGAACATGAGCTCCAGTATCTTGAAGGAACAAATGTCGTACGAAACAATTATTGGTCACCGGCTAATATTCGACTGCATCTCCTCAAAATGGTCCACTTTCTTTTGGATCAGACCTTCAGGTCGAAGGCTCTGGGTGTGGCCCCCTAAGAAAACCACCTGTTTAGGTTTGTGTACCAGGGCAGTATCACAGCCCTCACACATATCAAATGAGATTTGTGTGGGGCATATGTATTTGGTGCCCCCTTGTACCAATATCTATGTGTTAAAATAAATAAATAATAAAATCATTTGTGTTACGAAATAAATTACACTTGAAGAAAGAACAACAAATCATGAAAAATAAAAAAAAGAAGACTATGTCGACGATTAAAGCTCCGTGGATGACATTCACCGCGTGCCTTAATATTTCTGTTGCGAGTATTATTTGTAACAAATCAAGGCAATCGCGGAAAATGGCATACAAAACGGACTTTATGATGTTTACTTATATTATTGATAGTAACAGAATACCACTTACTTACTTACTTACTTACGCCTGTTTATCCTCATGGAGGAGCATAAGCCGCTCACCAGCACTCTCCATCCAACTCTGTCATGGACAATCCTTTCTAGTTCTTTCCAGTTGTTATTCATCTTTTTCATATCTAATCCTATTTCTCGACGTATTGTGTTCTTTGGCCTTCCTCTTTTCCGCTTCCCTTCACGATTCCATGTTAGGACTTGCATCGTGGTGCAATTTCATGATTTGCATAATGTATGTCCTATGCATTTCCATCATCTTTTCCTAATTTCCTCTTCAGGTGGAAGTTGGTTTGTTCTATCCCAAGAGAGTGTTGCTGATGGTGTTGGGCCAATAGATGTTGAGTATCATGCGTAGACAACTATTTGTAAATTCTTGTATGATGTTGATAATAGTTTTAGTAGTTCTCCACATTTCAGATCCTTACAATAGAAATACCACTACTACTAATAGTAATATAGGTAGTCTTGGTAGTTATAGTAATCAATAACTTGTTACTCATTGACTTTATTGAAGTGTATGATTCACACTTATTATTGAAGAATTCATCGTGTTGGTCATCTGAAGAGAATCAAGTACAATGTAATTCAGTTCTTTGAACTAATTAATACTAAAAACTGAATATTAGATCGGATTAATCAAAAATTACACAAACAAGTAGGGTAGTTTCTAGGAAAGATCTAAGTTGACAAATTTTTAATGTACTTACCTAATGTATTTTTCAGTTTATTGAACGATGAGTCTAGTCAATCTGCCTTTCCTCAAATGTACAGTCTTGAGAAAACATCCACGTATCTACTAGTGGGTCGAAAGGACCTCTTTCGCTATCCTGTCATTTTTGCCCTCAAATGCCCTGATAAGGCCGAGAGTAGGGAAAGTCAGCTCTCCCTCTCCACATGCTTTCACATGGCCACACGTATACAGTCATTGTCAGGGAAGTCCTATTTACTGCCTTTTCGCGTGACGGGTATTATTTACGAAATCGAGAGGATGAAAAGCAAATGTCCGGTAATCACGGATGGTTCACCTAGGAGAATAAGAAAACTCTGATTCCAAACCGATGGTGCATATAAGCTCCAGGATCCTGATTGAACAGATGGCGTATAAATTAGTTATACATTTACCCAGATTCAGTAGCTTAATAGATACGACGATGCATCCGAAGAGAAAGATATCAGGTTGAAGTCTAAATATAAACTTGAATAATTGAATACTGGTAACCTAAACTGATGAATCCGAAACATGATTGTATTCAATATATCTCCATCTCTTTCTTAATTTCATTATATCAATACTTTAACAATCTAATTGAGTTTAAATTCAATAATCAACCCTTTGATGAGAGTTTTTCGTATGGTTAGTCTCATTTGTGCGATTACCTATAACAGAATTTCTGTGTTGTAACCATTGTCAAGAACAAAACAGAACGTAACAACATCATCTTCAGTAAGATTTGTAATTGGTATATACAAACTAATCAATATGCATGATGACAGTGATGAAGTAATTGGACTATTACAGAAGCCAGGTAAAAACAAATATGACAGTTGACTCATGATTTCAATCAGTGAAATTTCTAAAATTTCCACAAAACTCCTTCTGCTCACTAGTGACTGACTTCAGGAGATACCCCTGAAGTTCAAGTGAGAAGCTGTTACCAGTGGAGTTCAACCAGGTCTGTTGTGAGATATCAACTCACTGAAGACAATGGTGTACAGTAGTGCAACTTCATGAATTGGTTGAAGTTAGACATTAACACCATTGGATACCGGCCAACTCAGTGATCTAGTTGGTTAAGCGCCTGGAGTGAGACTAATAAGTCCTCGGTTCGAATCTCGTGAAGCGGGATCGTGGATGCGCACTACCGAGAAGTCCCATACTAGGACGAAACGGCCGTTCAGTGCTTCCAGGTTTTCCATGGTAGTCTAGCTTCACTTGACTCATTACTTCAATCAGTGAAATATAGAAAATACACTTATGTAAACAAAATTATACAATTCATTTGGTATTGTTTTACTTGGACGTTTCATTGATGTTTAGGATTGCAATAGATCAATCTCTTTTTCATATACTGTGCATACTGTGCGTATTGTTTTATCTCACAAGCATAATAATCAATGATGGATAGTGATTAGCAGTGGAATCTAGGACGTACAACACTTCATTCCTATTTGGGATTCGTCAGTTAGATGTGCCTAGATTTCAGAGTTGATGTTCAAGTAGCTATAAGGACTCAGTAGCTAAATGAAGTTTGAAATGAACGATACCCGGTTGGAGTCCTAAAGTGGACATCAACTTTGAGATGCATATGTATCCGGTTGATGAGTCTTAGATAGGACGAAACGTGCATCCCAACTTCCAGTGCAAACCACTAGCCTAGTTGTGAATTGAATTATTAAATAAATACACTGTTAAATTCACTTAGTATTGTTTTACTTGTATTTTCCCATTGTTATTTAGGACTGCAATTGATCAGTCTCTTATTGGCATATGTGTATCCTGTGCGGATTGCCTTGATATAACTTTAAGTTACAAGCTTTTTACTCAAATATGGATTGTGACTAGCAGTGGTTGGATTCCAGTTTGACACACGTTTCGTCCTATTTGGGACTCATCAGCTGGATGTCCCAGAGTGAACATCAATTCTGAGATTCATGTACATCCAACTGACGTGTCTTAAATAGGATGAAACATTCATCCTAAATTCCATTGCTAACTACTAGTCTAATTGTACTACTAGTTTTATGATTGAAATGAAAAGAAGTGATGTTTATTACGCCGTTTTTTTGTTCCCCACTATTTTCCCATTTATTATTATTATTATTATCATAATATGATGAAACGATTGATCTACGGACATAAATAGATTAAGCAAACAACTTACGATTATTTAATGATTTGCATTATATATATTGAGTCGAATAATCTACTCATGCAATTACGTTTCTCTCTCTCTCTCTCTCTCTTATGATCTTTCTATCTTTCATATTGACATCCACACACACACACACATACACTTACATACCCACAACCTACCTATCTACCTACCTACATTCATACATACATAGCAGTAATCATGAATGCATAAACATGTATCGGAAAGTAGCATAAATATACAATATTGTTACGATGGTAATTATGGGAATAGATACACACAAAAAAGTATAATTTAAGACTCATTATTATACTCGAGTATGTCACTTTAACGCTCTTTTATTACTTTTTTTATACTTTAAATGTATATCAAAAACCAGATATAAGTATTAATTAAGTAGTGATACTACTAATAATACTACTTTAATACTACTATTACTACTCTAATACTACTACTAATACTAGTCTAATACTACTCATTGATCTATTTAATGAAATGTAGATTCACTCAGAAACACATCTATACACTTATGTGAATGAATGAATGAATGAATGAATGAATGAATGAAGAGTAGTAATTGTCCAAAGAATAGGAAATCATTAAATATATACAAACATATATCTCTATTTGATAGATAGATAGATAGATAGAAAGGGAAAACAATGTGTTACTACGATATAAACGATCATTTATATTAATCATGATGTGGAATAGAAATCTATGATTAAATCTAGAGGTTTATCAGGATATTATTGATTTATGTGTATGTGTGTGTGTGTGAGAGAGAGAGAGAGAGCGCTCGCGTATAACACTTATCTTATGAGTTGTAATTGACAATGGTCAAGTATGTGGTAACAACTATGGTAATATAAAAAGAGGTATGAACATTATGGTATTTTTTGTACTGTATAACAAACTAGTTTTGATGAATTAACTGAGGTTTGATAGGTAAATTATTTGACATTCGCAGAAGGGGTTTTGTGGAGATTTTAGTAATTTGAATCATTGAACTCATGAGTCAATTGAAGCTAGATAACTATAGACAACTTGGAATTACTGGACAGCCGTTTCGTCCTAATATGGGACTTTTTAGCACTGAGCATCCACGATCCCTCTCTACGTGATATTCGAACCCAGGACCTATCAGCCTCGAGCGTGAGCCATCCAGTGCTTCCAAGTTTTCTATGGTGGTCTAGCTTCAATTGACTCATGATTTCAAATATTCGATATTAAGTTAGTAATTTGAAAGATGATAGTTTGTTATGATGCTTAAATGTTATGAATGTTTGATTCTAGGTAAAATCGTGGTTCAAATCACTAACAGTTGTCATTGCTGCTCCCACAACTGTTTGTATATCTTTCCAAGCAACATCTGGGTCAACCTCGTTTTCAGAACTACCTAATTGTAACCTCAGTTGTTCCTGAAACCTACATTTGGTTTTCTCATGACTTAATTCAATCCTAATGGGTCTTTTCATTGTGGATTTTTTGCGTTCAATGAGGCGCAAGCAGATGCGTGCCCGTATTAGAGCATGGTCGGATTTCAAGCAGGTATACCAGAATGAGCGACAATCTTCTATTAACTCTCTCCAAAGATGAAATATTGCTCGTATCTGCCGGGATCACCGGGTAAGTAATAGTGATGTTAGATGCAGGGTATTAACGATTGATGGTGAATCAGTTGATGAGGTTGTAAATCTTCATCGACTGAGATTGTTTGGCAACGTGTTATGTATTCATGAACAACGATTACCACGACGCTCAATGCTGACTAGTGTTGGGACCGGTTAGAAGAAAGTTAAGGGTGGCTAAACAAAAACGTGGCATCAGTGTTTGAAGTCACTAACTTTTAGTCTCATCCATGTTGGTGGATGCAGACTACTTGGTTGTTATACGTAAACGTAAAGATGAATTCTGTAAGGACAGTTCACGAGTGAGTTGAGGAAGCCCTAAGAAGCTCAGAAAGAGCCGAAGATATCCCATCCATCTTTTGGAAGAATATTCCAGAATATCTAAATGTAACTTCTCTATTGGACCAATGCTAATAACCTCCTGTATGCGGATTGAATGACTATAATGATGATTTCGTCTCTACTAAATACCTGAGAACTTTGTACCATATTTGACACAGTTTGGAATAGTATTCTTTTTACTTGTTTTCTGTCTTCTTATTTGCGACTTAGAAGGTTCCAACATTCGAATGTTAAAGTTGTACATGGTATATCAAGAATCTAAGCTCAAGATATTAGAAAGTGACTTTATTAGAATATCATAGCAACAAATTGATAGAATTTTAACTGAGAGACAAAAATGCCCCCCACAATTAATTGTATCATTGAGATATCTGTTGAAATTGAATACTTTATACTTTGTTCACTTGGCTATCTCATATCAATACATTATATTGAATCAACTAGTTGATTACATAACCATAGAATACTTCTTCTACTTCTCCTTCTTCTTCTTTGAATAACATCATGAGTAAACCATGATACCATTTAACAAACATAAAGAGTAACATTCATAAAGACCTATCAAAAGTAGGTTAAATCATGCTGAACAGTATAAATATAGGTTTCAAAAACACAATGATATACTACTAATATATACTTAATTTAGTAGTGTTTATAAGTAGATTATTACTATATTGACTAAAATAAAGTGTTGAATAGGTAGCAACATTCACTCATTAGAAAATGTGACTTTTAATGTTGTATAAATATTTATATTTTGATATTGTTGTATTCTCAGAGTTGAACGAATGAGTCGTGAAGTTCTACTTATCCTTCTTGATAATACCATGAGTATACTTGTCTAAGAGAAGCCTATATGCTGATAATTTTATCTAGAGACAGCTTAAGGTACTTAGTACCTCCAGAATCTTCATTGTGAGTTGGAAATACTATTCATCATCTCAAATATATATATATATAACTCCTCCTGTAGCTATTCTAGGCTTACTACCGGTCCCAAGCCCCGGTAAAGGAGGATTTGGTAGAATATATATCACCATGACAACAAATTATAACCCTAATATTGTCGTATTGGAATATCAATTTATTTGTTCCAATATTTTAAACTAAAAGCAAATAACTTCTGGAGGTCGATTTATAACTTGTTTAAATCATAACCTGATGAATAACTTGAGGTTTACAAAGGTATAACAATAACAACTCAGTGTTAACTACCAAGTCAACATTGAAGATGAACTTACTTACGTACTTACTTACTTACTTACGCCTTTTGCTCCCAATAGAACATAGGCTGCCGACCAGCATTCTCCAATCCACTCTATCCTGGGCCTAACTTTCTAGTTCTATTCAATTGTCCTTCATTCTTCTCATGTCTGTCTCCATTTCTTGGAGTAATACGTTCTTTGTTCTTCCTATTGTCCTTTGGACTTGAGAATTCCATGTGAGGGCTTTCCTTGTGATGTAGTTGGGTTTTTTCTTCAATATGTATCCTATCCACTTCCAACACTTCTTTCTTCCTTCACTGGAATATGGATTGTTCTCTCCCACAGTACATTGTTGCTGATAGTGTCTGACCAACAGATCCGAATTATTTTTCGTAGACAACTGTTAATAAACATCTGTATCTTCTTTATGATGGCTTTCGTAGTTCTTCAGATTTCCACTCCATACAGTAGTGAAGATGAACTAGATTCAATAATAAAATAAAATTGATGATATCATCGGTAAGGAATTCGAAGGTTAATTAATTACATGCAACATAGGAACTAGTACAATTGTGTAACACTTCAAATGATTATATTATCATAACAAATTGAATAATGAAATGAACATGATCTGGTTCATAGGAGAGTGGAGAAAAGAAGAACAAGATATCAGTTCAATGAATATTAAGTTTTGAGAAATAAACTAATGATAAATTCATGTAATAACTTGATAAAATAAGCTAACCATTTAAACTCTTCGCTGAAAGTTAGAAAGTCTTTATTTAGAAGAGTTAAGATGTCTCATGATGAAAGCCGAGTTTCTTCGGAAGTCACAAGGCTGATATCTCTTTGTTACATGAAATGTTCGTATAATGTAGAAGACCGGGAGAGTCATCCAAATTGTTTCAAAAATGAAGAGATACAACCTGAAGGTGCTTGAAATTAGTGAAACATATTGAACGCAGATTGGAAAACAAAGACTAGCTTCAGGAGAGCTGCTGTTATACTCCGGCCATAAAGAACAAAATGCTCCACATTGAAAACAATCTCCATGAATCATATATCAGAAATTTATTCCCGAGGATACATTATCATGGTTATAATAAAATGAGCACCAATAGGATAGAAAACTAATCGGGGGGTATATGATATACACATTGAGTAATTCAATAGTTAATTTCTTTAATCAGTATTCATCACAGATTAATCTCATTTATGTTACAAATGAAAATAAGAAAAGTACTAAAGTGTTATTCTGTCGTAGCATGGAAATC
This sequence comes from Schistosoma guineensis, assembly GCA_944470375.2. Taxonomy (NCBI): domain Eukaryota; kingdom Metazoa; phylum Platyhelminthes; class Trematoda; order Strigeidida; family Schistosomatidae; genus Schistosoma; species Schistosoma guineensis. The sequence continues at coordinate 23,408,988 of OX103895.1, forward strand.
TTGAAGACTGAACACCGACCTACATAACTACTAAGGATTCAATTCAAGACTTTTAAGTCCCATTGCGAACATTCAATACTGAAGTTCATATTTAATGAAACTATTGTACATTCAATCAATTTGTGATTGATTAATATGAGTTTACATTTATAACTACAACCCTTCCTTCTTCAGAAGAAATATATATATATATATATATATAACTGTTGGTTGACGTCTGGCTCAATCATCTAGAGGTTAAGTGTTCGAGCTCGAGACCGATCGGTTCAGGGTTCGGATCTAACGACGTGTGATCATGGATGCGCACTGCCAAAGAGGAGTCACATACTAGGACTGAACATCCGTCCAATGTTTCCAGGTTTTCCATGATGGTTATTTTGATTAAAAAATGTCTGTTGGTTTCATTGAGGAGGTATTCAGTTCTACCTATAGGTTCATTTATTTATCTTTAAACGGAAATCTTAATTTTATTCGTTGAGATCATGAGTTAATTGAAGCTAGATCACCATGGAAAACCTGATAGCACTGGATGGCTGTTTCATTCTATTGTGATTAAGTTAAATATTAAAAATCAAATAAGTTCACTCATTTCTAAGTAGTAGGTACATGTTTATGAGAAGAAAACCCCACCGTATTTTATATTATAACCAAAGATAGATAGTGACTAGCAGTGGAATCCACGATGCGTCTTTCATCCTATTTTGGATTCATCAGCTGAATGTACCTTCGTTCTGGAGTCCAGTGCTAGCCACTATACAATATATAATCTTTGATAAGAAATTTAAGATTATTTCTATATCGATATTTTGTCTTGGATAAGTGTTTAATGAAATACAAATTGTTTCAATATTCTCATTATAAACATATATACACACTATAGGAGAGAACAAGGCAACTTCCAGCTAATGATGAAATTAAGAAAACTTACAATACAGGTGGATAATACATACATTGTGGTAATCATTAGGCTGTATCATAAGACAAGTGTTAACTTGATATCTTGAATGGAAGTGAAAAATAAACAAACTTGGGAGATCAAAGACTACATGACGTTGGGAATTGAAAACAGACATGAAAAGAATAAATATTAACTGGGAGAAAATTGTCCGGGACAGAGTTGAATGAAGAAGACGAAGAATACTGATGAGTGGCATATGCTACTCTCCTATGAGGTGTACTAGACTTATGTAAATAAGTATATATGAATGTAAAACGTTTTCTCAATATCAAAAACTTTATAAATAGTTGTCAGTTGGAAGTTCACAATTCACTGTTCAAGAAAATTCCTATCAAGTTAAAGAGTATTTGGATTAGGTCATACTTAATTGAGATGATACATTATCAGTATAATAAGTTGAACCTGTGTAAAATATTGGAATGAATAATGATTCTATCATAAGATCGTAGACGCGCACGGTCACTGAGGAGTCTTATAGTAAGACGAAACAATCATCCAGTACTTCTTGGTTTATATTGATGGTCTAACATCAATCAAGTCATGATCGCAATAAAAAAACAACAACCTCATATTGGAAATTCATTCTATTGAATGTTTACTAACTTTAACAATGAATTAAGTGATTAGTCAAGGTTGAATATTTAATCGTATATAATAAGGTTAATATTATTATACTTGTTTATCAAACTACTTATTAATCAATTTAAGTAGTAGGAAGCCTATAATTAGAAGGTATAATAAAGATGCATATGTCATATAGATATACGATGGTGATTAGAGATATTCAATAGGGTATCTAGTTTGACTTATCCCAACATAATGCACACAATGTCAAATCACCTGGACTAGTGACCACATTGTAACTTGATTGTTAGTATTCGATTTGTACTAAGAAGAATCTAATACACATGACATTGATCACTACCCAGTGATTAACTTAGATAAAATATACACTGTTTCATCGTCTTATTATTTATTAGTATTAAATTTAAGTAGTATATAGCAACTCTATGGATGATTATAATTCATATTTTGGCAGAGTTTTGTTCTCTGAGCTGAATGGTTTAGTTGTGAAGCTTTCGTCATTCTTCTGAATGACATCATTAGCGCATAAACTTTAGGTAGAATTGAAATGCTTGTATTTCTTCAAGTCTATCTGAAGTATGTGTTGCTGCTGATGATGTTGTTCACAAGAACGATGAAAGCTCTATAACCATACTATTCAGTTCAGAGAATAAAACTCTATGCAAATCATCCATCTGATCTACAAATCTTCTTCATTATCTTAGAATAAATACAACATTATATAGAATGTATATAAGAAAGTTAAAACACTTACTTGAGAGATGAGATTTTTTGTTCCAAGTTAGTTTTAGTTGTCGATGATGAAGATGATGATGATCATAAATATAATATACAAACATGAAGAATGATTATCATTGATAGACGTTTATTTTCACTATAAAGATGATGACGATGATTTGGATGATGACGATGTTGATGATGATGATGATGATGATGATGATGATGATGATGATGATGATGATGATGATGATGATGATGATGATGATGATGATGATGATGATGATGATGATGATGATGATGATGATGATGATGATGATGATGATGATGATGATGATGATGATGATGATGATGATGATGATGATGTCGATGATGATGTCGATGATGTTGGTGATGATGATGACGATGATGATGATGATGTCGATGATGATGTCGATGATGTTGGTGATGATGATGACGATGATGATGCAGATAGGTTATAAATATTTCATTTCATGATTATCTGAGGTAGAATTTATATAACTGTGTGTTTGATTCACACATTAACTCTTTCTCTAACCTATATATTGCACGTATAAACAAACCAATAGACACATATATATGCATATATACAACAAACATTTACCATGTGAACAAAATCTATGCTCGAATTCAGACCGTTTTGCTTTTTTCAATTTTTCTGGTCAATCATTCGCCACATCACCATGATCATTATTATTATTATCATTATTATCATCGGTAGCAGAAGCAGTGTCAACATTATCAAAGGAAGGGGGTGGATAACAAGTAAAATTGAGATACGACTCAATTTCCTAAGGGAACATTTGAAACTGAAGGGTACTTAAACCATAGTAAATAATACATATCGAACTTGTTTAACTGATTGGGATTTGCCAATTTGTTATAAAAAAGGAGAAAAAAAAGAGGAAAGAATGGAAAGGAACAAACAGACTTGGGCATTTCAAACCACGTACATATATCTATATGTATATACGCACAATGACCAAGATTCCAACAACCAATAACTTGAATCTCTATTCTCTTTATTACTTTCAATACAGTCTGATATATATAATAGAGAAGAAGGTGGTTTAGATGCTATAAAGTAAAAGAGAAATGAGTTAGAGAATATACTTAACTCAAATCTATAAGATAAATCAATGCTTAGTCTAACCTTTTCCTCTAACATTAACATTTACATTAACCAATAAGAGTTATGCCCAGGAATCATTTCAGTTTAGGGTTATATATACATATGGAGTGAGTATAGAGTATTCCATTGGAACAAATGAACAATGATATGATTTGTTTTTCTCCCTATCTCCCTTCACTTATCCATATATATCGATTTATTCTAACTTTATGATTTCAAGTGTTTATTCTCTCTTATATATATATATGTAACTATCAGTCTATTTATTCATGCATAGATTCAACCTACCTATCCTATTCCATTCATTTATAGACTCATCTCATCTCATCTCATTCATATAAAGTATACTTCAATCATACTAAATACAATTGACTATGACAGTAGTAGACATTTATTCTAAAATAAAATAAAACACTCGATTTCTTCTACATCAGAGCACCACCACCGTTGCCACCACCGCCACCGCCACCACCAACAACAGAAAAGCATTAATGTGTGTCCAGATTGTTTGAGCAGTGGTAATATCATCTATGCATATATGTATATACATATATATACATATACAGCCAAAGAATAGTCAAAAAATTGTTATTATTTACCGTTATTAGAACTGCTTTTGTTTGTGTGTGTGTGCATGCATAGGTACGTGCATGTGCGTGTGTGTGTGCATGTGCATTAGAGTGTGTGTATTATTTTCCTATTTTCTTCTTCTGCTTTTTTTCTTCTTCTTTACCTCAGGGCAAATCATTTCTCTAATGATAGTTGTTGACCTTAGAGAACCTACTTTCTATGAAAACTCTACAGCAACAACAAAAGAAGAATATGAAATATCCCTTTATTTTATATATTTATCATCAGAAAAAGGAAATTGATATGCGTTGCCATATTCCATATTGTTTGTTTGTTTGTCGTTTCATAGAGGGGGGGGGATGAAACATAATGAATTGAGATTGTTGTTGCTGTTGTTGTTTGACAGAATAAAAAATTGATTGACCTCAGATAAAAATTAAAAAAATTTTTTTTTGTTTTTAAAATTTATTTATCCTCAAAATTTGAATAGTGAGTCATTGACCTTTTTATATTGTCAAGAATAAAGATAGAAAATGATTAAATTGAAAGAAGAAGAGGGAAAAGAAAATTTTATACGGTGAAGAGAAAATGATTTTCTGAATAATGAATATGGATGTGCACTGTTGAGGAGTCTTACAATAGGACGAAACGGCCGTCCAGTGCTTCCAGGTTTTCCATGATGGTCTAGCTTCAATTGACTCATGGTCTCAACAATTGGAATAATGAATAGCATAGAGAGAGAGAGAGAGAGAAATTTCTTGTTTAACTAGGTCTGTTGTGTTGACAAACACTCAATGAAGACAATGATGGACGATGGTGGAATGTTATGGATTGATTGAAGTTGAGATGAACGATGAAAGCACCATGACCAAACCATCCAACTCAGAGAACAATACTCCATCAAAATGGAGTTTTATTCTCTGAGCTGGATGGTTTGGTTATAGAGCTTTCATCATTCTTTTGAATAACATCATCAGCAGTAACACATACTTCAGATAGACTTAAAGAAATACGAACACTTCACTTCTATGTGAAGTTTGTACTGATGATGTCGTTCAGAAGAATGATGAAAGCTCCACGACCAAACCATTCAGCCCAGAGAACAAACCTCCATCAAAATTGGTTAAAGTTAAACATTGACATTATTGGATGCTGGTCGACTCAGTGGTTTAGAGGTTGAGTGTTCGCATGCTAGACTGATAGATCATGGGTTGGAATCTCGCGAAGTGGGATCGTGAATGCGCACTGTCGAGGAGTCGTATACTAGGATGAAACAACTATCCAGTGCTCCCAGGTTTTCCATAGTGGTCTAACTTCAATTGACTTATGTTCTCAATTATTCAAATATCCATGATAGTTGTTATCATGTTTTTGTATTGTTGATAATCTTCTGTTGTGAATATATGTAGGTTGGCAGAAATGTAGTATAAGCCATCAGTGAAATGAAGATGAAACAGAATGTTTTAGTTACAAATGGTATCATCAAATCAACTGTAAATGAATACTACCCGAAAAACGTTTTCCAATTGTGAGTTCAGTAATAAAATAGTGGTGAGCAGTAGAATCCAGAATGTATGTTTCACCCTATTTGAAACATCAGAATGTGACCCCTTAATGCCCTTGTACAGCCGAGTATGGGGAAAGTCAGCTATCCCTCTCTAAATACTCTCAAATAGCCACACGCATAATACCATTGTAAGGCAAGCCCTACTCACTGACTTCAAGTGGCGGGGTTGTAGTTTACGAAGTTGAGAGGACGAAAAGAGAATGTCCGGTGCTTTAACCGGGTCGGTGGACACGGTGAGTCATCAAAGAGGAATTAGGAAACCTTGATTCAAAACCAATGGTGAACATGAGCTCCAGTATCCTGAAGAAAAAAATGGCTTATGAACCAGCTGTTGGTCACTGGTTACCATGGGACTGCATCTTCTCACGATGCTCCACTGCCTTGTGGGTCAGACCTTTAGGTCAAAGGCTGGGGATGTGGCCCCTTAAGAAAACCACCTGCTTCACTCTGGGCACCCGGACAGTATCACAGCCCTCTGTAAAAAATATTTCAATTTTTCCCTTTCCTACTGATATTAATTATTGTTCGGAGGCAACTAACAAGTCGTATCTCTTGACGATCTTACTTTGTGTATACTATAATTTCTAACATGTAGATTGATAATATGTGTTAATTTATTCATTTTAGCGAATAAACAATTATTGGATCCATTCTAATTTTGAACTGCTTGCTCCTTACCCATCTCATATATTTCCATATGAAATTTGATTTTCGATTTTACACTTCTTGGCATATGGGCGATTCAATTAGTTTGAATCGCCAAGAATTCTGAATGCTGATAACAGTCGTACAGTAAAGTGGTTACATACGATGAACGAGGCTGTAAACCAAAAATATGTAACCATAACCTGAATTAATTGCATCTACGTGACGTTTTGTTGAGAAGAAACAGAATTAGTTGTTTTATTTATTTGGGACCTGAGAAATCAGACGTAATGTGTTCTTCGGCCTTCCCTTTTTCCATTTCCCTTCAGGATTCCACGTAAGCGTCTACTTTGTCATGCAATCCAATGATTTCTGCAATGTATGTCCTGTCCACTTCCACTGTCTTTTCCTAATTTCCTCTTCAAATGGGAGCTGGTTTGTTCTCTCTCACAGTAGGCTGTCGCTGATGATATCCGGTCAACTGACATTGAGCATCTTGAGTAGACAATTGTTTAAAAATACTTGTACATTTTTGATGATTGTAGTAGTAGTTGTCTCCATACAGTTGAACTGGCTTGACATCCGTATTGAAGATTGTGACCTTGATGTTAGTTGACAGTTGTTTTGAGTTCCATATGTTCTTCAATTGTAAGAATGTTGTCCTAACCTTGCTAATCCTTATTTTCGTCTTAACTTTTACAATATTTGATTATTTGCATACTTTTTATTACGTAACAATGCCATTCTTCAGTCTAATACAATTGATGAATAATAAAATGAATGGTTAACATAGATTGATCTATTACCAATCAATCAATGTTGACAAGAACAGATGCCCATCTATCTCTACTTATAATTCTCATAGCTTAATGCAATATTAAGGCGATCTGCACAGGATACATATATGCCATTAAGAGACTGATCAATTGCAGTCCTAAACATCAATGGGGAGATTCAATCAATCAAGCTAAAAATGAATTAATTTTCGTAGATTAAAAGGAGAAAACGATGCATCAAAATTTCATAGCAGTTAACATTTTCAATAACCCTGCTTGGAGCTATTCTAGATCTACTGCCGGTTCCAAGCCCGGGTAAAGTAGGAGAGTTATATGTGTAGTTGGTAACCACATCCCTTAGAAAATGACCTAGCTAAAAAACGCTACCCAACATAAACAATTGTATTTGAGGAACTTGCTTTTTCCCTTGTGTATGTTGAGCTTTAAATGCCAATACTAATGGGTATGACATTTTTTGATGAGTTTATAATTTATAAACGACCTTTGTGTGACGTCAAATTGACCTTGAGAGTGTCTACCTACTTACTATTGGCAAAGCAGTATGCGGAACTAGCATTATGATTTACAGTTTTTTATTTAGGGTTACGAATTCGATTTATGGTTTTTCATCACGAACTAACATAAGCTAAAATGCCAAGGCGTTCGCTACAAGCCAAATGGTTGACTGAATTTCACGCCAAAATCCGAGACCTTATTATCCTAAATCTGATTGGTTAGTTCATAAATTGTAATCTCACCGTTTTCTTTATAAACCAATGAAAATGCTCCGTTCATTTTAATAGCACTAACCAATCAAATAGCAGTTTTATTAAGTTTTTGGGACATGACTCGTATTAACATCCACGATTTAGTTGTCCTGATGTTGAATTTTAGATTTGTACATATTAAAAAGAATAAAAATAAACAATCATATTGCACCTAGGAGTCCCCATACTTGGATGAAACGGTTGTCGATTTCTTCCAGGTTTTCCATAGTGGTCTAGCTTTAATCGATTCACCAGTTCAACTTTTGAAAAAAATTACTATGATATCCATAAAATCCTATTCTAACAAGAATTCGTGAACTTAAGTCCACTCGATGTTCAGAGAATTTCAGTCAAATATATTCAGTTTTTCATAACAGTCGAGATCATGAGTCAATTGAAGTTAGATCAGCATGGAAAATCTGGAAGTACTGGATGGCCGTTTCGTCATAACATGGGACTCCTCAGTAGTGCGCATCCACGATCTCACTTCGCGAGATTCGAATCCAGAACCTACCGGTCTCACGCGCGAACGTTTAACCACTAGACCAGTGAGCTGGCCCGGCATCCAATGGTGTTCATGCCTAACTTCAACTAATCTACGAAACTGAGCGACACATCCACTATTGTCTTCAATGAGTTACTATCTCACAACATATCCAGTTAAACTCCATTGATGACTGCTTCTCACTAGAACTTCAGGAAATACCTCTTTTGAAGCTAGTCACTAGTGGGCATAATTTTTATATTTAACTTAGCTACTGTGTGATTTTGCATAGAACAATAAATTGATTATCCCTATATGATTTCTTGTTCACAACTTTACAATCAATTGATGAATCCTAAAGAAGATGAAACATTCACTATATCTGATAGCTAATCTGAATATTACTTGACAAGAATTTTCTAAATTGAGACAATCAGTTTGACGTAATCATTTTAAATTTGAAAGTTGAATTTTCAATTTCAAAGAAAAATAGATTGGACAACAACTAAGAAAAAACGACATCCAGATACAATGAGATAGATAATTGAAGTTTACAAAAACAAAAAGTCATAAAACTAGGATAAATTGATTAGTTTAAAAGATATTCATATGGTATTCACTATAGAATAATACGGATTCAGAAAGTTCATTTGGCTTTTGCCAACCTACATCACCTATGGCGAAGGTGAGATATCCGTCTATCAATTAAAGGACGAGTACACTGCACGACAGTTCGTTTTGCTCTGCTTTACGGCTGCTAAACGTGGCCATAAGGAGAGTAGAAGATACTCGTAAGTTACTAGTGTTTGATCAGAAATATCTTAGAAATGTTGGTCGCATCTGCTGGGATCACCGGGTAAGTAATAGTGAGGTTAGACACAGGGTATTAAGGAATGATGTTAAATCAGTTGATGAGGTTGTAAATCTTCATCGACTGAGATGGTTGGACAACGTGTTGCGTATGCCTGAACAACGATTACCACGACGCGCAATGCTCACTAGTGTTGGGACTGGTTGGAAGGAAGTGAGGGGCGGCCAAACCAAAACGTGGCATCAGTGCTTGAAGTCACTAATTTCTAGTCTTATCCATGTTGGTAGATACAGACTACTTGGTTGGGGTCCACTCTGCTATCGCAACCAATGGTAGGAGTCTATGTGTGACATGGCTCAGAATGGAGCACAATGGCGTAGGTGTATACACTCTTTATCTTCCCTTAAACCGTGAGATTATTATTGCTTTAATTCTTTCTTTCTACCAAATAATTCTTTCTTCCTGTATTATCTCAATATACACAGTCTTATTTTGTACTACTCCCACCGAAGTGACTACTTGTATGAATTCGGTGTTCATCTTATTGTGCTAATGAGGTGTGGCAACTTGAACCGATGCATATGTGTGTCTGGTCCTACGTTGTAACTAAATGCAGACTGACTATAGAACAACTGATCAGTGGTTGAACGACTAAATACATGTTATCTTCAATTATGAAATGTTATTTCCAACCTTGGCATTGAAAACCTGGAAGCACTGGTTGGCCGTTTGGTCCTAGTATGGGACTCCTCAGTAGTGAGTATCCACCATCCTGCTAGCGGGATTCGAATCTAGGACCTATCCGTCTCTCGTGCGATCGTTTAACCTTCAGACCACTGAGCCGGCTGGTATCCAACGGTGTTAATGTTCAACTTCAACCAATCCACAAAATCTCGCGACCATCTTCCACTGTATTTGGGTAGATACCTGTCTCTATCCGACAAGGATTAACTCCACTGACCACGGCTTCTCACTGAGACTGCGAGAATTCCCTCACGAAGCCAGTCACTAGTAACCACGTGGTAATTATCAGTTTAGGGTTGTGGAAATTATTATCATGAATCGATACAATCTGGGTTCGAATCTCGCAAGGCGAGATCGTGGATGAGCACTTCTGGGGAGTCCCACAATAGGACGAAACGGCCATCCATTGCTTCTAGGTGACCTAACATCAATCGATTCATGATCTCAACCAAAAAGTTAATAATTTTCACAACACTATACTGATAAATATTATCTAAGAAGACAGTAATTATCACTATAATTATGCTATTCAACTAAGCGAAAATGGTAACAAAATCACCAGTTCCTATTTGATATGAATTTACATGAAACTGATGACTTTCAAATGGACACTTCTGATACTAATTATCATATGCCCACTAGTGACTAGCTTCAAAAGAGGTATTTCCTGAAGTTCTAGTGAGAAGCAGTCATCAATGGAGTTTAACTGGATATGTTGTGAGATAGTAACTCATTGAAGACAATAGTGGATGTGTCGCTCAGTTTCGTAGATTAGTTGAAGTTAGGCATGAACACCATTGGATGCCGGGCCGGCTCACTGGTCTAGTGATTAAGCGTTCGCGTGTGAGGTTCTGCGAGGTAGAATCGTGGATGTTCACTGTTACTGAGGGGTCCCACAATAGGACGAAACGGCCATCCAGTACTTCCAGATTTTCCATAATGATCTAACTCTAATTGACTCAATTGATTTCAACTATATATACACATAAATTAATCAATATTACATTATTATTCCATTTTAGGTACCTGTATATAAAGATATGAAATAACCAATTACAGTCTAGATAATATTAATCGTTAACAGTCCACACAGCAACAACAACAACAACAACAAGAGAAATCTATATTTATTTCTACATATACTCTCTCTCTCTCTCTCCGTTTCTATCTCTATATCTCTTACTGTCTATAGGAAGTAAGGTAACCTGCTCACAAATCAGACAATCTTGAACAAATATTTCTATATGTTAAAAACAAGAAGAAAAAGAAAAGAGAAAAAAATAGATTATAGAAATATTGTTTTAACGCATGAATAAGTTAGTTAACTAGTTATAGTAGAATATTCAAATCGATATATACGTTGTAAAATCTCTATCTATCTATCTACATATATATAAGGCTAGTGATTGAGTATGTTTATTGGGTGTATCCATGTATGTATAGATGTATGAGCTTATAGGGGAAATAAACGGATAAACAGTGAAATACTTCTCTGACGTTTTGCATTTACCATTCACACATATATTTTTTTTTTCACTCATTTAATAATAATAAAAAACAACAACAACAACAAAAATGAATTATGTTTTATACTGTATGTCATAGTATTGTAATAGTTGGCAATAATTATGCCAAAATTATAGAATTCCCCACCTCACCCCACCCCACCCCACCCCACCTCACCTCACCTCACCCCATTCCATCTTAACCCGGTAACACATACAGTGTAATTAGATTGAGTCAATTACAGTTTCCTTTTTTTCATTATAAATAAGTGCACAGGTGTATGCAATTAGATAAGTATGCGTAGACATGTGTGTGCGTGCATGTGCGTGTGAATGTGTGCCTGCGTGTATATATATATATATATGTGCGTGCGTGCGTGCGTATTCTTAATTCCTTTTTAAATATTTGATTGGTAAATTAAAACATTTCATTTGTAACGATGGTTATTAGTTGTTACGTTTTTTTAAAAATTGTAGCAATATAGTACTTAAAAACGTGAAAAAACCCATTTTTTTCTCATTTAAATATCAATACATTTAATCAGTGATTTATACACAATCATCATACCATAAGATTAAACGTGTTTATTAAGTGATAGTTGTGATTGTAAATGTTTACATGAAACTATTTCATACTTGGAAGGATAGTATCATCAATGCAACTTCCTTTGCGTGTGTGTGTGTGTGTGTGGTTGGAGTATAACAAAAGCTCCTCCCCTGAAGCTAGTCTTTATTGTCCAACTTGAATTTAAATGTGTTTCATTGATTCCAACCATCTTCAAGTTGTATCTTTTCATTTCTGCAATAATTTGGATGACTTGCCCGGTCTCTCACATTGTATAAATGTTTCATGTACCTAAATTAATGGTTATTCTGGTTGTTAGAAAGGGAATCAGCCTCTTGAATTTCGAAGGAACTCGGCTTTCATCATGAGATGTCATAACTCATCTAAATGAAGACCTTCTGATTCCCAGGGCAGAGTTTAAAAAGTTCGAATAATTTTTTCTGGTTAGCGTTTTTTTAGTGAGTTAGTTTTCTACAGGATGGGGTCGCTAACCCCATGCCCAACTCTCTTCCTTTATCCGGGCTTGGGACCGGCAGTAGCCCCCGAAGGGATTTCAGGCGGAGTTCTAACTTCTAGGGTGGAGTTTAAATGGTTTGGATTATTTTCTCCGGTTTGTGTTTTTTAGCGAGTTAGTTTTCTATGAGATGGGGTCGTTAACTCCATGCTCAACCCTCCTCCTTTGTCGGGGCTTGGAACCGGCAGTAGCGCTAGATAGACTCCAGGCGAAGTTATGCTCGGAAGAAAGACAGATATATTTGAATTATTTCTGAATAGATGACAATTCCTTAATATTGAAGTAATATGTGAACGTATTGGACATTTATAAACTGTAATCGGGTTAACACTTTATTTGAGTGTTTCAATGTGACATTTACAGAGGGTTGGGGTGAGAAATGGGTGGTCTGCTTGAACATCTCGGCTTCTATACAAGTTGCAAAAGAAAGCTTATTCAGAGACATCGTGGTTGCTGGCGTTATGAAGCAAAAAGAATATCGATTTACTGGACTATTAACTTCTAACTGGCAATCACTAAATATTTATCTTCAGAATCAACCAAGAAGTAAGAAACGGAAATTTGTTGAAATACTTTATGCTGAGACTTCCATTGTTGTACCCAAAAAATAAAATATTGAATTGTAATCATAACTTTTGAATTATGAGTGTACTACTTATAATATTAAATAGTAGTTTAAATAATTATGATAAATTAATTCGTTTGGAATTTGCAGGGATTGATGTCATCGATTAAGATATTTTTTTTCTGAAACCACTGGTGAATTGTATTTAAAGAAGATACGCTTATAGAATAACCTGAAGGTCTTTTGTTGACAATGTGAAAAGATCATGGCTTTATATTATTGAGATGTTGTTACGGATTCTCAAATCAAAACTAGCCCGTGACGAGAACCAATGTTGAAGCAAATTTGACTTCGAAAACCAGTTAAGCAAATCATTACCATCTGTATATGTTTGAATGGTTATCAAATGTATTCCTGAAATCTTACTGAATGGGTAATTTACTCACTAAGACAGACAAATGATATAGCTATATATGAGGAATAAAGTAAAGCTAGGAATAAGGATTGATGAATTGTTATCGTTCTGCCGATGAATAGTTAATTAGAGTATTTCCCAGATAAATCAACATGATCTACTTAATTATTGTTAGCGAGACATAGACTGGATTAAAGCATGTTCAGTGCACGATTGCTTTGGTGCATGCTGATTGGCTAATTCTTACCCAATCAGCATTAGTCAACGCTTAGTGAACACTCTAGAATCTTATCATGTAAAAACTATAAATATACTAACGTTTTACCTATTGTGCTTCTTACTTCCATCTAACCTTGTTATTTGGAATATAATCTCTTTTCCTATTCAATCGTGTTCTGATTTGGGGACTTGTCGAGTGATTTTGTGTCCAAGAATACTAAACAATAGGAATAGCTGGGTTATGACCGTAAGAAAGAGATTATAACAATTATCAACCAGCACCTCATTGCAAATTTGCATATCTGACTTTAAACTACACATTTTACTTGAAGGCTGGTGTTATCACTTTTATCATTAAGTTAAAGATATATTTTTAGTAATCAGGGCTTGAATATAACAGAATTGAGCTATCCAGTAGGTTAATTCAACGGTTTATTCTCTGAGCTCTTCACAGAAGCTTTGGCCAGTGGATTTCAATAATATTAGACCAATAGGATTAGAAAATGGTTAGACGATATCCCTAAATGACGTAAGTCGCAAATAAATCAATGATGTAATAGTTATCAGTGTTTACATGAAACTTGAATGTTCTGAGTTGAATTTTAAATGGGATCATGGATTTGCACTTCTAATGAGCCTTATACTAGGATAAAATGACTCTCTATTGTTTCCTGATTTTCAGAGGTTCTCTGAGTAAGGTCATTTTTTTCAATTTCCACATTCTATATTAGCTTAGCGACAAACAGATTTGATAACAAATGATAATAGTGCAACTTTACTGATTTACATAGAAAACACAAAGTTTTCTTCAACGAAATTACCACTTCATCATTGCTAAGGACGTGTCAAGTGTAGAACATTCAGTAATGATGGAAAAAAATAACAACATACCAGAAATGACCCCTCTAATTAGTTCTACAATAGAAACTGTTCCAAAATATCTACAATTATGTTGCTAAGACAACGAAAACATAACCATTATTACTGACTACGATACATTTAGATGATTTGTGGACTTTATCTCCAGCCCAAATGATTGAACTTATTATCCTGAGTATATATATATATATTGTTTGTGTATATAAATACAATTTTAGTTGTTGTTGTTGTTGATTAATCTATCATTTTTAGTAGAAGAGGTTCACCCCTTTTATTCTATCCTCTTTCATATAGTGATTGGATATGATTGGATAAGTCAAATAGTCAGACAATTTATGCTTACCTTGAAATGTTCAAACAGTTAAGATTATTATTCTGATAAAAGTCTAGACATTCATCGTGTGACTTTCAATTTCCTTTTTTCTAGTTATCTCAGACAGATTTTTGTTCTAGTAAGAAGCAGTGATCGATAGAGTTCAACCGTGTCTATTATGAGGTGGTAACTTGTTGAAGACAATGGTGAATGGTGGAGCAGTTTCGTGGATAAGTTGAAGTTGGACATCAACACCGTTGGATACCGGTCAGCTGAGTAGTCTAGAAGTTAAACGTTCACACGCGAGACCGAAGGTCCTAGGTCCGGATCCTCTGTGCAAGATCGTGGATGTGCACTGCTGAGGAATCCTACACTACGGCCGTTCGACTCCAAATACAATAGCTTCATTTGTGTTCACCTAGTTGTACTTGATTTAGATTGATTAGTCTCTAGGATTCCTAGTTTGTAAAAGAATTCAAATACTTCTAATCATCACAAATATGCTGAATGACTCATAATCAGATGACTGTGCTCGATTATCTGATTGGTTGGAATTGAAATTATCAGTCCATAAGAGTTATTTCAAACTGATGAATCATCCTTATTACTCATAATCAAAGAATTTTTAATAGTTGAAGGTAGATCATTAAGGAAAACCCAGAATCACTGGATGGCCATTTCGTCCTAGTATGCGACTACTCAGCAGTATGCACCCACGATACTGCACATAGGACCCGAACCCAGGACCTTCGGTCTCGCGTACGAACCTTTAATCTCTAGACCACTGGGCTGTCTGGCATCCAACGGTGTTAATGCCTAACATAAACTAATCCAAGAAATTGATCGACACATCCACCATTATCTTCAGTGATCTACTGTTTCACAACAGATACGGTTGAAATCCACTGGTCATGGCTTCTCACCGGAACTTTAGGAAATACAGTCACTCAATGCTTTCAGGTTTCCAATGGTGGTCTAGCATTAATTGACTCATGAATTCAACCAATAAATTACTTCAATCTCCATAAACCTCCCTTCTGATAATAAAAGAATTCTGTTTATGACTGATTGAACTTTATTTTGAAATATTTGATACAAGCATTATGATTAGTCAGTAGATTAACACATGTATGAAGAAAAAAATATAAATAGGAAAGCAAAAACAACTGATCAAAATTTATTCATTTGGCTTATACATTGCTAAGTGTATTTAACTGAGCATTCTGTACTGGTTTTATATTTGTCAGGGCTTAGTAACCAGATATTTATTTATTTATTCAAACATATAAATATTGGTATAAAGAGGTATGGAATGCATATGTGCCACATAAGTCACTTGGTTTGTGTGTGGTCTGTGATACTGCCCGGGTACCTAGATCGGAGAAGGTGATTTTCTTAGGGGGCCACACCCAGAGACTTCGGTCGTGGAGCACCGTGAAGAGATGCAGTCCCATGGTAGTCGGTGATCAATGATTGGTTTATACGCCATTTGTTCATTCAGGATCCTGGAGTCCATGTTCACCATTGATTTGGAATCAGGGTTTTCCAATTTTCCTAGGTGGACTCTCCGTATCCACTAACCCGGTTAAAGCACCGGCATTCGCTTTTTGTCCTCTCGATTTCGTAAACGACACCGCTGAGGTGAGAAGTCAGTGAGTAGGACTTCCCTGACAGTGGTTGTATGTACGTGGCCATGTGCGAGCATTTCGAGAGGGAGAGCGGACTCTTCCCACCCTCGACGAGGAATCGAACCAAATGTGTCGACGATCTTGATGTTACTTTTTCTCTACCAATAACTAATCACTGAATGACCCAGTTCAGTAGTCAAATATGTTATTGTTGAGTTAATTACGAAATAATTTACCTTTATATTATTATATACAATAATACATCAGAACAGTTTTCGTTACAAATTGACATTAACCAGGCAACTTTTGGAACACGTAGAGAATTAGAAAATTATTTCTCTACATTGCTTACCTTACTTACTTAAGCTTGTTACCCATCGCAGTGGAGTATAGGCCACCCATCAGCATTCTCTATTCAATCCTATCATGGGCAATCCTTTCCGACTGGTTCTAGTTGTTATTCGACCTTCTATTTCCTGACGTAATGTGTTCTTTGGCCTCTCTCTTTTCTGCTTCCTTTCAGGGTTCTAAGTTAGGGGTTGTTTCGTGATGCAGTTTGATTATTTGAGTAATGTATATCCTATCCATTTCCAATGTCTTTTCCTAATTTTCTCTTCATCTGTATGTTGGTTTGTTCTCTCACACAGTAGGCTATTTCTTATTGTAATCGACCAATGGATATGGAGTATCTTGTGTAGACAACTATTTACATTGTTTGCCTACAACTGAATATTCATCTGAACCTTAGGAGATTCATTTAAGACCAATATACGACACTATCTATAAATGTATATTGGTGATTGAAATGAAAAAATGTAGAAAAGAAAAGAAAGTGGAGAAAATGGCAAGTGAACACATGATTAGAGAATTTTTTTAATACGTTGTTTCTCATAGAAAATGTTCAGGTGTAGTTCACATCATAAAAATGTAACGGTAAAAAGAAGAACATGCACGTACACACACACATATATATATACATACAAATGAATGGATCTATACGCTCATAATGAGTACTATAATGTAAAAGTTAGGTTTAAGATAGATTGGTTGTTTGTTGTTTTTGATAGTGGGATATATGTATATATAACATACTATAACATACTACTAAATGAAGTCAAACTTCGCCTGTCTCTTCTAGAGTTACTGCCGGTTCCAATACCCGGGTAAAGGAAAGGGTTGGGCATGGGGTTAGTGACCCCGCCCCATAGAAAACTAACTCACTAAAAAAACACTAACCAGAAAAAATAATTCAAACCATTTAAACTCTGTCCTGAGAGTAAGAAGGTCTAAATGAAGACAGTTGAGTAAATGCATGCATCAATAATTGTGAATAATGTAGATGAGGACGGATACTTCTTAAATCAATGGATAATTTAAAGTTAATTCCAATTCGATATTTGATCAGATTAAAAAAGATCTACCTTTATGGTGTATATATTACTACAGTATTCTAGTAATGTTCTCAATGGATTGTAAAACGTTTTGAAATTTGAAAGTTTGCGATTCTAAATTTTAATAGGAATTTATATTTCCTATCACTTTAACAGTTTCGGGGAGTTTGGATTGAAATTCACGTCGGGCTCACCAATGAAGATGCCGTAGGTATTTGGAGTTTGACAACGCTTTAACCAGTAACACTTATGAATCGTACCCATCCAGTGAAATCAAAAGTCAGAAGCGAGGAGGTTCGAATATATATTTGATAAGCTATCAATATATCGAGAATCAACTGATCTAAACTGGCTAGCGATTGCAGTGGAAGTTGTGCCCGGCGTTCCAACTCATGATCTGGTGCGGATGCATGACTGAGCGCCTTCAACTAGGTGAGTCCATTAAAACTAATGCGATCAGCATCCAATGTCGAGGAGTTGCAGAGCTATTTGTTTTAGGGATTTATTTACCGCCACAGATATGTACAAGAAAACATATTCAGCGTACTTTCTGTACGATAATCAAATTTGTTCACTTTACATACAATCTTATTGCACTTAATTCATACAGCTATGTGCATCCCAATTATTTTTGGTTTAGACAATATTATTATTACTTCGTCATTTACAAATTTGGTACTTTAATAGTTTTTTCTAGTAATTTTACAGTTGAATTCACGAGTCGATCTAAGGTACATCACCAGTGAATACATGAGAGCACTGGATAACTGTTTCGTTCTAGCATGGAACTCCTCAGCAGCGCGCATTCACGGTCTCCCACGCCGGTTTTGAACCCAGAACGCCAAGCCTCCAGGTCGCTAGGCTAGATTGGCACTGTTTGATGGTTCCCCGATCATGATGGGCTTTACTTCAGATTCTAGTCATAGCCATATTGGATTCGACGTACTCGATTGTCTAAATATATGTTAGTTTATTTGCCTGATTGCCTGTAGATAGACTATAGTTCATTAATTAGTACGACTACTTTTTCCGCTTCACTGAAAATTAGTTTACTTATCTCTTCATTTTCTACATGTTGTATTAGAGATTCGGTCGTACAAGTTCTTTAGAATATTTTTTGGTTGTACAAAACCCATTTTGTTAAGATATTATATATACATCCCATATTTGTGTTTAGATAGTACCGTGAATATCGCCATACAAATATGTCTGGTTATCTTTTGATGCAGCCATAAGTTATCAACCTAAACTTCAATACTGTTCAGGAAGTGTAGATGGTCGGTCAACCTTCAAATTATTGTTTTATATAATCTGTTTCCAGATTGACGGTTTTGCAATTTTTGTCGCTTCAAACGTATGGAAAGGGTACCGAGTTTAATAATAATTGGTACATCATGGCCTAAAGTGTGAACATGACTGGTGGCAGGGCGATGTTCTGTATCTTTGTACTATTCCGTAATCTTCTGTAATGTGCGTCCTATCCGCTTCCACCGTCTTTTCCTAATCTCCCTTCAGCTGGAAGTTGGATTTTTCTTTTCCACAGTAGGTTGTCGCTGCTGATATCCGGTCAACCGAAATTAAGTATCTTCAGTAAACAATTGTTTATAAATACTTGTGCTTCCTAGATGATGGTTGTGGTAGTTCTCGAAGTTTCATCTCCATACAGTAGGAATAACGGTGTTTACCTTTGTATTAAAAATTGTAACTTTGATATTAGTTGACAGTTGTTTTGAGTTCCATGTGTTGTTCAACTGTAGGAATGAGGACTTTACTTTGAGGATCCTTACCCTGACGTTTGCATCAGATCCTCCTTGTTCATCGATGCTGTTGCCCAGGTACGTCAAAGTTTCCACTTCTCGTAGAGTTTCTCCATGATGTGTGATTAGATTAGTGTTTTCTAATTTGTATTTGAGGATCTTGTTTTTGGATATTTTGACGCCTACTGCTGAAGAGGTTTCTGGCACACTGGTTGTCTTCATCTGCAATTTTTCGTGTTTATAGAATTGAAGGATCAGGTCATCTGTCATGTCCAGATCGTCTAGTTACATCCAGACTGTGAGCTGTATTCCGTGCTTCTTTTGAGATATGGAGGTATTCATAATCCAACCAACCACCAGAAGAAAGAAAAAGGGTGAGAGTAATTAGTCTTGTCTGTTACCAGTCTTCGCTTTGAATGCATCTGTCAGCTATCCTCTATGAACTACTTTTCAGTGATGATTGTCGTAAGAATCTTTTCAGAAACGCTGTAAAATCGAGTAGGGTTTGATAAGGTTCTCTTATCCATGATGTCAAATGCTTTTCCATAGCCACAGAGGTTGGTTTTTGATGATGAGTTCCACTCGACTGATTACCCAAAAATCGTTTGTCCGGTTGCGATTTGGTGGACACATGATCGATCCTTACTCAATTGATTTTGTTGCTCTATAATTTGAACCTCTACTGAACTTCTCATTCGGTTCAACAGAACAGTGTAGGGAACTTTTCCTGGCATTGATAGTAGCTTGAAGTCTCAGTGTATTTCATAATTACCAAGATCTCCTTCCTTTGATATTTTGATAACGTATCGTCCTTTCCAGTCTATCGACACTTTTTCTTCTTTCTATACCATTCTGAGTATAACATGTAGCATCTTTGCAGTTACATCCCTGTCTAACCTCAGAGTTTCAGCTGATATGTTTTCAGGTCATGCTGCCTTTCCACTCTTGATCTGTCTGGTGGCCATCCTAATTTCTTCCATTGTTCGTGAAGTATCATTTAATGAGTGGTCTGTATGTTCTCCTTGGTTGCCCAGAAGGTTCGGCGGTGCTGGTCAGTTTAGGGGTTCTCCGAAATTTTGTACTCACCTGCTCCACTGTTCTTGAATCTCAGTGATCTGTTTGCCTTTCTTTTGTTTGGCCGGTCGATCTGGACTACCATATATTATTTAACAGCTGAAATCTTAATATTATGTTTGAACGCAGAACAAACGAACCAAAGTTTATTCGACTAAGTCAAACTACACTTTTTTCTGTTGCGTTTTTTTGAAAAACTCGTATAAAATTATATCAAAACACAACCTCTGTGTCCAATTGAAACGGTTTCTGTTTAGGAAAGAAGTGAAACTATATCAAAATTACACCATGCCTCGAACGGTACAGCCTGTACTGTGAAGCTGAGGGTTTATATTACACGAACTAACATGCTAAGCAGCAAGAGGAATGGTTAATAAGTAATATTTCGATACCTGAGAATCAATAAAAATATTCCGAACGATCAGATGTCTATTTGCATAGATTCCAGTAACCTTTCTAAGAAGACAGTCATAGGTTAACAATCATACACCGAAACATACCGTGACCTTGGGTCAAGTCAAACATGACCATGTTGTCAGTGGTCCGACAAAATGCAACAGCAGAACTAAGCGATAAAATGTAAGTCTTCAATCAGGGGTGTTAAAGGCATATAGATTGGACTCAGACACGTTCCATGAAAGATTGTGTTAGGACACGCTGATTGGCTATTTTTCATCCAGTCAGAGCTAGTAGACACCTATAAAAGACTCTAGAACCTTCTTATGTAAAACTGTTAAATCTAACGGCGTTTTTATTGTGATTTCGACTTTCATTCAACCTTTTTATTAGGAATATAACTAAATTCCTGTTCAGCTATGTTCAGATTTAGGGACTTGTGCAGTGAAGCGGTGTACAAGTATACTAAGTAATAGGAGCAGCTGATTCTCAATGATAGAAATTACAACAGATTTTAAAGTGTGGTCGATAAACGAACTCATCAATGATAAAGTGAAACGCTCACCACCACATTAACTTTCTTTGACCTTGCATGATTATGTCTTGTTTATTCACCAATCACAATTTTATGTTCACTATTAAACAATATTTGCCTTGTTGACTCGTTTTTCCTATCCTCTAGTTACTGTTTGGTGTGTTATTTATGTCTCTGTTTTTCCTTGTGTTGATAGACTGTATTGTTTATTTTGTATACTAGTAGTGTTGGTTTATGTTTTAGAAACAGATAAATTTTATCAAACCAAATAGCTTACTTGGTCTAATTTTGGCCAATTCAAGACTCTGTGTTCGACGGTCTAGAGAATAGCTTAGAGTTACACCTGTAGGAAACTGCTTCCTACAAATTTTCGAACAGTATCTCATCAAAAAATTCGTACATTGAGTACCTTCAAGTGTCTACAGAGTATCGTAAAACTGATCATATCCTCGAATTCTCTCCCGACTATTCAGAAACCCATAGTGATGACCAGCTCAGAGGAAATACCTACCAAATGAATCCCCTGTTAGAGTTAGAATTAGCTAAAGTTTGTTGAGCTCAGACAGAAAGAGAAATTGAGTTAGAACTGTCACGTCAAAAGGAAAGAGAACGTCATTATCAAGTCGTGGTTGACAAGGTGATGACATATGAGTGCGCATCTGCCTTACATGCAGTTGGTGTTCCTCCTGGAAAGGACTGGATAACAATGATATCTAAAGCTTTAGATCTACCAAAGAAAGAGATCATAAGATTTGATAGAAACCCATGAACTATTGGAGTTTTATAAGGAGTTTTGAAGACTGTTTTGATGAGAGCGCTGGATTCGGATTTAGGTTAAACTATTTGATTGAGTATTGTGATGGCGGATTCAAAGCTAATGTTGTTCATTGCGCATTGATTGAACTGGAAGAAGGCTATCGTCAAGCGTTGGAGCTTCTCGAGGAAACATTCGGTCAGAAGCACGTAGTGGCCCATGCATTTATTGATAGGATGCAGAACATCCCTGCTATTAAGGGGATTAATCCAGATTATTTAATGAAGCTATCTTGTGAGATGCATGTTTGTGAGCTAACGCTCACTCAGATGAACTATGTATCCGATCTAAATTCTACAAAGACTATGGAATGAATGTTTTTAAAACTCCCACTACATTTATAAAGAGAATAGGTTACTGTCTCATGTAGAATTCTTAAAAGAGGTAGAGAGCCTTCATTCAAGGACCTTTGCGAATTTGTGAAGGAGCAGTCAGATATTGCTTATACTATATATGGATTACTTGTCATCAGTGATCCTTCTAATCGCAACCAAAGACAATCTGTTGCTGTCACTATAAGAAACCTTGATTCAGAGTATGAAGCGAAAGTGCGGTTCGCTAACACGAGTGAGTCTGATGTCGCTCCACATATAAGACCAAGGACTCTTTGGTTGTCATGTTTATTATGTGCTGGAAATCACCCCTTAGACCAATGTGAAAGGTCTAAAAATAAGGATGTTAATGAAAGGATAGAATTTGTATCAAAGAGGAAGTTTTGTAATGTCCGTCTGAAGGCGAACCACATAGCAAGAAACTGTCGAGCACCGAGGTCATGTGCTGTTGAAGGGTGTGGCTGGAGACACCACACCCTGTTACACAAGAAGCGGGAAAAGCAGAGAGATTGTAATATTAATGCCCACAATAATACTCGACGCTGTACGGAGGAAAGTGTTAAGCGTGAACAGAAACAAGTAGCATTTACAATAGTGCCTGTATTGGTAAAAAGTGGAGAAAAAGCAGTACAGACTTGAGCTTTCCTAGAAAGTGGCTCAGACGCGTCGCTTATTACAGAAGATCTAGCCAGAAGGTTGCGTTTAGAATGAAGGTTCAAGACGATTTTATTGAAGACGCCGAGTAACCAGTCCACATTTCATTGTAAAGAGGTCCAGCGAGAAGCTTCCTTCGTAGATTTGTCTTCATCATCTAGAATCCCAAATGTATGGATAATTGAGAAATTACCTACGTTGCGTAGGATGGTACCAACGACATCTCAGATGGCATCATGGTCTCATTTGCGTGGTGTGACCTTCCCAAGAGTTGGCAATGAGGATGTCAAAGTACTGATAGGGTGCAATGTACCTGAGGCACATGAGATAAAGGAGACAGGAGCGGGAAAGTCTAACGAACCATCCGCTATGAAAACTCTTTTAGGGTGGACGTTGTATAGACCATACAGTGAGATCACGAGAAATATGGGTATCATAAATTACTTGTAGTCTAAAGATGAACTAGAAACTAGATGAGATCAGTTATGTAAGATGGACTTGGAAGAAGACTCAATTCACCGTGTGCCCATGTCAATCGTAAATCGTAGAGCCTTTGATGCTATGTCCAAATCCATACAGTGAGTGAACAGGAATTACCAAGCAGCTTTGCCCTGGCGCCGCCAACAGGGCCCACTTAATAACAGAAAACTAGCGATGAGTAGATTAAATTCTTTTAGGAGCCGGCTCATCCGTGACCAAAGGTTGCATAAGGAATATGTTAATGTGATGGAACAGTATATTGGACGTTCCTACGCTGAAGTGTTACACAGAGCTCAACTAGGTGTCGGTTTTGGTATTTGCCGCACCACCCTGTCTTCCATTCAAAATACCTAATAAACTAAGGAACGTATTCGAATGTGCAGCCCAATCCGCCTGGACCTCCATGAATAAAAGCTTATATTCTGGTCGAGATTTAGTAAACAATCTGGTAGATGTGTTCACCAGATTTCGGCGACGACCAATGGGCCCCACGGCAGATATTGAAGTTATGGTTCACCAAGCAATTGCAGTGACCTACTTTTTCAAGAGAACGCGATTGGTGTTATGGAGACAATCATTAAAACCATTTGTACCACGGGTTGTTTTACGGACTTGTTTGTTTAACTGTACCAAAACGCATACATTCCTCCGTTGATTGTGACCTTGCAAGAATTCGGCTACGCTCAGTAATCACACTTGTAACATGGCACGATCTTGATATTCTTTCGATACCACGAGATCGCCGACAAATACATTTTGACTACAGCCATCAACTGCCTTCTGATATTTGGCCTAAAGGATATCTCACCGGCTAACTGGCACGCAGTCTTCCTGTAGTGGTGATCATAGTCAACCGCGACTCAATGCCGCACAACATGATTGTCCCGCTACAGGCTTGCGACGCCCCGAAATTTTTATTATGGCCACAGGGTGACATAAGAAACGAACCAGAAATCAATAGGATGAAAGTACATTTGTTCGGTGCGACCTCCACACCAAGTTGCGGAACGTTTGCTCTAGAAACAACTATCTTAAGTAACGCGGCTAGGTTTCTTGAATGCAATATACAGACAGCGAAGGAACAGTCCTACGTTGACGGTTTATTAACAAGTGTTGATACGTTAGAAGAAGCTAAACTGGTATGTTCGCAGCTGAAAGACATGTTAAATTTAATGGATTTTAATCTGACCAAGTAGGCCAGTAACAATGTTAAACTGATGAAGTTTATTTCAGAGGAAGACCGTATGGAAAGAAATGTAGACATGTGTTTATCTATGGAAAGAAATGAAAGAAGTCTAGGAATAGGGTAAAATGTTCGAACGGATAAGATCTTCCTAAGGGTGTGCGAATTCCATGCGACTCCTACAAGGAGAACCATTTTGTCGTTTTTGGCTTCTGTAATTGACCCCATTGGGATTATAGCCCCAGTTGTTCTACCAGCTAAATTAATTTTGCAAGATACTTGTCGGCAAAATCTGGCATGAGACTCAGAGCTTCCTACGGCGTGTTTTATGAGATGAGACTGTTGGCTCAGAGATATGCAGCGTCTAAGTGGAGTGTTGCTCCTCAGATATCTCATATTAGAATCGTACAAACCACTAGCTACTCAAATTCATTGTTTCGCCAATGTCTCAGAATCTGCATATGGTGTTGTGGCGTATGCTCGTTTTGAAGATGTCTCCCTTCAAGTTCATTGTTACTTTCTATAAGCTAAGTCCAAGTTTACTAAGCCAAGAACTAAAGCATTGTTTGCTAATAAACACAAATCAACTCTAAGAAAGCCTAAGGAAAAGAAGTTCACCAAGCCGAAAGCCAAGACACCGAGAAAGCCAAAGGCCACTGTAATAAAGAAGTCAGTAATTGAGACTCTGAAGAAGCAAGCAGCACATATTCGACGTGTTATCGTAGATGGTAGTGAGAAAGGTACCTTTGTACGTGTTGTGAAAAAGAGCAAAGGTGCATCTGGTAGCTTTAAAGGAGCCAGTGCTAGTATTAAGCAGATTGTGTAATTTGAACCAGAATAAGATAGGAAAGGCCCTTTTAGAAAGAAGTAGAGTTGTTGAAAAACGTTACGGCTGTTTATCCACCTGCTTATCTATTAAAGCTTTTCACATTAAAATGGTTTACTCTTTAGACACAGATTGATTTTTATGCGCATTACCAAGATTTATTGCCGTAAGAGGATGTTCGAGGTGTATTTTTAGACATAACGGTTCAAATTTCCGAGGTGCAGATGCTTGTTTGAGACAGATTATATGCTCTTGGAATACAAACAAAATAGAAGACCACTTCAATGAACGAGGATGTGAGTAACGTCTCAACCTACCTAAGGCAATTCTTCGATATGATGTGTGGTAAGAATTCTAAGCGTGCTTTTATTCCAAAACGTGTTTACCAATGAAGCTCTGCAAACGTTCTTGACCGAGGCAGAACGGATACTAAATAACAGACCTCTAGTTAAAATGGCGGACGATTCTGACACCCTAGAGGCTCTTACTCCGAATACGTTGTTGTTGATTTACAAAGGATTATCATTCGACGATGTTTTTGTGGATAAGACGTTATTATACAATAAAAGATGGAAAGGAGCACAAAATTTAACTACTGCATTTTGAAATAGATGGATAAGAGAACATATACCGACTCTCCAAACGAGAGATAAATGGTTGAACGTACACAAGAATTTACAACCGGGTGACCTAGTTCTCGTTAGTAACGTTGAGACGAGTAGAAGTCTATGGTCTAACGTCACTGTCAAACAAGTAAGCTATGGCCCTAATGGACGAGTTCGTACAGCGAAGTTGAGAACTGCAAACGAAAAAATCTTTCGGGACGTGCAAGGTCTATGCCTACTGGAAGAATGAGGCTATCTGACGGCGACGACGACCCAGGACAGTGGACGTGATGCTCGTTTCTGGTGTAGTCTAAAGTGTGATCAATAAACGAACTCATCAATGATAAAGTGAAACGCTCACCACCACATTAACTTTCTTTGACCTTGCATGATTATGTCTTGTTTATTCACCAATCACAATTTTATGTTCACTATTAAACAATATTTGCCTTGTTGACTCGTTTTTCCTATCCTCTAGTTACTGTTTGGTGTGTTATTTATGTCTCTGTTTTTCCTTGTGTTGATAGACTGTATTGTTTATTTTGTATACTAGTAGTGTTGGTTTATGTTTTAGAAACAGATAAATTTTATCAAACCAAATAGCTTACTTGGTCTAATTTTGGCCAATTCAAGACTCTGTGTTCGACGGTCTAGAGAATAGCTTAGAGTTACACCTGTAGGAAATTGCTTCCCAGACTGGGAAGACTGAAGCACACCAAGTGCAGTTAAAAGAGACCTGGACAATGTTTATAATACAAGACAGGAGAGGAAACAAATAGATAACTGTAATGTTCAATTAAGTATGTTGGAGGAATTTTTATCTCTCTTTTCTGTTACATACTACAGCTAGTTTCCTTGTAGTACCATGTGGTCTGTAGCGGAAAGAGAACGCTGAAGATCCCTCCACAGAATTTTGTTGAATAGTACTGTCACTTACTTATTCCTTATCCCCGTCGTGTATTTTAACCTTTGTTCAAACCTCTTTTGACCACACTTTATTTTCTTCAGTTTTTCTCGTCTGAGCTTTTATTATGTGATTTTGATTAAAGACTTACCTTTGTTACCTAATTTTCTGTTGCATGTTGCCGGACTATTAACAGTAGGGTCGTGTTTGACTAAAATCATGGTCACGGCGTGGTTCAGTGTATGAATGTTAACATTGGGAAGATTGCTGGAATCCCTGTAGATAGATATCTAATCCCATCTTCTTGGGAATATTTTTATTGATTCTCAGGTATTGAACTCTTTTGTATTAACTGTTTCTTTTGTTGTTTGGCAGCCTACTTTGTTCTAGAGAAACTTTTGACTGTATAGCACAGGCTTTACCGTTTGAGGTATTTTGTATTTTTGATATAATTTGCTCTATTTACTAAGTTAGAATCGTTTAAATTGGGCACAGAGTTTTTGTTTTGATATGACCACTGATCAGAAGGGAACCAAAGAAGCTACGTACAAAAGATTGGTCATTTCAACCTCCATTTCTTTCATCTAGTAGGAATCACTAAAAACATTTTATGAACAGAAACTGTTTACTATCCGTTGAGATGCCTCCCAGGACATACAATGTAACCTCCAGAGGCCAGAAGGGAGCCGAAGATATTCCCGCCAATCAGACTCTGAAAGTACGTTTCGGAATGTTACCATAGCATGCGATGACTGGATAACTGTATCGAATCCTGCCTGCTAATTGGTTGGATTATAATGATGATATCTATACTAAGAATTATAAATAACTACATTTTCAATACGTTTTTTGACACTTGCTGAATAATCGCTTCTCCCGTATTCTTTCTTCTGATTTTCAACTGAGTTTTCCACACATTTTTAGGCTGATAGCTGTATGTAGGATTTAATTTATCTTACAGATATACCACTAGAACTGTAGACGCCATATTAGCGACCGAGAGTCTGTGGCGGATCTCAACAAAAGAGCCTATTCAAAATATAACAGTATGCAAGGTTATCAAAAATATACCAAAACGAGTAAACACCCTAGGTGTCTGTCTATAAGTAAAGCAAAAGTTAACAAATTACAGTTACAATATAAATGGTGTATTAAACAACAAGACGCTAACAGCTGTTATAAAATGAATGTTACTTATAAATTGCTCTCTGAGATAACAAACACAAATGAGTTCACTTGACTAACGAAGATTCCTTTGCACGTGGTGGCACCAACGACGTCATGAGAAAGATTAAATCCAATAGTATTATCTAATAATGATCCGAGCCAAAGTTCCAACGTAGTGCGTGAAGGCTTCAAAGGACGTCATAACACTATTATAATCTTCAATCAAAGGCCGTTGCCTATAAAGCAGAAGAACAGACGGCTGTGGTAGCGTCTATATTTCAACCAATGCGGTATTATATCAGTATATGTGTATATGCAAACAATTATGATCGTTTTTTACCATCGATTTAGAAAAACAATAGGTATTGAGTATAAATGTGGTTATATATAGTGTGACAAATTAGAGAAAAAATGTGGTTTGTATTTTGTTGCTACAAAAATCATTGAATATGTATGTAAAAATACACTCGAATGACAGTGACAACGTGAATCAAAATATAAATCTGACAGGGTGACTGAATCCAAAACAGGAGTCCTACATAAGGTAGAGCGGTCTAACAGGATTTGGCAAAACCATTTTATCTCTCGTTCACGGACCGTGGTCAATAAAGGCGAATAATATGTAGCGTGGTGTCGAGTTGAGGTTAACTATGAACACCGCTACAAAGAAACACGTGCCAGACAAATCAGAAGGCGAGGATCGAACGTAACCAGATTTATTTCGTTGGCGATCTCGTGGTATTGAACGAATACCGAGATCGTGCCAAGAAGTGGTACAAGTGAAAGCAGAAGACAGGAGTACGTGCGAACAGTACCAAAAACCGCGGAACAATAATGGAAGGTAATGGAAGCACAAAATGGCTATAATTAGCACAGTTAAACAAAAGCACATTAAAACAAACACTGGTACAGTTGGTTATAATAATAATTGTTTTTATTAAACCAGTCGTGTTCTCGTGATAAACGTGAGTCACTACAAATAGTCGCTGGGGATATATTTTTGAATATCAACCATAGCATGAATAGTAACTAGCCGATTAATTAATGTCCGCTCACAATTGACACATAAAGTAACACAAATGTAGAAAAATGTGGTTTTTTATTATTAAGGAAATTACTGAATTTGCACGTCACTATAAGTTCTTAAGTCGAAGACGAAGAGTCGTGGTGGGATGAGAATTTTAGCACCAAATAGTCAACTTTTGGGGACTAACACAAGTAGAAATTTTTTCTACAAATTCGAACGCCTCATTCATCAAAAAATAATCATATGCGGAAGCATACTAGGACAGTAATAACAAAAGCCAGTTTTGTCATCAAGGAGCAAATTTAAAATGTGGCAAGTCTTAATATTTGCTAAAGAGAGTTCACTCTGTTTCTTCTTGTTTGTTTATGATAAATGCTTACAACAACAGTTTCTGATGTTCTTTTTGTGGCTACAATAAACCTTAATTTTACGCGCCTATTGGATGTTGATTCCAGGAAGCGCGCTCTATTCTTGCAGCGCCGCTTCGGATTGGTTTGTTACTGTGTTTGTCCTTAAGTGTTATAATGGTTGCTATTTGTTTGCCATCTAATAAATTGCAATGTCTAGATTTTTTCGGTATGATACGCTGAATTTTTTCTAGGGTGAATTTATGCTGCTATGTCACGTATGTCATTGTCATGCACCAAATCTTTGTTTTGCCTGCAAAAAGTTACTGGCTAGAATAAAATTTATGGACGAACCAATAAATATTAAGATGACGCGTCTTGGATTTTGGCGCGAATTCTGTTTATTCATTTGGTTAAAGAGTGTTTTGGTATTTTAGCTGATGTTAGTTCGTGATGAAGACCTTAAATCTAATTCCTAACCCTAACCATCAACTGTAAATCACAATCCTCATTCTTTGCACAGCTTTGCAACTCTCATTTAGCCTCAGGAGGTAGGTGGACATTGTCAAGGCCACTTTAATGTCACTCAATGATCGTCTGTATATAATAGTCTCACACCCAAATTTCATCTGATTTTATGTATCGAATTCTAGCATTCCTTCAATAATAACTTTCTACTCTGCTACCTTGAACCACACTCACAATGTTCATTCTCTCAATGATGTCTCATCTCAGTCATTTCAACTTAGCGTATTAATCCTGTTGTGTTAATGTTTTGGTACTTGAGTCATCTGATGTGCGTACTATGCTGTACGTTGATTATGACTGATTAATATTCATTGGTCAATGGATTTATATATATATATATATATATATATATAAATATATATATATATATATATATATATATATATATATATATATATATATATATATATATATATAGTAATTTGTTAAGCAATCAATGGCTTATGTTCATTAACAAGAAAATTTAAATGTTATGTCAACTATTAAACTTGAGTTGCTTGCTCAAAGGTTCCAGCATGAGCAAAATAGAGTTAATTGGGGTTTTAAATACTTCTCATGAGTTGTCATTAAGGGCTATAATTCATGTTTGATGTCGATCGGTTGGCTGTACGATACTACCAAGCCAATGGTAAACATGGATACTACCCTGTTACGGCTCACATATCAATGAGTTATAAATTAGTGTTAGGAATTAGGATTAGGAGTTAAAGTCAGGGTTTTCCGCACAAACTAGCATAGGCAATAATACAAGGATCCTAATTTCCATGTTATCCTACGTTTTAGCATAATAGATCACACTTCTCGTTCTCCTGATTGTTTAAACGGGTTAAGATTTCGAGGCCTTTCGAGTGTGTTGCACAGCTTTACACAGTTGGTCGTCAATTAGTTAAGTATTAGGCGTTTTCGAAAACAACAAATGACTTCTGCCTACATTTTCTTCGTTATTTGAGCTACAGTTGGTATTAGCCGATATGAAGGTTACGAACAGGCAAAAACTTATATCCCAGATATAATTCAATGCGGGGACTGCTTTTCTGAGTTTTGAGCCTCCATACTGTCTATCTTGAATGAGAATTTGGTTGTCATTGCAGGTTGCAAGAAAATTGGGAAAGGTCAAACCAAAACTTGGCATCTGTTCATGAAGCTACTGACTTATACTCATGTGATCCTGGTTACCGTAACCATTGGTTGGAGGTAGGTGACGTAGCTTCAAATCGGTTCCAATGGTGCAGATAAATTCACTATTTGTCTCTCTTTAGATCCTGATTTTCTAAATTATCTCACTTTTCTTTTTAATTCACGAACTTATTCTTTTTGGATCATATCGTCTATACCTATCATTTTCTATAACTACTGATGCTGTTGGTACTCCTGTTAATGTGCTGTTCGTCTCTATAATTTCATTTCGCTGTGCAAGTATGGTACTGGAACTCAAAACGATACACATGTTTGCCAGGTTCTACTTTACGTATGGCTGACTGGAGCCATTTACTGTTGGTTTGTCATATTGGAAATTTCAGTCTACTTGGTTAGGGTTCGCGTGGTAATTGTGATTAGTGGTTGGAAATGTTGAGTAAAATGACTTCTTTTTTAATCAGATTCTTAAATGCTTTTGTCTTCCTCATGTTCATAGGCATTATTGTTATTTCATCTCATCCACTATTCTTGTTATTCGTGTCACACTAACCTAGAATTACAACTTGTGCTAATCCACTTCCTTGCCGTTCTGTATGTTATGTGTAGCTACTTCGTCCAATTAACAAGTTTTGCCATAATTTTCTAGTGGGGTTCTATCAAATGAGATTTTCCTGGTTGAACCTCACTACCAATCAAGTTTAAGCAGCTTGGTGGAAGTATCATGGAGTGGTGACTCATTGGTTAAGGCGTTCGATTTCCAACCATAAAGTTACAGGTGCAGACTCCGCACCACCTACTTCTGTTTGGGTGATTAAGTATTATCACTTGTCTTCATGCCTAAAGTCCGATTAGAAACCAAGCCTACGAATTTGTACCTGGCAGACGAGTTGATATGGGGTGTCGTTAGGCGTTACATAAATAAAGTGTCCTAAAGTGGAGTACACAAATCTATACTTGGTTACTGAATGACATCATTCTTAACTGGTCTAAGAAGTGTCAAATAACATGAATTCTTGTACACCACCAACTTACCTCTCTTTATTCTTTTTTACTTTTTACAATATTTATTACTTTTAAATTTTATGCCAGTTACATGGAGTAGTTTGTCAAACAAAATCTACTTATCCATTTTGTTTTTTTCCAGTTATAGGCTTAATTAAAAATGGAACCAAGAATAAAAGATGCTGTTGAACGATTGGATCATCTTTATCAACGACTTGTTAATTATAAACCATTACTCGATCAAAATGTTTTAAATGCTGAATTTGAAATAAGAGCAAATTTTAAAAATTTAATAGAATTATTAAGTAAACGACAATCAAATCTACTTATTCAATTGCATAATATTGCCAAAGAGAAATCTATCCTCATTGAAAGGTTATTTCCATTTTTCATTTATATCTAAATGCTTATTTTTGTTTTTCCTACTTCTACTTAATAGTAATAAACAAACAGTTGAATCCTTAAGAAGTGTTTTACTACAATCATGTGTTACCAGAAATGAAATCGATACAAAAATTGGTGATTATGTTAGACGAGCTGAATCAATTAATTTAACATCAGATTTAACACCATTTATTGCTTTCCATATTGAGAATATACAATTAAATGAAATTATTTCAACATTTGGTCGACTTGCATCTAGATATCCTGGTCACTTTGCTGATCCAAATAAACCTTCAGTATGTTTACCGCAATTATTTGAAGAAGAAGAACAGATAAGAATTGGAAATTCAATTCTTTCTTCTACTGTATTCAGTCATGTCCAACCATTATGTATATGCAATGATCCAACATTAAAAAAATGGTTATCATTAACAGAACATAAATGCAAACGAAGAACTTCATCCGATTCTTTGAGTAATATAGATACAATGAAAGAAGAAGAGGATGGGATGAGTTTCACTTCAAAAAATGATTATTTCTGGTTGAGTAAATTATCTGTAAGTGTTTTGTAACATTCTTGATTTTAGTGAGTCATAAACAACATAAAGACTTCTCATATATATATGCATCACTTCAATATTCCATACCAGAACAGCACAGTGAGATGAAATTATCAACCCAAATCTTAGAGTGATGAAATTAGTAACATCATCATCAGTAATATAAAAGATTAGGGGTGATTTAAATATCTTTTTTCTGGTTAGGTTTTCTTATTGAGGTTGTTTTCTACGGGATGGGGTTGTCAACCCCGTGCCCAACTCTCCTCCTTTATCCGAGCTTGGAACCAGCAGTAACCCCAGAAAGGTTACAGGTGGACAATATGATTCGAGAAGAATGAATTTATGGAATAAAAAGGTAGAAAGCAATGTTGAAAACGAAGATCTAAGGGAAGACAAAGAGTGACTTGAATCTACATCATTGTAACCAATGCTAAGCAGTGACACCTAAATTCTTCAATTATTGGCTGCGATAATCGCATGGATGGGGCGGCCAAACCAAAATCGTGGCATCAGTGCTTGAAGACACTAATATCTGGTCTGAGCCATGTTGGTAGATGCAGACCACTTGGTTGGGATCCTCACGACTATCGTAACCAATGGTTGGAGACTCTTGGTGACATGGCTCAGAATCAAACACAATTTATTTATTTATTTATTATTTATTTGAACACATAAATATTGGTACAAGAGAGCGCCAATATATATGCGCCACACAAAACAATGAGAATTCGAAGAGAAAGAAAAAAAAGGTAAGGAGCGTGAAAAAACAGAACAATAACGAAGAGGTTGCTGTAAGGTAGTGTAGTAATAATGAGGGAATGGAAAGGTACAATCAGAAGAAATCTTTCAGTTAAGAGAGACACAACCACTTTTTATGAAGAAAGTAAAAGAAGACTACAGCAGGATCGCCACTGGCTTCTATTCTGAGCCATATCTGATAACGTCTCTAGCCACTGTGTAGCACCATATCTCGGACCCCAACCATGGAGTCGTGAAGGACCAACAGAAGCCAGTCCTTTACAGATTTCCTTCATGCCACGACACCATGTCATGCACTGACCACCTCTCCGCTTCTTCCAACCAGTCCCAGAGTCGGCAAATAATGCACGACGTGGAATTCTCTGGGACGACATTCGTAGAACATGTCCAAGCAACCGAAGTCGGTGTTTCAAGATAGTGACACCAATTGCATTATCATTTCTGTGCCCGAACACACGATGCCGAATCTCTGCATGGTGTTGCCACTGGATGTCAGCAATCCTTCGGAGACAGCGATGATCGAACACAGAGAGTCTTTTAACGTCCTCAACTCGAAGAAGCTAGGTTTCACAAGCATAGAGCAAAACTGCTCTCACCGACGCGTTGTAGATCCGACCTTTTACAGCCAGACTAACATCACGAAGGCGCCAAAGGTGGCCCAGATTGGCATAAGCCGCTCTGGCTTTCACCATACGTGCATTGATCTCATCACTCACACCCCCCACCAGCACTTATGCAGCTACCCAGATACACGAACTTCTCAACTACTTCTATCTGCTCACCATCCAGGGTGAGTACAGGATTAGGATCCTGCCAGTCTTGTAGAAGTACTTTGCACTTCGAAGGTGCAAAGCACATACCATACCTACGGACACTGATTGCCAACTGATTAAGTGCGGAATGCATGGCTTGGGCATTATCGCACAGTAAGACAATATCGTCCGCATACTCAAGGTCGAGAAGTCTTTCTCCAGGCAACAGATCCACACCACCATTACTTACATCCATCAGAGCTGTTTCCAGAATATCATCGATGGCAAAGTTGAAGAGGAATGGTGAGATTGGGCAACCCTGCCTAACCCCATTGCTCGAGTAGAACAATGGAGAGAGGTGGTTGTATTCCCCCACTCTGCCTGAGGTGTTTGTATATAGGGCTTTTAGGATGTTAATAAACTTCTCAGGCACATCCTTCTTCAATAGACAATCCCAGAGAACAGTCCTGTTCAACGAATCGAAGGCAGCCCTGATGTCAAGAAACACTACTATTGTTGGCCTTTGATAAGTATGGCGGTGTTCTAACATTTGGCAGAGGATGAAGATATTATCAATACATCCTCGACCAGAACGAAACCCAGCCTGCTCCTCGCGAGTCAATCTTTCTCGGGTTTTGAACAACCTACGAAGTATGACAGAAGCCAATAGCTTGGACGCAATCGGAAGTAGACTTATCCTCCGATAGTTGTTACAGAAACGACGTGAACCCTTTCTAAAGATAGGGACAACTATCGACTCATTCCATGACGTTGGTACACTCTCCAGTTCGCAATGTACGTATGGTGAAAGCCAGAGCGGCTTATGCCAATCTGGGCCACCTTTGGCGCCTTCGTGATGTTAGTCTGGCTGTAAAAGGTCGGATCTACAACGCGTCGGTGAGAGCAGTTTTGCTCTATGCTTGTGAAACCTAGCTTCTTCGAGTTGAGGACGTTAAAAGACTCTCTGTGTTCGATCATCGCTGTCTCCGAAGGATTGCTGACATCCAGTGGCAACACCATGCAGAGATTCGGCATCGTGTGTTCGGGCACAGAAATGATAATGCAATTGGTGTCACTATCTTGAAACACCGACTTCGGTTGCTTGGACATGTTCTACGAATGTCGTCCCAGAGAATTCCACGTCGTGCATTATTTGCCGACTCTGGGACTGGTTGGAAGAAGCGGAGAGGTGGTCAGTGCATGACATGGTGTCGTGGCATGAAGGAAATCTGTAAAGGACTGGCTTCTGTTGGTCCTTCACGACTCCATGGTTGGGGTCCGAGATATGGTGCTACACAGTGGCTAGAGACGTTATCAGATATGGCTCAGAATAGAAGCCAGTGGCGATCCTGCTGTAGTCTTCTTTTACTTTCTTCATAAAAAGTGGTTGTGTCTCCCTTGACTGAAAGATTTCTTCTGATTGTACCTTTCCATTCCCTCATTATTACTACACTACCTTACAGCAACCTCTTCGTTATTGTTCTGTTTTTTTACGCTCCTTACCTTTTTTTTCTTTCTCTTCGAATTCTCATTGTTTTGTGCGGCGCATATATATTGGCGCTCTCTTGTACCAATATTTATGTGTTCAAATAAATAAATAAATTAGGGTGCCACACCTCGAGCCTTTGATCTAAAGGTCTAACCTACGAGGCAATGGAGCATCGTAAGGAGGTGTAGTCCCCTGGTAGCCGGTGACCAAGGATCGGTTCATGCGTCATTCGTTCCCGCAGTATGCTGGAGCCCATGTGCACCACTGGTTTGAGATCCGGTTATAGCGCCAGACGTTCGCTTTTCGTCCTCTCAATTTCGTAAACAACACCCCAGCCTCGAAAATGCAGTGAGTAGGACTTTCCTGGCAGAGGCTGTATACGCGTGGCCGTGTGAGAGTATTTCGAGAGGAGAGCGGACTCCTCACACTCTCGGCCGTACCAGGGCATTTGGGGGCATCGATCACAATGGCGTCGGTGTATACACTCTCTATCTTCCCTTAAACTAACAGCATAAAATGGCTTCATATCTTTCTTTCTACGTACTAAATCTTTGTTTCTGTGCTAGATTTTTATATGCAACCTTCGTTTTATATATTACCACAACTGAAATAACTACTCCTATGAATGTAGTGTTGGTCTTGTTGTGCCAATAAGGTATGGCAACTTGGACCGATGCATATATGTGCCTGGTCCCACGTTGTAGCTGACTGACTTTACCCCAACTCGGTAGTTTCCATGAAACATAAGTCAAGCTCTCAACTCGCTGCACAAATATGAACTTGTTACGTTTCATAAACGATACTTCATTTTAGAGTTCGTCATACAGATGTTCCATTAACTTCTTAAGTTTTTTTATTCATTTAACATGAAACTAATTACTCGTTGAAACTTGTTTTTACAATTTTAACCCTGATTAACACTTTAAATAATTTCTTTGTAGGAAAAAGGATCAGTACAAGATAATTTCGAATCCAGTATTTCACAATCAGCAGCTGTACGTGTACCATATTGTCAGCCACACTCGACACTTGTCCGTACATGGCTTGAATTACGAGATGATAGTCAACCACTGACAGTAGAATCTACATCTTATCATAAAGGAGAATTATACGGATTGAATAATAGCTTAAAGCCCTCTAATTTAAAACAAAGTTCGTTAATTGTTTATTATGGCGTACTGATTTGCTAAAATTCACTTATTAGGTTTTAAGACCTGTTTGCATTTAGTATTCGATATAGTGTTCTTCAATGTGTATTTCGCACTTGCTATTACTCACTGGTTATATATATCTGTTTGTAACCTGGGAGTTAATTTGTTCATTGATAAATTCACTTAGATTGATCACTGAACAAGGATTGACCAATGTTATTTTTTTCCTAGTGCTTAGCACTCGTTGGATCGTATCAATGAAATTGTAATGTATCTATTACTCCAATTATCTTACATCTATAATACATTTACCAACGAGCTATTCAACCTTGAGGATTCAGAATTCTGTTTTATCTCCGAATGTGTATGAACTAATATTATTGGAAGAATAATACCTCTCTTTGTAATGTTTTAAAAGTGATAATCAGTAAGAAGTCTCTTTAATAGAAAGGTACCTTATAGTGGTCAAGGGAATCGGTTTCTAACATAAGTTTTAAGCTAATACCCTACTCTATCTACTTCTATTTGGGCAATCGAATCTCATCACAAATCCCCATACATAATTGATGTATGCAGTTGAAAAAATGACTACATAGACCTGTACTTAATAAATAAGCTACAGTAAGTAGAAAATGTTGAACTGGTCATTAGATTCGTCTCTTTATGTCATATCAAGATGCTGATTAACCATATTTCATTTTCTGTTCAATGTATTCTGTATACAAATACAGCGAATAAAATTCACTATTGTTCTGTCTAGATTTTTTTTATATAACACAATGGATATGATTATCCTATATGAAGAGTTTCTTATTCCACTGTTAACATAATCGGAAAAAGTGTAATCATTAACTTCACACTTTAGTTCGTCAATTGACCAAACTGGGAGTAACTTGAGAAAAGTTGGTAATTCATGATATATTATCTTCGATTTACTGCTTAGAACATTAATATTCAGAATTGTCAGACCTGATTATTATTATTATTATTATTATTATTATTATTATTATTATTATTATTATTATTATTATTATTATTATTATTATCATCTCTGATACAAAGCAGTAAAAACCAGTGAACCTTGATTTTAAAGTCGATTTCGATTGACGTTAGACGATTATTTGTTAGTTGCATTATCAATAAAATCTATTTGTAACTTGTAAATTCTTCCTTGTATGATATTACTTTCACTACATTACACTTAAGTCTACTTGATGTAAGTTAGAATATGAATGGATTGGATAAAAGAGAGTTGAAACAAAAGTCTATACAAAATTTACATTAGGGATAATAGAGATATCTTTTTAATTTGTCTACCAGAAGTGATTGATCAAACATGGATTCATCAATGTGTTTAAATTTCTTATTTTACATTAAATAATGCGGTTGTTAGAAGTTTATTCTCATAACAGTAGTAACTACGACTCAATTAACATTAAAGTGCGTGTTACAATATCGAATATATGGACATAATCCTGCACTACATATATATGATAATATACACTATGTTCGTCACAGATTGGTCTCAATTGAAACAACATTGGAAATCAGGGAGCCACTGGATGACTGTTTCTTCCTGGTATAGGATACCTCAACAATGCGCTCCTACAGTCCTGCCTGAAATTGAACCCAAAACTTTCTGGTTTAGCTGTAAATATTTAATCATTGGAACAACTGGGTCGGTGTCCGGTGGTACAGTTTCAACTTTATTCAATTTGCAATACCATTAATGATGATTGTTTCACTCTCGACATGCCTGAATTCTACCAGTCACAAATTCTCATTAGATGTTGAAAAGTACCTTGAAATCATTAGTGAGGTAAGGGGTTTCATACTAAAACAAAGAAATTGTCTAATGATCTCTGGTTTTCGATGGTTCTTCTCTAGCTGAGGTCACTTTGTGATGAGTACAGCACACACACTGAACTAATCTCCGCAAAACCTTTTGAACTAGAAAATAATATTAATTAGTATCCAATCGATAATTAGTTTTAATTATTCTAACGAGAAATTTTTTGAGTTTTCTTTAACAACCGTATTACTTTAAATCGACTAGTCACTTTCACTACATTTAAATATTTACATACCATCTATCTATCTTATTTAGATAAATCTACTTCGGAAAGCTTTGACATTTTGACAAATTCATCTCAAAATATATCCAGTTTAAAAGATTGGTTATTCTGTGATCCGGTAAGTTTGTGTGCCAGTCCCCTTTTCAACTATTCAGATCCCTTTTTTTCCGTCATGGATTATTATTATGTAATATCTTGTAGTGTATGTAAGCTTGTACACGGTTGGAACAATATGTATATATGTCTTAGTTAATCTAATCAGTACATATTCGAAAGTTTGTCGATTATATTAACTTTTATACACATAGGAATTGTTATTTAATCTTAGCATTCATCCATTTGTAGTTCAGTTATACACAAGTGGATTGTCTGTAATCCATTTATAATTTCCACATTTTAAACCAGCATTTCCCAACCCACTCTGTCCTGGGCCTTTCTTTCTAGTTCTATCCAATTATTGTTCATTCTTCTCATATCCATGTCGTCTCATGATGTCTTCATATCCGGTGTTCTTCAACCTTGGTATTTAGGTCTTCCATCAGAATGGTCAAGTCCTTTGTTGGGCATTTCTCAACGATTGACTGCAACTTATCATAGAATTGATCTTCAACATCTTCATTGTAGTCGTTGGTAGGCGCATAGCATTAGATTGACATTCATTTAAGTCAACACTTTATATTCATCATTTCAATATTAATGATTTTATTTAATTGATATATTACAAACAATCCTAAATTCACATTTTAAACTATGTATTTTATCTTAAATCTGACCAATTTTTCGATTATACATTTGGTTACATAATTGTAGCGTACTTGAAAAGAATGTTCTTCTTTCATATATCTGTATTTTAGTATAATGAGAATTTTCCATTGATTGTTAGATTAATGAATGGAACCTGACCGAGTGATATCTGCTCACGTAACCAGATCACATTAACTTAGTCTATTGAGATCAAACTGATATAAAACATAAAACCATTGCTCAGAAAGAGGGATTTTTCCTTCTAACAAAATAACATGCTTATATATATGAAATGAAGAAGAAGAAAGTCACATAGGTACAAGGAGGCACCAATTACATATGCGCCACACAGATCATATTTAATATGTGTGAGGGCTGTGATACTGTCCGGGTGCCCAAACTGAAGCAGGTGGTTTTCTTAGGGGGCCACATCCGGAGCCTTTGACCTGAAGGTCTGATCCACAAAGCAGTGGAGCATCGTAAGAAGATGCAGTCTCATGATAGCCGGTGACCAACGATTGGTTCATACACCATTTGTTCCTTCAGGATAGTGGAGCCCATGTGCACCATTGGTTTGGAATGAGGGTTTTCCAACTCCCCTATATTGACTCTCCATGTCCACCAACCCGGTTAAAGCTCCAGACATCCGCTTTTCGTCCTCTGAATTTCGTAAACAACACCCCCGTCATGAGAAGGCAGTGAGTAGGACTACTCTGGCAGAGGCTATATACGCGTAGCCATGTGAGAGCATTTGGGGAGAGAGAGAGAGAGAGCGGACACTCCCCACTCTCGACCGTACCAGGGCATTTGGGGGCATATATATGAAATATTGATTACATAACCAAATGATTCAAAGGTCTGACAGTTGCAGATTATTCACTCACTAATAAAATAAATACCCCTAACTATTATGGTCAATTTTTGCTCTGTCATTTCAATAATTGTCTGTTCCTAAGACGATGTGATTGTGTAGACAAATAGTTGTCTAGAGATTTTCAAAATGTAGAAGTAAATAATAACTCAGAATTGTTTGTTTTATTATAAAACTTAGGCTGAATTAAGAGATATGCCTGGTTTATCGACAAAACTTAGTCGTAATGATAGCAGTATTGGTTCTAGTGTTGGTAGTAATAATATCAGTGAATACAGTACACGTTCAGTGAAATCTTCTTGGTTAATACCAGAGAATACAACTTTATCAATTAATAAAGAAATGTCTACACTCTGCATAGATTCATCAAAAATCGATAATTTAACAAAGAATTCATTATTTCCTGAACATATTTTTCATTCTGGACCGATTGATTTATCACGTTGGTTAAGACAATCACCACCACCACAATCGATGGATAATAACAGTAGCAAC
The DNA here is from genome assembly GCA_944470375.2 of Schistosoma guineensis. Taxonomy (NCBI): domain Eukaryota; kingdom Metazoa; phylum Platyhelminthes; class Trematoda; order Strigeidida; family Schistosomatidae; genus Schistosoma; species Schistosoma guineensis. Next base: position 23,450,807 of record OX103895.1, read on the forward strand.
TTATCAATGGAACAAAATCAATCTATTAATGAAGAGATGAATAGTACTACTTCACAAGTTAGTTGTTAAATTATCTCTTAGTTGTTGTTGTGCATTAAGTCAATTTGAAGAACTTTTATGGGTTATACTCGATTCAGATTGAACTCAGTTGGAGTGCCATTGAAAATAGCAAAACACTAGAAGTCTTAATTTATGGAGTTCAGAAATATCGGGAGTGAATCAGTTGTTCCTAATAGTATTAGATGATGGTCGCACTGTATTACCTAATTGTTCCAATAGTTGAACGTTTGCTGCAAGGTCCAGAAGTCCTAGGTTTGATACCTGCATGGGTCATGGGTATGTACTATCGTGGAGTCTCGTGCTAAGACGAAACAGCTGTTCAGTGCTCCCTAGTTTTCAATGGTACCCCAACTGAAAATCAATCTGTGATGAATATAACCTACAGGTATACTATTTTTTCATAATAAGTGTTATTCTTCAACCTAATTGAATGAAATATACGTGTAATTCTTAAGATATTTCTCAATAATAAGTTCATTTGATACAATCCTACTAATTTTGAGTACGAGTCTAATGTAGATTACTTTTGATTATTTAGTAAGTAACTAACTAATATGTTTTTCACTGGTCTTCAATGTTGATCAAATGCAATAGAACTAGTTGTAAACAACCTAGAATTTGACTCATTTGTACATGAGTACAAATTAATATTCCACAGTAATACGACATAATGAGGTTAACAAGATAAATGGGAATAGTATCGAAGTAGCAGTTGTGCTAATGATAGTGAGAAGTAGTAAACCTTGAAAAATGTAGTTAGAAAAGAATAGATGAATTTAAGGAATAAAATACACAAAATATCAAAACTAAATGCTTAAGCGAAAATAAATAATGTATGCATTCATGCTACTGTAACCGATCCTGAGTAATATCACAACTTCTCCTACCACTGATCACGTTTATCGCGCGGACCCCAACCAAGTAGTGTACAACAACTATTAATGACTTGATTTAAATGACATTGCTCACTATTCGTTAATCAATCAATTATAACAACTATCAAGGCTCAGACCAATAGTAAGTGATTTCATATGTCAATCCTATATGTTGGTTCAACCTAATTTTCCTCTAATCTGTTCTTATGACTGCCAACACAGTTTTAAACGTACCTACTGAGTATATAAACCTACATTGAATATCCATCATAGTACTGACAAATTGTTTATTATTATTCTGTATTCCACTAATACATGGTATATCTTGCAGACAAATGAAATCAATACAATGAATCCAAATAAAATTATTGAACATAATGATATTGTAGTAGAATACTGTCCAAAATTTGGAATATGTCAAGGCGGTCCTGGTGGACCGACATGTTGTGGTGGATGTTCTTTATCGATGATAAAAAGGAACTCGATTGATGCATCAATACAATCAGTCACTAATGAAAATTCAATAATTGGTATTTCATCAAATACGCTAAATAATGAGATGAATTCATGTGACAATAATAATAATAATAATAATAATAATAATAATAATAATAATAATAATAATAATAATAATAATAATAATAATAATGATAATTCAATTGTAACTGAATTACATCGTATTGCAAATAGTGATTTAAAACAATGGATTGTTAATGATAAGCCAGAACAATATAATAACAGTGTTGATTGTTATTCTGATCGAAGACAACAATCGGATTTTCTTCATCCGGTAACTCAAAAGTAAGTATTGTATATTCTCCCTTTTCTTTTTACTGTTGTCTTCTTTATTTACGCTTAATATATTGTCAGTATAGCATTGTGGACATTGTTGAATTTTACTGAAATCACAAATCAATCTAAGTTAGACAACCATTGAAAATTTTGGAGCACTTTACGGTTACTTTCGTCCTAGCACGGGTCTCCTTTGTGGTGCGCATCCATGGCCCGCGTCTGGAAATCGAACCCAGGACCTTTGGTCTCGGACTTAAAACGCTTAACCCTTAGACTATTGATCTGGAATCCGATGGTGTACATTTCCTAACATCAGTCAGTTCAAGATATTGCGTGACAGTCTTCCGTTGTCTTCGATAGGTACTTTTCTCAAACTCAACATGGTTGAACTCTGCTTTTTACGGCTTCTCACTAGAAGATCAAAGGGCAAAGGGTAAATCGAACATATTTCATACCATTAAAAACGTTATTCTCATTTCAATGCTCACTTTTATATACACCTTTTCGATAGTCACTCTTTTTCACTAGCCGTTATTAGTATGAACTGGTTCTGACTTTTAAACCACATAACTGAATTTCAGTGATTCAGTCCCAACTTAAATCAATCCACGATATAACCCGACATTCGCTGTCATCGCTGAGAGCTGAAAGTCTTGATATAGACCGCTGGCCGTGTTGTCAGTACAGATTGTTGGGAAGTCCCGCAATAGAAGAAAAGTATCCAATGTCCCTTTGTTTCCAGCGGTATTTCAGCTGATGTCAATTTTTGACTGAAACCACTTATAAATTAATCTAATGCATCTAGTCCTCTTTGAGATATGAGAACTCGTCATTTTTCAGCTGAACACGTTATGGAGAAGTATTTCTTTTTGAGGTACTTGATAACGAAACAGGTTTAGGGGTGGTTTTGGCAACCTGGAAGCGTTCAAAATATAACTTGCATTTTGTCACACACCACCTTTTTGTATCCAATTTTTAGTCTGTTAACTCCGTACTTCAAAAAGGCCTTATCATGGTTATGTAAAGGTAGTATCTAAAGGGATGCTGCTTGTCCGAGGTAAATAACTTTATGAGGCGAATCCCCTGTACATTTGGCAGTATGACACCACCTTCACGTCTTAAGTTTGCTACCATTAGTCTAAAATCCTTTTAACCGAACTAAGAAGATGTCTATAACTCCAAATGCATTGGCATGGCCGAGAGTGGGTAGGTCTGTTGTAACGGGTGGACTGCAGGTTATGATAAGCAGCGTTTATATCGACCCATTCGGTGACACGGAAAACACGTAGTGAACGGCCTAGGGTTCTGATTGGTCCCGCTTCCCTGTCTAGCCCAGCCAGTTGAGTCTAGAACACACGTCACAGCCTCTGAGTTATGAATCGTTATATTTCAAGCATACTCTGTTTATATACCAACCAAACAGACCACATCGTACCATGAAAATAGAAAACAACATCTGTACAATATTTAACGAGTGAAATAAATAACGGCCAATAGGAGATGTTCATTTAACGTCCAAGGACATCATTAGACTTAACATGGCACATTATTCCTCAGCATCCATAACAAGGCCCCTCCCTCTCAAAATGATCTCACACGGCCACACGTATACAGCCTCTGCCAGAGAAGTCCTACTCACCACCTTCTCGTGGTGGAGGTGTTATTTACGAAATTCAGAGAATGAAAAGAGAATGTCCGGGTAACCGTGAGTTTGTCCAGAAACGAAAGATGTTACGTAGTGTAATCGAGCAAAGCTTGCGTAAGGACCGAGAAGCCTGGTGGTCGAAGCGTGCTCCGGGCACCAGGATTAGACCGACGGGGTGAGTTGTAAGGAGCCTGGAGAAGCCCAGTGCTTACAAGTGGGACGTTTCGCGGAGCTGTAAGCGGCTTTATTCGCCATTTTGATGGAGTCATGAAGTTGAAACCAATGCTCATCTATACTTTTCGGTGGAGTGGTAGCTAGTCTAGAGGCTAGCTCGGTTCGATACTTACTAGCAACAGAAGTTGCAACCAACTTGCTGACATCAATCCTTTGGTGGTGGTCACTTCGTTGTCCACTGAAAAGTAAGGTAAGATTGGCGCAGACCACGGCATGGTCAGAGTGCAGATGGGTACTCCAAAAGGAGCGACAGTCTTGTACACAATCACGCCAGCGGTAGCTGATCACAAAGTGATCAATCTGAGTCCAGGCTTGAGATGCAGAGGGAGGACGCCAGGTAGCACATCGGCGATGACTGTGTCAAAAGTTAGTGCTTGCCAGAAATAGGTTGTGGTCTGTGCACAGTTGCAGTAGACGGTCCCCGTTATCTGACCTGCGACCAACGAGTCCCCATCGGCCACCTAAACGACTCTCTTCTGTGCCTAGACGCCCGACCTGAGCGTTCAAGTCTCCGGCTAGAAGTACTACAATATCTGTCGAACGCACTTTCTAGAGAAGAACAGATAACTAGTGGTAAAACTCATCGTTGATTGCATCCGGGCTGCAATCTGTCGGGGTATAGGTGGAGATGACGAAAAGACATCGTTTTTCACGCCGATTTCTTCTCACTTTGATGAAATTCTCTAATCTAACAACACATAACCGACTGTTAATGGGGATCCAATCGATTAGTGCTGCCTCTGCTCTAGCGCTTACTATGACACTAACGCCAGCAAGACCAGACGAAGATGCCACAGGGTCTCTGGATGAACGCACGCAAAACAAGCTTTTTGAAGCGACAGATGGAGAGCGAATTTGTAGTACTTCACCAGAGTCTTGAATACGGGTCTCGGATAGACAGCAGACATCGATATTGAGACTTTCCAAAGACATAGCCAACCCTATCTGTTGTCGAAGCTGCATAAGTGTGCGAACGTTGAAGGCAGCTAGTTTGAATGTTGCACGTGGTTTCAGAAAAGCTATTTCAGTATTCGTATTCGATGATAACATTCAATTTTCAACCAGTCAGTGACTCGAGATCGTTTAGATAGGATCGAGTTCCTACCATAGGCTACACAAAGTGGGAATAAAAGAGAGTGAATAAGTGACGTAGTTAAAAAAATAATAATGTGAATTGTTTGACTTTTAATCTAAGCGAAAATAGTATTCTCAGTAAGTATCATCATTTCATTCTATTTGTGTGTGGACTGTGATACTGTCCGGGTGCCCAGACCGAATCAGGTGGTTTTCTTAGGTGGCCACACCCCGAGCCTTTGGACCTAAAGGTCTGACCCACAAGGCAGTGTAGCAACGTAAGGAGATGCAGTTGCATGGTAGCTAGTGACCAACAATTGGTTCATACACCATTTGTTCCTTCAGGATACTGGAGCCCATGTGCACCATTGCTTTGTAATGAGGGTTTTACAACTCCCCTATATTGACTCACCGTGTCCACTGGCCCGGTTAAAGCTCCGGACATTCTCTTTTCGTCCTCTAAATTTCATAAACAACACCTCCGCCACGAGAAGGCAGTGAGTAGGACTTCTCTGGCGGAGGCTGTATACGCGTGGCCGTGTGAGGTCATTTCGATTGAAGGAGTGAACTCCTTTCACCCTCGTCTGTACAAGATTATTCAGGGGCTTCTGCTTACCTTAACGTACGTTATATTGTTGGGAAATGTTAGTTGATATGTCTCACAGTTTTTCAAATGCATATACTTTTTATGTTCCTCTGAATCTCGAACTCTAATTTCCTTTCATACATAGTTTGTCATTCTTTCTTGAATGATATTCTTCAATGTCTAGTCTTTTTAATTATCATTGTTTATTGTTCATCTTTTTAATTTAATCTCTTCTGAATGTAATATGATAAGTTGCGCTGGTACAGATATGTACACTATTTTGTATAGTTGATAGTGATTGTCTGATATGTCCATGTTATTGATTCATATGCTCGTAACTAGTGCTTATGTTTATGTTGATGTTCTCATGTTCTATCCGAAACACAGATACATAGATTCTATTTCTGTTTATTGGACTCGTGTTTGTTTTTTTTCTCTGCATATTGTTGTAGTTATTTAACATCATCAGCGCCTCAAACAAACTTTTCTGTTATTGATATGGAAATTGATGGAAAAGGACGTGGAATAGGAGAACTAGATGAACCAGATGCATTATCTAATCCTCATATTCTTCTATCACCTTCAATTGATATAAATGAATGTAAATCTAAAGAATTCAATGAGAAAACATTTTTACCATGTAAAAAGTCTACATTATTCACACAAAAACCAGTATCCACATATTCTCATTGGTTAATTTAACCCAATAGAACAGTATATTCTCTCTATGTTCATATGAATTTTAACAGGAATTGTTTCTTTGCCAACTCTCTCTCTCTCTCTGTGTCTCCTTTTGTTCCATTGTGTATGGACAATAAATAGAGTCCTATTATATTCTTTTTATGGGTTAATTCTTTTCTCACTCACACACACTCACCTATTTACCCATGCCCATTTATCCCCCTAAATATCTCTTTTTTATTGTTTTGCATTGACGGTCTATTCATCATGATTATTCTCTTATGCTTGATTTTCTTTGGTTCTTTACTTTGTTTTTTTTTTTCTTTGAATTTTAAGTTTGGAGAATGGAAAAAGTGAATAAGAAAGTACGATTATTGGTTCTAATGATTTACCATTGTAATTAGGATATAATTTCAAAATACATATGATAATTGGTTTACATACCATGTGTGTTTTGTCTTTCTATTGCAATATAGAATGATAATGATGATGATGTAATATTTATAGGGTATGTTTGTTGATTGAAATTCTGTCTGTCTCTCTCTTTTTAATGAAGGCCCTGGGTTCGAATCCCGCGAGTGGAATCGTGGATGTGCACTGTTGAGGAGTCCCACAATAAAGCGAAACTGCCGTCTAGTGCTACACAACCCCTAAACTGATAATTACCATGTGCTCACTAGTGATTAGCTACGTGAGAAAATCCTCGGAGTTCTGATGAAAAGCCGTGACCAGTGGGACTAATCCATGCCGGGTAGAAACAAGTGTCTACTTCACTACAATGGGAGATGGTCACGCGACTTCGTGGATTGGTTGAGGTTAGACATTGACACCACTGGATGGCGGCTCAGTGGTCCCCAGTAGGTTAGGCGTTTGCGCGCGAGACTGAAGGCCCTGTGTTTGAATCTCGCGAGCGAGATCGTGGATGCGCACTGCTGAGGAGTCCCACAATAGGACGGAACGGCCGTTCAGGTTTTCAGTGGTGGTCTAACATCCATTGGTTCGTGATCTCAATAAAAAAACTTAACAATCTCCACAACCCTTAAACTGGGAAAAATGTAGTAGTTTCAATCAGATATGGGTGAAATTTGTTGATATTATAATAATTTCGATAGTTGAATTCATGATTCAATTGAAGCTATGTAGTGAATAAAAACACGAATGGGGACAATCGTATGTATTTGACATGAAATTACAGAGTAGAATTGTGTATAGGAAAAGTTCTTCAGCAAGTCTGTACACACTTCTTGAGCTTTATACCCATTCATTAGAAGAGAAACCTAGTTAGATGTCTTGCCAATAGAGCTAGGAAGATATACTTAAACGACATCATCAATAAAAAAATTAGAGCTTATTTATAATATGTTGATTGAAATGGGTTATCTACAGGTTTTTTTGAAGAAACACTTAGATGTAATAAATAGGAAAGTAGCAACATCAACGGTTAGCAAGAAACTTCTCTTCCTGAATCTGTAACTCAACGGAGATATAACTAGTGATGTGCTATGAAATAGGTTGACCTCTGTCTATCTATGATGATTCCTCAACTAAAGAATAAGTTACCTGGTTTTGCCAAATCTATGTGTATCTATGACTTTAGTTGCTCTTATGGAGAAAGTTATATTGGACGCAAAAACAGACAGTTGAGCCAATAAGTTAGTGAACACTTCTATTCGCGGTTAGGAAAGGGTATTGTCAAAACAATATGCAACTCGTTTCTATCACACATGGTCCATAGCGGTCATTTAGTAGATAGAACTATGTCATTTAAAATGATTTGTTATATTTCTACCTGTTTCTTTTATGGTGTTTGATCTCGTCTCTTACACATAGTAGAAGCTATAAGGATTCAAGTGTTCGTATTCATAAGAAAGTCGTAACACGTTTATCTTTATCTCTAAGTAATGAGTAAATCTATCTGTACCACCATGATTAGTCACGAACTAACTAAATGTTTATTAAAGAGAACTATTGAAAATCAACTCAATCGTTGCTCAATTCAAAGTATTCTCTAATTTAATTCCTGTGAACACTTTTCAGGATGCTAAAACGTCTTTTGTTTTACAATTTAATAACTGACTCGAATCTCTGTCTACAGTTCAAACTAAATTCCATATTATTTCTAATGTCACTAACATTTATATTTTTATCAGAATGAGTGTTTGTGAAGATTGTATTAGTCTAATAGTTGAATTCATGAGTTGAATGGTTAAGCGTTCACACACGAGACTGAATGTTTTAGGTTCGGATTCCGTATGAGGGATCATGGGTGTGTACTGTTAAGGAATGCCATACTAAGATGAAACGGTATTCTAGTGCTTTCAAGTTTTCAATGTTGGTCTAGATTAAATCGACTTATGAATTTAACTAATTATATTTTTGTCTAGAATAAAATTTATTAAAATATCGATCAAATGAGAAATGAAATTACGCAAAATTAAATTAATGGACAGTTGGCATTTGATTAAGATCATGAATCGATGATTGTTAGACTACTACTATTGATAACTTGGAAACACTGTTCACAGTTAGTAATCTAATACGTATACTTGATATACTGACTGAGAATGACATTCATCTTGGCCAATTATTAATGGTGTTGGTTTTTTATATACCTTTCTCTCTCCACCTCTCTCCTCCCTGTGACTGGTTAATGGTATGTGTGTGTGTGTGTGTATTTGTATGGTTACTGGCATTGTACTTTTTATCACGTACAATGGTTTTATTCAAGATGATAATAATTATGCATTTTGTATTTTTTTTTAAAAATAAAAAAATAGTACCTTCCTCTGTATGTACATATATGTGATTGTTTGTGTGCGTGTGTTCAAGAATAGAAGGTTGGTTGAAGTGCGATCGACCTAAATATCAATAGGTTACTTATTTTTATTGTGAGTGAAATGCTTTGATTTGTTGTAGTAAATAATGATATAATTCATTATGGATTGATTCCAATTATTTGTATTTTATTTGAATACATAAATGTTGATACAAGGGGGCTAAAGAAGTTACAACCACTTTTTATGAAGAAAGTAAAAGAAAGTTACAGCAGAATCGCCACCAGCTTCTATTCTGAGCCATATCTGATAACGTCTCTAGCCACTGTGTTGCACCATCTCTCGGACCCCAGGCAAGGAAGGACCGACAGAAGCCACTTCTGTACAGCTTCCTTTCATACCACGACACCATGTCATACACTGACTACCTCTCCACTTTTTCTAACCAGTCCCAGCGTCGGCAAATAATACACGACGTGGAATTCTCTGGGACGACATTCGTAGAACATGTCCAAGCAACCGAAGTCGGTGTTTCAAGATAGTGACACCAATTGCATTATCATTTCTGTGCCCGAACACACGATGCCGAGTCTCTGCATGGTGTTGCCACTGGATGTCAGCAATCCTTCGGAGACAGCGATGATCGAACACAGAGAGTCTTCTAACGTCCTCAACTCGGAGAGTCTAGGTTTCACAAGCATGGAGCAAAACTGCCCTCACCGACGCGTTGTAGATCCGAACTTTGACAACCAGACTGACATCACGAAGGCGTCAAAGGTGGCTCAGATTGGCATAAGCCTCCCTGGCTTTTATTATACATGCATTGATCTCATCACTCACGTCACCACCAGCACTTATGTAGCTACCCAGATACACGAACTTCTCGAATACTTCTATCTGCTCACCATCCAGGGTGAGTACAGGATTAGAATCCTGCCAGTCTTGTAGAAGTACTTTGCACTTGGAAGGTGCAAAGCACATACCATGCCTACGGACACTGATTGCCAACTGATTAAGTGCGGATTGCATGGCTTGGGCATTATCGCACATTAAGACAATATCATCCGCATACTCAAGGTCGGGAAGTCTTTCTCCAGGCATCAGATCCACACCACCATTACTTACATCCATCAGAGCTGTTTCCAGAATGTCATCGATGGCAAAGTTGTAGAGGAACGGTGGGATTGGTCAACCCTGTCTAACCCCATTGCTCGAATGGAACAATGGAGAGAGGTGGTTGTATGCCTTCACTCTGACTGAGGTGTTTTTATATAGGGCTTTTAGGATGTTAATAAACTTCTCAGGCACATCCTTCTTCAATAGACAATCCCAGAGAACAGTCCTATCCAACGAATCGAAGGCAACCCTGATGTCAAGAAACACTACGATTGTTGGCCTGTGATAAGTATGACGGTGTTCTAACATTTGGCGGAGGGTGAAGATATGATCAATACATCCTCGACCAGAACGAAACCCAGCCTGCTCCTCACGAGTCAATATTTCTCGGTTTTTGAACAACCTACGAAGTATGACGGAAGCCAATAGGTTGAACGCAATCGGAAGTAGACTGATTCCAATTAGATACAATCACTGGAAATCAGGGAATATTAGACAATGTATTTGTTAGATTTTAGAATTTCATGGTGATGCCTATTCATTGTTTCACTAGGAGTAGTAATAAAGACTCTTAAGTATTGGGGTTAGCGCTCGAGTTACCTGTTACACAGTATTACAAAGTGACTGAAGTTGGAAAACTGAATGATTTAAAGTAATGGAGATTAGTATAATGTATAAAGGTCTTGGGTTCGACCCCTGATAGTAGGGTTGGTAGTAGGTACACGTTGTCAAGCAATTTCATACTAGGACAGAACACTTGTTCATTACTTTCTTGTTTACAAAGTTTATCTAACTGAAGTCTGTTCGTGATGTAAAACACAACTAAGCATTGAATATCAAACAGGATTATATCAACTCGTGACAACTATACATGTTTTCTTAAATTGTTCTAATGCACAAACTGTCATTTGAACGTTAGGGCATATATTGAATGAGTAATTGATAGAGATTAATAGTTTTTAATTGTCTATAAGAAAATCGCTTTTTATTCCATTTAGTTTACAGTTGTAGTGATATTTGGTTAATCATTTAGCTTTTATTTATTTTATTTAAACACATAAACAGTACAAGGAGGCACCAAATAGATATGCGCCACATAAATCATTCGATTTGTGTGAGGGCTGAGATACTGACCGGGTGCCCAAACAGAAGCAGGTGGTTTTCTTAGAGGACCACACCCCGAACCTTTGACCTAAAGGTCTGGTCCACAAGGCAGTGGCGCAACGTGGTAGTCGGTAACCAACGTTTAATTCATACACCATTTGTTCCTTCAGGATACTGGAGCCCATGTGCACCATTGTTTTAGAATCAGAGTTTTCAAACTCCTCTAGCTGGACCCTTTGTTTCCACCAACCCGGTTTAGGTGCCGTACAGTCGCTTTCCATCCCCTCAATTTCGTAGACAACAGTAATGACGGTTGAAGGCAGTGAGTAGGAGTTTTCTGGCAGTGGTTGTATGCACGTGGCCATGTGAGAGCATTTCGAGAGGGAGAGCTGACTCTCCCCATCCTCGACCGTATAAGGGCGTTAGGGGGCTTGATGGATATAGTTCAAGGTCAAATATTCACATATAATATTGTTCACTCTGTTCATATTAGTTTATGTTCATTTAGTCAATTGAGTTGTTTAACTCTCATCTGTTTCAATTTTTCTGTTTTTCTGGATTAAACTCAGTTGTGCATTATAAATGACAGAACTTATTGTTTATATGGTTATGACTAGTAATACCATCATATCAAAATGAGTGGTTTCTGATGTCTAATAGCAATACTACTATTGTAGTGAACAGAACATGGGTTGGTACAATCGAAATATATTTAGCACAAAATTACAGAGTAACTTGGTAAAATAGAAAAACCATACTATAATACTTAATTTGCAATATGTTCAATAATTGTCTCGAACTTCGTTGTTCTTGCATTTCCATACTAATTGCTTTCTATTCCCGCTTTTTCTTTTTTGATCTTCCCCATCTTCTTCTGCCAGACATTACATTCCTGACTCGCGTCATATACTACTTATATCAACATAAGTTGCACGCACCACACTACTACTACTGTTACTAATGCTTACTTTCACTACTCAATCTTTGTAGGAATTCATTTATAGTTCATGTAGCTTATTGATAACTTACCTCACTGTTGTATTATAATCTGATTTTGCCCAATATTTAACATGTAAATAAAATAAATTACAATTAATAGATTGAACTTATGAATTGACCAATAGTTAAACCATTTAGTTTTATTCTCAGTGCATATAAAGCAGATAATCTTTATAAGATCTCATGAGGATTTCATAGCCATCTGAAATGTTCATCCCAATACACTCCGAACGCGAACGCTTAATGTCTAGACCATTGAGTCAGTATCCAATAGATGTTAATGTCTAACCTCAACCAATCCACGAAATTATGCGACCATCTTTCATTGTACTGAGGTAGATACCTGTCTCTACTTGACACGGGTTAGCTCCTCTGGTTACGACTTCTCAGTAGAACTCCGAAAAGTCCCTAACGAAGCTAGTCACTAGTGAGCACTTGGTAATTATCAGTATAGGGTTGTGAAGATGATTATATTCGTGATTGAGATCATGAACCGATTAATGCCAGACCACCATAGAAAGCCTGGAAGCACCAGACGGCTGTTTCGCTCTATTGTGGGACTCCTCAGCAATGGGCATCCACGATCCCGCCCGGGAGATTCGAATGATTTGACTCAAACAACCTATAACTTCTTGAAATGAAATTACATTTTGTCTTGGTTAATGCTTTATTATGTTACTTGATATCTATAAATGGTAGACACTGACCGAGCATACACAAATTTCATTGCAACTATCTTGTGTAATTTATCTAAATAATGGTAATCAACTTTCGAGATCTCCAATAGAAAAAAGGTCTTGATCTAATGTGCATCGGTTGGTTATCTGCATTTAAATTGAGGTTGCTCTAGAGACATTCTACTTCTGTGGGTCACTTCTGTATCTGTTCTATCTTTCTAACGTCAGTGAATTCGTGATATTGTGAGGTCGTTATTCTTTAGTGTTGATGGGTGTCTCACTCTTGATATGGCTGAACTCCATCAAAGTTAGTTTTTTCTTTTAAATTACTAATATACCTTACTAAAATGCATCATCTTCATGGGAAAACAATAAACTGTGTTTATTTTCACGAATTGGCTTGTGTATCTTATAAAAGACTACCTTCTTGATGATCTTTACTTACTTACATACTTACGCCTGTTACTCCTAATGGAGCATAGGCCGCCGACCAGCATTCTCCAATCCACTCTGTCCTGGACCTTCTTTTCTAGTTCCATCCAATTTTTGTTCATTTTCCTCATGTGTATCTCCATTTCCCGGCGTAATGTGTTCTTTGGTCTTTTTCTTCTCCTTTGACTTTGAGGATTCCAAGTGATGAGGGCTTGCTTTGTGATACATTTGGGGGCTTTCCTCAATATGTATCTTATCTCCTTCTAGCATTTCTTTATGATTTCTTCCTCCGCTGGGATCTGGTTTGTTCTCTCCCACAGTTGGTTGTTGCTAATAGTGTCTGGTCAACGGATCCGAAGTATTTTGCGTTGACAACTGTTAATAAACACCTATATCTTCTGGATGATGGTCTTCGTAGTTATCCAGGTTTCCGCTCCATACAGTAGAATTGTGTTGACATTTGTATTGAAAATCCCGACCCTGGTGTTGATTGACAGAAATGAGGCTAAGGATTAAAAGTTATCACTAGAGTGTAGGTTTAGAAGTTTGTTTTAGAATGTAGATTAAATGGTAGAATTAGGGTTGTAGTTAGGAATAAAAGAATGGAATACGTTGTCATCATATAATTGAATATTGATGCGGTTAGTTCTTTCATTTTAAATTTTAGGAAGTTTTATTTTATTTTAATAGTTGAGATCATGAATCAATTGAAGATAGACCATCAACATATGCTTACTAGTGACTGGTTTCAAGAGGTATTTCCTGGAATTCTAGTGAGGAGCAGTGGCCAATAGAATTCAACCGGGTCTGTTGTGAGGATAGTAACTTACTGAAGACAATGGTAGATGTGTCGCGCAATTTCGTGGATTAGTTAAAGTTAAACGTTAACAGTGTTGGATGTCGGCCGGCTTAGTGTTCTAAAGGTTAAGCATTGGCGCATTTAACGGTGACATAAATGTCATTTACATACTGTAACCAAACTTTAGTTAAATTTACACATTTCGTGATTTCATTTGTTTCTAAGGAATGTATCAATAAATTTGCTACGACCACAGAAACTGGTGAATCCATTGCCATACCTTTCTGTTTGTAAAGATATCAGAATAAGAGTAAGGTCAATCATCAATAGAATTCCAAACACATAATAAACTCGAAAAGATCTAACGAATATTGTAAGTTGTTGAAATCTGAGTCAGATTTTAAACAATCTTAAGTAATGTCTAGTACTTTAGTGACAGATACATTAGTAAATAAGAAAGAAACCCCAATGACTCGGTACGGCCGAGAGTGTGGAGAGTCCGCTCTCCCTCTCGAAATGCCCTCACATGGCCACGCCTATACAGCCTCTGCCAGGGAAGTCCCTACTCACTGCCTTCTCGCACCACAAGTGTTGTTTACAAAATTGAGAGGACGAAAAACGAATGTCAGGCGCTTTAACCGGGTTAATGGTCACGGAGAGTTCACGTAGAGGAGTTGGAAAACCCTCATTCGAAACCAATGGTGCACATGGGCTCCAGTACCCTTAGGGAACAAATGTTGTATGAACCAATTGTTAGTCACCGACTTTCCATCAGTTCCATTGTCTTCCATGTGAATGATGTCCATATTATTCTTGAAATTAATAATGTTGAATTCTATAATTAACCAATTTGTCATATGGTTTGAGATATATTCGTTGCCTAATTTCTGTCAAACTATTTGTTCAAATATTGACGAATATTCATATAATCCATAAAGTTGTTGTCTGTCGGTTTAAGTCATGTTGGTTGATGAAGACTATCTAATTATAATAATCGTAATCAATGGTTAGATAAGTTGAATAACATATCTCAGAATCTGTGTCAGTAGTACGTTACTGCTATTCGGACAGCTTTTTTTGTCTTGTTAATGCTATGCTCACTTTGTTGATTTTGTATTATGGTAACTTAGATCATAAACTCCGCCTTTCGTTGTTTTAGAGCTATCGTGAGTTCGAAGCCCAAGTAAAGGAGGAGGGTTAAGCATGGGGTCATCATTTTATTCTGTAGAAAAAAACCTTGCTAAAAAAATTGATAACTAGAATAAGTAAGTCAGTTAGATGATTATACATCTGTCCCAAATCTTACATTAACTCACTTACTTGGTCTTTTTTCAGCTACTAATTATTATTAATATTTTGATATTAACCATAAAAGAGGTACATTAAATCAGATTTCATATATAATTGTTATGAATATTTGTACTAGTAATACTGTCATGTGTGCTACTGATATCGATAGATATGAGTAGTATGTATCATCAATCAAAAGTCAAGTACCTGGAGGCAGAAGGTTAAGAGAATAAAAGAAAAGAGTATGAGAACAGACAATAATTGATGTGGAAATGAAATAACAATGAAGTCTAAGATGATTGATGAACATTTTGCAAATAAAGTGCTTACCGTATTGTTCTCACATATTACTAAGATATTCTGTAATGTTATATTGAAATACATTTGGTTGTCCCCACTTGTGTTGTCGTTCATTACAATGCTAACCGGTTAGGAGATGAGGATTGAATCTATCAGTTCAATAGCTAGAATTGATCTGTTTTAACTCTTAAAATCATTACTCTATATAGAATGATTATTTCATTAAAACAACATATATAAGCGAACAATCTGGGTTTTCGATTAGATCCTCATCAGGCCTTACTCTAAGATACAGCAATGTATTTATATATGTATATACGAAATGAATTAAACCAATGAAGGCAGTTTATGAGTCCATGATTACAGTGAAATAGATTACATAAATAAGTGAAAAGTATAAATTGGTAGTGTGATGATAGGTGGACTAGTTGTGATAAGAATGATAAAGGCTTACAATCAATGTTACATAATGGGAAATAGGTCAATGATTCGAAAAAAATAGAGACAATGAAATAACATTCATAGAAAGATTATAATATTACGTAATAAAAAAGTGTTTAGATAGCTGGACCGTAAAACGTATATTTCAAAGAAAATTGTGGGAGGCGGTGAAGAAAATAATGATAAACGACGAGAGAGTGAAAGAGAGTATGGAAAGTATGATCAATAAATCATTTCACTGGTTGAAATCATGAGTCAATTGAGCTAGATCACCATGGAAAACCTGGAAGCACTGGACGGCCGTTTCGTCCTACTGTTGGACTCATCAATGACAGTGCGCATCCATGATCGCGCCCCCGGCGAGACTCGAACCCAGGATCTATGTCTCGCGCCAGGTGCTTAACCAATTAGACCACTGAGCCGGCATCTAACGGTGTTACTGTCTAACTTCAACCAATCCACAAAGATGCACCACCGTACACCACTGTCTTCAGTGAGTTACTATCTCACAACTGACCTGGTTGAACTCCACTGGTAACGACTTCTCACTAGAACTCCAGGAATATCTCTTGAAGTCAATCACTAGTGAGCATTGTTTATCATTTATATCCAAAATACTCCTTTTCGATCCATTTTTTATTTGTATTTTTGTTGTTGTTATCTTATTTACAGAAGAGAATTATGCAATATCCAATACTAAGACAATTATGCTTTGTTACATATTCTTCTATTCTCAAATCTAAATCCTATAATCATTCTTATTGGATACAACAATATTCTACTTCACCTATTTATATTTATCCCTTAACAAAATCTATACCATTATGTTTACCTAAAATATTTGATCAACAATTTATTACTAATTATTGTCATATAAATCATTTACCATGTTATTATAATCATGATCAAATTATTAGTAAATTACCTAGAGTTCAGTCAACACGTCGTGCTGAACTATTACATAATCAATTATATAATAATAGTACTGATCATACTGATCATGATCATGATCATCATAGTGATCGGATCAAATCTTTATCCACATCTCAATCATCATTTCATCAACATCAATCACGTCAATCTATCCAAATTGCATTATATAATTATGTATTAAATAATTTACTTGGTTTATCTAATCTACAATCTACATTGAATACTCATAATCATTCTATACCATTCTTATTAGATCTTGGTTGTGGGATCAATCATTTAGATATTATCAATCATTATTTATTAACTATATCGAATTTTAATCAAAAATTCATACCATTATGTATTGATCTATTCAATAATAATAATAATAATAATAATAATAATAATAATAATAATAATAATAATAATATCACTACTCCTACTCCTACTCCCACTCCCACTCCCACGCCCACTCCCACTCCCACTCCTACTCCTACTACTACTACTACTACTACTAATAATAATAATAATATTAATATCACTACTCCTACTCCCACTCCTACTCCTCCTCCTACTACTACTGATAATAATAATAATAATAATAATAATAATAATAATAATAATAATAATACTATCACTCCTCCTCCTCCTCCTCCTACTACTACTACTACTAATAATAATACTATCACTCCTCCTCCTCCTCCTCCTCCTCCTCCTACTACTACTACTACGACTACTCCTCCTCCTCCTAATACTGATACTGCTACCACTACTACTACTACTACTACTACTACTACTACTACTACTACTACTACTACTACTACTAATACCAATACTAGTAGTAATGGTAATGATATATTCAATTATAATATCCATTTAATCAAATGTAATTTAATGAAAGATGATATCATAACAACTGGATCACAATTATTACCATTTAGAGATCATTCTATAGATTATATTATATCGATATCATTCTTACAATGGTTATTAGGGAAAGATAAATCATGGTATATGATCAAACAATTAATGAATGAAATTAAACGTTTATTAAATCCATCAATTGGTGGTCAATGTATATTACAATTTTATCCAAGTCAGCTAATTGATATTCAATTAATTAGTGAAATCATTGAAACAATTCAATCGAATTTCTATGGTTGTTTATTAATTCATCAACCCATAGTCAATCGTGGTATGAAAATCTTTATTTATTTAACATATAAATGATTCATTGCAATGTGTATTATGTTTTGCTTGTTTATTATTGTTTGTTTATGTAATAAACTATGTATATCAGTTGAGATGGAAAGTTTAAGGTTCTCGATTCTATTTGATGCAAGATCATGGATGCGCACTGATGAGGAGTTACACAATAGGACGAAATAGGTGTCCAGTGTTTCCATGTTTTTCACTGGTGATCTAGATTTAGTTGATTCATGAATTCAACTATTATATATATATATATATATATATATATATATATATATCAGTCCTCAACAACGTAGAACTTCGTACGTACGTACATCAGTTTGAGTTGCCACACCATATTAGCACATAGATACAATTGTTGATTCAAATCTCGTAGTGATAGACGTCGTACAATTATAAGCGATAATCGGCAATATGAGGGTTTGAAGATGTTATTCAAGGAACATAATCTAGTGAAATAAATTTGGAAAAAGAAAAAAGAAACGGACATGAGGAATTTAGAAGATTAGAATTTTGGACAACGTAAAGAATGGATGCACCTGCGCATTGCAAACGGATTTAAGACATGTTATTCAAGGTCTCTAACCATCGGTTGCTATCATCTCGCGGTCTCCAACCAGGTAGTCTACACCTACCAACATGACTCAGTCCACTTGTCAGTGACTTTATGGCTTTGTGCCATGTTTTTGGTCTGGCTGCCCCTGGCTTTCTTCCAACCTACTCCTACACCTTAAAGCATCGCATGTCGGGGCAGTCGGTAATCGGGCATACGTAACACGTGTCCCAGCCATCTCAACTGATAAAGTTTCACTACTTCAACAATTGATTTGCCATCCTTATCTAGTACTCATTTCCTAGCAACTGCATTAGTTACTCGATGGTCTCAGAATATACGAACAATGCATCGAAGACACCTATGATCGAATACTGGTAACCTACGGATATCCTCTACTCTTACCGGCCATGTTTCACCGCCGTAAAGTAGGATAAAACGAACTGCTGCTCAGTAAATACGTCGTTTGGTTGATAGAAGGATATCTCGCCTACGCCATAAATGACGCAAGTTGGTAAAAGCTAGTCGAGCCTTCTGTATCCGTGCCGAGACTTCGTCACACACCAGACCACAAGGGTTGATGAGACTTCCGAGATAAGTGAAGCGGTCTACGCGCTCAACTACTTCACTCCCTATCATTAGTTCAGGTGTCGATGCAACCCAATCCTGAAGCAACATTTTACATTTCGAGGGGGCGAATCGCATCCCGAACATGCTTGCATTGTTGCTTAGAGTGGTCACAAAACTCTGCATTTTGTCAGTGTCTTCCCCAAATAAAACTATGTCATCAGCACATTCCAAGTCAACAAGTGAATCTCCTGGTAGAAGTTCAACCCTTGGAAATTTAGATGAGGGAAGTGTTATCTCTAAAAGCACGTCAACGAAAAAGTTAAATAAGAATGGAGAGAGTGGACAGCCCTGACGAACACCACTCGAGGTAATCAACTCTGATGACAGTTCGTCATAAGCTCTCACTCTACCAGTTGTGTTCGAGTAGAGAGCTTTTACAAGGTTAATGTACTTCTTTGGTACTCCTTTCAGTGACAAACACTGCCATAGAACCTTACGATCAACAGAGTCGAATGCCGCCTTAAGGTCGAGAAATACTACGATTGTGGGGCGTCTGAATGTGTGTCTCTGTTCTAAAACCTGATGTAGTGTTAAAATCTGGTCTATACAACCACGTCCAGGTCGAAAATCAACCTGATTTTCTCTAGTCTGTTGTTCACGAGCTTTAGTTAGGCGTCGAAGTATTATTGAAGCTAATATTTTAGACACTATATTAGTCAAACTGATTCCTCTGTGATTGTCACAAGAGGACTATTGTCCTTTCTCATAGACTGGCACAATCAGTGATTGAGACCAGTCAGATGGGATTACGTCCAGTTCCCAAATTCTGCCTAAGAACCCAGTCAATCTCACTGCTAATATATGTATGTATATTTTTAAGAAAAATATACTTTTTTTGCTGTCCTTTTACCTGTGTTGTTTTAAGCAAAAAGCACGAAAAAACTAGATTATCATCGAAAACTTGAACGCACTGAATAACTGTTCCGTCCTAAGTATGGAACCATACATCAATGAGTATCTACCATTACGTAACTGGCAGTCGAACCTGGGACCTCTCTCGCACGCAAACATTTAACCTCTAGACCATCGATCTGGCATCCAATGGTGTTCAAACAATTCTTGATCTCAAGTTGAAACACCAAGAGTTCTAGTGAGAAACTCTGATCAGTGGTATTCAACCATGTTGGGTGTAAGATAGTTAGGCAGCACAAACAATCGAAGATGGTTGCTGAATGCTACGAAATGATCGAAGTTGTGATTGTAAACAATGGGATGGCAACTCAGTGGTTTAAAGCTTGGGTTCTATCCGTGGTGGGTTCGAAGATGCTCATCATTGAGAAGTCTTATACATGGTTGAAATAATTATTCGCTTTTTCTTGGTTTTTAGCCTGACAATTTTCATTGACCCTTAACAATAAAAATGAGTTTATTCATTATTATAAATGAAAATTGATCGCTTCCAGCGCTAATTTTCAACTGAATTCTAGTTTCATTTATTCATGAACAAATGCAGTACATAAAGACAAATTTACTTTTAAAGATGATTTAGTTAGAACAGTCAAGGAATACTTATATGAAATGCCATTAGTCATGAGGTACCTTGCGAAGACGAAAAATTCGTCGATAATTTTTTGAATCTTCATCAAATAAGATGACGAATCATTGAGATAGTGTCTGTGATAGGAATACGTTTGAAGTAAACTAATTTGTCTTTAGCAAACCATCAGCGATTCTATCTTATCATCAAAACAGAATGAGAAGTGTTCAAAGGTCCACCATAAACATAACGCATTTTACCTTATTCCATGGAGTTCTGTTATCCGTTTTAAGGAATGAAAAGTATGGAGCCTTTGTTTTAAAATCTCACGAACAGGTTGTGTATGACTCGTCTCAAGGAGAAAGTTCTTGAGTTATATTGTCACGCTTTTAAGTTGATATGTAAACTACTATTCTCACTTAGTTCTCGCAATAAGAAATATCTATCTACACTGTTAGGAACATGATTGTTATTCAGTACTCCAGTTCAGATTATCTCTCTGTTAAAGTGATCCAAAAAATTGCTTGCAAATGACAAGCAAGCATCAGGAATCACCAAGAGGCGTTTCATCCAATCAGCGTTCACTTGAGGTTTTTGCCAAAAATATCAAGGAAGCGAAACGTCACATGTAGAGGTTCTGATTGGCTGATAGTAGTATTTCCAGAATCTTCTAGCAATCCAAGGACATTTAAAATATTAAAAAAACCCTGTATTTTGTGTGTTAAAATGAACCTTGGAGTAAACTACTTCTCGCATACTTTGCGTCTTCTCTCTTGTGTTCAGGTCGCTGTATAGTTCTAGCTTGGAGGTTACAGAATAGCTTAGGAGACGAATATAGCGTTCAATTTGCAAGACTTATCACTCACTATGATACTAGAGTAAAATAATTTGAAATTTATGATAAGCTAGTTACCAGCTTCCTCCAAATAGAAAATATGTTTCTCAGATGAGTACAAATGAGTCAAGGATCATGGTACATATCCTTTTATAGATTGAGTACATCTAACATATATTAACGATGTGATGTTTTATGTCTAAAAATGAGTACTGACAATGTTATAATAAATAGTTATAATAAGCTTACAATTAAACTACTCAACTCAAAGATCTTCATATTACCTAAAGACCTGTTTAATATATTTTTTAGTTGAACGATTTAACTACTTCATAGTCCTTATAAATCTTGTACTCTTAAACTCTGAGAAGTGAATATAACTTATGAAATATAGAAATTAAGGGTATTTATACGAATACATATGAACTTGACACTATAGAAGCTTCTGAAAAGAACTGACCAAACATTAGTACCAGGTTTAAGTCTTGTCCAATCAACATAATGGAAATATAATTGATCATTTTCTGAAATTCTTTTAGAATTTTTCTAAGATCATTAATTGATCGATGTATTTTCATGATTTATTTGGTTTATAAAGAAATTTCCTGAGAATTGTCAGGAGATCTTAATAATTCAATTATTACCATTTCTGTATAAGACTCCTCATCATAGTTGGTACATAGGTCATATTTATTTTAATGAATCGATTGGTTTGGTGTCTTTTAGATTTTTAAAGATGAGCTTGTAGCTCTTCTAGGGCTACTGCCGGTTCCAAGCCCGGGTAAAGAAGAAGGGTTGGGCATGGGGTCGGTAATCTTATCCCGTAGAAAACAACCTTGCTCAAAACGACAAGTAGATCTCTAATTTACATCATTCATTAAGGGGTGTCTGAAATATATGGAGAGCAGATATCACATTCATTTCAAACCTGTGTCACTGAGTTGTACTGGCTGCCCATAACATCCTGTAGGATTGAATGACGATGTTTTTAGTCATAAAGTGAATTTGAACCTCACAGGGTGTATCAGTTTTTGATTGAGATCATGAACCGATTGATATTAGAATACCACCTTTGGAAACCTGGAAGCACTGGACGGCCGTTTTGTCCTATTGTGGGAACTCCTCAGCAGTGCACATCCACGATCCTGCCCGCGGGATCCGAACCCAGGGCCTTCGGTCTCGCGCGCGAACGCTTAACCAACTGGACCACTGAGCCGGCATCCAATGGTGATAGTGTCTAACATCAACCAATCCACGAAATTGCGCGATCAACTTCCATTGTACTGAGGTAGATACCTGTCTCTACCCGACATGGATTAGCTCCACTGATCACGGCTTCTCACTGAAACTCCGAGAATTCCCTCACGAAGCTAGTCACTAGTGAGCACATGTTGATTACTAGTATAGGGTTGTGGAGATTATTAAGTTTTTGATTGAGATCATGAGCCGGTTGATATTAGACCACCACCTTTGGAAACCTGGAAGCACTGGACGGCCGTTTCGTCCTATTGTGGGACTCCTCAGCAGTGTGCATCCACGATCCCGCCCGCGGGATCCGAACCCAATGAAAGTTGATCGCGCAATTTCATGGATTGGTTGATGTTAGACACTATCACCATTGGATGCCGGCTCAGTGGTCCAGTTGGTTAAGCGTTCGCGCGCGAGACCGAAGGCCCTGGATTCGGATCCCGCGGGTGGGATCGTAGATGCGCACTGCTGAGGAGTCTCATAATAGTATGAAACGGCCGTCAAGTGCTTCCAGGTTTCCAAAGGTGGTATTCTAATATCAATCGGTTCATGATCTCAATCAAAAACTTGATAATCTCCACAACCCCCATACTATGTATCAGTTTTATCAAGATTACAAATAAGATTTGATCAAAAGCACGTAAGGCCCCCTGTCTTTTGATATCTACTAGAGAACATAAAAGTATCTTGTACTCGATGTTTATCTGTTAAAACTAGTGAGTATATTGTATTTTAATCAATAAAACGCAATCACTCACTTAGAATTAGAGAAAAATGACATACACTTTAATCAGCAACATATCACCCCCAAATGACCTAGTACGGCCTAGAGTGGAATGGATAGTTCGCTCTCTCTGTCGAAATGCTCTCACATGGCCACGTGCATACAACCACTGCCACACAATTCCTACTCACTGCCTTCAACCGTTATTACTGTTGTTTACGAAATTAAGAGGACGAAAAGCGAATATCCAGCACTTTAACCGGGTTGCTGGATATAGAGAGTAGATGGTGGTTGGAGGTAGTCAACAGAAAACCCTGAACCCGAGTTTCGTGCTACTTGATACTCGTCAGCAAAGTGTACCTGTAATCTTGAGGGAACTGGCGGATTCGATCCCGTGTCATCCAGCTTCACAGTCAGAGACGTTACCATTGAGCTATCCGGGCTGTGACCACTTACTTCAGTGTCCATAACCAATCTCCATTCTTATTATTGATCATACATTTCCTGTTCAGTATTTTCCATAATAGAGAATCAATTAAGAAAAAAAATAATTTGGCACACACACACACACAAACTTAATTACAAACATGATTGAATTCATATGCAATAATAATTAAACTATAATTATTATTAATAATAATAATAAAGTACTCATTAAAGAAATGACAAAATAATTAAGATAAATACTGAAATTAAAAAAAATAAAGTTTATCTTTTTTTCTATTTTTTTCTTTTTTTTCAAAAAAAAGAAAAAAATAAAGTAAATCAATAAATTAGT
The DNA here is from genome assembly GCA_944470375.2 of Schistosoma guineensis. Taxonomy (NCBI): domain Eukaryota; kingdom Metazoa; phylum Platyhelminthes; class Trematoda; order Strigeidida; family Schistosomatidae; genus Schistosoma; species Schistosoma guineensis. The sequence continues at coordinate 23,475,055 of OX103895.1, forward strand.
CGATATGGTAACAAAAAAAATCAATAATAATAAAATATGGATAATCATCATCATCGTAATCATGATTTGTCTTTTTTTTTAACTTACTATTGATACTACTTATATATATTAAATTAAGTAACATAATCTACTTGATGATTTCTGATGTAATTTTTTATTTGTATTTAATTTTCTAATAGAATTATTTTGTTTGAATGAATCATGAGAATATTCATTGAATTTTAATGGAATTAATTTTGTTTGAAATGAATTTTCTTGAAGATTATTAGAACTTTGTTGAATAGTTGGTAAATTCGAATTGAATTTGATTGATTTAATGGAATTATCTTTAGTATTATAAGGTGACAATGTGATTTGATCTAATTGACTAAGACGTCGTGATCTATAGGATGTAATAAAATAAAGTAATAAAAAAGAATTAGAAGAGGTTTTTATGGGATATTATAGTAAATTCAATAGTTGAGATCATGAGTCAATTGAAGTTAGACTATCATGAAAACTTGGAAGCACTGGACGACCTTTTCATCCCATGACGGTACTTCTCAATGGCAGTGGATATCCACGATCCTACCTCGCGAGATTAGAATCTAGAACTTATCAGTCTCGCGCGCAAGCGCTTAACCACTAGACTACTGAGCCGGGTTTCAATGGTGTTAATGATCAATTCAAGCAGTGACCAGTGGAGTTGAATCGGGTCTGTTGTGAGATTGTAACTCATTGAAGACAATGGTGGATGTGTCACTCAATTTCGTGGATTGGTTGGAGTCAGTCATTCACACCGTGGGATGTCGACCGACTCAGTAGTTTAGAGGTTAAGCGTTCTCTCGCGAGGCCTATAGATCCTGGGTTTGGAATCTCGTGATGCGGGATCATGGATGCGCACTGCTGAGAAGCCCCGCAATAGAACGAAACGGTCATCCAGTGCTTACAAGTTTTCCATAATGGTCTAGCTTCAATTGACTCATGATCTTAACTATTAAAACAAAGAAGATTTTATAATTTTTATGTTATGAAGATTACATATTATGCAACACATTTAATCTTGTTTCAAGCTTATTAAAAATACCTTGTACTCGAGTGTGCATGAGAGTTGAGAACTATAATTTATGGATGATCTTTTATTTATTTATTTGAACACATAAATATTGGTACAAGAGTGCACCAAATATATATGCGCCACACAAAACAATGAGAGTTTAAAGGGAAGGAAGAAGATAAAAAGGTGAGGAGCGTAAAAAAAGAGAACAATAACGAAGAGATTGGTGTAAGGTAGTGTAATAATAATTATGGTAATAATGCGGGAACGGAAAGTTACGATCAGAAGAAATCTTTCAGTTAAGGGAGATACAACCACTTTTTACGAAGAAAGTAAAAGAAGGTTACAGCAGGATCGCCACTGGCTTCTATTCTAAGCCATATCTGATAACGTCTCTAGCCACTGTGTAGCATCATCTCTCGGACCCCAACCAGGGAGTCGTGAAGGACCGACAGAAGCCAGTCCTTTGCAGCTTTCTTTCATACCACGACACCATGTCATGCACTGACCATCTCTCCACTTTTTCCAACCAGTCTTTGAGTGAAGGTAAAACGACTTTGAGAATGTTCATGAACATACTGCGGCCAAATCAGGATTGTAAACCAATGTGAGAAATAAGGATTAATATTTATAGTTGAGGTTAAGGGTTTTCATCACGAATTGACATAAACTATAATGCTAAAACTCTATTTAGCCAAATGAATAAATAAATTTCGCGCTGAAATTCAACATCTGTTATCATAAATCTGATTGGTTCGTCCATAAATTATAGTCTCACTGTATGAGGTCAAAAATTATCATCATCATCATCATCAAACTGGTTTGTTTACCTGATATGAATGATGCAATAAGTTATGTAATTTAGTAATTTTACTCAACTATGATAAATTGATGCTACTTAACTTATTAACAGTGTGCTATGTATTACTGATGTTCACAGATGTAAGTAGTATATATCACTAATCGAAAGTGGAATGATTGGCAGTAGAAAGTTGAAAAAATCAAAGAGAACAGAACGAGAACAAAAGAGTGATTAAAATAGAAACGAAGGGACAACAAAATCTTAGACAATTGATGGATATTCTGCAAAAATGAAGTATTTACTTTATGGTTCTCAGATTTTACCAAGATATTCTGTTATGTTGTATTAGAATACATTTAGTTATCCTCACTTGTGTTCTCGTTCAATACAACGGAACGTATGTCGTTACGAAGACAATTACATAACAAACAATCAGTTCAGCTGTTTATTTTACTAGCAATCACCAATATGACGTGCTTCATGAAAAAGAACACAATTCTCAAGATGAATCATTCAACAAAGTATAAAGGTTTTACTACCAGTGTAATGTGTTCTATCCAGCATTAAATATGGTTTAGAACTGTTATTATTGTTGAGTTCTTTTAGATTGATGGTTGAATTTTCTTTGTCTGTCTGAGGAACAACATCAATGCCTACTTTAAGAGTTAAGTTGATGAGTTTGTGGAATAATCAAAGCTATCACTTCCATATATACTAATTAGTATTAACAGTTAAACATCTAAACTCTGTTAGGTTATTCATCTTGGAAGTCATTGGTGTTAGAATGATGTTATTTTTCATAAGACAAGTAATATTTGCAACCGTTAATATAAGAAGCTGAAATAATTATATAGAACAGATAGAATGTCGCCAGTAGTGGAGTCCAGGACATGCGTTTCGTCCACTTTGAGACTGGTCGTCTGGATGAACCTGTATGCCAATGTGGATGTCCATCTCGGGACTCCAACATTACCCTTTGCTTCAAACACCAGTCACAGAGTGGACATTAACTCTTCGATGCAGGTACATCCAGCTGACGAGTTCTGAACTGGACAAAGTATATATATACTGTAATCGACTGTTAGTCACAATTCATTTATTTTACAATCGTCCAGTGCTTCCAGATTTTCAATGGTGGTCTAGCTTAGATTAACTCATGAATTCAACTGTTAAAATATTCGATATAACTTATAACAAAATGTTTATATTGAGGTAATCTGTACAGGATGCATATATGCTAAATAAACTTAGTAGGATTTCAGTCCAACTATCAGCAATGGAATAATCTAAACTCTGTTTTCAATGACAAACATTCCATTATTAAGCTAGATAGTAGTGGAGGTGGAAGATCCACGTAGGGGAGTTGGAAAACCCTGATTCCAAAAAAGTGGTGCACATAGGTTCCAGGATCGTGAGGGAAAAATAGCTTATGAAACAATCGTTGGTCACAAACTACTATGGGACTGCATCTCCTGACGTTGTTTCACTGCCTTGTAGATCAGACCTTTCAGTAGGAGGCTCCGGGCGTGGCCCCCTAAGAGAGCTACCTGCTTCAGTTTGGACAACGGGCAGGATCATAGCTCTCACACAAATCAAGTGACTTGTGTGGCGCATATGTATTCGGTAACCCTTTGTACCAATATTTATGTGCGCAAACAAAATAAATTAATAATAAAGATATGCTGTAAAAGTAGTTGGTTATGGTAGCTGGAACATATGTTAAGTGTATGCTGATATTTTTACGAGTTGGGTGCCGGAGAACTGAGAGTAGCCTAACCAACATATTGTGTCAATTTATGAAGTTTAATTTTATTGGATGAAACTATATTGGTAGGAGTACACCACCTGGTTAGGACCTGCGAATTGATTCTGAACACTGGTTGAATATGTTCAATGACATACTTACTTACTTACTTACGCCTGTTACTTCTAATGGAGCATAGGCCGACGACCAGCATTCTCCAACCTACTCTGTCCCAAGCCTTCCTTTCTAGTTCCATCCAATTCTTGTTCATTTTTCTCGTGTCTATCTCCATTTCCCGGCGTTATATGTTCTTTGGTCTTCCTCTTTTCCTTCGACCATGAGGATTCCATGTCAGGGCTTGTCTTGTGACACAGTTGGGTGCTTTCCTCAATGTGTGTCCTGTCCACTTCTAGCACTTCTTCCTAATTTCTTCCTCCATTGGGATCTGGTTTGTTCTCGCCCACAGTAGGTTGTTGCTAATAGTGTCCGGCCAACGGAACCGAAGTATTTTGCGTAGACAACTGCTAATAAACACCTGTATCTTCTGGATGATGACTTTCGTAGTTCTCCAGGTTTCTGCCCCATACAGTAGAACTGTCTTGTTCAATGACATGGTTTGGATGTTTTCATTTTCGATTTCTTCATAAACACTGAGTTTCAAAATCCCTCCTTACATACATTTGTTGTGACGGTGGGTGTTCAAAATCTGACACTGATACATGGTATGCTACACTCTAACCCTTCAGCTGACTACTTGAGCAAGAAAGTGTATTGGGATGCCAAATAAAATGTACAAAATTCTCATTCATATATATACGACTCTAATCTTTAGAAAATTGATCGATTTCTTAGCCAATGAAATGAACTTGTCCTTTAGGTCACTCCTGATTGCCATCAATTGACCATCTCACTAGGCTACTTCTGAATGGCTCTCCATATCAACATTCTTTTTCAATTATATACTTCGACATTTAGTTTCTCTCACTACCATAGGTATCACTATTCATGATGATGATGATGATTTCATATCTCTACACCCAAATGATATAACAATTTAAGAAAAGAAATATCTGTGTTAGGTTTAATTATTTGCTTATCTTTTTGATTGAAATCATGAACCGATTGATTTTAGACCATCATTGAAAACCTGAAAGCCATGAACAGCCGTTTTGTCCCTATTATAGGATTCCTCAACAGTGCGCATCCACGATCTCATTCGTAGGATTCGAACCCAACAGTACTCAATCTCCCAAGTTACACAAAATAATAATCAAGATCTTAATCTGACGTTTTCTACCGTACACATTAAACTATTCTCTCTTCTTACCTATGAATTTTATGCAACATAATACGATATGCACCAGTGACAGCGCATCGTGTTGAATAATTATAGGAATTTTGTATTTCATCAGTGGTAATACCTAAATTTGATAATAAATAATTTGCTGCTTCTAATTCAGCATCATCTTGATCTGATGAATTGATCTCATTCAATTGATTCAATGTTTCATGATCAGTTTGATTAGTTGTAATGCTTGGAATAGTATGGATTGATTGTTTATGTATTAAATGATTAGATGATGGAATTACATCATTTGAAGTGGATATATTCTTGTTTATTTTATATCCTGATGATGATGATGATGAATTTATAAGATTCTGTTTAATGTGTGAAGTTGTAGGAAGCTGTGAAAATAAGAACAACAGCAACAACAACAATTAAAACTGATCTTATTTAAGTGATCATCAAAAACCTGTAAGCATTAGACGACCGTTTCATTCTAGGAATTAACTCATCAGGAATGGGAATTCACTAATCCGGATACAAGAACCGAATCTAATACCATTAGCTAGCGCATAAGAACGTTTAATCTGTAGACCATTGAGATGAATAAATGAAATTTATCGTGGATTGACCTCATTTAGGGTATCGCTAGACTTTTCAGTAATGTTCATCAATGACTCCATCAGGCGGTGAACATAAAACTCGTTTAGGATCCACTGGTGAACATTTCCAAGTTGAGCTAATTCGTGATATAACTCAACGATGATTTATTCTCCATAGTAGCAATTGGTTTACTCAGAATATACTTATTTACTTACGCCTGTTACTCCTAATGAAGTATAGACCACTGACTAGCATTCTCCAACCCACCATGTCCTGGGCCTTTCCAGTTCTATCCAATTTTTGTTCATTTTTCTCATGTCTGTCTCAATTTCTCGGCGTAATGTGTTCTTTGATCTTTCTCTTTTCCTTTGACCATGAGGATTACAAGTGATGAGGGCTTGCCTTGTGACGCCTGGAGCCCCTCTAGGACTACTGCCGATCCTAAGCCCAGATATAGGAGGGTTGGGAATGGGGTTAACGACTCCACCCCGTAGAAAACTATGTCGCTAAAAATACGCTAAACGGAAAAAATATTACTCAGGATATGACTGAAATTAATCATTTATGGCTTGTCACTAAACCTTCAAAAACCCATCTCGAGATAAGTCATTTGATTTATGTATGATATTCGTCATAGTCAAAACACGTATGAACCTATTGTTGGTCATTGGATATTATGAGAATGCATCTCCTTACGTTGCTCCACTACTTTGTGGATCAGACCTTTTGGTCGAAGGCTCCGAGTGTGGCTCCCAAAGAAAACCACCTTTTCTTCGGTTTGGGCACTCGGGCAGTATCACAGCCTGCACACAAATCCAGTACCTTTGTACCAATGTTAATGTGCTGAAATAAGTAAATAACGTAACAGAGATGATCAAGTCAATCTAAAAAATGAAATACACTGATCACAGAAATAGTCAAATATTAAATTTAATAATTGAATTCATGAGTTAATTGAAACTAGAACACCATGAAAAACTTGATAACACCAGACGGCCGTTTATTTTTAGTATGTGCATATCTGAAGAGTCACATACGAGGACGAAACTGCCGTTCAATGCTTTCAGGTTTTCAATGATGATCTAATTTAAATTATAATTTAACTTAAACTTACAGGTGGACAATGTTTAAATCGAGGTAATGGTTTAGGAAATGTTTGACCAGTTAACCAATTTGTCCAAGTTGAACGTTGACGTAATATAATTTCAATTGGTGTTAAATCTTTTCTAGCAAATTGTGCATATTTAATTAATTGTGAAGCTGTTGGACGTAGATCCGGTTGACGTGTTGTTAAATTACGATAAAGATCAGCAGCTGCTGGTGATAAATAATCTGGTGGTTGTAAACCACAATTATTTAATACTAAACGTCTAACTTGTCCAACAGTTGTACCATTAAATGGTAATAAACCAGTTAACATAAAAAATAATACAATACCAAGTGCCCACATATCAACTGGTCCACCACGATAACTGAAACATAAAGATAAATTATATGTGTGTGTAAGTATTATGAAAGAAAAACCAACAATAGTTGTTATTGTAAGCAGTGATGGATAGTGACTAGCAATGGAACCCAGGACGCTCGTTTCGTCCTATTTGGGACTCATCAGCTGGATGTACCTGCATCTCAGGGTTGACGTTCACTCTGGGACTCGAACCCAGTACCAACCAGCTGACGAGTCCCAAATAGGACGAAACGCGCGTCCTGGATTCCAATGCTAGCCACTATCCATCATTGCTTACAAAGCTTATGAATTAAGGTAATATCGAGGCATACGAACAGTATGCACATGTGCCAATAACAGACTGATCGATTGCAGTCTTAAACTTCAATGGGAAGATACAAGCCAAAAAATACCAAGTGAATAGTTGTTATTTCTTCCTTATTTGTTCTATGCAAAAAAAATTGAATCAGAATTAATGAATATACAGATGAGTTGAATAAAATGATGAAATACATCATGAAGTGAACTGTACGTATGCAGTTTTTCATAACACTGAGCAGCAATACCAGAATGTTTGATATACGTTTCTCCTCCTCCTTTTCCAAAAGCAAAGTGTTCCTCCAGGACTGGCCTGAGTTAATACTTCGAATAAGGATAGGGAATGAAGTAGTCGAACGCGTTAACAACTTCACTTATCTTGGAAGTCTGATCAGCCCAAATGGGTTGGTGTCTGACAAAATCTCTGCACGGATTCAGAAAACTCAATTGGCTTTTACCAGTTTACGTCAACTATGGCGAAGGCAAGATATTCGTCTATCAAATAAGGGACGAGTATACTGCGCAACAGTTCGTTGTCTTCTACTTTACAGCTGCCAAACGCAATTAAGAGTAGTAAGCTACTAGCATTTGATGATAGATGTCTTCGAAATATTGCTCGCATCTGCTGGGATCAACGAGTAAGTGACAGTGAGATTAGACATAGGATATTAGGAAATGATGTTAAATCAGTTGATGAGGTTGTGAATATTAATCGGCTGAGATGGTTGGGTCACGTGTTACGTATTCTTGAACATCGATTACCACGACGCTCAATGCTGACTAGTGTTGGGGATGGTTGTAAGAAAGTGAAGGTCGGCCAAACCAAGTCGTGGCATCAGAACTTGAAGTCACTAATTTCTAGTCTTATCCATGTTGGTAGATGCAGAGTACTTGGTTTGGGTGGGCATGACTATCGTAACTAAATGTTGGAGACTGTGTGTAACATGGCTCAGAATCGATCATGATGGCGTAGGTGTATACACTCTCTGTCTTCCCTTAAAATAAGAGAGTAAAATCGCTTCATATCTTTCTTTCTACTAACTAATTTCTTCTTAATGTACTATATCCTTAATGCAATCTTTCTTCTATATATTACCACCACTGAATTCACTACTTCTATGAATTCGGTGTTAATGATGTATGGCAACGTATACCGATGCATGTATGTGCCTGGTCATACATTGTAGCAGACTGACTGATTGAGCTGTACGTAGTCGGTCAAATACATACATAGATTAATGTTAGGAAATCTATATTGTACATCATAATTATAAGAAATAACCTTATCTCAATTAAAATATTCACAATGATTGGGTTTACATTCATTTCATCATCATACGGAAAGTGAATCAATGATTGGAAGACACGAAAAACTGCACATACATATATAATGCTTTCATCGACTCCGCCTGTAGCTAACTATAATATAAGATGATAACCATTATGTACATTTTGACAACAATCATTCATAGGTTCTAATTGGAGTCAGATACCGGGTTACATAACAATCAATTACAAATATTGACAACCGAATATACACAACTGTTGTGATGATACTTTTATTCGATTGACATTTTGTATAATCTTTTCTCCTATTACCACTTCTACTACTCTGGTATTTGTATTGATAAGTTGATCTATTTTTGTAGTGACAAGGTATGACACCTTGTGATGATGTATATCTGCATCACGTTTTATGGTTCTATTGACTAATTAGTTACTTACTTACGCGTTACTCCCAATCGGACATAGGCCGCCGACCAGCATTCTCCAATCCACTCTGTCCTACGCCCTTCTTTCTATTTCTATCCAATTCTTCTTCATTCTCCTTATGTCTGTCTTTATTTCTCAGTGTGGTGTGTTCTTTGACCTTGAGGATTCCAAGTGATGAGGGCTTGTCTTGTGACGCAGTCGGATGCTTTCCTCAATGTGTATCATATCCACTTCCAACAATTCTTCCCGATTTCTTCCTCCGCTGGGATCTGGTTTGTTCGCTTCCATAGTACGTTGTTGTTGATAGTGTCTGGTGAACGGATCCGAATTATTTTGTGTAGACAACTGTTAATAAACACTTGTATCTTCTGGATGACGGCTTTTGTAGTTCAAATTTGTATCAGATACACCGTGCTGATGAATGATACTTCCCAGATATGTAAATGTGTTTACTTCTTTCAAAGCTTCTCCATCATGTGTGATTCGATTGGTGATTGAAATATGCTTTACAAATTCATTTATCTAGTAATATATATTGGCACATACAGTATTCAATTAAGAACTTTTAACTCCTATTACTATTGACAATTTTGAATCAACTTTATATATCACATTCTGGTTAGCGTTTTTTAGCGAGTTAGTTTTCTACGGAATGGGATCGCTAACCCCATGCCCAACCCTCCTTCTTTACCCGGCCTTGGGACTGGCAGTAACTCTAGAAGAGCTACAGGTTGAGGAGGAAATTAGGAAAAAACGATGAAAATGGATAGGACATAGATTACGGAAATCACCAAACTAAATCACGAGGCAAGCTCGAACTTGAAATTCTGAAGGGAAGCGGAAAAGATGAAGGCCAATGAACACATTACTTCGGGAAATAGAAGCAGATATGAAGATGATTGATAACAACTGGAAAGAGCTGGAAAGGATTGCTCATGACAGAGTTGGATAGAGAGTGCTAGTGTGCTCCTTCACGAGGAGTAACAGGCGTAAGTAAGTAAGTTACATATTACATCATTGAAAGAAAAACTAAAACTAAAATGTTACATACGATTTTGATTCGAATAATTCTGGTGCAGCATATGCAGGTGAACCACAAAATGTTGTTAATTGTTGATTTGTTTCTTTAATTAATTTACTAAAACCAAAATCAACTAACTTCACACGATAATGATCTGGGCATAAATCTATAAATTCAATATGAAAAAAAAACAAACAAAGTAAATGAAGTAGGCTAAGAGTTGGCGGGTAGTTAGTGATATTCAATAGGTAACCTTAGATCTAGGTTTCAGTCTAGATGGGAACTGATGGTACTGGTTGAACTGGATTCCAATCAACACAAATATTATACTGTTCTAAGATGATGGAGAAGATTTGTAGTTCATGTGGATGATTTCGACAGAGTTTTGTTCTCTAAGCTGGATGATTTAATCATAGAGCTTGTATTGTTCTTCTGAATGACATCATCTACACAAACTTCAGGTAGAAGTAGTGCTGTTGATATAATTTAGAAGAACGATACAAGTTTCACGATTAAATCATCCAGATCAGAGAATAAAACTCCATCAATAACATTGTTCACTATTTAGTGATCGGGCATTGTAAATTTCTCAATTATAAATGAGGTAAATCATAGTAAGAAAAGCTGAATATTAATGCCTCAAACTGTGTAACTCTATGATGTGGGTTCAAGTTCCATACAGAATATCAATTTCTTCAAAATCTCAGATATGTCTTCTGTTTTAATCTCTTTCTTGCAATTATGACCCAGCTATTCCTGTTGCTTAGTATTCTCGGACGCCGATTCACTCGACAAGTTTCCAAATCAGAACACGATTGAACAGGAAAAGGGATTATATTCCAAATAATAAGGTTAGATGGAAGTAAGAAGCACAATAGGGAAAACGTTAGTATATTTATAAGAAGATTCCAGAGTATTCTCCAAGTGTCAACTAGTGCTGACTGGATAAGAATTAGCCAATCAGCGTGCACCAAAGCAATCAGGCATTGAGCATGCCTTAATCCAGTCTATGTCCCGCTAACATCTTTCTGATGAGTTTCTTATCAACTATTTTGAATCACCTAACATTAAACTATAGTGTATGTGATGACATACACTTAGATTAGTGGTTACATCTTCATGTGAACGATTGAATTCAGTTATCACGAAGCACTGGACGTATAAGATTTCGGCCATTAGTCAATAAATGTTCAGTAGCCATCATAATTTGATCTTTCCCACTTACTTTATCTTGAAAGATACAACATATGTGATGTGCATTATAAGTAGTATGTAGCAGGAATCGGAAGTGGGATACTTACCAGCAGAAGATTGAAATAAACAGAAGAGAAAAGAAAACAGGACAACTGAAGGAAGATGTGCAAATGATTTATTTAATGTATGACTTTTATATTTTACAATGGCACTGTTTGGTTTAGCATACAACAATGGACTTGTAAACCGTGCCTGAATTTTCGTTCACTACACACATATTATAGTGCTTACTCTTATGTCATTGTCATTATTTAAGATATAAGAGGCTTGTTTCAAAGTTCCGTCTCCCCTCTTTTCACTAGTATATAGTTGTCATATGTATAGAAATCTAAAAGATTCAGGATCATCGAAAAATTCTTCAAAATAAAGAAGAAGGAGATCACAATGAACATCATCCAATGCTTTGTGCTCACCGACGACGGCAGTGGAAACGATAAAGACCAGTTTTATATGAGGCCGCAGTTGATCGTAAAGAAATGTTTAGGAAAGAACGTGACCATTCTGATGGGAGACCGAAATACCAAGGTCGGAGCGTACAACACTGGATGTGAAGATATCATATGATGACATGGTCTGGGAAAATGGACGAAAATGGTGAGAGGTTTGTAAATTTATATGGCTTCAACAACATGGAATAAACGTTCAAACATAGTGCTTGTAGCAGGTGACTTTAATGCTCAGGTAGGTAGCTTAAACCAAACAGAAAAACATTTAGGTGGGTATTTTAGTATCCCAACTCAGTGAACAGATAATAGTGATTGTCTGCTGCAACTGTGCTCAGACAATCGTTTATTTTTAGCAAGCATTAATTTTAAGCATAAGGAGATACATCGTCTAACATGGCAACCCCCTTCACCAAACTAACGATGGACTCAAATAGACCATACTGCCATCATTCATCGTTGGAGAAGGTCGATAGAAGATTTTAGCTCATTCTGGAGTACCTGTTTGGATTCCGATCATGCTCTTATACGGGCATGAATTTGCTTGCGTTTCACTGGACGCAGAAAAACCAGTGACATGAAAGCCAAAAGTAGATTGCAGAAACAACTGAGGTCACATTTAGGTAGTTCTGAAAACGAGGTTGACCCAGATGTTGCTTAGAAAGATACATAAACAGCTGTGGGAACAGCAGTGACATCTATTAGTAATTTAAACCATAGGGTTACAAAAAACCCAATGGATTTCTCCTAAGTCTATTGCACTGATGTGTTCTCGTAAACTCATCCAATCAGGCTCTGAATATGATGAAGAACGAAAACAAATCAGATCTAGGTTAACCAAAAGTCTAAGGAATGACCGTGAGCAGTGGTGGGTGATGAAAGTAAAAATGTGGAAAAGATGGGGGCTGTAGGTAATACAAGACAGCTTTTGAGACTAATAAAATATATTGAAATTTACTTTTAAGTTGCCTAAAACAGATTAAAATTAGAAACAGGTTTGATTGAACCAATATTTAGCTCCTTACTTTCACACTTGAATAATTTTTCAAGTGCAAAATACTTCGGATCCGTTGGCCGGACAATATTAGCAACAACCTACTGTGGGCGAGAACAAACCAGATCCCAGTGGAGGAAGAGATCAGGAAGAAGTGCTAGAAGTGGATAGGATACACACTGAAGAAAGCACCCAACTGCATTACAAGGCAAACTCTCACATGGAATCCTCAAGGCCAAAGGAAAAGAGGAAGGTCAAAGAAAACATTACACCGAGAAATGGAGATAGACATGAGAAAGGTGAACCAGAATTGGATGGAACTAGAAAGGAAGGCTTGGGACAGAGTAGGTTGGAGAATGCTGGTCGTCGGCCTATGCTCCATTAGAAGTAACAGGCGTAAGTAAGTAACTTTTTTACACTTGAACGTTAGCGATTTTATAGTAGATCTAAATAAATTATTAAGCGATTTATCGTATACCTACTACACTTCTTTATGGTGGTCCAATCTCGTCTCCTATACATACATACCGATAAGTCTTGCTAATTGAACGCTATATTCGGTTTCTAAGCTATTCATGTAATCCCCAAGCTAGAACCACACGGCGACTTGAACACAAGAGAAAAGGCGAGAAATATGTGAGAAGCACTTTACTCCAGTGGTTGATTTAAGTGCAGAAAATATATGGTTTTTGTAGTATTTCAGATGTCCTTCGGTTCCCCGAAAATTCTGGAATGCTACTAAACACAGTAGTAGTATAGTAATCAGACAATCAGAAACTCTACATGTGACTTTTCACTTTCCTGATCTTTCTGGCTAAACTTCAAGTGAACCCTGATTTGATAAAATGTTTCTTAGTGTTTTCCTGAGCTTTTCTTGTCTTTTATGAGAAGTTTTCTGGATCATTCCAGCACATACATACTTACTTATGCCTGTTACCCCTTGTGGAGGAGTATAGGCCTCCCACTAGCATTTTCTATCCAACTTTGTCCTCTTATCCATAACAGAAGTTATAAGGATTCAAGGTAAGACTATCATTGATGGATGACTGTTTGTTTGTTTATTTTTCTTCAAATATACATTTCTGAACACTTCTTATAACGTAGTCTTACCAATTTTATTGACTGTTATTTCAGTGTCTATTTTCTTAAATCTTTGATTTACTTCCGGTTATGAAATCTGAATTCAAATCTTATCTCAGTTATTACTCATTGTATCCCATAAACAATATGTATGTTTTACCTTTTATATTTAGTTATGTAATTTTGATGGAGTTTTGTTCTCTGAGCTGGATGGTTTGGTCGTGGAACTTTCATCGTTCTTCTGAACGATAGAAACTCCACGATTAAATCATTCAACTCAGAGAACAAAACTCCATCGAAATCATTCACTTGAGCTACAAATCTTCTCCGCTATCTCAAAATCATATAAGTTATGTAATCTATTCCATTGTGACCACTAATTCATAAACTACCTCAATTGGTTTAATAATTTCATGTATGCGTAATATTAGAATAAAACATGAAGAAGATCTGATTGAATACAATATTATTTGTTTATATGTCTTATTCTAATTTAAAGTATGTGAGATAGAAGAACCTTGGTTCAAGTTCAAAGTGCACGATTGTGAATATGCACTGTTGAGAAGTCTCATTCTGGAACGAAACAGTCATCTAGTAATTTCAGGTTTTTGTCGGTAGTTTAGCTTGGATGGACTCATAATTTCAATTATTAAAATTTAATGTTTAAATTCACTTAGTATTATTGTTTACTTAAATCTTCCCATTAATGTTTAGAACTGCAATCGATCAGTCTCTTACTGATATTGGTGCATACTGTATGTATTGTCTCGATATTGGTTTAATTCACAAGCTTTATAAGCAACGATAGATAGTGGCTAACAGTGGAATCCAGGACACGCATCAGTTGTATGTATCTACATCTCAGAGTTCCTTGTCACTCTGGAATTCGAACCCTTTACCGTTCGCTTCAAACGCTATCACATCATTCACTTAGCTTCTGAGTTTTGATAACCACTTGCTTATGCAATGAGAATATTTAAGTGAAAATAAGTGAATAAATCAGTATGATATCCATAAAACCCCTTCTGATATTATTCAACATATGATCACTAGTGAATGTCTTCAAGAGGTAATTCCTGGAGTTCTAGTGAGAAGCAGTGACCAGTCCAACCGGGTCTGTTATGAGATAGTAACTCACTGAAATCAATAGTAGATGTATCACTCAATTTCGTGGATTACTTGAAGTTAGACATCAACACCATTAGATGACGGCTCAATAGCCTAGTAGTTAAGCGTTCGCACGTCAGACCGACAGGTCCTGAGTTCGAGTCTCGTGCACTGCTGCGGAGTCCCACGATAGGACGAAAAGGCTGTTTAGTATTTCCATATGGTTTTCGATAGTGATCTACCTTCAACTGACTCATAATCTCAACTATTAAAATGACTATAATATTCACAAAACCCCCTTCTGTTATTTAATAAATTACCATTTAAGCATCCTTCAACTTCATCATCATCATTATCATCACCTTCCATTGAATTGAATTGATATAATTTCTGTTTAATTAATTTCTTTCCATTATTAATTGAATTCATATTATGTAATGGATTATTCTTGGAATATTCTTGTTTCACTTTTAATTTGGATGATGTCACATTATTATCAGGTTTATGTAATGATTGTAATGGATTCGGATGTTGATGCTGCTGATGCGGCTGATGATGTTGATGCCGCTGCTGCCGCTGCTGCTGATGTAATAATTTTTGTATATTTTCGATTGGTTTATTTTCATCATTCATAGTTTGATGATTTTTTTGTTTGAATTCTTTTTTTAATTTTTTTGTTTTCATGAATGTTTCAGTAGTATTAGTAGTAGTAGTATGTTTAATATCATATGTAAATAAGATATTCTCTGCTTTAATATCTCTATGAATAATATTACGTTCATGCTATTTTAAAAAAGGAAAGGAAAGAAAGAAAGAAAGAAAAGAGAAAAGAAATGGAATATTAAATCATAATTATAAGGTTGTGGGTTCGAATCTCGTGAGGTGGGATTGTGGATGAGTATTGTTGAGGACTCCTACAATAAGGACGAAACAGCCATCTAGTGCTTTCAGATTTTCCATGGTAGTCTAACTTTACTTGATTCATGAATTCAACTATTGAAATGACTATAATATCCATTAAAACCCTTCTGATATTATGTAATAATTATAAGGTCGATAAAGAGAATAAAAATTAAATTAAATGTACGAAGAACTCATCAAGGATAACAACAATAACAATCAATCAACAACAAGGTCGAACGCGTCGACAACTTCATTTATCTTGGAAATCTGATCAGCCCAAATGAGTTGATGTCTGACGAAATCTCTGCATGGATTCAGAAAACTCAATTGGCTTTTGCCAGTTTACGTCAACTATGGCGAAGGCGAGATATCTGTCTATCAATTAAGGGACGAGTGTACTCTGCGGCAGTTCGTTCCGTTCTACTTTATAGCTGCCACACGTGGCCATTAAGAGGAGAAGGTAATCGTAGGTTACTAGTATTTGCTCACAGACATCTTAGAAATATTGCCCGCATCTGCTGGGATCACCGATCAAGTAACAGTGATGTTAGACACACAATATTAGGGAATGATGATAGATCAATTGATGAGGTTGTAAATCGTCATAGACTGAGATGATAGGGCTACGTGTTACGTATGACTGAACACCGATTACCGCGACGCTCAATGCTGACTAGTGTTGAGGATGGTTGTAAGAAATTTAGGGACGGCCAAACCAAAACATGGTATCAGTATTTGAAGTCACTAACTTGTGTTCTGTGACATGTTGGTAGATGCAGACTACTTTGTCTGTGTGGGCGTGACTATCGTAACTAATTGTTGGAGATTCTGTATGATATGGCGTAGGTGTATACATTCTTTGTCTTCCCTTAAACTATGAGATTGAACTTACTTTATGCCTCTCTTTCTACGAACTTATTATTCCTTCCTGTACTGTGTCCTTATTGAAAATATCCTGCAACAAATTTTGATGATGGTTAAGCACTTCTTGTTAACTTTCTGAACAGACAATGTTATTTGAATAGTAACAATTCGCATATTTCTTTGTATCGTTATGATCACTGGATCACATGACAGACTCTAATTAAACTATTGATTGCTTAAATATCACTCCATGATTCATCTTCCTCAGCATGTATGTATGGACTCAAATCATACTGTTAGTCCTTGTTTTGCCTTGCTGCGCCTTTATGCAGTTTGACTATAAATTTACCTATGTAATTGCTCATATATACTTATTCACCTCTCGGCTTCAAATTCGCTTGTAGTTTTGTGATCTTCGCTATTTGCTGATAGAATTCATTAGATCTAAAACAGCGTTGTGATTTATATTATAACAGTTCTATACTGATGCACATCTTGCAAATATTATATAAATTTCTATTGCTTACTTTTGATTCACTTTTCATATTTTCTCAGCGTAACATTTGTGTTTATCAAGTTATACTACTAACAAGTAGTTCAATAATCACAACATATTTTCTGCTTCATCATGAAAAGTTTTAACTTGGATTATTTGCTCTCTTTATTTAGCTTTATAAATCAATTATTCAGAAGATTCATGAACTCACTGGTACTTACCTACTTACTTACTTACGCCTGTTTCTCCCAATAGAGCGAAGACCGCCGACCATCATTATCTAATCCACTCTGTCCTACGCTCTCCTTTCTAGTTCTATCCAATTCTTGTTCATTCTCCTTATGTCTATCTCCATTTCTCGGTGTAACATGTTCTTTGACCTTGAGGATTCCATGTGAGGGCTTGCCTTGTGGGTCAGTTAGGTGCTTTCCTCAACAGGTGTCTTATCCACTTCCAGCGTTCTTCTTGATTTCCTCCTCCGCTGGGATCTGGTCTATTGTCTCCCATAATAGGGTGTTGTAGATAGTGTCTGGTCAACGGATAATAAGTGTTTTGCGTAGTCAACTGTTAATAAACACTTGTATCTTCTTGATGATAGCTTTTGTAGTAGAATTGTGTTGACATTTGTATTGAAAATTATGATCTTGTTGTTAATTGACAGTTGTTTTGATTTCCAGAATTTCTTCAATTGTAAATATGCTGCTCTTGCTTTATCGATCCGCGCTTTCACATCGGCATCAGATCCACCATGTTCATCAATGACGCTGCGCAAATATGCAAAGGTTTTTACATCTTCCAAATCTCCTCCGTGAATTTTGATTGGATTGGTGCATGCTGTGTTGTATCAGAGAGTCTTACTTTTCCCTTTTGTGTATATTGAGACCTACTGCTGCTGAGGCTGCTGCTACACTGGTCGTCTTCTCCTGCATTTGCTGCTGCATGTGCAATAGAAGAGTCAGATCATCTGTGAAGTCTAGATCCTCCAGTTGGTATCACATGTTTCTCTGGGCATGCTATGAAAAAACTGAATAATAAGTTTATTTTTTATAGATGAATTCTAACTCTATAGATGTTCCATTTTTCGTGGAATATACATCTTAATGAATCCGTGTACATTTAGGATTTGGTGTGCAAATGTATCTTCCTATTCATTTTTAGTATCCTCACTTAAGTATGAGGCTGGAATGACATCTAGAAAGTGTGTATAGTCGTATGGGAATTGGTTAACGGTCCAAAGTATATACAAAATCATTTCATCATGTAAGCAGTGAATTATTACACTGAACCGAGTTACACCGATTGAATATCAAATAATAATCAATATTGTGGTTGTCTAGTCCCTAATGATGATTGAACTTTATTGATTGACTTGTAATGCGTTCAATACTCTGAATGACTGAAAGTCAGAAGTACTGTCATGTTAAAATGCAAGACTGTAGTCTAATGGTAAGGAGCTTTGGTTTTTTTTGGTTTGATTCTACATCGAACGTTTCAGAATGAGTTATGTTTAGTATTATGGAAACTGATAATGATTGTGTGACTTGAACATGTACTGTCTACTGTTAAAGTCAGAGACGTTATCACTAAGCTGTTCAAACGGTGTCTTAAATTCTGTAAGATCATAAGGTAAATACCTTTTCTCAAAAATTAGTGTTACTCTTTGCAACTAGTACGTACCCTCGATCCATCAAGGTTTTCTGAAGACTTGATTCAATCAACTTAATTTAGAACTAATTTATGTGAAGGCTTGAATACTATCCAATTTGTAGATTCAAGATACAGCAATTATGATTAAGTTCATAACAAACCAGATCCCAGCAGATGAAGGAATCATAAAGAAATGCTAGAAGGAGATAAGATACATATTGAGGAAAGCCCCCAACTGTATCACAAAGCAAGCCCTCATCACTTGGAATCCTCAAAGTCAAAGGAGAAGAAAAAGACCAAAGAACACATTACACCGGGAAATGGAGATACACATGAGGAAAATGAACAAAAATTGGATGGAACTAGAAAAGAAGGTCTAGGACAGAGTGGATTGGAGAATGCTGGTCGGCGGCCAATGCTCCATTAGGAGTAACAGGCGTAAGTATGTAAGTAAGTAAGTAAATATCATCAAGAAAGTAGTCTTTCATAAAATACACAAGCCAAAACATTCAATTCGTGAAAATAAACACAGTTTATTGTTTTCCCACGAAGATGATACATTTTAGTAAGGTATATTAGTAATTTTAAAAAAACAAACTAACTTTAATGGAGTTCAGCCATCTCGAGAGTGAGACATCCATCAACACTAAAGAATAACGATCTCACAATATCACAAATTCACTGATGTTAGAAAGATAGAACAGACATAGAAGTGACGCACAGAAGTAGATTGTCCCTAGAGCAACCACAGTTTAGATGCCGATAACCAACTGATGTTCATTAGATTAAGATCAAAGAACATGAAAAGAATGAACAAGAATTCGATAGAACTAGAAAGATAGGCTGAGGACAGAGTGGATTGCAGAATGCTGGTCGGAGGCTTATGCTCCTTCCTTGTTCACCCTTGAAAGAGATCATAACACACATTACAAAACATACACATAAAGTTGAACTTACTAAATGATTAACTGCAGCAATTAATTGGGCAAAAACAATTCTACCTTCTGGTTCACTTAATTTACCATATTTAACAATTCTACGATTTAAATCACCACCAGCTACATATTCCATGACTAAATTTAAATGTGAAAATGTTTCAATCACCTTGAAAAGTCAAATAAAAATTAGCGGGAAATTAACTATAATTCAAATGAATTCATATAAAGATTTATCTGTAAAACGTTGTACATTCAAATTGTTTAAAGGTTAGTCATCAACTTAAACATTTTGACTAACTTTTGTAATTAGCCTATGTTACTTACTTACTTACTTAATTACGACTGTTACACCTCATGGAGGAGTATAGGTCACTTGCTGGCATTCTTCATTAAACTCTGTCCTCGACAATACGTTCCAGTTGCTATTCATCCTTTTCATGTATGTTTACGATTCTCGACGCGATGTGTTATTAAGCCTTCCTATTTTCAGTTTTTATTCAGCATTCCAAGTTAGCTCTTACCTTGTGATTCAATTTAGTGATTTACGTAATGTATGTTCTATCTACGTAAAACGTCTTTTCCTCATTTCCTCTTCAGCTGGAAGTTAGTTTGTTCTCTTTGATATGATGGAAAGAAAAGTCAATTTTCGATTTGATTTACTCATTATGAGTTTTGTTTAAAATTACTTCCGTTTTGAATGAGTGTACAATCAATATATAAACAAAGTGTACTCTCTACTAGAGTCGTCGTGTTTTGGGGTTAATAAATCATCACTTATACCAGTCTTTGTGTTCTTACTTTCGCGTCGTGGGAATTGCAGAAGTCCCTCGTCCCGAGTATAAGTAAACAGCGAAGACCAGATACAAAAAGTAGCATTAAAAAAGCCAAGACAATAAGCATTCAAACGACAAGTTATAACACTCTTCCACAGTAGGTTGTTGCTAATGGTATCCCGTTAACAGACTGAGTTTCTTGAACAGATAATTGTTTATAAATACTTGTACCTTCTTGATGATAGTTGTGGTAGTTCTGCATACAGTAGAACTAACTGACTTGATATTCGTATCAAAGATCAAGACTTTGATGTTGATTGATAGTTGTTTTAATTTCCATATGTTATTCCATTAATAAAAGTGCTGTCCTTACTTTACTTTTACGTCTGAATCAGATCTTCCATGTTCATCAATAATGCTTCCTAGGTATGTGAAAGTTTTCACCACTGTTAGAACCTCTACATCAAGTGTGATTAAGTTGGAGCTCTCTTTGTTCGATTTGAAGATCTTACTGATAAGTCTTGCGGATTGAACGCTATATTCGTCTCCTAAGCTACTCTGTAACCCCCGAGCTAGAACTATACGGAGACCTGAACAACGAGAGAGAAGATGCAAAATATGCGAGAAGCACTTTACTCCAAGGTTCACTTTAATACAGAAAATACAGGGTTTATTTAATATTTTAAATGTCCTTGGGTTGCTAGAAGATTCTGGGATACTACTAAACATAGTAGCCGTGTAGCAGCCAACCAATCAGAGCCTCTACATGTGACGTTTCGCTTCCATGATTATTTTGGCTAAGACTTCAATAGAACGCTGATTGAATGAAACGCTTCTTAACGTTTCCTGATTCTTGCTTGTCTTTTACAAGAAATTTTCTGGATCACTCCAACATTTACATTCCCTTTTGTTTATTTTGAGACCTACTGTTGAATTAGCTATTGCTACACTAATTGTCTTCAACTATGATAATTGATCTACCAACTAAAATAAATCAAATAACCCAAAAATGAGAAGAGGATCGTTTATTTTTTGTTTTCCTTTTTTTTTAAATTTTTTCTTCATTCACTGTTAAAACTTGTCGGTGAGATTATAATTTATGGACGACGTTTGAGCAACGCTAAACTGACCTTGAGACTATCCACCTAATAACTAGGACTAATTGAGGGTTATGAAACATTTCAGGGAGGATTAGAATTATGATTGACAGTTGATAGTTAAGGAGTAGGAATTAGATTTCAGGTTTTCATCAAGAACTGACATTAGCTATAATGCCGAAACTCCATTGAATCAAATGAATGAGTGAATTTCGCGTCAAAATCCGAGACCTGTTATGTTATACCTGATTGGTTCGTCCATAAATTATAGTCTAGCCACTTTTAGTTTCTATTAATAGATTGTCTTAATCTGAGTCTTATGTTACTACTGATGGCTGTGTATTCCTTTCTTTATTAAATATAACTGTATTTTATACACACTTGCTTGATCGTCGGTCCATCTTTTATTTTTAGCTCTCTTCACTCATTTTACTCTGCACAATCCCCCTACTGCACAAATTATCCTCTGGTTAAATGTAAACAGCTATATCTAGTGTGATGTGTGCTACTTATATTTGCAAAATGTCCATCAATTGTCGCAAAATGGCCCACACTTCATTGTTCTTGTATTTTCATACAAATTGCATTCTGTTTTCATTCTTGACTGTTCTATCCTCTTGTCTCTCTACTGTCAGACATTCTGTTTATGACTAACGTTATATACTTACTTACTTACGCCTGTTACTCCTCGTGAAAGAGCATAGGCCGCTCACTAGAGTTCGCCATCCAACCTTGTCCTGGGCAATCCTTTCCAGCTTCTTCCAGTTGTTATTCATCTTTTTCATAGCTGCTTCTATTTCCCGACGTAATGTGTTTTTTGACCCTCCACTTTTCCGCTTTCCTTCAGGATTCCAAGTTAGCGCTTGCCTCGTGATGCAGTCACATACTACTAATGTCGATATAAGTAGCACACACCACAATATAAGTATGCTTATATCTATATATGTATAATGGTTATAATAATGGTATTGTAAACAGGAAGATTTTTATAACACCAATTTTTATTTGTCTAACAATTATTATTATTATTCTTTTTTAGGACAAGTTAAAGTACATTTCAAACTGTATACTTGATTGTAATTTGCTTCTTTTAATCTTATGATTTATGACTATGGTTATGAATATTTGGATGGGAGGTGGTGTGTGTGTGTGTGTGTGTGTGTGAAAGAAAAGGGTTTCTTCTTAAAAGCGAAAATGAATATAATGAAACCATAACAACTAAGAGTATGAAACCGCCTTTTATAATAAGACTAGGCGGTTTTTGACCGAGAGAACAATGTGTGGAAATAAGGAGGGAGAGAATGATGGTGGTAGTCGGTAGGTGATATATATATATACATATACATATATATGCAAATAAAAAAACAACAACAACGGAACAGACATTGATTTCAATAAAGAATGAATGAATAGAAATGGTTATATAATTTAGATAAGAATTCATATAAATAACAGTGAGATTATAATTTATGGACGATCATTAAGCGATTCTGAAGTGACTTTGAGAGTGTTCACCTAGTAACTAAGACCAAATGAATGTTATAAATTAGTGTGAGATATTCGAATTATGAATTAAAGTTGATGTTTAAGGATTAGGAATTAGATTTAAGGGTTTACATGATGAACTGACATCAACTATAATGCCAATACTCTATTTAGCCAAATAGTTGACTGGATTTCGAATCGAAATCCGAGATCTGTTATCTTATACCTGATTAGTTCGTCCATAAATTATAATCTCACCTAAATAACTATATATCTGGGTGTATATAGTAGTCATGAATACTTATCCATGTTAGATATGAATTCGAAATATATCCAGTATGGGTCGGAAACGTGGAGAACTACAAAAGCCATCAGCCAGAATATATAAGTGTTTATTAAAAGTTGTCTATGCAAAATACTTCGGATCCGTTGGCCAGACACTACACTATCAGCAACAACCTAATATGGGAAAGAACAAACGAGATTTTAGCGGAGGAGGAAATCAAGAAGAAGCGCTGGAAGTGGATAAGACACACATTAAGAAAAGCATCCAACTGCGTCGCAATGCAAACTCTCATCTGCATCCTCAAGATCAAAGGGAAAGATGAAGGTCGAAGAACACATTATGCCAAAAAATGGAGACAGACATTAGAAAAATGGACAAAAATTGGACAAAATTGGAAAGGAATGCCCAAGATAGAATGGTTTAGAAAATGCTAGTCAATGGCCTATGTTCCATTGACATTAACAGGTCTAAGTAAGTAACCTAATCCTTAACTAAGTCATATCTCTTTATAAAGTACAATTGAAAATAAAAGGTATTTTAACCATATTAAACTATTGACTCGTTTAATTGAATATTGAATATATTTCATTTCCTGTTTTTTTATTATAACAATTTTGTTTGGTTGATCAATTTTTTTATTTAGCGGTTGATTTAATTTTTCTATGACAGTTCCCCTTGCTCCCTCCTCCTCCTCCTCCTCCTCATTCGTTTTAGTTTGATAAATCGTTACACTTTTCCTTTTCAATTACTTTATAAACAATAAATCAATTGATTGATATGAATATGACTATGAGTATTAATGATTGTTGGACAGACAATTAGAGAAGAAATGATTATAATAGTAAATTATTACGATGTTTAATGTGATAAGTCAATTGAAGTTAGATCACCATGGAAAACCTGGAAGCACGAGGTTGCCGTTTAGTCATACTGTGGGACTTCTCCTTGACAGTATGTATCTACGATTTCGCAGTCGTGAGATTCGAACCCAGGACCTATCAGTGTCGTACGAGCGAGTGCTTAGCTAATAGACCACTGAACACAACATCTTCATAACCCCACCAAAAATGAGATCTAGAAACACTAGGTCTCGTGGTGGGAGCTCGAACTTCAAACCACCGTGCTTATATCCACTGTTTTATGTTTATAACTTCAATCAAGTCACGAGGTGTGATCATGGATGCGCACAATAGGACGGGACAGTCAATGGAGAGTTTCACAACAGGACGAAACAGTCAGTCATCCAGTGCTTCTTGCTTTCTCATGGTGGTCTACCTTCAAATGACTCATAATCTCAACCACTGAAATAAGAAATTCTATGAAAATTAGATACCTTGCTAATAATCAACATGATATTGATATTTGAAAATTACTACTTAAATAAATGTCTAGAAATTTCAACAGTTGAGATCATGAATCACTTGAAGCTAGACCACCATGGAAAACCTGGAAGCACTGGACGGTCGTTTCGTCCTACTGTGGAACTCCTCAGCAGTGCGCATCCTCGACCCAGGACCTATCAGTCTCGCGCCGGGCGCTTAACCAGCTAGACCACTGAGCCGGCCGGCATCCAACGGTTTTAATGTCTAATTTCAACTAATCCACGAAATTGCGCGACACATCCACCATTCTCATCAGTGAGTTACTACCTCACAACTGACCCGGTTGAACTCCACTGGTCACTGCTTCTCACTAGGACTGCAGGAAATACCTGTTGAAGCCAGTCACTAGTGAGCATGTGTTTATGAGTATCAGAAGGGGTTTTGTGGAGATTGTATTCACTTCAACAGTTGAGATCATGAGTCAATTGAAGCTAGACCACCGTGAAAAACCTGGAAGCACTGGACGGTGGTTTGGCTTCAATTGACTCATGACCTCAACTGTTGAAATTGCTACAATCTTCACAGAACCTCTTCTAATACAAATGTCTAGAAATTCATTGCGTTTTACCGATGTCATTAGAGGTAAATTCAAATTCTATTACTTTATTCATAAGTAGTCTGTATCACATTTTACTTGATGCTTCAATTCTTTTTAAAATCAATCAATATTACGTAATAGATCATGTTTATTATATAACACTTTTCTTTGTATTTTGTTACATTTCTACATAATATAATGGGGATTAGTGATATAATTGTAACTATGACAAAAAGAAACTACGCATGTATTTTATAGTTTATTCTCATTGTTTAAAAAGAATTCATCAGTCAGTCAGTCAGTCAGTCAGTTAGTCAGTTACAATGTAGAACCACATACATACATATATGCATCGATTCAAGTTGTCATACCTTAGTAACACAACAACATGAACATCGGATTCATTGAAGTAGTTACTTTAATGATGGTAATGTATATAAAAGACAGATTGTGTATAAAGATATAATGCTGAATATCTCTAATATCACTTATTAAGTTATTATTGTGTTATGAATAAAGATTGAATTAGGAATAATGGAATATCTTGGTATACTATAAGAATCTGTTATAACTTATGATCGCCGATTAGAGAGCAGTGACGCGTAAAACTCGTATGAGCAGTTTAGAGTCGTGATTGTATCTACTTTCCGCCTAGCTCAACCAGTCAAGTCCAGAATACCAGTCTCAGCCTTTGCGATATGAATCCTTGTATTTCAAACGTACTGAGTTTATATACCAATCAAACAGACCACAACGTACCAATAAAATATGAAACAACATTTGCACAAGAGTTAGCCAGATGTGGCTGTGAATGAGGGAGGTAGTAATCAATATACTGGGTATAATTCATGAATGGTAAAACGAATAATAATAGTTTATGGGTCAAAATATGGCTTATAATAAGAGGAATATGAATATGCATAGTTTAGTTACCTAATAATTATACGATAGAAATATACGTTTGGTATTAGTCCATAAAAGGATCCCCAAAGTTACCATTCATTATATTTCTCGGGTCCTAACAGAATCATAAATTGAATACTTCATATACAAATTCCAATTATTTGTTCTTCCACTTTACAATTCCATTCTGTTTTCTATTCTGTTTTATTCTCTTTAATTTAATCTTCTTAGCTATTTACTACTAGGTAGCTCACTTTCTATTGATGAACAAGAAAGATCTTATGCAAATGTAAAAGTTAGGATTGACAAAGAACAGCATTCGAACAGTTGAAGAATACATGGAACTCAAAATAACTGTATGCAAGCCAACATCAAAGTCATAATCTTCCGTACGAACATCAAGTCAGTTTGTGCTATTTTATGGAGCTGAAAAGTGTAGAACTACTGTAAACCATGATCAACATGATACAGGTATTTATAAACGGTTGTATACATAAGATATTCAATATCTGTTAACCGGATATCATCAACAAAAGTCTACTGTGGAAGAGAACAAACCAGCCTCTAGCTGAAGAGAAAATTAGGAAAAGTTATGGGAAGTGGATAGGGCACACATTGAGGAAATCATTAAACAGGATCACAAGATAAGTGCTTACTTGGAATGCTGAATAGAAACGAGAAATAGGAAGTCCAAAGAACACATCACATCAAGAATTGGAAGCATACATGAAAAGGATGAATAGCAAGTGGAAAGAACTGGAAAGCATTGTTGAGGACCGACTTTGATTGAAAATGCTCAAATTTAATTAATCATTAAAATCAAAGATTACGTTCTATGCACAAGTTTTATTGAGTAATAAGTGTTGACTACCTGTTGATTACCTCCAATCACCATCTTACATCTCAACATAGTGCACGCAATGTCAAGTCATCTAGACTAGTGGTCATACTGCAACTTGGTCAATAGGATTCGATCTTTACTAAGAAGTACTTGACATACATTAGATTAATCACCACCCAGTGATCAATCAGTTGTAAATACATCTCATTCTTACAGGAGTTTAGTCGCCGCTCGTTATTCCAGTGGTAACATCTCTAATAGTGAAGCTGAGTGACACGAAATCGAATCCATCAGGGAGTACCAGTTCCCTCAAGATTACAAGTGCACCTTGTTGATAAGTTCCAAATAACATAAAATCTAGATCCAAGGTTTCCTATTGACTATCTTCAACCATTATCTCATTATCTTTACTATTAAATTATTCAAATGAACTCTTTCTTATCATATCGTTTTCAAATATTCATTTATTGAAGTAGAAAAACTCATGAGAAATCTTGATAAGAAATAATAAGTGATTGGTAACATAACTGTAAAGAATGAATGTCTACAATTATGAAGTGAAGAGTGTTTAAATGTAAACTAATACATTGGACCACTTACAGTTATGTAACAATTTTATTTATATCAGAAGGGGTTTTGCGGATATTATAGTAATTTCAATGGTTGAGACCATGAGTCAGTTGAACATAGACCACTATGGAAAACCTGGAAACAGTAGACGGCGGTTTCGTCCTAGTACGCGAATACTCAGCAGTGCGTATCCACGATCCCGCCTCGTGAGATTCGAACCTAGGACCTATTGGTTTCTCGCGTAAACGCTTAACCTCCAGACTACTGAGCTGGCAGACATCTAACGGTATCAGTGTATAACCTCAATCAATCTACAAAATTGAGCAACACATCCACCATTGTCTTCAGTGAGTTATTATCTCACAACAGACCCAGTTGAACTCCACTTGTCACTGCTCTTCACTAGAACTCCAGGAATTACCTCTTGAAGCCAATCACTAGTGATCATATGTTGATAAATATCAGAAGGAGTTTTGTGGATATTATAGTAATATTTTAGCTTCAGTTCATGGATTTTAAAGTATTAACATCTCGTTCTACTAGAAGATATACAGGGAGAAAGATATGAATGGAGGAGATGTTTAGTATCTGATTAGATAACATCTATCAGGAGTTTGCATGACATTAGATGTCTATTCATAATCACATTAGTAATGACCTCATAAAATTCATCACCCACCTTACTAATAGCCTTCAGAACTCTTCGTAATACAGTGAAGTCTTTTCTCAAAAGCCCGGGAAAGAATAGTTGAGAACAGTAATGAATAATAGGTAATATGCAAGAATTGACAAAGTGTAAGAGTAAATGACGAGTAATTCCAAAAGCATACACCCTTTTTAGGTAATAAGTCCGATGGGAAACTTTCTTCGATAACAATAAAACATGAGAATATCAAGAGAGGTCAGGGGAAAGATAACACCAAGATAATTGACCTTCGACATTGTGTTTATCAATGGGTTTCCAAAACTTAATGTATCAAGTTTTAAAATATAATTACCAATAAACAATTAGATAGTCAATACATAATAAATTAATGAGGACATGAAGTGACCTACTTTTATCAAGAGAACACGATTGGTATTATAACTAATGGTACCAGCGATTGTTTTATTGTACTTGTTTGTTTAACTGTACTAAAAACATACATTCTTCCGTTGACTGTGACCTTGTACGCTCTCGGTTACACTCAGTAGTTCCACTTGTACTCTTTGACACAATTTCGGTATTCTTTCGATACCACGAGATTTCCAAGAAATATATCGTATGACAACCGTCAACTGTCTTCTGATTTTTGGCCTAAGAAGGGATCTAACACAGTAACTGGCATGTAGTTTCAGTGTAGTGGTGATCATAGTCAACCGCGACTCGACGCCAAGCTACAACTCTACAGACAGTTCATAAGAAATTTTACTCAGTAGTTTCTAGAAGATCAGTGATCCCTAGTGAAATAGAAGATAAGTTTACGATTTGAATGCCTATAACCAACTTAAATCACACTATTAAACAATCATCAGTGGTGGATAAATATCTCACGATTAATAATGTTGAACTCTAATAGTTACGGCTTCTTGCATGACTTCCAAGAATTATATCTTGAATCGAATCACTAGTAAGAATATTATTAGTGTTATTAGTGTAGGGTTTTACGTAGATGTTAATTTATTCAGGTTTGATGTATTTTCTTTGTTGAACTAATGATTAGAACTTTTATCACTATAATTAATACTCGGCCGTGTAGTGCTTCCAGGTTTTCAATGGTGATCTTACATCAATCGGTTCATGATCTCAATCAAAAACTTAATAATCTCTACAACCCCATGCTGATACTTACCATGTATTAATTAGTGGCTAGCTTTGTGAGAAGATTCTCGGAGTTTTAGTGAGAATTCGTAACCAATGGAGTTAATCCGTGCCTGGGAGAGACAGGTGTCTATCTTAGTATAATAGAAGATGGTCGCATAATTTCGTGAATTGGTTGAGGTTAGACATTACCACCTGTTGGATGTCAGCTCAGTGGTGTAGAGATTAGGCGTTCGCACGCGAGACCGGATGTCCTGGGTCCGAATCTTGCGTGATGGGATCGTGTATGAGCATTGCTGAAGAATCTCACAATAAGACGGAACGGTCGGCCATCCAGTGCTTCCAGGTTTTCCACGGTGGACTAACTTCAATTGACTCATGATTTAACTAGTAATCAACATATGATCACTAGTGACTGGCTTCAACAGGTATTTCCTGCAGTCCTAGTGAGAAGCAGTGACCAGTGGAATTCAACTGGGTCTCTCATGAGATAGTAACTCACTGATGATAATGATGGATGTGTCACTCAATTTCGTGAATTAGTTGAGGTTAAACATTGACACCGTTAGATATCGGGCAGCTCAGTAGTCTGGAGGTTAAGTAGTCGCATGCGAGACGGATCGGTCCTAGGCTGGCAATCTCATGAGGCGAGATCATGTATGCTCATTGCTGAGGAGTCCTCTAATACTAGATGAAACAGTCATCCAATGCTTCTAAATTTTCTATGATGGTCTACCTTCAATCGATTCATGATCCTATCTATTCAAATGACTAAAATCTTCACAAAAGCACACCTTCTAATACAAAATTAGAAACATTGAAAAACAACAACAACAAAAAATTAAAGAAACTTACTAAATTTAATTTATCACTAACTAATTGAATATGGTACATTAACCAAAAAGTAAGGAATCCAATCATAAAATGTTACATTAAAAAATTATTATTATTATTATTATTATTATGAAAGTGCATAGAAAGAGGGGGGAGCAGCGGTGGAGAGTGGAGAGCAGAGAGCGGAGAGTTTCATTAAAAAATTTATTATTATTATTATGACTATCATTATGAATGTGTAGAGAGAGAGAGGGGGGGGAGGAGGGTGGAGAGTAACATTTAAAAAACTATTACTATTATGAAAGTGTATAGAGAGAGAGAAGGGGGGAGCGGTACAGAGTGGAGAGTAACATTAAAAAAATTATTATTATCATGAAAGTGTATATAGAGAGAGGGGGGTGGCGGAGAGTGGAGAGCAGAGAAATAAAATAAATATTTTACCTAATTTTTTAATTTTTAATTTTTATTATTTATCTCCTTTAAATGAATATGACAAATTATTCATTATTTGAAATGATGCTTTATTCAATGGTTTATGATTATTATTTTTATTATCCTTGTTACTAAGGGTAACTATGATAAGTGAAACTATGAATTATTTTAGTTGGAATAATTAAAATGAGAATTAGATAATCAAAATTAAAATGACAAAAGAAAAAAGAATCAATTACATAAATAGTTTCTATGTAGATACCATTTTTTTTGTTTTGTTGTTGTTGTTGTTTTAATCAGTTTTGTATATCTTTATGAATTTTCATTATTTTGATATGGCGCCTAATAAGAA
Source organism: Schistosoma guineensis (assembly GCA_944470375.2). NCBI lineage: Eukaryota > Metazoa > Platyhelminthes > Trematoda > Strigeidida > Schistosomatidae > Schistosoma > Schistosoma guineensis. The sequence continues at coordinate 23,506,044 of OX103895.1, forward strand.
GTTTAATAAGATGAAATGGGAAATTATATTTTGTTTTAATGTGATAAATGAGTTAGTATTTATGAATAGACATTTATATTGATTAGTGTTTTTGTGTATTTAACATTGGATATCAGTTTAGTGGTTTAAAGATTAACTATTCATGAGAGAAACCGAAGGTCCTGGGTTCGAATCCTGTGATAGGGACTATGAATGTGAACTATTGACGAGTTCTACAGTAGAATGAAACGGACGTATAACGTGGTTAAGTGCTCGCACGCGTGACCAGTGGGTCCTGGGTTCGAATCCTGTAAGAGGGATTGTGGTTGTGCACAGTTGAGGAGTCCCACAACAGGACGAAATGGCCGTCCAATGTTTCCAGGTTTTCCATGGTGGCCTAGCTTCAACTGACTCATGATCTCAACAATTGAAATTACTAAGATCCCCACAAAACCCCCTTCTGACAATAGTCCTAATTATCAATGAGAAGATTTAAGTAAACAACTTCAAGTTGATTAATGTTTCTGGCTCAATGATCTACAGGTTAAGTGTTTGCAAATGACACCGAAAGTCATGGGTCCGGATCCTGTGAGAGGGGTCGTGGTTGTGCATTGTTGAGGAGTTCCACACTAGGATGAAACGGTCGTACGATACTTCCAGGTTTTACATGGTGGTCTAACATTAATCGATTCATGATCTCAATTAAAAACGTAATAATCTCCACAACCCTACACTCATAAATACTGTGAATGGTTTGATTTATCTATTTCAGTGAAATCGATTTCAGATCAATGAATTAATGGAACACGGAAGTTTGTTTTTTTACTTACTGATATGTTTCGGTCGAAAATTCAGCAACTTTATAAAGTAAACGAGATGACACTCTACTACTGTTAGACATAATCTCTTAGTAGAGTTATTCAACTATAACAAAATATGAGCAATAACATTTGGCCGATGTTTTGTTTCTCATAGCCTGGAATTCAATTCATGTATGTACATAAAGCTTGTATATAAGGTGTAGTGCCTCATTTATCATTACTCGGTAAATGTTCGTTTCCTTTTTATTAATACTTGGGGTTTTATTTGATCAATATCTGTCGGTGATTTCAATAGTCAAGATCATGAGTCAGTTGAAGCTAGACCAACATGAAAAACCTGGAAACACTGTACGGCCATTTCGTTCCATTGTGGGACTCCTCAGCAATGGGACACATCCGCGAAAATTGAATGTAACCAGATTTATTCGTTGGAGATCTCGTGGTATCGAATGAATACCGAGATCGTTCCAAGAAAAGGTACAAAGCGTAATCAGAAGGAGAAAGTACGTGCGAACGGGGTCACGAACCGCGAAACAGTAATGAAGAATAATGGAAGAGCAATATGGCTGTCTTTAGCACAGTTAAACAAACGAGCACAGCAAAACAGTCATTGGTACAATTGGTTATAATAATAATTGTTTTCATGAAACCAATCGCGTTCTATTGATAAAAGTAGGTGACTAAAAGAGTGTGATATTGCTTTGAACAGTCCAACAGCTTGATATTCACTTAGCATCAGAGTAGATCATCATCTACCTTCATAAATCATTCCGAATTTTCAATAGCCAAAAAGAAGCATGCATTGTGCAATCAACACCAAGTAAATTTAAAACTTCACCCTCATTGCACAAGCAAATGGCTACCAGGACTCAGTAGCTAAGATGATAAAGTGATGGCATTTAAAGTGAACGGTACTGGGTTCGAATCTCAGAGTGAATATCAAGGCGAGACGACCTTTGAACGAATCTAAATTGACCTTGAGAAATAATAGCCAGTCAGCAAACTGTCAGTTTAGAGTGAAGATATATTATACTAAACCAAAGAAATAAAGTGGATACACTCCCTATACGTGGTTCAAAAACTTGTCAAAGTTAGAAAGAGGTTCAGAGTTTCTGAAATCGTAATGCATGCAGTTGAGGAAATCATCCATATGGCTACAGAATAATCGGCCTCTGGATCCATGGTAAAGTCTCAAAAACTCTTTCAGCCTCGACCATATAACATAGATATTGTTTGTGTGCACTCCGGTTGTTGAGTGCACAAAATTCTACTTTCAGATAACGACACGATGCACATAACCAAGCCTATGTAGGAGTCTGTAGGCTTTCCTTAGATATTTTAGTACCTGGCTGCAGCCACTGTTACGAGTGCTTCTATTATCCAGTACGCAATAATTGTCATAATTTACTGTTGTTAGGAATTATATATGAGGTTTTCATCACGAACTGACATCAGCTATAATGCCAGAAATTTATTTAGACAAATGGATGGAAGGATTTTGCGTTATTCACATATTATAGTATCGCCATTTTATCTATTATAACCGCTCAATTATCACGTTTTGTAAAACATCCCCTGTGAACCAGGCGTAAATTAGCATTAAGCACTGAAGTTGGCGACTTGACCATGAAATCCCTCAAGCGCTTGTGATTGGCTCGTTTATAAATTACAGTCTCACCAACATCAAATCTAAGATGTGGATGTATCCAGCTGACAAGTCCTAAATAGGATGAAACACTTGTTCAATTTGATTCCACTGTTAACCACTATTCATCTTTGCTTTTAAACTTTTTGACCTAAGGCAATATCGAAGCAATTGGCATAGGATGTATATATTGTAAATCTATATGGTAAATCTATAATTTTTATTGAATTCTTACCTCATTCTTGTTTATCTTCTTATTTGTCGTATAAACTCCGTTTCTATTGTTATTATCTAGTTATACAATCTTGGCTTAGTTTAGTGTTATTTCATTCAATTGACAATTAATACTTGTCTAGACTTTTTCCTTATTAATCCCTTCAAAATGATGTAAACTTTTCAAGTTTACTATATCTATAACTTAATCTAATTATTTTTAATTAATAAATATTAGATGAATACAACTCCGCCTGGAGTCCCTCCGGGGGCTACTGTCGGTCCCAAGCCCGAATAAAGGAGGAGGGTTGGGCATAGGGTTAGCGACCACATGCCGTAGAAAACTAACTTGCTAAAAAAACGCTAACAAGAAAAGATTTTTCAAACCACATAAACTCTGACCTGGGAGTCAGTAGGTCTTCATTTAGAAGAGTTATGACGCCTCATGATGATAGCCGAGTCCATTCGGAAGTCACGAGGCCGATGGTCCGTTCTTACAACCAGAGCAACCATTTATTTAGGTACATGGAATGATCGTACAATGTGGGCGACTGGGAGATTCTTCCAAATTGCTGCGGAAATGAAAAGATACAACCTAGAGGTGTTTGGGGTCAGTGAAACACATCTGACGCAAGTTGGACAACAACGACTAGCTTCAGGGGAGCTGTTAGATGAATACGGTTTTGGTTATTGTATGTTATTTTGTTTTTAACTATGGGAGTGAACAAATCAACTTCTAGTTGAAGAAGAAATAAGGAAATGATATTGAAAATGGAGAGGACACATATTTTGAAAATTATCAAACTACATCACGAGACAAAAGCTAATTTGGAATTGTGAATGGAAATGGAATAGAAGAAAATCAAGGAATTCACTACGACGAGCATTGGAAGTGGACATGAAAAGAATGAATCGCAAGTGGAAAGAACTGGAAAGGATTGTCGGGGACAGAGTTTGATGCTAAATGCTGATGAACGGTCTATGCGCCTCTATGAGGTGTAACAGACGTAAGTATATATATGTATGTATAATACTGGTGATCGTTGGTCTGCCAACTTCTGAATCACCAGCAGTGCGCAATCACGATCTTCTGGAGATTTCAACTCAGGACCAATTGATCGCACGCGCGAACACAACCTCTAGACCACTGAGCCGGCATTCAGCGGTTTAATGTCTAACTTCAACCAATCCACGAAAATGAGCGACATATTCACCATTGTCATCAGTGAGTTACTATCTCACGAGAGACCCAGTTGAACTCTACTGGTCATCGCTTCTCACTAGAACTTCAGGAAATACCTCTTGAAGCCAGTAACTATTAAACATATGATGATTAGTATCAGAAGAATTTTTTGTGGAGATTTTAGTAACTTTAATAGGTGAGATCATTAGTCAATTATAGCTAGACCACCATAGGAACTCTGAAAGCACTGAATGACTAACCGTTTTGTCCTATTGTGGAACTCCTCCTTGGCAGTGCGTATCCACAACCCCGCCTCTCGAGATTCGAACCGAGGATCTGTCCGATTTTGTTGAAAATAACTTAAATTGTGAAAATCTTTGTTGTTAAATAAGATTGTAAGGGTTTTTTAAGAACACTGATTCAATAATAAATATTACTATTGATATTCCCTGTGGAATATTAGGTTTGCAGCTGAGATTGACTTTATAAGACTTTTATAAGTCTTCTAATTCAGGGGTTCCCCCACATGAGTTGGAATCTCATTTTCGTGGATGCTGATAAGTCGTCTAATTGAATACTAGATTCAGCTTCTTAAGCTCTTCCAGTTAAACCCAGGCTAAATCTGCATAGTAACTTGTCATACCAACTTTTGAGTCACAGTTGTCTATTTTATATTGTTGTGCTCGTAAGCAGCTGATAAAATAATCACAATGTAAAATGAATTTAGTTGTTATTCTGACTTTATTTAAATAGTCTTATTATGTTAAACAGAGTGAGAACGAAGATTTGGGCAGTAATTATGCGACATACAATAGTTAGATCGTTGACTAATTCATCAAAGGCATTAGTTTCTGTCAAAGGACGGGTTTACTGTGCAGCAGTTTGTTCCGTCCTACTTTATGGCAGTGAAACATGGCTGGTAAGAGTAGACGATATTCACGGGTTACTAGTATTCAATCATAGGTGTCTTCGAAGAATTACTCGTATATCCTGGAACCACCGAGTAGCTAATGCAGTTATTAGGAAAAGAGTACTAGGTAAGGATGGCAAATCAATTATTGAAGTAGTGAAACTTCATCAGTTGAGATGACTGGGACACGTGTTACGTATGCCCGACCACCGACTGTCCCGATATACGATGTTTTATGGTGTAGGAGTAGGTTAGAAGAAAGCTAGGGGCAGCCAGACTAAAAACATGGCATAAATCCTTGAAGTCACTGACAAGTGGACTGGACCATGTTGGTAGGTGTAGACTACCTGGTTGGGATCCGCAAGGTAATAGTCATGATCCACTCTTTTTGTTCTGCAAAATTCTAATCTTCTGAATTCCTCATGTCCCTTTTTTCTCTCTCCAAATTTATTTTACTGGATTACACTTCTTGAATAACATCCTCAAAACCTAATCTTTCCGATTAGTGCTTATACTGTTACTGCCTCTACCATTATGGGATTTGAATCGACAACTGCATCTCTGTGCTAATGTGGTATGGCAACTCAAACTAATGTACGTACGTATGTACGCATGGATTTCTACGTTAATGCTGACTGACTGACTGACTGAGTTTCTGCCCTCAAACATTCAACTAGTAAATTTGTTGATTTTATGTTAGATTTTATGATTCATCGAAGATTTTTAAAAGGATGCGGAACTTTTACATAAGTATAAAGATTTTAAGAATTGACGTCGGAAGAAACAGTATAACTTGAGACATTCATCAAAAGATAAAAACTTAAGTCAAGTCATTTCTTTTGAATATTCTGCAGTCTATTATCACCTCGGTGATTCAATGTCTTGAATGACTATTGAAGGAGACTCATTTTGAAGAATTTCATACACATTGTTCTGACTCTCTTCAAGATAATCAAAAGAACTAATATATATGAATAGTCTTATTATGATCATCTATTTATGACAGAATTGAATTGATTAATCATTTTAATGATTATATTATACCAATTGAATTGATTCTTTGTTGACTGTACAGTAAAATGAGTACATTATGAAAAGTATATTATTATTATCATTATGACCATTACTGTTACCATTATTACCGCTACTATTGTGGTGTGTGCTACTTATATTGATATAAGTAGTATATGTCGCGAGTTAAAACGTAATATCTGGCAGCAGAAGATGAGGGGAAGATCAAGAAAAGAAGAGCGAAAACAATGGAATTTGTAAGAAAACGCATGTACAATGGAATTGGAGACAATGGATTAGTGTTTGCAACGGAAACATTCCAGTTTGATATGATGCAATAATATTTTGCAAATTGACAATTGACTTTATGGTATTCAGATTTTATTGAGATGGTCTGTAGTGTGCGTAATACATCCGATTGTTCCTACTCGTGTTCTTGTTCGCTACACTATTATTATTACCGTTGTTAATATTACTGCCATTATTATTATTATTGCTATTATTAGTATCGCCATTATTACCGTCGCTGTTACCATTATTAATACTATTATTAGTATCATTATTATTACTTTACGTACTGTTACTTACGCCTGTTACTCCTAATAGAGCATAGGCCGCCGACCAGCATTCTCCAACCCACTCTGTCCTGGGCCTTCTTTTCTAGTTTTATCCAATTCTTGTTCATTTTTCTCATGTCTATTTCCATTTCTCGGCATAATGTGTTCTTTGGTCTTCCTCTTTTCCTTTGACCTTCAAGATTCCAAATGATGAGGACTTGTCTTGTGACGCAATTGGGCGCTTTCCTCAATGTATGTCCTATCCACTTCCAGCGCTTCTTCCTCATTTCTTCCTCCGCATCATTATTATTACCATTACTATTACCATTATTACTCTTACGTTCATCATTACTACTATTAGTATTATTACTAGTACCACTGCCATTACCATTATTAGTCTTACTATTATTACTACTTTTATTCGTATTATTATTACCAATGTTATTATTACTATTATTAGTATTATTACTGTTATTAACATCCAATATCATTTTACTATTTTTATCCCTATGGGAATACAATTTAACTCATTTTACATAATAATAAACATACAAGTAATGTACGATTTACAGGAAATAAATAAGAGAACTAAAGAAACAAAAACAAAAAGAAGAAAAGAAAATTCTAACAGTTTTCTTCCCTTTTTTTGTTTTTTTTTCTTCTTGTTCTTATGAATAAGATAATTAAGAAAGTGTATATGTTTGATATGAATGTTAAATATGTGTTCTACGTTGAACATTGAACATGTATGTGTCAATTCTACCATTGAATGATTGATTAGTTGACTTTATGTTATAGGTTAGTTTTTTTATAAGACAATGTATAGAAACTATAGATAGAAAGATGTTAAGAATTGTAGTTTATGTAAAGATGGATAGTGTCTAGTGATGGTATTACGTATGACGCATGTTTCGTCCCATTTGTGACTCGTCAGTTGGATGAAACTGTATCTCAACGTTGAAGTTCACTTTAGGACTTGAAGTCAGTATTGTTCTCTTGAAATATCATTGCATTATTCATTAGGTTATTGAGTCCTGATAGCGATTTGCTTGTTTAATGGGGTGAATTATGAATTCATTTGATGTTGTTTTACTTGAATCTTACCATGGACGTTAACGACTGCAATTGATCATTCTCAGTGTTCTCTTAAGATTACGGACAAACCTTACTGATGAGTATCAAATAGCACGAAACCTCAGTTTAGAGTTTCTTGATAACTACCTTTAACCATCATCTGAAATTCGGAGTATTTTCTAAGTAAACTAAAATGATTTTCAATCACGTTTATTGTTGTTCAATTGAAAGACACTTTTTTCTGAACAATTAATTCTGTTACCGGTATGTGAGGGAGGGAGATATTGAGATTGTACTTTTTAGACCATTCAGCAATAATCCTTCACACCTTTTCTAATACAAATATATCCTATGTAGTCATAGATCATCTCTTTTACCCTTCTGATTCTGTCTCAAATGAACTTAAGAAAACTTCATTTGAATGATTGTATCACTTACTGGATCCATCGCTGATTCATCTGTTATCAATCACAATTACCATCATTCATTCAAAATTGATCGATCACTGGGTGGTGATCAATGTTATGTGTGTCAAGTCCTTTTTAGTGTAAATCGAATGTTAAATTGAGTCACCTAGATTAGTGGTCACATTGCAACTTGGTCGATATCATCTGATTCGCAATAAGGACCTGACATACATGACATTAATCACCACCCAGTGATCAATCAATTGTGAATAGACCTCAGTCCTATAGGATATCTGTCGCAACCGGAATAGCTCAGTGTTAACATCTCTGACTGTGAAGCTGGGTGACATAAGATCGAATCCGTTAGGGAGTATCAGTTCCCTCAAGATTAAAGGTACACCTTGTAGACAAGTACTAAATAGCAGGAAACCTGGGTCTAGGGTTTCCTGTCGACTACCTCTAACCATCATTCATAAACAATAATAATAATAATAATAATAATAATAATAATAATGATGATATACTTACTTCATATAGTCTTATAACATTTGGATGATGTAAACTTTCTAAAATCGATATTTCTTGACTTAATAATCGTCTAGTTGATGTATTCATTTTACTTTTATCTAATACTTTAATTGCAACACGTTCTTTGAAAAATCATTTTCATAATTCAAATGAAGAAAAAAAGAGAAAAACGGAGAATGATGTAATTGCATTTCAATTCAATAAAGTAAAACAAGTGTCATGGCAACAATATTCACATTTAAATGTTTCTTATGTGATTAGAATCATAATGATTATTAATCTATAAATAAATAATCCATATTTGGTTTAATGGTTAAGCGCTCGTGTACGAGAATGATAGGTTCTGGGTCCGAATCTCGTGAGGCAAGATCGTGGATGCGCACTGTCAAGGAGGAGTTCCACAAGAGGACAAAACGGTTGTCCAATGCTTCTAGGTTTTCCATGAAGGTCTAGGTTCAATTGACTTATGATCTCAATTATTAAACTTACTAATAATATCCACTAATTCCCTCTCTGATATTAATCCTATTAATATAAAATGAGGTGAAAAGGTGTCATGAAAACAATATTCACAATCAAATGTTTCTTATATGATTAAGGTGAAAATGATTGTCAATCTATAAATAATTAAATTAATTTATTTGTAGTATATCTCAATGACCTGATGATCGACTGGATCATGAAGATGTCCATATCTAGGGGGAAACGTGGGATACAGTGGACAGTTAGGATGCAGTTGAACGATCTACACTTCGCAGATAATTTGACTCTTCTATTGCACACGTAACAACAAATGCAGGAGTAGACGATCAGTGTGGCAGCAGCCTCAGCAGCAGTAGGTCTCAACATACACAAAGGGAAAAGCAAGACTCTCCGATACAACACAGCATGTACCATTCCAATCACAATTGACGGAGAAGATTAGGAAGATGTACAAACCTTCAAATATCTGGGAAGCATTATCGATGAACACGGTGGATCTGATGCAAATGTGAAGGCACGGATCGGTAAAGCAAGAGCAGCATATTTACAATTGAAGAACATCTGGAACTCAAAGACAACTCTCTGTCAATCAACACCAAGGTCAGAATTTTCCATACAAATGTCAACACAGTTCTACCGTATGGGGTGGAATCATGGAGAACTACGAAAGACATCATCCAGAAGATAGAAGTGTTTATTAACAATTGTCTACGTAAAATACTTCAAATCCGTTGGCCGGGCACTATCAACAACAATCAACTGTGGGAGAGAACATACCAGATTCTATTGGAGGAAGAAATCGGGAAGAAGCTCTGGAGGTGGATAGGACATACATTGAGGAAAGCACCCAATTGCGTCACAATGAAAGCCCTCACCTGGAATCCTCATGGTCAAAGAAGAAGAGGAAAACCGAAGAACGCATTACGCTGAGAAATGGAGACCGACATGAGAAAAATGAAGAGAAGTTGGACAGAAATAGGAAGGAAGGCTCAGGACAGAGCGGATTGACAAATTCTGGTCTGCGGCCTATTCTCCATTGGAAGTAACAGGCGTAAGTAAGTAATATCCCAGTGAGCAGAAAAATTAGATTTTCTGATGTTTCGTAACTCAGCGTAAGTCACTTCTTCAGATTATAAATAAATAACCAAATCAAAAATTAATTCAAGTTTAAATAGTACATATGGAACAACACAAGATTAAGCGCGATCAATCAAAAAAACAGGTCTGAACCAGTCAAAGGGATTCATAATTGATATGTGTGTAAATTTGTGTGTGTGTGTATGTGTACAAGGTCAAGGATGCAAAATGTTACCTTTGTAGTGAGAATGGATAGAGATTAATTCGTACATACGATAATAGTGTGAAATATAAATAGTATCGGACATGGTAGCTAGGATAGATAATCCAAGTCGGATGTATAGTAAGGTCTTCTTTTCTATTGAAAGCAATAGGATTAAGCATTATATGGAACACTTCACCTAACTCTCCCCCTTCTTTGTAATTGGAATAACCTTTATGTAATAGTTTGGTATTTTTGAAATCGATTTGATGGTCGTTGAAAATTCAGTTAGTGATGTAACATGATTGTTATTTCACGTGAATTAGTAATTCTGTCAATCAATATTCTGTGAAAATTTACAAAAATATGGAAGTCTTACACTACTAAATAAAATGACAAGTAGTCATCAATGACTTGTAGGAAAAAAAGTACTTGAGTAAGTAGTTCTCATATAACTGGTTTAATGTCTTTACATTTATATTTACAAGAAATGTTTCAGTTTCTATTTAACTACATACAAGTACCTGTTATATCTTGTGATCTTGTGTCCTATTGATATATAAACTAATGATCCCGCCAATTGGAGAACAATCAATTATCGACCAGACCAATGACACATAAAACAATTACGAGCAGTGTAGAGTCCTTATATGTCCTGCTTCTAGCCTAGTCCAGCCTGTTAAGTCCAGAACACAAATCTCAGCCTCCGCGATATCAATCATTTATTTCAAGTATATTGAGTTCATATACCAACCAAACAGACCACATCGTACCATAAAATAGGAAATAACATTTGTACAAGATGTAGCCAAAAGTGTCTGTGAATGTGCAAGACTAGGCATAACTGAAGAACAGTAAATCGTACAACACTAGTCTATGGGTCAAAATAAAGCTTATGATAAGAGGAACACGATTATGATTAGTTTAATTACTTAACAATTATGCAATAGAAATCTACATATAGTATTGTTCTAGAAATGGATCCCAATAGTTACCGTTCATTATTGATAACGGGATATAACAGTATGTTAGAAGTTGTCCAAAAAAAACAATTGCTGTATTGTATTTCATCATGTCTTTTCACTGTTGAAGGATTATTCAAATTGTTTATACTTCAATATTTCAATGAATGAATTGTATTGCCTTGAGAGTTTTTTTCGATGGACTTTCATTCTCTGAGCTGAATGGTTTAGTTGTAGAGGTTTCATCGTTTTTCTGAACGACATCATCAGTGCACAAACTTCAGATAGAAGTGAAATGTTGAAATCTAACAATTAACATAGACGGTTTATAATTAAATTTAATATAAAAGTTATACCTTTGAAATGTAAGATGATTTGTACACAGGAATTTCTCATCAATAATTCAATGATGAAATGGATAATCTAATATTTTCACAGTTGAATTTATGAGTCAATCTAGGCTACAGAATCATTGAAAACATGAAAGCACTGGATGAACATTTTGTACTTGTATAAGACTCTTCAGCATTGCGTTTCTACGACCTTACAGAAGTGGTTTACATCCTAAGTCCGAGTCTCAGGTACGTGCTCGTGGATAAGTATTGCTGAGGAGACTTATACTAGAATGAAACGGTCATCCAGTACTAACAAGTATTCAGTGATGGTATAGCTTAGATTGATTCGTTGATTCAACTGTGGAAATGTTACAATCTCAGGCAAATTCTAATACTTTGAATATTATTCACTTCTATTGATAGTTCATTATTAACTAAACATGTGGACCATTATTTTATTTATTCAAGGTACCCATATAATAAAAGTATACTTTATAATACCTCGTATATCTGTATTGCGATATACCATTTTGTCATTTTATGACACTTTTCAGAAGTGCGTTTCTACGATGCCACAGATATGGTAAAGAGATTACGCGTTCTTGGGTGCGGAATCGCGAATGCGCATTGCTGTGGAACCGTTTCATTCTAGTATAAAGCTTCTCAGCAACGCGCATCGATGATCCAACATCTGTGACTCGAACTTAGGTCTGTCATATCCGAGCAAAGAATAAATCATGAGTAAGTTATGCTGAGATATATTCATTGACTAATATTATCTATATATTCTTATGGTATAATTATTCAATAATTACATTATGTATATTTATATTCCCCTTATTATAAGCTTCATTTTGATCTATAATTTATTATTGTACGATTTACGGTTGTTAAGCTGTGTTCAGTTTATTAACTACTGCCTCCCACGTTCACAGCCACTTTTTGGCTTTATTGTGTACACATGTTACTTTCTATTTTATGGTGCGTTGCGATTCGTTTGGTTGATATATAAACCCAGTATGTCTGAAATAAATGATTCGCATCGCATAATGGAAGTTGGTATTGGGGTTCTGGACTCAAGTGGACGGGTTAAGCGTACATAGGACAGATAAGGACGTTAGGTTGCCTATACCGGTCGAACGTCATTGGTTTGGCAGTGTTGCGATTGTATAAGTCGTATTTTGATTGGTGGATAAGTCATCTGATAAGAAGTCGGACATAAAGTCATAACAATGATCTTCAGTTTTCCATAATGATCAAGCCTTCAATTGATTCATGATCTCAACTATTGAAATAGATTTCACTTTTGATCTAAAATTTTCGATTGATTTTAACTTAAATAGTACAACATCTCTGTACTTTAATTTTGTCACAAAATTCAACCTTAAATGAATCAAATATTTGAATCATAATTCTATGATTCATTCTACTTATTGATATCCTAATCTACGTTGATTGATCATCAATGAATATTAGATAATAGTAATAAGAATAATGGTACCATATACATTTGTTCTGTTACATATATTTGATCAAAGTACCAAATAGTTCAGTAAATAGTAAACAATATACAAGAAAATTTTGTAAATCACAAAATCAGATGTATAAAACATCCCGTACACAGGACTCGAACCCAAGACTTTCGGTTTCGAATGCGAATGTCTAACCTCTAGATTACTGAACTGGTACCAAACGGTATTAATGTTTAACTTTAATCAATCCGCAATATTGTGCGACCATTTCCCATTATCTTCAGTGGGTAACTTTTATTTCATTTATTTATTTAAACAGATAAAAAAAGGTACAAGACGGTACCAAATAGATGTGAGCCATCTGATTCATTCAATTTGTGTGAGGACTGGGATACTGCCTGGGTGCCCAAATCGAGACAGGTTGTTTTCTTAGAGGGCTGCACCTGGAGCTTTCGACCAATGAGTCTGATCCATAAGGCACTAGAACAACGTAAAGAGATGCATTCTCATGGTACCCGGTGACCAACAATTGGTTCACACATCATTTGTTCCTACAGGATCCTGGAGCCTATGTGTACCATTGGTTTGGAATCAGGGTTTTCCAACTTCCCTCGGTGGACTCTCCGTATCCACCAAGCCGGTGAAAAGACTAGACATTCGCTTTTCATTCTCTCAATTTCGTAAACAACACCCCTGTTACGAGAAGGCAGTGAGTGGGAATGCTCTGGCAGTGGTTGTATGCACTTAACCATGTGGGAGCATTTGGAGAAGGAGAGTTGAGTCTCTCCACTATCGGCCGTACCAGCGCATAAGATGGGTAACTACCTCGCACCCGACAAGGTTCGGTTACAGCTTCTCACTAGAACTCCGAGAATTACCCTTCGAAGCTTCATATAATCATTCTAAAACGAATGTTTTTTTCTTTTACATTAGAGCAATCAATATGTAGTGCACACAATGTATACAACAAAACAACACTAATCAATCAATAAATTAATGGAAAAAATTCTTTAAACAGTGATCTACATTGAAATACAAGTGATGGACATTGTGTTTACCCCCACAAAGAAAAAGAAATGTATCGAATTTAAAACTCTTCGCTTATCAGAAAATTGAATATTTGACATTGATTTTAATGTTTTTCAATATGTAACATTGATAGGTTCTGAATTCAAATCTCACGAGGCGGAATCGTGGTTGTGTACTGCTGGGGAGTTTCAAACATGGACCAAAAGGGCCGTTCAGTGCTTCCAGGTTTTCTATAGCGGTCTAATTCATGAACCCAATTCTAAGATTACTAAAATATCTACAAAACTCCTTTCTGATAATAATGTAAAGGTTGGTGCTAATGATAATATAGATGTCGATTAAATAAATAAACTATATTCGAAGAGAATTTACTTGAGTATGTTATTAAAAAGAATTCTCAGTATGGGGTTACAGAAATTTTTAAGTTTTTGATTGAGATCGTGAATCGATCAATGTTAGACCATCGTTGAAAACCTGGAAGTACTAGACGGCCGTTTCGTACCAGTATGGGTTTCTTCAGTAGTGCGCATCCATGATCCCATATCATGGGATTGGAACCTAGGACATATCAGTCTCGCGCGCAAACACTTAACCTCTAAACCACTGAGTTGGCCGGCATCTAATGGTGTTAATATTTAACATAAACTAATCCACGAAATCGAGTGACATATCCACCATTATCTTCAATAAATTACTATCTCACAATATACCTGACTGAAGAGTCCTGTAGTAAGACGAAACGGCCATCCAATGCTTCCAGGTTTTCCATGATGGTCTAACTTCAATTGAATCATAATCTCAACTCATTGATATTGAATGATTAATATTTCTGACTTGATCATAACTTTTAACATACACACACACATGCACGCATGTACAAACATAAGTTTTAATTCATTTGGTATTGTTTTACTTGTTTATATTGCTTGGTAATTAAGGCAATATCGAGGCAATACGCACAGTATGCACGCACATATACCAATAAGAGACTGATCAATTACAGTCCTACAACATCAATGGAAAGATTCAAGTAAAACAAAACTTAATGAATTAAAACTTTAACCCATTGCATAATCTAGTGGTTATGAAGACTCAGTAGTTAAATGGATAATGTGGATAATGTTTAAAGTGAACAGTATTGAGTTTCAGTGTCAGTGTGAACATCAACTCGGAAATGTTGATGAATTCAACTGATAGGACGAACCATGCGTCTAAAATTGAATTCCACTATTAGCCACCGTTATCCATCTTTGTTTATAAACAAAAGTTTTATTTATTTATTAAATTCAATGAATAATAAACAATCGTTTCTTTTATATCTATTTCATTCATCTATTCAATTATTATTTGAGTCTATTCAAAAATGAATTCTGTCTATTTTATTGAAATAGAAAAATGGGCGGGATTTTTCATTCAAGAATTTGAAAAAAATAGAAAGAAAAGAAGTTTCTATGGTTTTTATTATTTTTTTGGGGGGGGAGAGGGAAATAATTTCCAGCTTTTCTTTCTTTCTTTTTTTTCGTTTTTTTTCTTTTGTTTGTTGCTACAATAAAATTTCTCATCGAATTTTGATAAATAAGTCAATAAAGACAATAATGTTAGGCAAATTGTACAAATGATTTGCGTTGTTAACTACTAATTATACTTCTCCTATACCATTTATATATAAAGTTTAAAGGCTGAATAATAACTGGAAAGAATTTGGGAAGGGTTGTTCCGGATAAAGTTAGATAGAAAGTGATGGTAGACGACTTATAATCCTCCTTTACGACGAGGTAACAAGCGTAAGTAAATATGTAGAACACAAATTATGGAACCGGCTATTTGTGCTTTATTATTATTATTATCATTAATATTAAAGGCTCCTCAATTGAATGATTGTAATAATTTCTGATTTATATCATGTTAGAAACAATAAAATCATTCATAATCATTGTTTATAACCCTACATAGAGAATAATAGATAAATCTAATGATAATGAACAATGAAGAGTTATTGAATGGGAAACAAAGGAACCATTCTATTAGTACAAAGGGGAAGAGAATACATATGCGCCATCTAAGTCACATGATATGCATATGGACTGTGATATGGCTCGGGTGCACGGACCTAATCAGGTAGTTTTCTTAGGGGGGAGGATACTCGCAGCCTTTGACCTAAAGGTCCAATCCACGAGGTAGTGGAGCAACGTAAGAAGATGTAATCTCATGGTAGTCGGTTGCCGACGATTGGTTCATACACCATTTACTCCTTCAGGATCCTGAATTCTATGTGGACTATTGATTTAGTGTTACGGTTTCTCAAATCCTTTAGATGGACACTCAGTATCCACCAACGCATTTAAAGAACCGGACATTCGGTTTTCCTCCTCTCAATTTTGTAATCCACAGTAGTAATACCGTGAGAAGGCAGTGAGTAAAACTTTCCTGGAGGTGGTTTTATGTACGTGGCCATATGAGAGCATTTGGAGAGGGAGAGATGACTTTCTTCACTCTCGGCCGTACCAGGGCATTTGGAAGCTAAATTACTTCGATCATAATAAACCTGAATAGATGATATTTCAAATGAACTTAACCTTTTCTCAGTCTTTATAAAAGAAACTAAGAAAATCTACAGAATTACTCTTTATCTAAATATGTGTTTCATATCACAAATACAGATATCTCAAACTTATTATCTCATTATTGAAATGCTTGTTCTTATTTATACTTTACTCATTCATATGATCCCATTGACTAAATAAAAGTAACATGCTAAGGATTTGAATCTGTAGTGTAGTAGAGAAACATTAAAATATCTAACAACTAAATCACCATTATTTTGCTTGTAAAATTACAATTCATGTACAATTGATGTCATGTGTTTCAAATAATTCTTAGTACAGATGGAATCCTATCGGTTAAGTTACAGTGTGATCATTAGTCTAGGTGAATTAACATTACATGTACTATGTTGAGATCAGATGATGTTTGCAGATATTCAACAGGAAACCTTGAATCCAGGTTTCATACTATTTGGTAATTGTCAGTAAAGTGTACTTGTGTTATTCTTGAGGGAAATGGTTTTCCATGATAGATTCAATCTCGTGTCACTCAGCTTCATAGTCAGAAACATTACCACTGCTTTATCCGGGTAGCAATTGACCTCCTATAAGACTGATTACTGGTTGGTGATCAATGTTTTGTCAATGTCAGGTCCTTCTTAGTGTACATCGAATCTTATTAAATAAGTTGAAATGTGACCACTAGTCTAAGTGAATTGACATTCCGTACACTATGTTGTGATGTAAGATGGTGATTGAAGGTAGTCAACACTTAATATTCAATCAAATTTGTTCATAGAACATAATCTTTATTTTTTGTTTTAATGGTTAATTAACTTTGGATATTCTTGTCTTTATGCTACTGGTATCATCATACTACAGTATCTTGTGAAACTGTTGATGGTATGAATGCTGGTCATTTAACCAACAACAAACATTTTGTTTGTTTGTTTGTTTCTTTATGTTTCTTTAGTGATGGAAAGATAAATGAAATTTACCATTTAGTAATCGATCAATTGACGATCATAATTGATTTTAATTAAATTTTATCAATGAATAAATGAATGAATGATCTTTATTGTTTTATTGATTATTATCTTTTATAGGTCAAAGGTTACACTTCTTAAGTCACCATAGATATATCTACAATAAGTAATAGAAGTCACATTTAGGAACCGATCTTATACGAGTACTATATAGAAAAAAGATTCAGTTGAAATGACTGGTACTATGGGATAAATGAGACAAGATGAAATGAGGAATGTTTATTGATAATAGTAATAATAATAAGCAGGAAGTGAACTGATCTTACAATACTCAATTCATGATTATAGGATATAGTCTGAGATGAATATCCCTAGTAACATTTGATCATTAGTTTATCATTTATTAACTTAAATTACTTCTACAGAGATCCAAACATACGTCATTTATCATTATAAGATGCTATTAAGAGTATAAATAAACTACTGAAATAAGAAGAATCAGTCATTCAGTTTAGTTATAAGTAGCATCGACAAATTAAACTCAAAGAAAAATTAGTTCAGTGAAGAGTTCTCATTTCAGTGGAAGGTGAAACAGATGGCTGTAAAAGAAGAAGAATATAAAGATAGATAAAAAAAATCAAGACATTAAGACCGTGGTAGAAGAAGAGGTTGTACCAGTCTCTTATACAATTCTGGTTTTTCCAGATGCATGGCTAATGTTTCGGTAATGCAAAGAAGGTACAATGTAATTATCTTTGGAAGACTTCTACCTAACTTGTAGATGAATTTGAACGTAGGTTCTGTCTTAAGTGAGTGACTTGTGTTTAAAAGGTGTTTGATTATTGAACTTCTTATTGAGCTATTTCCTCCTCTTTTTAGCTACATCGGATAATGTGTCTTGAATTCTTTTAGATAAAGTATGCATCGAACGACCGATATACCTAGCTCCACATGAGCAAGTAAATTGGTAAATGCACATTGAGTTGGTCAGCTTCGATAATTTATCTTTAGGATTATTAGTGAACAATGGTCGGTTGGAGAATACTATTCGCAACGTTAATTCATTCACAAAGTCAATCTAGTTCACGGTGTACATCCATGACCTTGAAATCTGAGATTTGATCCAGTACCTTTAATCCTAATCAAGAACGCTTAACCTTTAGACAACTGACACAAGATTCAATGGTGTACATATTTAATTTCAATGAATTCGCAATTTTATGTAAACCTCTTCCATTGCCTAAAATCGATAAATGTCTTATATTCAGAATCCTTCTTTTCTGATGAATGTAAGGAAATAAGTCACAATATTAAAATCCTCAACATTTTCTTTGGTCATAACACAGATTTCGAAACTTTCCACGTGATCTTCGAAAGTATCAAAATCTGAATGTACGTTCAATCGTTCCATCACGGGCAAGATAGTGACGCCAATGTGATAATAAGAAGCACTTGAATTATAGTGCAAACTAGGTATCCCAGAAATAACACAATTTAACCAAAAAGTATTAGATGAGCATAAACTAACGTATTGTATTTGGAATTCAAAATCAGGCAGTGATCAGGTACAACGGATTCATTAGTCCATACAAACACCACAGGAGGTGTGGACAGCATATCCACAGAAGCACTGAGGTCAGAGATAGAAATAACTGCCTCACGTTTTATTCAGGAAGATTTAGGGGGGGGAGAACAAGTTCCACAGACAGACTGGCAAGAAGGATACCTCATCAAGATACAGAAGAAAGAAGATCTAAGCAAAGTGAGAACTACAAAGGAATCATACTACTGTCAGTGCCAGGAAACGTTCTGAATACAGAGTTGTTGAACCAGATGAAAGATTCAAGAGACGCCCAACTTCGTGATCAGCAGACCAGATTCCGTAATGGTCATTGCTGCACAGACCAAATCGAGACAATACGAATCATCGTTGAACAATCTGTTGCACAGAACTCGTCACTATGCATCAACATATCTGACGATGAGGAAGCATATGTCAGCGTGGATAGGAGAACATTATGGAACTGTGTTCGACGTTATGGATTGAGTAGCTGAGGAGATCGTCAGCATCATACAGAATTCATACGACGGATTACACTGCACAGTGCTGAGTGGAGGGCAGCTGGTACGTGCATTCCAAATGAGGACCGTAGTCAGAAAAGGCTGCTCACTCCCCCTTTCTCTCTTCTGGTGGACGACTGGATTATGAAGATGTCGACATCCTAGTGGAAGCACGGAATACAATGTGGAGGTTAGATGCAACTAGACGACTTGAACTCAGAAGATGGTCTAGGTCTTCTCTGTCGTACACACGAACATATGTGTGTCATGACAGCCAATGTAGCAGCAGCCTCTGTCTGCGTCAATAGGCCTCAATATATAGAAGGGATAATGCAAGATCATGAAATGCTTCACAGAGAGCTTCAACCTAATCACACTTGATGGAAAGGCTCTGACAGTGGTAGGAACTTTCACATATCGGCGTAGCATCATCGGTGAACAAGAAGGTTGGGATGCAGACGTAAAGGCGAGGATCTGCAAGGACGGCATTCTTAAATTTGAGGAACATATGGTGCTGAAAACAACTTTCAAGCAATATCAAAATCAGAATCATCAATACGAACGTTAATTCAGTTAGTTCTAGTGTACGGAGCTGAAACCTCGAGTACTACCACAACCATCATCAACATGGTACAAGTATTTATAAATATTTGTGTACTCAGGATACCGTTGGCTAGAAACCAACAGAAACAGCCTACTGTGAGAGAGAAAAAACCAGCTTCGAGCTGAGAAGAAAGTGAGGAAAATACGTTGGAGGTGGATAGGCTGTACATTACGTAAATCATCACGAGTGAATCCATAACTTGGAATCCTGAAAAGAAAGGGAAGTTGGAAAACCTAGGGATATATTGCGGAATCGGAAACGTACATGAGAATAATGAATGGCAACTGGAAAGAAATGGAAAGGATTACCTGAGTCAGGGTTTGGTAGAGAATGACGCCGAGTGGCCTATCTCCTTCATAAGGTGTAACATGTGTACGTAAGTTTATAAGTGTTAGTCTACATTGGACACATCAATAGATACCAGTATACTATCGACGGTACGTCGCTCCCATAATTGAAGGAACAAAAGGATTTGAGAGTAGCAGTAAGTTATGACTTAAAAACAACTGGATATTGCAATGTAGAAGCTGCTAAAGGTTTTTGCGCGTTGTAATCCTCTCTTCAAACATTCAAATGCTATGACAAGGCGATTTTGTAGGTTTTATACTCTGAGTATAGCACCCAGGTAGCTTGTCCAAATCTTACTACGGATGCTGACAAACCCTAGTGTATACAGCGTGTGTTTTTCGAAACCCTATTCGGATAAGTATTTTAAGCTCTATCAGTTTAAATTTTAAAACGGAAGCTGGATTTGCTTTAGGAAACAATCTGTAAGGATAAATATACGACATTCAACCAGATGTCATTAACACTGAAAACTGAAAATATCACAATTCAAAGATAGATAACTGTTGCAAAACAGGTATCCCTGGACGATAGTTGGATCTTAGTATGATAACTTCTAAGCAGAACGCATTCAGTCACAATGTGTATATCTATACAATATTAACAAGTTGATATATAATACTCAACAGAAAATGTATTTAATTACCTTTTGTTAAAATATGAGTAGCTAATTTCACTTGTGAAAAATTACCTAAACCAATTGTATTCAATATACAATAGAGACCAAGTCCATTTGGTTTGGAATTGGTTATTCTATTCTCAACTGATGTATACTTGTTACTAATATTATTATTCTGTTTTAAATCATTAGTCAAATTTTTAGTTTGATTATTCAATTGTAATGATTGTGGTTCATTCTCAGAATGTATCATACTACTGAATAAATCACTGGTCATTTTACTGTTGAATGTGTCACTATTCTCATCTTTCCGTATTGATTTCGATATAGAATTGAATGAAGTCGACAATAGATTAGATGTTGGTAAAACTGATGTTAATGAATGTGATGATTTGTTACATACTTCTCTATCTTCAATTATATTTGGTTCAGAATGATGATTCAATATTTGTAATGATGGACGATGAATTGATGTGACATCTTTGATCATATTGTTAGTAGGCAATACACTATTCATAGATGTTGTCTCAACTAATATTATAGAATTTAATTGTTGATCATTGTTACAATTCATACTGAGATAGTTTTCTTGATGAGAGTTTCTTCTCTTCCATTCATCTATTATTTGATTTGTATTGTTTAATCCATGTATTGACTTCTGTCTTCTATCAATCGCTGGTACTCTAGGATTCATAGATGGTGAACGAGTTGTTGATATGACAGGTTTTATTGAACTCTGTGAATTAGCAATGTTCAATGTGGACTGTCTATTTAGAATAAATTGTTTAATATGATAATGTTTAGTGAATTCATTATCTACATGAGTTTTCATTGAGTCTTCAGCTAATTGTGTAAACTGTTTACCTAGTTTATCAATCGAATCATTTGGATGGTTCATTGAATTGAATAGTTTAGTCGAATATTGATCAACATTATCGTATAGTGATACAGTGAACCAATTATATTTGTTTGAATTATCATTTATGTGATCATCATTATTACTGTTATCATTATTAGAATAATTCTTATTCGTTCTCATGTTATCCTAATGTTTGAATTCTCAATCTATTACTTCTATCCTTAATATGTTTGAAGCAATGTATATCCGGAAAATGAAACTGGTTACATATTGATACATTGAACGTAGTTATAAACAAAAGAATGGGCGTGAATAAACAGAAACCAACTATTCGAGTTACGTATCTGCATATATATATATATAAGTATATACCTAGGGATACAGTAATCAGATTCGTCTAAATAAATAAACTATTGTTGAGATTGTTGCTTAATATGAGCTTTGCTCGTTTATGAAATACATATTTATGTCATATGATCAGTAAATGAAAAGTATACAGTTTATGGTAACACCGTATTTCATTGTCATATAACATAATTTATAAACTGAATTTTGATTGGACCATTACAATTACCAATCAGATTGAAGGATGTTTTTTTAAAAAAGGGTTCAATTCAAAGGTCATTTCATATAATGATCATGATTGTTTATGTGAATTAAACGAATTTCCTTTAATGTTATTAGTTATTAATGAAAATGGAAATGAAACCTGATAGACAATCGAGTTGATAGTTTCTTAAAAATTTTTCTTCCATTTATGAATCTGACTCAAACAAGAAGAATTAATGACATAGAAAATCATGAATTCATTTCCATTTCACGGTTTCTCGTCAATTTCTTACAACATTAAGATAATGCTATCAAAATTGTATCATAACATTGAATGCTCTTTCATCAGTGAAGAATAATGACAAGGGCTATAAGTATGAAGGTACTATAAGAGATATTCACATAATAATGTGAATATTTATTGGTTGAATATAAAAAATATTAAATCAAATCAAGACAAACAGCCGCTTTACGTTACATTTAATTATGTTTATCAGTTTAAATGTACACGTCAAAACACATACTCCGAAGAACAAGAAAAAAAGATGGTTTGTGTCCATATCTCTGAGCAGATTTCACAGGCGTTTACACAAAACATTGAAAAGCTTCTGTGAAATGCTCTCAAAGATGCGGACAGAAAATGTACTTCCAGTTATTTTGATGTATGTGCGTTGAAACATGCTTTAAAACTGGTGCATGCAATCCGAGGTAACATGAGAAGGGAATTTATACATACAAGACTGTATCAAAGAGCAAGTAGTATAGTACGGAAATATCGGCTTGGAAGCAGAATATATTCTTTATATTGTAGCCTTTAACCGGAAAACAATCTTACTCTTAACAGGAACTACAAACATTTGTGTTACTCAATTTTGAACATTCAGTGAGTAATTATTATTAAATACAATGTGAACAATTTGGTTGTTTGCATTTTATGTGAACATTTAAGCAATTTGACTTTGTAGTGTGACAAGATCTCCAGGAAATCAATCTTGAATCTTATCACTAATTAGCACAAGACATCTATGAAGTGTTGTAGGTCGAATAGGAATACTTACCAGTCACATCTACTCACCATCCATGGAGTTATACATAAATTACAGATTATTTCAATAATTGTTTTGATCGGTTTCTAAATGAAATTTTATCAGATGTATATTGATGATGAGTATTGACGTTTAGAAATGGTCAATCTGTTGCTGGTGTCCATGTATGACTTGTGGATAATTTATGGATTGAAACCTCTTTTACACATTCCTGGTCAAAAACTATAGTTGAAGAACTATACACAATCAGTTGATTTATTGATAAACAATCAAGAGTTGAATGTACTTAACAACACTTAACTCGACCTCGTCTCATCTTATATCTTATTCAAGTTATCATATAAATTGAGATAGTGGAGAAGATTTGTAGCTCAGGTGGAGGATTTTGGTGGAGTTTTGTTCTCTGAGCGGGATGGTTTGGTCGTGGAGCTTTCATCGTCCTTCTGAATGACATCATCAGCACAAACTTCAGATAGAAGTGAAGTGTTCGAATTTCTCCATAAGTGTTTCACAGCTCGTTCTGTGCACCTAGATGTTGATTGGTTCTTATTGACCTTAAATTTGTCATTGTTTACTTCTTTGTTTTGGTTGTGTCTCCCATTTGTTTGATTTCTGTCCCTATATTTGTACACAATTTTTCTGATTGGCTGGTAAATTGGATCGACTTCAATGTGCTTGTTGATTGCTGACTGATCTGAGTGCCAGGCTTCTAAAAGTTCTCTGGTGTTTCTGGAATTTTCTCTGTCCAAGATTTCTACATTTTCCAATCAAATGAATGTCCGCAGTTATCCACGTGTATTGATATAAGTGAGGAAATAACATGGCGTTTGACTGCTAATTTATGTTCATGTAGGCGTAGGTGAAGAGGACGTCCGCTTTGTCTGATATCAGAAACCGCAACGAGACTGCTGAAAACCCTAGAAATATGTCACACAAACCGACAAAATCACTACGATCAATCCTGTGCAAACCAAAGGATGAAATTACAAAGGAAAACAAATCAAACATCATCTACAAAATAAACTGTGACAACTGCCAAGGCTCAGTGTGATGTGACTATAAGCAAGTCATCGTTTACATTGGTATGCTGCCCGTGTGTGTTGATTTCCAATTGCATCTGTATTGGTAGGTGAACTTAAGCAAAAGAAGCATAATCGTGGTGGAGGAGAATTTCAGCAAGTATTGCAATGAGATTATTAAATCTATCAATGTTTATTTTGTTACCAGTTTCTTATATCAACAGAGCATACGAGTCTTTAAATCACCATATCAGCATTCTAAGCACATATGTGGCTGGATTTAACTAGCAGTGTTTCAAACATGTGCTCACTGAACGTTTCTTGTTCGATGAATTTCCCACCATTATATTATGCAAAGCATGACATTGATCATATAATCAAATGCGTGGATGTTCACTACACTGGATACCATCTTCATTATATGTAACAGAGTCTTGTCAGTATTGAATTAGAATTTCTGTTCATAGATAATCTGGCAGTTAATGCAGTTTGAACGACTAATCTATTATGTGTCGATTTTGCAGAATGTTACTGTCTTGTTGAGATACGATCATCACTCGAATGTAGCATCGATTAGCCACTGTGAAGCTATGAAAATAAAGCGAGCGTATTTCGTTTCGGTCGAACACAATTGGTATATAATTCGAAACATCGATTACATGAGTCATGTGATTCCTTTGTTTTTCGTCATTGTATACTTTAGTGCATGAACAATTCAGGATTCGTTAACAGTGCACACGGCTACAATTGGAAAGCGCCTTCGCTTACCTATTTACGATATTGAAGGACACATTGCTAATCTCCAGCTGTTATGACGGTAGTAAATGTTTTCTGCAAATGACAATAAAGTTCACATAAATTTTGGTTGTTGGGTGAACTATAACAGGTGTCTTATTTCTGGGAATTACTGTTCACTGAGCAAATGGTTATCAGCGGTCCAGAATACTTTACCTTGTGAGTAAAAGCGTGAGTGATATTTCATCGAGACACTTCCGTGGAAAAGAGTGTTGCTCAGCCGTACTCAGGATGATATGAGATCACTTAGCTTGGTGAAATTCGTCAATGGCCTTTAGATATTTATCTGATAAATCAACACACTCACACTTTATTGAGTGTAATAGAAACATTTAAATTCCCTCCAATATCTTCATGGATAACAATCCAGCTCCAGTGAATCCTCCAGATAACGGATCAGCACACACAATCATCCGTATACCTGTCAACTCACCAACGATGGGAGACATCATGCAAATTAACTGTGGGAATGCAACAGGACTTAAAAATATGTCAGCCGAAGCACTGAAGTCACACATAGAATTGACTGAAAACATGCTCCAAATTCTATTCAGGAAGATGCTGAAGGAAAAGCCGATAGATTGGCAAGAAGAGTACCTAATCAAGATACAAACGTAAGGAGATAAGAGCAAATGTGAGGAAAACAGGAAACACAAAGAAGTCAATATCCGAAGACAATTTTAACAGAGTGTTGTTGAACCGGCCAATAGACTCAGCAGACGTTCAGCCTTGAGATCAACATAGAGGATTCCACAATGGTCGGTCGAGTACAGATCAAATTGCAAAAATAGGGATCATCGTTAAGCAATCGATTGAACAGAGCTAGTCACTATACATCAACATCTCTGAGTATGAGAAAGCATTCGACAGTGTGGATAATAGAAAGTTATGGAAGTTTGTTCCACATTACGGACTGAGAAGGTGAGAAGATTGTCAACATCATACAGATCTTATACGACGGACTACACTACACATTGGTGCATGGAGAACTGCTGAGCGATGCATTCAAAGTGAGAACCGGAGTCAGACAAGGCTGCTTACTCTTCTCCTTTCTCTTTCTTCTTGTGGTCGACTGGGTTATGAAGACCTCGACATCTGAGGAGCAACACAGAATTGAATGGACAGATAAAATCCAATACAAGATTTGCTCGTGGCAGATGACCTCTCCCTTCTACCTCATATACACCGATAAATGTAGGTGAAGACAGCTAGTGTGACAGCAGCCTCTGTAAATATCAGTAGACCTCTACGTACTGAAGAGATAATACAAAATCATGAAATCCAAAACCGAGAGCTCCAACCTAATCACACTTAATGAAGAGGCTGTGGCAAGGGTGAAAACTTTCACGAATCTGCGCAACATCGTCAAAAAACAAGGAAAATGTGATAAAGACGTAAAGGCGAGGATTTACAACTAAGTTCCATATAAAGAGGAAACAAGGACAGGACGTTGGAGGTAGATGGCACATGCATTACTTATATCACCACCCGAGTGACGAGGCAAGCGCTGACTTGGGATCATGAAGTGATGGAATTAGACAATTCGAAGTTGACCGATGATCTGACCTTTCAAGCCCGTACACACAAACAAATGCAGAACGTGACAAACAGTTTTGCAGCATCCTCTGCAACAGTAGGTGCTCAACATACTCAAAATCCTATTATACTACACAGAGTACACCAACGAAATCACGGTTGATGAAGAGTCTCTGACGGGAGTGAAACTTTTCACACACATAGCCAGCATTATGGATGAAAAAGGGGAATCTGATGCAGGCGTAGAGGTGAGGATTTGTAAAGTAAGAACATCATTCCTTTAGTTTAAGAACACATGGTACTCAAAAGAACAATGAAATAATGTCTAAGTCAGAATTTTCAATGTGACCTTCAACTCTGTTAGTTCTACACTACGGAGCTGAAACTTGAGGAACTGCCAGAAAACTCGTCAACATTGTGAGTGTGTTTATAAATTATTGTCTACTCAAATTACTCACTGTCCGTTGACCGGATACCATAAGCAACAAACTAATGTGGGAGGGAACAAACCAACAATCTGCACAAGGGGAAATAAAGATCACGAAGCAATCGCATTCTTTGGAATCTCGAGGGAAAAGACAAGTATGGAAAACCAAGGAGCAAAATGAGTTAGTAGTCGGAAGCATACATGAAATGGGCGAAAAGCAACTGGGAAGATTGTATAGTGATTATCAAGGACAGAGTATGTTGGAGAATACTGAAGAGCGGCCGATGCTCCTCCATGATGTGTAGCGGGGGCAAGTAAGTAAGTTGTCAAACAGGAAGTTTGTTAAATTACGATTGAGGGTGATTAATTAGTGTGAAAATATTTCACTGTTGTTTCAACGTCCATTTCACATGAAAAGTCAGCTTTTATTACATAATATTTATCCATATTCATGAACTGTATGTCAGTTTTCTGATGTCTGCATGCATGAAACTTTATCAGAAGTATTTTGGCGTTGAGTCTTAATGTATAGGAATGGTCAATCTGTTGCTAATGTTAACTTGTCAATGGAATAGAGAAGAATTTCTGATTGTCGCTCTCGTTTTCGACTGTCGGATATGTATCTGGATTGCGACCCCTCTTTCGCATTGCTGTTCAAAAACTACAGATGAAGAATTACACACAATCAATTGATGTACTGATGAACAATCAAGAGTTAAATGTACTTAACAATATTTGATTTCATCTCGTCTCATCTTATATCTTATTGAAGGCATTATATTACTTACAAATACTCAGTAGTTAAATTTATATTCGGAGAGGTTTATTTTGTTTGGCATGATGGTTGGTATTTATGTGGCTTAAAATTCATTTCGAAGAAGAATAGGAAGATGTATAACACGAAAGGGAGACGTTATTGATACGGAGTAGTGTGTGGTGGATGGTTCTTTATTCATCAACACGAAGTATAGATGGAAATTGTTTATGACTCTTGTGTTTGGTCAGCAAATTGAGTCCATTTTTATATATCAATTACTTTTTGACTGACTAGAATGCCGAACTACGATTAGCATTCTGATCTGTTTTGTAATCACGCTGTCGATATATCAGCACTGTCATACATCATAGTGTCTGTTTCTTGATATCGATACATGTTGACAATCGTCAACAGACAATCTACAGGGATGACATTGATGTATTCTGTATCGATTCTGATGGAATCCTGAGTTTCGAAATGTATTTTCGAACTCAATTCTCTGATCACACTTGAGTTATATTCCGTAGTAATTGTTACTTTGCGATTAGTTATATTGATCGATGGAATTCGTTACTGGGTGTGACTGAAGATATCGATAACACTATATTTTCATCGTTTGTACTCATTACGCAGAATGTGCTATTTAAATGGAATATTCTCATTTTTCTCTATTCTTAATTTCCTACCCAGCTGGAAGCCGGTTTCTTCTCCCCCAGAGTAGGCTGTTGCTGACTGTTTCCTATTAAAGGAAACATGGTATCTTGAGTTGAAACTGTTTGTAAATAACCGCGTATTTTTGTTGACGGTTGTGGTAATTCTCCAAGTTCCAGCTCCTCGAAATGGACCTTTCTGGGAGTTCGCACTGGACACTCTGAGTTCATTATTCGCTGACAAACATTTGTTTTGAATTTCATATGTTAATCAACTGCCTTAATGCTGTCCTTGCATTGCGAATCCTCGGCTTTACGTCAGTATCAGATCTTCCATGTTCATCGATCATGTTATTCAGTTGGATGAAACGTCCCGTCTTTTTCCAGAGTTTTTCTATCAGTTGTTATTGTGTTGGAATTCTGTGTGGTGAATTTCATGTTCATGCATTCTCCTTTCTGTATGTTAGGGCTTACGTGTACAGAGGCTGTTGCTTCACTAGTTGTCTTTATCTGAATTTCTTGGTGAGTATGGCATAGAAGGGAGAGGTCGTCTACCAAGTACAAATCTTCCGATTGATTCCTAGTTGTACATTTTACTCCGTGCTTTCCCTCAGATGTTGAGATCTTCATAATACAGCCAGCAACCAGAAGGAAGAAGAAGGGTAGTGTGACTAGCTTTCTTTGTCTCCAGTCCTCAATTGAAATGTATCTGTGAGCTGTCTTTCATGCACCACTATGCAATGTAGCCCGTCGTATGAATTCCGTATGATGTGCATGATCTTCTCAGCCACTCACTACATAATGTCGAGTAAGGTTCCATAAAGCTGTTTTACTCACGCCATCAAACGCTTTCGCTTGCGGGGTAAGTTGATGTGTAGTGACGAGTTTCATGTAACTGGTTGTTTAACGATGATCCGTAATGTCGCGACTTGGTTTATACGCCACCGACCAATATGGAATTCGGTCTCTTAAACTCAATGTTGGGCGTCGACTGAATCATTCGTACGGTTCAACAACACTCTGTTGAATATGTTTCCCGGTACTGACAGTAAAGTGGTGCCAAGCTAGTTCTCACATTTTCACAGATCATTCTTCTGCAAAATGGAATTCGGTCCCTTAACCTCAATGTTGGGCGTCGACTGGATATTGCACTTCTTATAAAGCTGCTTACAATCTCTATGAAATCAGGTACTTACTCTTACTATCGGAAAACAGCGTAAATCATATCACGTTACAAGTATGGAGATAAGACTGACATGAACAATTATCGGCCCATAAGTTTTACAGCCGTCGTATCTAGAATTATAGAAAAAATTGCTATTTCTGAACTCCCCGACTGTGTACTCCCTGGAAGATTTGTTATTGATTCCCAACGTTGATTTCTAAAAAAATCAATCTTGTGTGACATATTACTTTGGCTTCATTAGTTTAGTCTATTCTCTGCATAATCAAGGAGTTCTAGTCTTAGTGCTATACCTGAACGTACCCAAAGCCTTTGATATGGTTAATCACCAACTTCTTGTGGATAAGCTCACATCCTACTGGGTCCAACACCCTCTGCTTGCTTGGTTTGGTTCCTTCCTCGATAACCGTCATGAAGTTGTTAAAATTAACTATTCATTGTCGAACGCTGTCCTTATTAGAAGTGGTGTGATATAAGGTTGTGTCTTAGGTCCTTTTCTCTTTTCACTTTTCCCAAATGATGTTTGTGAATGCTTCTGCATGGGTGAGCCTTTTCTGTATGCGGATGATCTTTAAGTAGCTTATTCTTTCTGTCCTCATGAGCCAAACAATGTGCTAAATTGCATCATCATGAAGCTTAACAAGTTGCTCGAAATGGCAACTGGGGCTTATAACAACTAAAATATGTATGAATATGTTTCGGTAATGCATCATTCAACTTAGATCTGACCACAAATGTTGTGGTGTTATCTCAGTTACATAGAGTATTAGACTGGTGACTTAGGTACTTCTATGATTCGTCGTTTACAGAACAGGTATTGAAACACAAGTCCAAGTGTCAACGTCTAATAGGTTGCACACCTCGAAACCGTTGTTACAATGAGTCACGTATTTTAATGTGCAAAGTTTGTGTTCCACCACTCCTAGAATACTCCACGTTTATTCTAAGGAGTGTGTGCCCCAAGAAAAATTTAAGGTTGGAATCAGTTCAGAGACGATTTAAAATTTGGATTTTTGGAAATGACTGTACCCTGACGTATAACTCGGAATGTAATAAATTTGCACTCGACACTTGATGGAAGAGGACACTCAAACTAAATCTCATCGTTTTCTTGAAAATGATTGACAAACTATCCTTTATATTTGATCAAGTAAGTCTATTTGTAGAAACGTCTAATTTCGACATCCGTAGCGCCTTGCCACTTGTGAAACAAACCCATTCCAAATCGTCCATCTTTATGAATTACTTTACCTGTACATTTACTAGACTCTGGAATGATCTACCATAATCTATCCGTAAGATAGAATCACTCACATCCTCTGTTCTCTTCATTGGTACACACTGCTCCTCCGAAAATACATTAAATGTTCTAGTATGTGTAAGTGTATTTTATTGCACAAGTGAAAATGTAGGAATCTTAAATGTTCAGCCATTCCTGCTACTAAATTCACTAAGTGAGATGACTTAACTGTTGTTATTTTACGTTAACTCCGTCCCTGGCCACCCTAACTAGTTTGAATAATATCTAAGATGAACAGCATATCACTGAGTCACATGGCAAGTGCAATATGGTTGACCTGATTAATATATTTTAGTAATTCTTGTTTTGCTGTTCCATGCTCTCTGTTTCTGTTTTAGTTTCTCTAGTTGCAGATGATTATAATAATTTTGTTTTTGCACAGAAAATGACCTTCAGTGCACCATTCATTAATCAACAGTATGTGCACTTAGAAAGAATGAAAAGTTGCCGACCGATGCGGTGCATTTCTGAACTACATCTTATAAGTGTACTACCTAAACAATTTTTGAACTAGTAAACTTAAAAGAATCTTAAATCACATGTTTATTCTCTACATTTTATGTTACAATTTATATCAGGCCGAGGATGACTTTAAAATGGCGTGAATTCTGTAAATATAAATTTCAGATTATATGTATAATCATCTTATAAACCTTGACTTGGGGAACTGAAATAGTGAATTTCGCAACAATCGAGAAAGTAGGAAAGGTGAATGTGTTATTCAAAAGGAAATTGTGTGTTTAATGAAATCAAGTTGATTATTAACGCATTCACGGCAGTTTTTCAAAATGTTTGTGCACTTTTGAATACATTCCTCAGGGAAGATTTGTAATGCGCTTGCTTGTCATTGGTGTGAGGTATGAACAGAATTAAAAGCAAGAATAGTCGTATATGTGGTCCGTGCTTGAAAAGTCGTTACCCTTTCCCTTCTTTCACACAAGGTAGTAGACGTAGTAGTAGTAGTACTATTAGTAGTGGTATCAGTTGCAATATATTTTATACAAATCTGAAGTGATACATTTATTTGCAAACATCTCATTACCATCACCAACAAACTCTCGACTGATAAACTACCGATTCATCCTCTCCTCCCCCCACTTACACATACGTCAAAACAGAACAGTACAACTCAATCGGTATACGAAACAGTCGAGCAAACGGAAAGTCAACTAGTGCATTTAATGATAATCGAATCTTACCAAAGTACCCACAACCAAAAGCACATTTCGGACGAACGAATCTGGATTGTGATTAGTGAGAATTGGACTTGAGATATCAATAATGCAATCACCGGTAATCTGAAGTTGTTGACACAGCTTTCTTTAAGTTGTTTATGTTATTTCGAAAGTTAAGCAAATAAAGTTGACCGTTCGAAAGTACAAATATTGTAGTAATGAAACAGTAAGCAACTAAAACATACATATTTAATTTGGTTTATACAAACTATAATGCTATACGAGTTAAATTGTATAAATACTACAGAGTCCGAAAGGCTACAATAAGCATGGCTATACTCTCTATATCGACTGGCTTTTTGTTTGAGATATTTTAAGTGGAACAGATAGCAAGTGGATCAACAATTATTTTATGGTCACTACCCTAAAAATCTTTGCATGCTTGTAATGATGATGAATTAATGTTTCTGCAGAATACAAGATGAAGTACATTCCCTGTCTAGTTTGAGAGTGAATACACGGTGACCAGCAGCACATATTGATCGTTGCTGAAAAAGCATCATCACTTGAATGACCACAACTGGTAATCCAGGGTGTACCGCCTGTTGCCGATCGACTCATCAACTCCGCGTTACACTCACAACAATAGCGCTCAGAATTCTGAGCGTCTGATCTTCGAGGCATTTCGTTCACACTGTAACAGTTAACATGCTAATTAATATGGATTCATTTTACATCGTGGCGAAAAATCTATTGGATCATTACATTTTGATCAGTCATGCTGCAACTTACATTCATTCAGCCATGACATATTCTTCACACAAACCTCCAATTGTGGCAATAAAACAACCTAATTTTGATCGTTCATTGATTATTCTCAGCAATGACCTCCATTCTTCCAAGTCAACATCACCTGATCAGACACATAGAGTAAACTAAGTTGATTGATCTCCAGATGCTGGATATACATAATCATAATGTCACTCTGTTGAAATTGTGCTCTCCATCGTTATCGATAAGAAAGCCTAAGACTGTCCCTTCATCCCCCATTCTCATCACCAGTCTTCGTACTTCCAAGTGAACATGACCTGATCATACACATCAAGTAGGCTGTGGTGATCGATCGCCAAATGCTGGATATACACACTCATTACGTCACCCTGTTGATATTGTGCTCTCCATCGTTATCCAACGGTGTATAACATACAAACTACCAATCCGCTAACGTATTGTGGCCGTATGTACATTCTGCGTTCAATGCATAAACAAATTATGACCAATCACAAACGTGTGTGTCAACGTGTTATTGTCTGTGTGATTTGGACAGTATGAGTATATATGCGTCGATGTGATAGTTGATTTTATATTTTATTGTAGTCGAGGAAGAGAGCCACCAATTTTCTTCATCTGACGTGAGAACAATCGGTCTGACAATGAGATATATCAAGATGCTCATCATGATGCTTATGGTGCACATTGCAATGATCCAGTTCGTTGAGTCAGCTGTTGATACCTTCAATGGCGAGAAAAGTAAGTAGACATCTTTATATCAGCTTGCCATGATAGTAAGCTAGTAACTACTGATACATAGCTAAATAACGATTTCTTTCTTATTGCACCTACAGAAACAAAGAAGGAAAATGAAAGAATGGATTCGACAGATTTAAAAGAGGAAAAAGATGGAGCACTTTATGCTAATGCCCCTCAAATAGGTCCCGAAGTTGATGATCATCGTCCAAATCCTGATGACCCTCGTCTGCGCATTGAACCTCCCAGTGGTGTCGGCATTCCTCAACCTCCAGTACCTCACGGTCGTCGTCGGAAAACTGGCGGCATTCCTCAACCTCCCGTATTTCACAGTCGTCGTCTGAAAACTGGCGGCATTCCTCAACCTCCCGTATCTTACCGTCATCTCCCAAATGCGTGAGATACATACAAAACCTCCTGATGTTGACGGCAAATGTGAAACGAGCAAATGAACACTCTGTTTATTTAAAGTTTACTTCTCAACATCAATATCTTAGTCGATGATGATCTGAAGAAGATTTCTATTCCATTTTATTTTTTTTTAAATAATTCGTTTTAAATAATAGTTTAATAAAGATATTTGTTATAAAATGTGAAAATTTTTTTCTTCATTCGTCGTTGTTTTGGATGAGTCAATAATTGATGGCTTAATAATTAGGTTTGATTAGAAATGATGCACAGATTGACCGTTTCATAGTAGCAAAAATCTAGACTCAACAAGCATACATCCTCAATTTTATTTATACACAGCACATCATCGTCTGAATTATCGATTACGATTGACCGATTACAAGAAGTGTTAGGGTGATGTAAGCATTGTTCACTGCAGTAGTGAGCGAGCTGAGCAGTGTATGAGTCCCACATTTTAAGTTAGACGTAACGTTCTTTGAGAAAGATATTTACAGTGTTGACGTTATGAATGAGTAGAAATCCCCTCCGACGTCGAAGAAACAAATGTTCGTTTGAGTATGTTTTTCGTGTCAACGAGTTCCACTAGCAGAAAATAGCGATTATCGTAGTGTCTCGAATCCTTAAACACGTGTGCCAAGATAACTGATTGTGACTGATAATACGCATAAAGTTGAGTTGAATGATAACACACATTGCAGTGTAAACTAATAAACCATGATGCCATTTTTACTGAAGAGTAGCCATTTTGAAAAATATGACTGGAGAAGTTCGTAAGCATATCCACATGACCACGAGGCCTTGTTGCTTTCATGAAAATATGTGAAGATGAAGGCTAGAATTACTCCGCTCAAATCTGTTCGAGGTGTTGGTTATCCTTGACAATGCACCCTTACACCGCTAATCACTCAAATTTTGCTTGGACCGAATCATTGTGATATGCCAGTCACTTCATTCTTTGCGATGGCACTTAATCAGGGTCATTACAGGTGTAAGAGGTGAGTTAGCAAGTTAGTGAACGTGAAGAAAACAATGATTGAAAAAGTAATTCTGATGACCTAAAAGCGGTTAATAATCTCTCAAGCGGAACTTTAAATTAATACAAAATCAATCTACTTGAGAGTAATCTGAATTTCAATTTACACATCAAATCAATTGACACTGTGGAAATCTCCCTGATTTTCTAACTTCGACTATAGGAAATACAAGGAAAACGGTTTCATCCAATACGTTGAAATACTGCTTACGAAGTCTTTTACGATTATCATAATCAGTAGACTTGCAGCACAAATAATAGATTTCTGAGTTCGTACCAGAACTAAAAGGCTACATCTTCTTTAACAGACTTCAATGATGCAAACCGATTCGTGTTCAACTAATAAATGTACACATATCACATATCTTCATGACTAACCAATCAAATAGCTGTTTAAGCTCTCATCACGTTAATCTGGCCTGATATATCATTTAACTATCCTTGTTGCAAGTGGCTCATCAATTAAAATTCATTATTGTTCTAATCTATTTGTTCCTGCGTTTAGAAACAGATAACTGATGACAGATAGCTTTCACATAGACCCTGGGATGGGCATTATCGCGTTTACAGTTCTAGTAGTATATATGTAGAAAACATCTGACTACCTTGATTGAGAAAGATACTTGGTTGTATGAAACTTGATTCCTACACGATGTTCCTGTTGACTAAAATATCATTTCTTTCACAGATAAACTCGTAAATGTGGATCGATATTCTCCTTAGACGATCTCACCTGGATTGCATTCATCGAAAAACTATCCATCTAATTTTGACTGTGAACATATGTGCTGGTTATGAAGAGCAGTGAAATGGGACAGGATGGGTTGTCTAGTAATCTGATGTATCTATGGTGTGCACGAGTGGTGAAAGGTTTGTTGTTTTGCTTCACTCTCCAACCAGTTTAACTGGAATAATAACAATATGAACCTTGACGCTGCCCCCCAGAATTTAACATACAGCACCGCGAGCGGTAAATTTAAACAAATTTATTAAAGGAATAATGCCGTGGATTCTTTGTCATTACATGCTGGTTGTTTAACGTCACTCGACAGAACGAAGATCACCCTAAATATCTGCAAACCACAGCGAAGTATTCTCAGCTAAATGAAAGTCAGAAGAAAATACACATTTTATTTT
This sequence comes from Schistosoma guineensis, assembly GCA_944470375.2. Lineage (NCBI taxonomy): Eukaryota > Metazoa > Platyhelminthes > Trematoda > Strigeidida > Schistosomatidae > Schistosoma > Schistosoma guineensis. The sequence continues at coordinate 23,542,494 of OX103895.1, forward strand.
ACTCTGCTACTCAATTGACAAATGTATTAATAGAAGTGTAACTGGAATGTTTGAACTATGAGAAATGTCTGAACGACTAATGAGCTGATCGATTTTATGAGAGAAAGAGAAATATTGTCTTGCTAATAATCATGAGATTGGCAGACCACTCCGCAACTGTGTGCGATTTGATGGTATAGTGTGTATTGATTATTTTCATAGTCAATATGACCTAATTCAACATTCATTGTACCTGTCTACTAAACTCGCTTCATCGTTAATGAGATGTCATTGTAAATAATAGTATACTGGTATCCATTTGTGAATAACATTTTTGTATTGACCACGATTGTAGTTCCAGTGAATATCGGTGACGTGATATGATGAGATCTGTGCACTAACTGATCACGTTCCCATTATGCATTGGAATGTAATGTTTCAGATCATGGAGTTCAAATGGATTCTCGTCTGAACTCAGAAGTCCGTGATCCAATGTATGGATGAGAAGCTATTACGGACTTTGTCTAGACTGATCACAGTATGTTTCTCTGTTTCATTCAGCAGGATAACATTATAGTGCGCTTGCTTTAAATGAGATAAGAAGGGACCGTCAAAAACATAGCATGGGTTTTTGTAAGAAGTTATTATTCAGAAATCATTAGTTCAGACCCTTCGAAAGGAATGATATTTTATCAGAAAACAAAATAAAGTTGTTTTGACGAATATTGAAAAACGTGATATCCTTTCATTAAACAGATCTCAACCCTTTGCAATATTTAAGGCAGAAAAAACAAAAAGGTAGCAAGTGACAGAAGTCGAGCAAGAACGGAGATAGTCAGGTAGGATACACGGAAGTAAACAAGCAAGTGAAGAAGAGCATCAGGACAGACAATAAGAATGATGTAAAAGAGCTAGCTACGACAGTGGAAAGTGCTGCAACAAAAGGAGACTGATGTATCACACAACGAAACAACTGAGAAATATGGTAAACCAGAGTGGTCAGTCAAGGACAAAGAAGGCAAGACAATCACTAGAATTCAAGGACAGAGGAAAAGGTGAGTGAAACACCTCATTTTAAATGATAAATTCTGCGTGATGAGTACAAACGATGAAAATATAGTGTTATCGATATCTTCAGTCACACCCAGTAAAGAATTCCATCGCTCAATATAACTAATCGCAAAGTAACAATTACTACTGAATATAACTCATGTGAGATCAGAGAATTGAGTTCAAAAATACATTTCGAAACTCAGGATTCCATCAGAATCGATACAGAATACATCAATGTCATCCCTGTAGATTGTCTGTTGACGATTGTCAACATGTATCGATATCAAGAAACAGACACTATGATGTATGACAGTGCTGAAATATCGACAGCGTGATTACAAAACAGATCAGAATGCTAATCGTAGTTCGGCATTCTAGTCAGTCAAAAAGTAAATGATATATAGAAATGAACTGTATTTGCTAACCAAACAGAAAAATCGGAAGCGATTACGAGTTCAATAATTAAATTGTAAAGGAAATACAACTAAAATGAGTGTTCGGATAATCAGTGACAGTAAACTATCTAACTACAAGTAATCAAATCACGCTTCAGCAAAATAAGCTGTTCGAAGCTGCAAGTAGGGAAATGTTCGAAATTAATTTCCATCCGTAGTTTGTATTGACATTTACAAAGAAAACGTCAGGTTCACATTGAACCATCCATCACACTCTACTCTGTTTCAATAACATCACTCTTTCGTGCTACATATTTATTTGACAATTAAAAATGAATTTCCAACCACATAAATAACAACAAAATAAACATCTCCAAATCTGAACCCAACTACTGAGTATTAGTAAGTAATATAATGCCTTCAGTAAGATATAAGATGAGACGAGATGAAGTGAAATATATATAACTGCATACCTAGTGAGTAGATGTCACTAGTATGTAATTCCGTCCGACCTACAACACTTGTTCATAACCGTCTTGTGCTCATTAGTGACTAGATTCAAGATAGATTTCCTGGAATTCTAGTGAGAATCCGCGACAAGTCGATTTCTATGTGTGTCGGGTGTGAGATAGTTATCGATTTTATGCGCCAAATAAGAACCTAACAAAAGAAAATGAATTCATATTATTCTGCATCGGTCTTCGTTCTCTGTGTGTGCTTTTATGCTTTGTGATGCAACTTGTACAAGCAGACTGCATACAGCAGCAACTCAGGATGATATGAGTTCAGCAGGTTTGGTGAATGTTGCCTATCAACTTTAGTCTCTTAACTGCTGGAATATATTCCCGTACAAACGTATACACAGACCTACATGTGTCACACCGAATCACATAGCAGAGAACCATATAGATTATATCTGGATCATCAAATAATTCAGAATATCAATGTAAGACGTGGGGATCGGGATAGCTTCTGACGTAGCTCGAGAAACTGAAGGTTGAAAATCCTTGGACAACTTTGGAAACAGCAGTAAAATGTTTCAATGCAGACTACCTTCGACATGAGGACATACTCAATTAATTCAATATAGCTCTCAGAAATAGGTTGTAAGCTCTACAATATCTACTGTGAGGAGGAGAAGCTAAAATGAAGTACAACTGGAAAAGTGTTAAAGAAGCACTAACCTCAACGTGTAAGTACTTGATGGGCGACAAGATCCATCATCACAAGAAATGAAGTGAAATAATCGTAAAAATTGTAGGATAATGAACAGATGATATGTGGTTTACAGGGCATAAGGACTGTAAGCTGATCGAAAAATATGAACGAACGGCTTAGGGTTTCAAAACCCGTGAGTAAAATGATGGATAGGTGGAAAAATATAATATATGAACTCTGGAAACAACTTCTGAACCAATAAAATTGGTATGACATTAACTACAAGAAACTTACAAATATTTGCGATATTCTGAGCTTCTTATAATTGACCATAATCGACTAGCACTTATAGGGTTAGTGAGTTATCTGTCCACGAACTAATGAGTGAAAACGTTTTTTGTTCTATGCTCATGCATTTGATGTTTGCGGATGATTCTTCTTAAATAGTCAACTATCCTCTGTTATGAGGTGCGGCAGTCGTTGCAGGTCATGAGGTAGTTCATTGGGTGTTGGTCAAAGGTATTTCCAGGACCTAATATAATGTCATTAGAAGCACCATCTTTTATCTAGATTGCAAAGTCGGTTAACGGTTTCATCATTATTCTCTCCGTGCCTGTGTCATTCTCTGACTTCATCTGTATTAGTAGGTTAACTGAAGGAACAAAAGTATAACTGCGACGAAGAAGTATTTCAGCAAATACTCCAATATGTTTGTTAGGTTTATCGCTATTTATTTAGCTAGGAAGTGGTCGTTTCAACCTCACGTTTGCTAGATGGTGAAAAGATTTTGTAATACTACTGTTGCATATATAAACTGTCATCACAAATTATTCAGTTACGTGAAGACGACCCAAAAATCCAGTAAAACGTCTAACGTTAACACAGTTACTAAGACTCCTAATGGAAACATTGGTTGATACTTTACACATGCGGATATAAAGATTGAACTGTAGTAAGATGATGGAATAGGTTTATCGAGAAAGTAGTATTCGGAAATCTTTGGTTCATCCGCTAGAGATCTTTCGGATTGATTGATATTTATTCAAAACTTTAGATGTCAGTGTGGAGACCGGTTATGGAGGTCTGTGAAAAGATAGAGCTGGTTATGAACTGATTCTATGCTACGCACTTGTTGTGAAATGCGTTTTCTGATTACTAGAGTTAGACAGAGAACAGTTGAGAAGTCACGTATGTTCATACAGCTGTTGCAATAGGTGATGTCAGTATTTACCTGAGATAGACGCTTTACCCACTGACTGCTAGTTTCTTGAGTCAACAGATTGTAAGATACCTCCAACTAATCATATCAGCATTCTAAGCACATATGTGGCTAAATTTAACCAGCAGTGTTTTACACGTGTGCTCACTGAATGTTTCTTGTTTGGTGAATTTCCCACCTTTATGTCATGCTAAGCACGACATTGATCACATAATCGAATGCGTGGATGTTCACTGCATTGGAGATCATCTTCATCTTATGTAACAGAGTCTTCTCAGTATTGAATTAGAATTTCATTTTTTTAGATAATCTGGTGATTAGTGCAGTTTACTGACTAATTTATTATGTTCGAATTTTAAGAATGTTACTTTTAATACTTGTTGAGATACGACCATCACTCGAATGCAGCATCGCTTAGCCACTGTGAAGCTATGAAAATAGAGCGAGCGTATTTCATTTCGGTCGAACACAATTGGCATATAATTCGAAATACAAATTATATGAGTCTTGTGAATCCTGTGTGCTACGGTATTGCACTCTTTAGTGCATGAACAATTCAGGATGCGTTAACAATGCACACCACTACGATTGGAATGCGCTTTCGTTTAACTCGTTACGATATTGCTAGTCTCCAGCTGTCATGATGGTAGTAAATGTGTTCTGCAAATGACAATAAAGTTCACATAATTTTCTATATCATTTGGTTGTTGGGTGATTTGTAACAAGTGTCTTATTTCTGGTAATTAGTATTCAATGAGCAAACTGTTATCAGCAGTCCAGTATACTTAACTTAGTGAGGAAAAGCGTGACTGATATTTCATCGAGACACTTCCGTGGAAAAGATAATGGTCTAAACCTAATTGACACTGGTTTACATGAAAAACTAATGACGAGTATCATACGAATAAATACTGTTGATATTATTGACAGACTACAGTGTCCAAGAGTGTCCAATAGTTATCTGATTGACAAAAGCTATGTACACATGAAATAATAAAATGAGCATTTCTCTATTTGTGTTTGTTCGTACTACTTCATGCCATTTTCTTCAAGCAACATTTTGGCCTGCAATTTAGAAACTAGAATCAAGTTGTTTAGGCGAATGATGCAAATCTGTTCATGAGATAAATCCATGTGATATTGCCTGGCCGTACTCGGGATGATATGAGATCACTTAGCTTGGTGAAATTCGTCAATGGCCTTTAGATATTTATCTGATAAATCAACACACTCACACTTTATTGAGTGTAATAGAAACATTTAAATTCCCTCCAATATCTTCATGGATAACAATCCAGCTCCAGTGAATCCTCCAGATAACGGATCAGCACACACAATCATCCGTATACCTGTCAACTCACCAACGATGGGAGACATCATGCAAATTAACTGTGGGAATGCAACAGGACTTAAAAATATGTCAGCCGAAGCACTGAAGTCACACATAGAATTGACTGAAAACATGCTCCAAATTCTATTCAGGAAGATGCTGAAGGAAAAGCCGATAGATTGGCAAGAAGAGTACCTAATCAAGATACAAACGTAAGGAGATAAGAGCAAATGTGAGGAAAACAGGAAACACAAAGAAGTCAATATCCGAAGACAATTTTAACAGAGTGTTGTTGAACCGGCCAATAGACTCAGCAGACGTTCAGCCTTGAGATCAACATAGAGGATTCCACAATGGTCGGTCGAGTACAGATCAAATTGCAAAAATAGGGATCATCGTTAAGCAATCGATTGAACAGAGCTAGTCACTATACATCAACATCTCTGAGTATGAGAAAGCATTCGACAGTGTGGATAATAGAAAGTTATGGAAGTTTGTTCCACATTACGGACTGAGAAGGTGAGAAGATTGTCAACATCATACAGATCTTATACGACGGACTACACTACACATTGGTGCATGGAGAACTGCTGAGCGATGCATTCAAAGTGAGAACCGGAGTCAGACAAGGCTGCTTACTCTTCTCCTTTCTCTTTCTTCTTGTGGTCGACTGGGTTATGAAGACCTCGACATCTGAGGAGCAACACAGAATTGAATGAACAGATAAAATCAACTACAAGATTTGCTCGTAGCAGACGACCTCACCCTTCCATCTAATACACATCGATAAATGTGGGTGAAGACAGCTAGTGTGACAGCAGCCTCTGTAAATATCAGTAGACCTCTACGTACTGAAGAGATAATACAAAATTATGAAATCCAAACCCGTGAGCTCCAACCTAATCACACTTAATGAAAAGGCTGTGGCAAGGGTGAAAACTTTCACGAATCTGCCCAACATCGTCAAAAAACGAGGAGAATCTGATATAGACGTAAAAGCGAGGATTTACAATGCAAACACATCATTCTCACCAGTGAAGGACACATAAAACTCAGATCAACTGTCAACTAATATCAAAGTCAGAGTCTTTAATGTGAACGTCAGGACAGTAGAACTGTCCTGATACTTCGTAAACCACCTCGAGTGTTGTAGTGGCTGTGCTTCGATAACTAATCACCCTCGAACCTTTATGGTATAATCTTCAACGATGTTTGAAACCAGAAGGCAAAAAGAAGCAGCTACTACAGTTTATTTAGCAGACAATTCGGACCAGACAGCAGAGGCAAAATGGATGAGCAAGCGAACTACGATTGTAGCAGTAGCAGTAGCGAGTAGTTGTAGTGAAAGGGTGCAAATGTACAAATATATATATATGTATAGGAAAATGGATGAGTCAGCGAATAGATTAAGCAGTTAATAACGAAGTTAGCATAGTGAATACATGCGTAGGCGCTAAAAAATGTTCAAGCATATGTATTTCATACAAGAACAATAATAATGATAGGACAACAAGTTGTTATATCATGGATGACTTTGTCCATTAAATAGGTCAATCTGTTGCTTCTGTCAATTTGTGAATGGATTAGAGAAGAATTTCTGATTATCTCTCTCGTTTTCGACTGTCGGATATGTATCAGGACTGTCTATAATAATAATAATAATAATAATAATAATAATAATAATAATCTGGATGGCGAGCCGTCTTTCGCATTGCTGGTCAAGAACTACAGATGAAGAATTACACACAATCAGTTGATGTATTGATGAACAATCAAGAGTTAAATGTACTTAACAATATTTGACTTCATCTCGTTTCATCTTATATCTTATTGAAGTTATTATATTACTTACAGATATTCAGTAGTTGAGTTTATATTCGAAGAGGTTTATTTTGTTTGGCATGATGGTTGATATTTATGTGGCTTAAAATTCATTTCGAAGAATAAGAGCCATGCCGGACCGATTTAGTGTTTCCACGTTTACAACCTCTGAATTTCTCTAAGTCCTAAGCGTTAAATGTATACTAACCGAATCATTACATGTTCGACTTCAAATATCGTTTGGTTGAGAACCATTATTACAACAAGATCCTCACTCCACTGTTAATTATGTTCATAGCCAACCATTCGAATCGTTGTTTAAGCGCTCACTATGTTGATCTGGTCTGATGTGTGCCCTCAATGCCCTGGTATGGCTGAGAGTGAGGTGGGCGCACCCTCCCTCTCGAAATGCTCTCACACGGCCATGCGTATACAACCACTACGAAGAAACGTCTACTCACTGCCTTATCGCACCACGGATGCTGTTTACAAAATTGAGAGAGCAAAAAGCTAATGTCCAGCCTTTTAACCGGATCCTAAATCAATGGCACACATGGGTTCCATTATCCTGCGGGAACAAATTGCGTGTGGACCGACGGTTGTTCACCGGCTAACATTGTGGGTCAGACATTTAGGTCGACGGCTCGAAGAGTGGCCTCCATAGAAAACCACCTGCTTTTGTCTGAGCACCCGGCAGTAACACAGCCCACACACAAGCATTGTCTTGCTAATAATCATGAGGTTGACAGACTACTCCGCAACTGTGTGTGATTCTATGGTATCGTGTGTATTGATTATTTCCATAGTCAATATGACCTAATTCAACATTCATTGTGCCTGTCCACTAAACTCGCTTCATCGTTAATGAGATAGCATTGTAAATACTGATATCCTGGTATCGATTTGTGAATAACATTTCTGCATTGACCGCAATTGTAATTCCAGTGAATATCCTTGACATAAGACTAACCGGCCTGCAATTTATAAACTTATATCAAGTTGTTATGGTGAGTGATTGAAGTTCTGAAACAGTTTCATTAAATACATCCATATGGAGTTGCTCAGCCGTACTCAGGATGATATGAGATCAGTTAGCTTGGAGAAACTCGTCAATTGCCTTTAGACCATTATCTGATAAATCAACACACTTACAATTTATTGAGTGTAATAGAAACATCAAAATTCTGTCCAATATCTTCATGGATAACAATCCAACTCCAATGAATACTACAGATAACGGATCAGCACACACAATCATCCGTATACCTGTCAACTCACCAACGATGGGAGACATCATACAACTTAACTATGAGAATGCAACAGGACCTGAAATTGTGTCAGCCGAAGCACCGAAGTCACTCAAATTATGGAACCTTGTTCGAAATTACGCAATGAGTTGGTGAGAAGATTGCCGACATCATATGGAATTGACACGACAGACTACACTGCAAATTGGTGCAAGGAGTTCCTCCGAAGAAAACCATCTGCTTTGGTCTGTGCACCTGGAAAGTATCACAGCCGACACACAAGCATGATGAAATGTCGATATTTATGAAGAATGCTTGACTTGCTTCGTACAACAATCAAACGATTCACATTATTATTATTGCTATTATCGTTATTATTATTATTATTTACCACGTCATTTACTCACTCTCTTTCATTCTCACTTTGTTTATCCTTATTTTTCGACTTATACAGCAGCTCGCCTATGGTGGAAACTCGGTTCTGTCTTAACGCTCTTGAGTCACTGCCTGGTTGAAAATTGTATGCTACCACCAAATACAAATACTTAAGCAGTTTTTCTGAAACCATGTGCACAATTCAAACTGGCTACCTTCAAAGTTCTCACACTTATGCAGGTCGCACAAAAGATAAGACTGGCTATGTCTTTGGAAAGTCTTGATATCGACGTTTGTTGTCTATCCGAGACCAGTATTCAAGACTCTGGTGAAGTACTACAAATTCGTTCTCCATCTGTCGCTTCAAAGGCATTGTTTCACGTCAGTTTATCCGGCGACCCTGCGGCATCTTCGTCTGATCTTGCTGGGGTTGGTGTCGCACTAGGCGCTAGAGCTGGGGCAGTACTAGTCGATCGGATCCCCATTAACAGTCGATTATGAGCTGTTAGATTAGAAAGTTATATCAACATGAGAAGAAATTGACGTGAGAAACGAGGTCTCTCCGCCATCTCCGCCTATGCCTCGACAGATTGCAGCTCGGATGCAATCAAGGATGAATTTTACCACCAGTTATCTGTTCTTCTCCAGAATGTGTGTTCGACAGATATTGTAGTACTAGCCGGTGACTTGAATGCTGAGGTCGGGCGTCTAGGCACAGAAGAGAGTCGTTAAGGTGGCCAATGGGGACTTGTTTGTCGCAGGACAGATAATGGGGACCGTCTACTGCAACTATGCACAGACCACAACCTGTTTCTGGCTAGCACTAACTTTCGGCACAGTCATCGCCGATGTGCCACCTGGCATCCTCCCTCTGCATTCCACGCCTGGACTCAGATTGATCAAATCTCGATTAGCTACCGCTGGCGTGGTTCTTTACAAGCCTGCCGCTCCTTTCGAAGTACCTATCTGAACTCTAACCATGCTCTGGTCTGCGCCAATCTCACCTTACATTTCAGTGGCCAACGAAGTGACCGCTACCAAAGGATTGATATCAGGAAATTCGTTGCAACTTCTGTTGCTAGTAAGTATCGAATCGAGCTAGCTTCCAGGCTAGCTACCATTCCACCAAAAATTTGTAGATGAGTATCGGTTGCAATTGCATGACGCCATGAAAATAGCTAGTAAAGTCGCTTTCGGCTTCACGAAACGTCCCGCTTATAAGCACTTGGTTTCTTCTGGTTCCTTACAACTCATCAAGGCCGGTCGGTCTACTCCGGCTGACCGTGAGTTTGACCACAAAGGAAGGCTGTCACGTAATGAAATCGGGCAAAGCTTGCGTAAAGACCGAGAAGCCTGGTGGTCGGAGCGTGTTAATGAGTTGGAAGCAACAGCTGCATCTGGTAACTACCAAGGGCTCTTCCAACTCATGCGAGCCAATGATAGCAAGAAGTCTGGTGTGAGCGAAACAATCTGCGAGAATGTTGGGACACCAATCACTAACACCCATCGACGTCTATAACGATTGGCGAAATTCTTCGAAGGGCAGTTCAACTGGCCTGCTGCTCCGGCAACATCAGTCGGACTGTCCTGCCCTCCATGACCGGTGATGACTGATCCACCAAACGAGGCGGAAGTCCGCAAGGAACTCCAACTCTTGAAGCGTTACAAATCACCTGGCCCAGATGACTTACCTCCGGCTCTTTTTAAAGATGGTGGTGACTTTCTGACTAAGGAATTGACGACGTTGTTTACAAAGGTTTGCGAACTAGAGAGTGTACCAACGTCATGGAATGAGTCGATAGTTGTCCCTATCTTTAAAAAGGGTTCACGTCGTTCCTGTAACAATTATCGGGGGATAAGTCTACTTCCGATTGCGTCCAAGCTATTGGCTTCCGTCATACTTCGTAGGTTGTTCAAAAACCGAGAAAGATTGACTCGCGAGGAGCAGGCTGGGTTTCGTTCTGGTCGAGGATGTATTGATCATATCTTCACCTTCCGCCAAATGTTAGAACACCATAATACTCATCAAAGCCCAATAACCGTAATGCATCTTGACATTAGGGCTGCCTTCGAGTCATTGAACAGGACTGTTCTCTGAAATTGTCTGTTGAAGAAGGATGTGCCTGATAAGTTAAATAACATCCTAGAGGCCCTATATAAAAATACCTCAGGCAGTGTGTGGGCATAAAACCATCTCTTTCCATTGTTCCATTTGAGCAGTGAGGTCAGGCAGGGTTTCCCAATCCTACCATACCTCTTCAACTTTGCCATCGATGACATCCTGAAAACAGCATTGATGGATGTAAGTAGTGTTGGGAAGTGTTGGTGTAGAATCCAAACTACGGTTTGGACTGAAGGACAGCCGTTATGCTACGTTAAAGACGCGCCCTTTCCCGTCGAAATCAAGACAAGTAATCGGGGAAATAGCGGTTCTATAATTCATCATAAATTTATCTGTAAATCGTTACCTAAACAAATATTACCACCCGGCTATTCAACCAATAATTGTTCAATCAATCAAATCTAAATTACAATAAATAAAGAAGTTGATAAAAGATGAGGGAAAACTACCAGTCACAACAAATCAACGTTATTCTATCCTGACTGGATAGAACACACACAAAAGGAGGAGCAAATCAATATGGCTACCGCCAAGAACAAGTGTCAAGTAAAACAGCACAGATGCAGTTCGGGACGAAACACAAAACGTAGTAAAGGCACAAGGAAAACAATAACTATGATAAAAAATACAAATATCAACAATTCAAATGTAATAAGAAAACTAACGATGTACAACTAAGTGGATCAATAGGACAAAGTACAAGTATATACATGGAGGGATTTTCACACACACGAAAAAAACATTCAAAATGGATCATACACTAGGTAGCTGCATAGGTGCTGGTGGTGGCGTAAGTGATGAGATCAATGGACGTATAGTATTGAAAAATGGAAGACAGGTTGATAATAAGAAATGAACATCTGATCAGAAAATGCATGTGATAAAACCACACTGTTCGTTCCCATTCCCAATTCTCATTTGGTGAAAATTCACGCACACATTATTTGAGAGATAGACAAATTGGAATAATGATAGTGTATAATGATTCGGTGCGAATGCAACAGAGTGGCTAAAAACATTCCGATATGTCAGGTTGCAAGAGAAATGCGAGTAAGTATAAATCATCTGAACAACGTTCACCACAACGAAGTGTTCTCTGCTAAATGAAAGATGGAGATAAATGCACATTATAATTTACTCTGCTACTCAATTGACAAATGTAATAATAGAAGTGTAATTGAAATGTTTGACCTATGAGAAATACCTGAACGACTAATGAGCTGATCGATTTTATGAGAGAAACAGAAACATTGTCTTGCTAATAATCATCAGATTGACAGATTACTCCGCAACTGTGTGTGATTTGATGGTATAGTGTGTATTGATTATTCCCATAGTCAATATGACCTAATTCAACATTCATTGTACCTGTCTACTAAACTCGCTTCATCGTTAATGAGATGCCATTGTAAATACTGATATACTGGTATCGATTTTTGAATAAAAGGTTCATTGACGAAATAATATCAGCACTATGTTAATGTTAGTTTCTTTCTGTTTATTCTATATGAGCTTTTTACTCTCCTGTACAGTATGTTGACTAGCAACAATTCTTATTTCTCCACTCGTCACCTTATCCACAACTCATAAACGTCCATACTTTTCCGTCTGCTTTAATTACCAGTTATCCTACATTATACCTTTCCTCATGCTTATACTCTGATTGGTAAATTATGCTTTATTCTATAGTCAGCAGAAGCACTGCATCGATGCCTTACCCTAAGTCCATAGATTGTAACGGCCTGATAAGCTTGTAAAATGGTACTTACGGAAATAGTGCTTTCCAACAGGATGCGAAAAACAGAGCATTGTGTGAGGTATGACATATATCCAAAAATAAGCTTAAATGAGCCCAAAATCACAAAAGAAGGGATGGTGATGACTTCAATCCAACCGTGCTTTTGGGGGCAGAATATTTTGTACGTATCAGGCGTTTTATGATTGAGAATAAGTCACTCAATCTGTGATATAGATTGTCTTCCTACCCTCACCACTCAGACTCATGTTTCCAATTTTATGCCGGATGAGCTATTCTACTAAGACAACCCATAACATGCTAACTCGGACTTTCACACTAGGATTGTGTGGCTGGCATCGAATGGACAAAAGACAAAAAGAAAGAAACAATTAGACAATAATAGGTATATTCATTAGTATTCTTAAAACTTCACCCTCTTTATGCACACACACTTCTAATAAACCGCTTTCCTTGTACCAACCTTGAATTCCCTTCCCTTATGTTAGCTTACTCCAACTTCTTAAACGACACGACTCATGGTTCTTGATTACTTCATTCTCTAATATGGAGTCTCTGACTTCATTTCACTCTGACAAGAGACAATATGAATTTAATCTCATTTATTATACCTCTGTCTGTTCTGCTACACAATGTTATGCAACGTTTGTCTTTCATATCCAAGTGCCCTGCTGCTCTTCCGTTTCTCTTTTTTTTCTTCTTCAGAATCTTGCTCTGACAGCACAGCTATGAAACTTCTGACTTCCGGAACAAACTTGAATTACGCGTCTTCTCAAGGTCACGGATTACAGCAAGCGCCCAAGGAGTCTACTTTGTGACAACTATAAACTTAATAAGTTAGGAAGCACGTTGTGCACCGACAGATGTTGTATTTATAGATCATGCCTATAAAAAGGGCGTGAACCTGCACATGCAGCAATATATATATATATATATATATATATATATATATATATATATATATATATATATATATATATATATATATATATATATATATATATATATATATATATATATATATATATATATATAATTATTATTATTTGTAATTCCAGTGAATATCCGTGACGTGATGTGATGAAATCTGTGCACTAACTGATCACGTTCCCATTATGCATTGGAATGAAATGTCTCAGATCATGGAGTTCAAATGGATCCTCATCTGAACTCAGAAGTCCGTGATTCGACGTATGGATGAGAAGCTATTACGGACCTTGTCTAGTCTGATCACAGTATTATGTTTCTCTGTTTCGTTCAGCAGGATAACATTACAATGTGTTTGCTTTATATGTGATCAGAATCGACCATCACAAACATGGCATAGATTTTACTGAATGTTCAGTATTCAGAAATCTTCAGTTCGTTCGACTAAAGATCTTTCGAGTTAACTGATATTTATTCAGAAATCTGGCTGTCTACTCAGAATACTGAATGTCCGTCGATCGTAAACAGTCAGCAACAGAGTCAGTAAAAGAGAAAAATCCACCTTTGTTCTGAGAAGTAAATCAGGAAGAGACGCATGAGGTGGATAAAACATACACTACGGAAATAATCATATTGCAACACGGGGAATATGGTCATTGGAATCTTGAAGTTGGAAGAAAAACAGGAATCCCCGTGAACATATTGCGTCGATAATTGAAAGCATACGTTAAAATATTGGATAGCAAAACGGAAGAAATGGAAATGATTGTCCAAAACAGAGTTTCATGGAGGATGCTGGTAGTGGCCTTTGCTCGTCCACGAGGTGTGGCAGGCTTAAGTAAGTATGTGATTGAGTTATCAAGGAGTCCAGCTGCGGAGTAGCTTGTCATCTATTGCCTCTGAAGTCATTTGATTAACTCGATTCTACTTATGATCATGGTACGCCAGTTGAATAATATAGCCGTTAGCCTGCTTCAGATGAGTAGAATTTCCGCCTTCACATCTATAGAAGTGATGCGACGACAGTGTTACTGGTAATTTGATGTGGTTATGTCAGTCAGTTGAATGGATGAGAATATCGCTAGTTTGATTGAGTTCAAAAATTTATTTCAAAACTCCGGATTCAGTGAAAATCGATGCTCAGTACATCAATGTTATCCCCGTAGATTGTCTGTTGACTTTTGTCAACATGTATCGATATCAACAAACAGGTACTACGATGTATGACAGTTCTGGTATATCGACGGTGAGATTACAAAACAGATCAGAACACTAATCACAGTTCGGCATTCAACTCGGTCAACAACCAATCAACATATAGAAATGGACTCAGTTTGATGCATAATGAACCATTCACCACACACTACTCCGTGTCAATAACGTCACCTATTCGTCTTACATATCTTCCTCTTATTCTTCGAAATGAATTTTAAGCCGCATAAATACCAACCATCATGCCAAACAAAATAAACCTCTTCGAATATAAATTTAACTACTGAGTATTTGTAAGTAATATAATAACTTCAATAAGATATAAGATGAAACGAGATGAAGTCAAATATTGTTAAGTACATTTATCTCTTGATTGTTCATCAATACAATAACTGATTGTGTGTAATTCTTCACCTGTAGTTCTTGACCAGCAATGCGAAAGAGGGCTCGCAATCCAGATTATTATTATTATTATAGACAGTCCTGATACATATCCGACAGTCGAAAACGAGAGAGACAATCAGAAATTCTTCTCTAATCCATTCACAAATTAACACAAGCAACAGATTAACCAGTCGTAAACTTTATGACTCAACACCAAAATACATCTGATGAAATTTCATCTAGAAGCTGATCAAGAGGATCACTAAAATAATATGTGTCATATATATAACTCATACATGTTGTGTAGATGTCACCGGTAAGTATTATCGTCTGACGTACAACACTTGTTCATAACTAATGTGTTGTCAGTGTATTCCTCGCTTCCCCTCAGATGTCGAGGTCTCCATAGTCCTGTCGATCACTGAAAGAAGTCGAAAAGCGGAGAGTAGACAGCTTGTCTGACTCCGGTTCTCACTTCGAATGCATCAGCCAACTGTCCTCGTTGCATCAATTTGCAGTGTAGTCTGTCAGAATAATTCCATATAATGTTGATGATCTCATCAATTCATTCCATAATTTCGAACAATGTCCCATTGATGGAGCATGCTGCAGTCATTTTCATGTGTGACTTCAGTGCTTCGGCTGACACAATTTCAGGTTCTGTTGAATTCTCATAGTTAATTTGTATGATGTCTCCCATCGTTGGTGAGTTGACAGGTATACAGATGGTTGTGGGTGCTGATCCGTTATCTGTAGTATTCATTGGAGTTGGATTGTTATCCATGAAGATATTGGACAGAATTTTGATGGTTCTATTACACTCAATAAATTGTAAGTGTGTTGATTTATCAGATAATGGCTTTCAATCTGTGCTTCTCTTTAATTTGGTTACAAATTATTGTTTTTTGTGCAACTTCCGTTAAATGTTTCGACCTAAAATCACGTTGCTGTAGACGTCTAAGCCTTGTTACAGTTCTACCTGAACGTATTAAACACTCAGAATCACTGCTTGGTCTTTTGTTATACACAGGTTCCGTAGTGTGTCTCGTTGTTTCTGATTTCGTCAGTGATGACTTTTTGTTTGTGCGTTTAAATACTAGAAATATTTTTCAGTACGATTTCTTCGACGGCCTCCTTACAGCGTCGACCGAGGCGATGATAAATCTGCGGTTCACAGACGTTTGTGTACAGCCATGACTTTGAGTGCTGAGATTTAACCAACGGCTTTTAATCGTGATCAAGTACATTGAGGCTCTGGAAAACTGACTCGGAAACCAATGGTTAACATTGTCTTATTTCATTCGATTCGCGATATTATGTGAACAACTTCTATTGCATGAAATGTATAAACGTCGTAAGTTCAAAATTTTTAAACTTCCTCATAGATGCTTTTTCTCTGGAATTCCTTGGATTACATTTTGAAGTTAGTTACCAGTGGAATCGTTCAGAATTTCATGTTTATTTTATTTAACATCATTCCATTGTAGTTTTCATATACATCGTTTGCACTTATGAAACAAAAACTCCTACTGAGAATAAGATTCAAGTATCCTGTAATTTGATGATCGAATTACAGACTGATAACTTCAGCCCCTTGAAAGTGCATTACAAGTTATTTTTCAGTTGCACTGATTACGTAACCTGTTGACCGCCACCTAAACGCTTATCAGTAAACCACGAGTATAATAAGCTGTTATACTTGAGTATTTATTTCAAGTCACCATCTCGATATAATATAAAAAGAAATATAATAGGCATAAACGCTAGTACGCTTGTTAAAATACGTAAGTAATAGCTGTAACCAAATAACTCAGTTTACAAAACTCCGAACATTAGAAAACGTATACATAGATGTGGATAATTGTATTTTCATTATTATCAGTGAATTTCCGGTACATGTAATGGATACACTTTTGACGTAATGAGAAACAGTTGATAGAGTTTACTTATAATTACCTTTTAAATTTGAAAGATTTGATCAAGATCATGAGGTGAAAAGTACGGAAATTAATATTGCACCTCTAGTGCTACTGCCTCACACAAGCCGGGATGAAGGTAGGAGGTTGGGCATAGGGTTAGCTACTTATCCCGTGGAAAACTAACTCGCCAAAAAAGGCTAACCAGCAAAATGTATTCAAACCACTTAAACTTTGCCCTGGTGGTCAGAAGGTCTTCATTTAGAAGGGTTATGTCGCCTCATGGTGAAAGACGGGTTCATTGGGAAATCGCAAGGTCGATGCCTCTTCTGACACCCACAGTACCCATTTATTTGGGTACATGATACGCTCGTACAATTTGGAAGGCAGTGATAGTCATCTTAGTTGCTACAGAAATGATGATATACAACTTGAAGGTGCTTGGAATCAGTAAAACACATTGGTTGCAGGTTGAACAACAACGACTGGCTTCAGGAGAGCTTGCGTTATACTCAGGCAATCAGGAAAAAAAGGTCTAGATACACAAGGAGTTGCACCGATGTTATCTTAACAAGCACAAAATGCACCTATAGGATAGGAATCTCATTGACCAAAGACCATCAAAGCCTCCATTGAAACAAAGAAGGAGGGCATTAAAATTACCGTCATCCATTGCTTTGCACCAACCAGCGACTACAGTGTAGGTGTTGAAGATCAGATCTACCATCGTGAGACCTAAATGCCAACGCTAGAATGGACAACATCAGATATAAAGACATCATGCGACGACATGGACTAAGAGAAATGAACAAAAATGATGAGAGATTTGCAAACCAGCGCTGGAAAACGGGTCGAAAAACATCACAAAAGTTTAATACGGTTGTTCTTCAGGATACTGACAAAGTCAACACATTTAAGATAGCCTTCAGCGAAAAATGCTAAGCCATTCATGATCTACTCAATAGAGAGGAAACTACTGTGGAGAGCAACTGAAAAGGGATAAAAGAGGCAATCAACATGTCATGAGGTTCTGCGCTGCAAAAAGCACCAACACAAGAGGTGGATCACTGCAGATACATTGGATAAGATTAAAGAAAGGAAGAACAAGAAGGCTGCAATCAATATCAGCCAAACAAGAGCAGAGACAGCCAAGGAACAAGCTGAATACACAGTGGTAAACAGGCAATTGATGAAGAGCATTCGAACCGACAAACGTAAATATGTGGAAGATCTAACAATGACGACGGAAAAGGCTGCAAGAAGAGGAAACATGAAACATCTGTATGCCACAACAAAGAAACTGTCTATGGACTATCGTAAACCAGAACAACCAATGAAAAGCAAGGAAGACAGCATTGAAGAACAGTGGAACAAGTGGGTAGAGCACTTCAAAGAACTCTTGAATTGACCGGCCCTAATGAACTCGCCCGGCATCGGAGCAGCACCCATGGACCTCCAAATCAATGATGGTCTACTAACAATTGAAGAGATCAGCGTCGTCATCAGACAAATCAAGATTGGCAAAGCAACAGGACCAGGCAACATTTCAGAAGAGGCACTAAAAGTAGATATAGCAGTAACTGAAAGGATACTCCACATTCTCTTCAATAAGATTTGGGATGAGGAACAAGCAACAACAGACTGGAAAGAAGGATTCCAAATAAAGGCGATCTCAGCAAGTGTGAGGACTACTGAGGCATCACTGTCCTCTCAATACCAGGAAACGTTTAAAACAGGTTATTGTTAAACAGAACGAAGGACATTATAGACACCCAACTCAGAGACTGATAGGCTGGATTCCGTAAGGATCGATCGTTTACAGACCTAATTGCGACTCCACGGATCACTGTGGCACAATCAATTGAATGGAAGTCATCACTCTACATCAACTTTATTGACTACGAGAAAGCATTTGATAACGTGGACAGAACAACACTATGGAAGCTTCATCGACACCACAGCGTACCTGAGAAGATAGAAAATATCATACAGAATTCCTATGATGGATAAAACTGCAAAATCGCGCATGGTGGACAATTGACTGACTCGTTCGATTCAATGACCGGTGATAGCAAGGAGTCTTCAAGATGTTCAGGATTAAAATTAAGAGTGGAGAGTGGAGTTTTTATCACAAATTGACATCAGTTGTGATGGTACAAGGCCTTGTAGCCATATTGAAGTGAGAATTTAACATAGAATTCACGAAGCCTCAGCTCTGTTTCTCTGCTTTATTTAAATGGCGAAAATAGATTAAAAACTAAGCCTTATATTTTAAGAAAAGCATTGATTCGTGTGTTAAATTTGATCTGTATAGGAACGATTGAGCATCGAATGCATTTCATACGATAATTTTAATGCTTTGACAGCTGAGCAATAATTTTTCACTTTCATTGTAAATGTAATCGATACACGATAAACCTGTATTCACAACTAGTTTTCTGAAATGATAAAAGAAAATTAATTTATTTCTGGAATTTCGGCAGAATCACAAAAGTTATTTTCCTCGTTCTAACTGGTTTGTCGTTCTATTATGCTTCTACTGTAATGTCGATATTAGTTGAAGGACAGTAGAACATCCCTTTGACATTGAACAGGCAGGCAATATATTTGAATTAAGAATTGGCCAGAAATGTACACCAAAGACATATACAAGTTAAGAATCACGATTCATCATATTCAATGTCGTGTTGACTAATTTAATCTGAATGAAGATATTGTGAATGAGACAAAACTGATTTAATGAAAAAACCTGATGTTTTATTATGATAAATTTGATGAAAAAATGACTTTCCGGTAAATCAGGTTTTATAGATTTATATCTAAATTGATGTTTAATTAAGTGATCCGTGAGTTCGAATTTCAATCAGTCATATACAACGTAGGACAAAGCAAATGTATTCTTCGGTTCAAGTTACCGCTCCTCAATAACACAATATGATAAACACCAAATTTATAGAAGTAGTTACTTCAATGGAATTAAAATATAAAAGGAGAATTGTACATAAGAATACAACACAGGAAGCAAGAAATAATAGATAGAAAGATTATTATAGGCAGTATTAGTCTCACAGTTCAAGAGAAGTCAAACAGTGTATACACGCACGTCATTGTGATCGATTCTGAGGCATGTAACACAGAGTCTCCAACTATTGATTACGATAGTCGCGCAAACCCCAACCAAGTAGTCTGCATCTACCAGCATGGCTAAGACTAGAAGTTAGTGACTTCGAGCACTGATGCCACGTTACAGTTTTCCGCCTCAAACTCATAACATCAGGCTCTAAACATCATGGGCAGAACACTTTAGGAAGCAGTTCTGTTGGCCTTCAGATAACCTACATATATCCACCATTCCCAAACGGCATGAGTATAACAATGAAGTGGGTCCTCCAACTCACATTGAAAGTGATTTATTTGCGCTCAGTTATTACACTAGTGTTTCAATAGCAGTTTCATATGAAAAGTCAGATTTCACCAAGCAACATTTATCGACATTCATGAACTGTGTGTCAGTTTTGTAAAGTTTCCATAGTTCATCATATTGCATATGACCCTTCTCATATACGTTGCAATTCCATGGTATTTGCGTATGAAAAAACGTGAATATATTAGAGAAAGTTCAGTAAATGAAAGCAAATTTAGACAACTAGTGTAGATAACTTGAATGATGTACAAAATATACAGCAAAATTGATATTTTCAGTAATCTAATCAACTAGGAAAATGATTTTGAGTCACAGCTTGAACTTTGAATTAAATACGAAGTTTCACAAACATGGAAAAAACTATCGAATATTATTTTTGTGAAATAAATATTAGCAAGATTATATTTATATTGAATATTGCAAAGATTTATTGCCCTGAAGAAATCCAAACAGGTTTACTGGACGAAATGTTGCAACCACTTACGACTATTGGAGACCTGTAAGAACTTCACGGTTATTTCGTCCTAATATGAGACTACACAGTGTTTCACATGCACGACTGCACACACACGGCTCGAACCCAAAACCTTCGGTGTGGTGTGTGAACGCCTAACATACAGACCAGTGAGCCAGTATCCAACTGTAATATTGTATAACGCCAATCGATTCATGATCTCACGCAACCCCCAAACACTGTCTGAGGTGGATAACCATCTCAAACTCGACACGAACTAAGCTCCACTGGTCATGGTTTCTCTGTATAGTCCCAGAAAATCCATCTTCAAGCTAGTCACTAACGAGCACTTTGTGATTATTATCAGAATGGGGATTTGTGAAGATTCTAGTTATTCTAATGGTTGAACAAATGACTTAATCCAATATAGACCACCATTAAAACCCTAGAAGAACTGGACTGCCGTTTCGTCCTAGTAACGCGACTATGAAAATACGACCATCTTCAAAAATCTCATATCGATATACACTATTTATAAATAATGTCTTTCCTATAATTAGTGCACATTTCTGTAAAACTAGTCTTTTTAATATTCACATAAGTTAAATAGAACTGTTTGTGAATTAATTCCAAAGGTGGAAATATTCTTACATACATAAAAATGTTAAGTTAAGAAATGGAGTATGAATATATTTTAAAGTGTAATTGAAAAATACATATGATCCTATTCGTCATACACTCGATTTTATTCAACCATTCAGCTGTTGGCCTGAGCTAGACAGTGACACTGAATTAGTTATGAACAAGTGTTGAAGGTTTTACAGGAATAATTACTAGTGACATCTACTCACCGTACATGCAGTTATGTATATACGTGAAACAAAATATTTGAGTGACTATTTTGTTCAGTTTATAAACGAACTTTTATCAGATGTGTATTGGCGTTGAGTACTATCGTTTGGGAATGGTCATACAATCGATTTTATTCAATCATTCAACTGTTGACCTGAGCTAAACAGTAACACTGAATTAGTTTTGAACAAGGGTTTTGACCATATATGCCACTTCATACTGATAGATGAGTAAAATCTTTGTTTAAAACTCATAGTGATTTACACATTCTAAGATGAAGTTATGATTGTTTATTTCTAATGAATGTCTTTTGTTACTGCTCGTTAAGTGCGAAATAATATGGTGTATACTCATTAGTCTCATCGTCAACTTATCATGTACTTCAGGAGTTATCACATGTCTGCTGGAGAAAACATGTAGGTGTTAGTTGATTCCGTTACTTTCTTCATCGCTGTTATGGGTTTACTTTTTAATACATTACAAGCTGTATTTACATTGAACTGTGCTTTCAATTAAAAGTGTTTCTTACTGACCACCAACTTTTTTGAATCTGTCTGTTCATTGTATGCAAATGAGTTGAGGGTTATTCTTATCCAACCTTCTGATCGACGGCGATGATAGTTTCATCAATTTTCCGACATGGAAAATCAAGGCTTCTAATTCGTTCAGTAAGAGGTCAACATTCGGGATTGGAGAAAAAAATTGATGTGAACAGATAAAAAGAAGTCATAACAAACAACGAAACTAAACTTTGAGGACATTATATCACATAATTCAAAGTCTATGAAATACTGACGCTGAGTGTTATCATTGGTTTATTCTATAAATCATAAGTTTTTGTTCGGTTTATTACTCAAGGACATTCGTTTTTCGTCCTACTACTATTGTAATCTAAGTGTAACGTTTGGTAATTCAGTGTTCGACATTAATACCTAGTTTGGACATAATTGTATTTTCCGAACTGTTTGTGTGTAGCAGTCATGTTAGTCATTCATTTATTCATTTATCATTTTACACTAATTAAAAGTGCAAGGATCATGAGTTATTCGAGCAGTTTCCCTGTTGACTCACCTTCCCTTTTCTGATGTCAGCCAATTAGATGGCAGAATTTCTATCGTATCTCTGTCCCAAATCTTTAGTCTAGATCCGGACTGATGCTTTTTCAGCCTCATGGTTAAACTAGTTAGCTTATCCTGTCTGAATCTTAAAATATATAGTGACAAGTTCATTCCGTCAGACAGTTCAAAAATATTTTACTATTTCACCCAGATTTCTATGATATGTGTCAGTGAACAGAAAATGAACCTTCATTGATAACTTTAAAAGTAACCCATTGTGAATAACGTCAGAAAGTCGGTTATTGATTAGTAGTTAAAGTGGTTTCTCTACACGGTGTAAGTTGTCTCACTTCGCAAACAAGAAAGTAATGTCTGTGACAACATCCGTTTTCATTTAAATTGCTATTTGAAACGATTATCACCGAGAAAATTTCAAAAGGATCGTATAACGATAGCCTAGATAACCGTTTTTTAATCATTACCAATGGCGTATAAATCTGAGAATGAAAAAATCTTGCGTTCAATACGATTTATCATTGAGAAGCGAAAATCACAGATTCAGAATCACACAAATCAAAGTGACGCAAAAATGCTACTGAGGGCAAGAGCGCAAATATATAGAAAAAAAGAGAGTCTAGTTTATTGATAAAATTCAAGAACATATATAAAGGAAAGCGAATGGTCGATTGAACAACTTAAGCAACTAGCATTTATGCTAGCATGAAGAATATGTGTACATGCTATAGCACGTAATGAAGCATACAAACACGGAAATAATACAGCTGAACGCAAATTTTGACTGTTCGAATAACACTATCTCTTAAGTAGGCTAGCTGAAGGGTTTGACGACATTAAACGTGAACAGACTTAAGTATTGGTGAGGAGACACTATATGTTCCACCATGGATGACAAACTAAAAGCATCTTTATATACTAATAACAATTAATTTATGTAGATGACTCAGCATTCGAACACACTACACTATAGTCTTATGATATAAAGAGTTATACATATCTGAAACTGAGCAAAGTGTTGACCTGTAGACCTTATTTAAGTTGAGGTGTGTTCAATCTCAAGGGTTTGGGTGAGACATAAATGGTAGGAGTAATTTACACCTAATGTTACTTCTTTTATAGTCAACGAATTCTCTGTTCTCACAAAAATGTATTCAAAGTTGCCAAAATTCAGTCGGAGTTCTTTTTATCTATATAATCTGCTCTTACCGTCTGAACAAGCCCACCCCTTGGCATGGCTTGCTTGTGATTAAAATTTTACCCTATTTCTAGGATTTCGTAAGCCGACTCATTGATGTTTGGTAACAAAAATGTTACACAGCATCTTCATAGAAATGTTTATTCGTTAACTATGAATTCGGCATCTCACTTCTTTGAAATTATTTAAAGCGAACCGATATGAATTCACTTCGCGATCACACAATAATTCATGTTATAATAGAAGAGACATTGAACATTCATGTCAGTTGTTTTCAACGTATTAACTGCTTGTGTGTAATTATTAAAACATTATCTGAAGCATCACAGATCAATAATTTCTGGTCAACATTCACTTTAACGGTAATTCCTGTAGCTTGTAAATGCTAAGGAAATTACAGTCAAAGTGAAGAAATGATTGGTTGAAATTGATTGGATGATGTGCAATAATCATGCATCGGAAAAGCATACCCATCATAAACTATCAGGACTAAATGACGGTCATCGAATTCATTTATGTTAACAATAACTATATAAGTCAGTCATCAAAACCATGAAATGAATTGCACATCGACATCTCTAATAATTTCAAATCATCTGAATAAGTAGTTATTTAACTTCAATAGCTTTCCATTAATTATAAGATGCTGATGACATTATTAACGTTTGATGTTGTTCAACTGACAAAACCAAATTAACTTCCATCCGATCGCTACAATAATATGATAAAAAAATCGAAACGATGTCGAAAATATTCACATGGTATGGAGTTGTAGAATTACGGTCTACTTCGTTGTTAATGCTCATTTAATAAAAACGAATCCTAAAATTGTAGAGTTATCATGACAGAACTGCCTAATCCATGAGATCTTATGTGGAAGTCACATTATCGTCTACACCAACTCATTGCAACGTAACAATCACCAATGCATGATGAAGAACAAGCCTAGGCTGGAGATAGAACAGTACTTTTTCGATATGGACAAAGATAGGTTTGCGTAAGTTTGACTGCACTTGCAAGCCGAGCCATGCCATCCGATCATTTCGATCTAATTCAATTCATTGTTCACGCCTTATCCATTGTTGGGTTCTTTTCCGCGTTAGATGCTGAATACCTATTTCCCTAATTATCTTGTGTTCAGCTTTGATAGAAGTGTATTGAGTGCCCAATGTCACTACACTACTCTCCCACCAGAATCAACGTGACGTCGGTTCGATACCAAATTGAATGGAAATGATGCGCGCCGGAGGTTACCAAGAATAATAAGAATCCTCCGTGTATTGATAAGCTGATAGATTAATAAAACAAGGCGGTAGCATCTGATTGAGAAATACATGTAATAATTCTAAAATGTCTGTTATAATGCTTAACACGCTTAAAATTGAAAACCTACATGAATATTATTTATACGTCAGGAATGGCAGGATTATTAAAATAAAGAACGATTTAGTATAGTGATATTTTAACAAGTCACAATAAAATGGATAGTACTAACATTGAGTTGGTGGCTTCAGTTACAGGCCGTATGATTAATTTTAAAATGTTTAGTTTTATTCTTAACACATCAAATAAATAGATGTCTATGTGAAGATTGTAAAGGAGTTGAACAAAGTGGGACTTTAATAATTAAGAATGATTTAGTGTATAGATATTTCAATAAATCGCCATAAGATCCGTAGCAATGGCTGTAGGTTAACAGTATTTCACATAAAGAAATATTGAAAACAATCAATTTTCTGGAAATTTTAATATTGGTACTAGTTTTGATTGAGATTGTAAAGTCAGATAACGTTTATGTCAGTTCGCTGCTTATATAAGTTGATTTCCAGTTGCATCTGCATTTGTAGGCTAACTGAAAGAACAAAAGTATTACCGTGGAGAAGAATTCCTACTAGTGTTACATTCAGTTTGATACGGTTTATCCAGCTACTGGGAGATTTTCTGGACCTCCTTTTTACTTGACCGTGATATAATTTAGTAATACTAATAATACATATGAACGGTTATCAATATGTGAAATGTGATGATTGTGTGTATTTTGCACAGCTAGCTAAGAGCAGTTCGTTAAACATAAGTATATCCGTGAGAGATATGCTCTAGACTCAATGCTGTGATTCGCTGCAGACTATTTATTTCTATTCATATCTACCGGTTGATGGTGCATACAGGTTAGTTGTAGGGCGGAATACGATTTAAATGAGATATGGTGGTTATAAGTTGTTGAAATCAACTATGTGCCGCAGTTATAGGTAACGTGGTGCTGCAAGATGTCTTCCGCTAAACAAATCTTTACAAGATGATTGGCAGTGAGTGATGCTCGTGCGATTACCGGGGAGAATATAAGTTGTAACCAAGTGAAGTATAAATCCCACCGTCACTATTCAGTCACCTGAGTTAATGAGCCCGACTTCAGTTGATCGATAGAATTCGACAACTCTAAGGATTGAAAGTACAGTAAGTATAATAGTACGATGTGATCACTCGATGTAAATATTTCAGTCTTACTGGTGCTGTCATCTTATTTGTTCCAGTAGTGTAAACACTCAAAGAATCGCGAATAAATTATCATCATTCTTTGTGAGTGTTTGTGTTCCCTATGTTGTTGATGTTGATGACGGCGATCAATCGGTCACTCGTGTGTGATATAAGTGCATTCTGATTGGATTGCGTCAATATCGTCAATATTCACAAGGATTTTTGAAAAATCTGATAGTGGTGTGTAGTGAAACCCAGAACACGTGTTCATGAACACCCGTGTTGAAGAAGTCAGTTGTTGGCCGAACTCAGTAATTTATTGGATTTCATGTCTCGCGCTTGTCGTGGTTGGTGTTGTGTTCCGCTATGAAATTGAACTATTTGAGTGTGATTGTGTTGAAGATACGATATTCTTGTATCAAACTAACGTAAACTTTGCTCATCAAGAGACGCTAATTAATTTTAGTAAATGTGGTTTTATTCTGATTAGTAATATAGGTGGGTGTACAATCAGTATATAATGAGTGCACTTTCGACTAATATCGTTGTTTTTAAGGGTAAAATCCTTCGCTCGTATCATTCTGTGTGTTTTTAATTCACGTCATGAGAATTGCAACGTTTCCTCGATTTACTAAGCATGAGTAACAAGCAACGAGAATTGTAACTCATGAACTAATGACGCTTCTGAATAACAATTTAATAAAAATCAAGTTCTACTCTTGCGTAAGAAATCACTATTCAGAAACGTCTGATTATTCCACTTGTCGGTGTACTAATTAAATCTAATGAAATCAAATGTGTGCTAACTGTAATATTAGTCAATCACTACGTAAACTGTGATGGCTGACACATAGTGTATTCACTGAATAATCTTTAACCAATAACAAACGTATGTTTGTGTCTAAATGTTTGAAAATTTTGGTGTATTATGAATAGTTTGTGTATATAAAATGTAATGCGGTGGTTGACTTAAACGTTTGTGGTAAACATTAAAAACAATCAATAATGCCTTCAGGTGGTATGCAAAGAAGCAGTTTGAAAATAATGCGTGCCGAAATATTTATCATAATATCAGTGGCATTCATCACAATGCTTCACTTTGTTGACGCAGGTGCGTATGGTCCTTGTTCGACTGGTAAGTGTTATGTTTTTTTTCCTACTCAGATCAAACTATATCTGGAATTAATAGTACTAACCAAAACATTGTGTTTCTTCTCTTTACAAACACAGAGATTACTGAGACAGTAACAACTACTGCAAGGACAACAGTTGATACACAAACAACAGTAGATACAAAAACAACGGACGTCACACAAGAAACCGAAGAAGTGATTGTGATAGAAGTGGTTTGAACTACAACGTAAAATTTTAGATAACTGTAAGTTGGTTGAAATGTATAATGTTGCACAAAATCATATCTCAGTGTTCTTCAAATCGATTCTTCATTTAGATATCACATGTTTTTCAACAATTTTGTACATGATGATTACACAATAAAATGCAAATATTATTTCTGTGCACGCATAATTGTTTTCAGTTACCTGCCGATTAGTTGTTGATTGCTATTAATATTTATTATGTACTGAGAAAATTGAAGTGTTATCAAGCACATACATGCAAAACTGACGATTAAGACAAGAGTTAATTATTAACGAACATGAGAAAAAATGGCATCATTCAGTGTGTGAGGGATTGTTCATTGATCCTATCTGTTTCTAGAATAGTGATCTAGTCAATAATTGTAATGTATATTTTACAGTCTAAAGTAACACGGCCAAAAATCAGTTTCTACAGGAGGAAGATTTGCAACCCAGAAGTATAGTTTTGTGAAACATTAATTCTTGCGAGTTGTTTATTTCAAAACGGATGCTTTTATTGTCGTGCTAAACGACTATGTCACCACAATCCACATAAAGAAGAAGAGAAGTATGTAAATTTCTTCCCAACTGACCTGATGAAGCTTGTTCTATCGACATTCATGAGAATATTCAGTCTATTTTTCCACATCAATGACGCGAATTTACTCCATTCGAATGCGCCATGAAGCAAATCGATAGTGCAAAGTACTATTTGCAAATCGCACATGTGCACCAATAATATTATTATTAATAACAATATTGGAGTTCGATTATTGAAGAAACGATAAATTGAAGCTCCTACAAACATCATATATGTTAGAAAAGAGTGATCCATTTGAGTTATGATTTTGACGATTCAGATAGCCATTTGTTAGTGAAATCATAACATATACGCGTAGTAGGTAGACTGTCAACATGACTGGATTCTACGTTGTTTGCAGTCGTCTAACAGAACCTTTCTGTGGTTATTGGCCACACATTATTTTTCACCATTTACACACCGTTATTGATTTGTGATGAAATGTCTGTGATTTCTTGATTGTCTATCTTATTCAGGCAGAATTGAATTCGTATAAATATAGTTAAATTTTAAAAAAAGATATCTATAGGATGATGGAAAAGATTGCATTGCAAAGATGGATTCGAGAATAAATAACAAATGAGGTTACGTACTACGTACTGTCAATAAATAGTAGATTTCGGATGAAACGAAAGATTGGCAAAGTGCTACCCACTGTTGTTTTGTTGTAGTAGATTGATTTAACTGTTTACAACCATATAGAGAGAAGTAAATAGATCATTACTCCTAGTATATAAAATAATCCAAACGCGTGAATCAAAATGTGTGCTTAGTTGAGTAAGAAGAAGTCCTAGTAAGTACGACCTGGATTTAGTGATAAGGAAGATAACATTTCAATCTTCGAAGTACTTATTGAAATCATTAACGTCTTTATAATTAGTTTATCTTTGGTGTTTCAGTTCACATAAAATTCTTTCTGTGTAGTTTTGTGATCTCTTTCTGATAGTGTATACCACAATTCTTGCCTGCAACAATCATAAAACAATCTACGAAACTAATCAATCTGTTTAATGAAGCACACGAAGGTACTATGGAATATATAAAACAACGTAAATTCCATTTTCAGATGCTGTAATCTATCGAACATCAGATGTCGAGCCACTAAGAAAATCGTATTGCAATAAAACATCGATTAGAGTATATCTCAATCTTAACAGCTTTTGTCCACTTATTTGAAAAAGGAAGACGTGACGAGCGCAAAATTGATGAATATCACGGTGTCCAGTGTATATTAATATACACATTCGTAGCTATAATTTCGTTCGAATTATTGTTAAACTTCATTGTCTTTAAACAATGCCTATGAACTGTTATGAATGGAAGTAATTGTCATTTAGAATAGCAGAATGGGTCAACTTATTACTGGAAATCAGAGAACCAATAGTGTTCTTAAGTTCAGTAATTCAGGTAATCAATTCAATTTGATACTCTCACTTAACCTACATGCTATTGGAAATCGTGTTTTATATCTAAAAACCTGCGGATAAGAATGAAATCTGATATTAAGCTATTTCTAAATTTCACACTACTTCATCATTCAAATTCAACGTAATGGTATTTGACATAGTTGGCTACATTCTTTCTAACTCAATAAATGATATACAATCGTTTGTCAGTTAACACACAATCAAAAGTTAATGGTCCGTTACTCAGCACATTTGACAGATTTCACCGCCATAATGTATGTTATCAGGCGTGAGTTCACGTGATTTGAGCGCCTTATATTGCTGTTACTAATACTGTTACCACTAATTCTGATATCAGCATCACTTCTGGTACTATGACCTACAGTACTTCAATTTTATCGGTCCACTACATGGGTTTTATTCACCGAATTCGCTCACGCAAATACTAGAACCGGATGTAAGTTAACGGATTTATGAGTAGAGAAAAAATTATTTGAAATCACTAATTACTCCATTATATATTTCTACTACTGAAAAAGACATGTTGATATTCCGCTTGCAATAAGTGAATTGTGAGAAAGTCAACACTGTAATTATAATCACATTCATTAGTTTTATATCACTTGAATAAATAAATAAATTCGAATAAGATTCTATTCCACATGTGTGCAAAAGTAAATTATCCTTATTTGTTCGCGATTTGACGCAAACAAGAAAGTCTTGAATTATCTTAATCTAAAGCATGAATGTATATAAAATCATGACTCAGAGAGAAACGAGGTCGTAGAATTAAAAGTAAGAGAGGAATCTGTAGTAGTTGTAGTTGTTCAAAGATCACGAAGGAATGAAGCCAAATACTTTCAACATACTCCGAATTGAAATACTTCTGATCGTGTTGAAGATATGTTAATTTAGTCCAGTTGCCTTCGTTGGAGACCTAATGAGTTTGTAGTTCGGTACGATGATAGGTTTGACAATTGTAGTACTTAAAATATGGGAGAGTAGTGTCGTGAAAAATTGTATGCTTGTTGGTGATTTACATGTTTGAGTGTTTTGATAATTGGTCCATGGTGGATGACCGAAAACTTCTATATGAATTGAGTTATGTAATAGTGATGATAATCACATTCATAGTTTTAGTATGCTTCATTCAAATCCTAACTGACAAAGTTAATTGATAAACACCTTAATAGAACAGAAGGAAGTCATTTCTAATATGACGAGAATCACGGAGCTACTGTTTCATGCTGTCAGTTATACGAAACTGTTTGGTTTCACCAACGAAAATGCGTCATTTAATAAATTGAAGTTTCAATCTGTCTACCTCATTCTTCTTCCAAGTATGTCAAAACAGAAAAGATCGGTAATCAAAATGTGATCCATATACTGTTTCATTGAAATTTACATTCAACAAAGTGTATAACAACTGTCGGAATCATCATTATATGCACTCGCCGTAGTTGTCAATGACACTGGATTTAAAGACGTTATTGGAAAACTGGATACAACTACACAAACATCAATACATCGTGACATTTATATTCACATATAAACTAGAAATATATACAGGTGAAGGAAAAGGTGACGACAGTAGAACTGAAATGTTTCCTCATTAGATTATTACCAGCCTTGAGTCGATTGACATTATTCTACGAACAACGGTAGGGATGTGTCAGTGTAGATGGAAGAACAACGAGAATGAGATGATATTAGGAATGACATTGACCGATATACTACAGATCATATCACATATGACTATGAGCAGCGCTAAACATTTTCAGAAATGACCAATTCTGAGTTCAACCTCAGATCTGTGACATCAACTTGATAGGGCAGATTGATCTATTGATTGAAAATGAGCAACGTAAATTAGCATAAACAAGACCCCGTATCACTTCTTTTTATATCACACACATTCAAAATACACACTAGTTGTCAAGGTCAACTAATGGTAGGACATTAATTATTCATTATAAACATAGAACTTGCTCACAAAGTATTTACACTTGTAGTGCACAGTAAGGAGCCGGATAATATTTAGTAATCTATGCAAATCGATTAAATGAAGGTTCAGGTAAACGGAGTACAATTTTACATAAGGTAGTGAGAGAGAAAATTAACATCGTACAAAAAGGCATGACAATTTGGCACTACTATAGTCCATAAAATAACTGAAGGATAGTCAGGGCAAAATGAAGAGTATGACAAATTGCTTTTTCACATATAAGCGGCTTGTATTCACGAATGACTGAAGATTCCATCAACCTTAAAATCCGTCTTTCACAATTTCTTTACTGCGTTTTAAAGCGGTGGTGATTTCAATCCTGTGCCTCATTTCAATTATATGCTATTCTATCTATGAATATAGTCTTCTACATTCCATGTTTATCGGAACAGTTGGAATTAACTGACTTTCAGGCCATCTTGGTACGTGTCTCATAATACTTGATTGCATTGATCGATTGCCCCTCCACATGTATGAGTGTTTACACATAAACGTTAATTAGTCGATGCAGTGAGAAGTGATGTAATCGCTCGTATAATCTCTAGGTCATATTAGAGTTGAGCGCTCAGAGCTTGCAATCATGACCTGCATTGGGAGCACAATATGTTTCCTCGATGGCTGCTCAAAGTCAATGTCATCATCAATATCATCATCATCATCATCATCATCATCATCATCATCATCATCATCATCATCATCATCATCATCATCATCATCATCATCATCATCATCATCATCATCATCACCATCAAAATACTGTTAGATTCGCCTCATAATTGTAGAGAGTTATGAACAGTTTTCGTCAGCAGAGAAATAAATAGAGTTTAGTGAATCAGTCAGGCTAATCGTCATCTTATCCTCTCATCTCAACATTTCCATACAACTCCTCGAGAACAGTTTACCATTTTCTTATTAATAATTGTAACGCATTTCGATCAGATGGCAAGAATTCTCTCACAGTACTAATTGGTCAAACCATATTGATATCCATATGACGTGGAATTCATTGTAAAGCTTCCTAACATAAATGTATTGAAATATGACGACATCCACATCAGAACTAAACACCTTCGTTTTAAACACTTGTTGTTACAATGATCAACAACATTGAAATAAGAATATCGCTAACAAATCCCAAATACTGTCATAACATCTTGAAAATAACTGACACAGTGCTCTATCGAAATAAGAATAATATTTAATGCACTTCACTCATTTAACTTCGGTTTGATGATTTCAAGGTGCTTCTTCATACTCCGATTATGTGATTATATGATTTCTCATGTTCGTTATTGTCATCTGATCTGACGTGCATACTGTTTTCTCTTTTGATTGATCATTAACTGAGAAAACAATTTCATTTGCTTTGAAGAGTCATATATTTACTCAAAAATATTATATGTCGTTATATTGCTTTTAAGTTGTTATTGATGCTGACGAAATCACTTATGGAGGTTACCCACACATCAGCAGCCACCAACCAACTCTCTTCTGGAGAGTCCCTTCCAGTCGCTATCCATCCTTTTCTCGTCTGCTTCCGAGTCTCTGTTCAGTGTGTTATTTGGCCTTACTGCTTTCACTTTCACCTCAGAATTCCATGTAAGCGCTTGCTTCACGATGCAGCAGAACTAACTTGCGTGTTGTTCGAGTTGAAACTTCTGGCTTTGACTGTGTTTTATCACTGGAAAGCTGTCTGGTAAATTTCGTTTATCTTCGGTTACTTAGAAGAATTAACGTTTGTTGGTTAAATGGAGAACTACATTAGAATATGAGACATGGAAATTCGCAAAACGTTTTTCACAAAACTTCAGAATGTACATGTTCAACATTGTGATTATGGAAATGAAACCGACCAGCTAAATTGATTGAAAATTTCAACTGAGAAATAGCATGAATTAAAATTTCAAAGTCACAAAATGTCTATTTCGCTTATGGGAAATTTCAGGGTACATAGAGTTTACGCGATGAAAGTATAGAATTGTCGACAGTACTCTTCTCTTTGTCTTCTTATCATTGCACTACCAGATCTTTAAATGTTGTTGAAATCAATATGTTTATATGATAAAATTCGCATATTCATCTGTCTTCTCACTTCTATCATCCTCGTCAATTTAAATCAAAGAATAATCGTTTGCTCTGTGTTTAATTAAGAGTGAAGATAAGTTATTGCAGATTGGATAGTTTGTTTTGTAATCTAGCAACAAATGTGTTATTCAAATAATTCTCAAATCATGAACGAAAAATGCATTCGAACATTATGTATCACTGTTTATAAATACCTATATCATTGTGATAGTACTTGTAGTAGTTCTCTAAGTCTCCGTTATGTAAAGCAGAACCAACTGTCTTGATGTTCGCATTGAAAATTGTAGCTTGTGTTCGTGTTCTCTGGGTTGTGCTTGGGAGTCTTGTTGTTTCTGCTTTATCTTTCCGAGCTTACTGATATTTAATCTGTCACTTAGAAATAACAACGAATTCTTGTATGGTTTTAGTTTTCTTAATTGTTTTACACGAAATTGGGATAACAAATTTATTGACACGCGTTACGATGGATATGTTAGATGATTGTAATTTACTTGTACAACACCATCTGCTACCTTACAATACGTGATCGCTACATTTGCAAAACTTCACATGGTTTGCAGCCACTGTTATCGCAATTTCTTGAATAAATATAAAATGCCACAATGAGGTTTGAAAATAATAAACCTTTTAGTAAAATCTGGTAGCACTGTTGCGTTAATTACCTGTGAAATAGATAACTGGTTTCTGAAGAAATCAAACATGTTTGCTATCTTACTGGTCACTTCGTAGAAAAAACTAGGAAAACAGGTAATCTTATGAGACTCATGTCGACAGTCGTTTCATTAAGAACGATAACTGTGTGAATTTGTTTTATAAACATAAGTAAAATGCACGATATGCACCTTATTGACTACGAATTTTACGGATCCAGCCTCATCAAAGCATCTTTCGAAACAAGGAAGGAGGGGAACACAACGATAATTATCCGACATCGTGCATCCACCAATGAAAACAACGACAACAGCAAACATTAGCTTTATGAGGTGTGCAATCAATCATGAAGCCGTCCTCAAGAACTAACCTAACAATCCGGATGGCAACCAAACGTCAATGTTGAATATGAAGACATCATCAGACGACATGGACTGTCTGAGAGAAAGGAACGAGAATGGTGACAGATTTACAAATTGTTATAGCTATGGAACGCACAAAGTTTTCTCACAAAGACATACACAAAACTACATGCGTTTTATCGAATCACATCCGAGAACCAGATAGATCATAGTTACATAACTAAAATATTGAGAAAGACAATGGGAGACGTGAGAACCAGGAGAGCATTTGGCTTAGCTTAAGATAAACACGTGGTGGATACTAAGATAAAACGAAGCTAAACAAGCACTAGACCACTGAGAAACATCATGACAGAGGTTCAGTAGAGACATTCTTCGATACATTGACAAAGTGCATCGACTCAACGTAGGTCTTAACAACAGGTTCCAAGCTCTACAAGATCTACTGATAGAGAAAGAAATTAATACGGAAGACAATTGATGACGGATCAAAGAAGCACTAAAGTCGACTTGTCAATATGTGCTGGGCCACAACAAGCATCATCATAGGGAATCGCTATCTGTGCAAACGCTGAACAAGATTCAATCTTGAACAAACAAGAAGACAGCAATTAACAACAAGTGAGAAAGAGCAGAAAAATTCAAGTCACAGGCTGAATATATAATAAGGCTGACTAACGGGTGAAAAAGAGCATCAGAGGTGAAAAGCAGAAGTACGTGGAGACTAAACAACAACAGCGGAGATGGAAGTATGAAAAGACCATATGACACAACTTATGAACTAGCTGGGAGATATAGTTAACCATAGTGGCCAGAAAGGGACAACAAAGGCAAGCTAATCAGGGAATATTTAAGAACAGGAGAATTTTGAGGATCGTTTCAATAGACAAACTCCACTAAACGCACCGGACATCGAAGCAGAACCTACAGGCATTCCTGTAGATTGCGGTCCAACGGCGATTGGGGAAATCAGGATGACCATCAGAAAAGTCGAGGGCGGAAACGCAGGAGGATTTGATAATTGACTAGCTGAAACAGAATAAACACAGAGAAGCAAATACAAACACGTTGTGTAGGACGTTTTCGGAAGAAAAACGTGTGCCATTGACAAACTGGACAGAATAAATTATCAGGATACAAAAAAGGAGATCTGAGTAGATGTAAAAATTACAGATCATTCACATTACCGTCATTACCAAGATGCGTTTTCAACAGAGTGTTACTGAACCGGTTAAAAGAATCGGTAGAGGTCCGGCTTCGAAATCAACAAACAAGATCTGTCGTGCACGGACCGAATTGTGACACTACAGATTATCGTTGAGTAATCAAGTAGTCACTATGCGTTGACTTCTCTGACTGTTAAAAAGAATTCGACAGCGCGGATAGAAGAAGTTTAGGCAATCTTCTTCTACGTTATTTCGAACATGAGATGATCGTCATCATCTGCGATTAACAAGTGCACTGCATTGAGAAGTGATGCACGCAGTTGAGCTGAAATGCTCATCGCGAGTAAATACCGGAGTTAAACAAAGGTACTCACAATCTCTTTTGCTCCTTATTCTGTAAACTACATCATTAAGATCACGATATAAGAGAGCGAGCGCGGGATCATCACAGTGATAGCAGAAAGAAACAGCAAGAATCCCAAGTACAACCCAGAGAACACGAACTCAACCTACGGTCGAAGAATTTATGCAACTCAAAAAAGCTGTCAACCCAAGTCACAATTTTCAATGCGAACATCAAGACAGTTGGTTCTGCTCTACATAACGGGGACTAAGAGAACTACTACAAATATTATCAAAATGATATAGGTTTTTATAAACAGTGACACATAATGTTCGAATGCATTTTTCGTTCATGATTTGAGAATTATTTGAATAACACATTTGTTGCTAGATTACAAAACAAACTATCCAATCTGCAATAACTTATCTTCACTCTTAATTAAACACAGAGCAAACGATTATTCTTTGATTTAAATTGACGAGGATGATAGAAGTGAGAAGACAGATGAATATGCGAATTTTATCATATAAACATATTGATTTCAACAACATTTAAAGATCTGGTAGTGCAATGATAAGAAGACAAAGAGAAGAGTACTGTCGACAATTCTATACTTTCATCGCGTAAACTCTATGTACCCTGAAATTTCCCATAAGCGAAATAGACATTTTGTGACTTTGAAATTTTAATTCATGCTATTTCTCAGTTGAAATTTTCAATCAATTTAGCTGGTCGGTTTCATTTCCATAATCACAATGTTGAACATGTACATTCTGAAGTTTTGTGAAAAACGTTTTGCGAATTTCCATGTCTCATATTCTAATGTAGTTCTCCATTTAACCAACAAACGTTAATTCTTCTAAGTAACCGAAGATAAACGAAATTTACCAGACAGCTTTCCAGTGATAAAACACAGTCAAAGCCAGAAGTTTCAACTCGAACAACACGCAAGTTAGTTCTGCTGCATCGTGAAGCAAGCGCTTACATGGAATTCTGAGGTGAAAGTGAAAGCAGTAAGGCCAAATAACACACTGAACAGAGACTCGGAAGCAGACGAGAAAAGGATGGATAGCGACTGGAAGGGACTCTCCAGAAGAGAGTTGGTTGGTGGCTGCTGATGTGTGGGTAACCTCCATAAGTGATTTCGTCAGCATCAATAACAACTTAAAAGCAATATAACGACATATAATATTTTTGAGTAAATATATGACTCTTCAAAGCAAATGAAATTGTTTTCTCAGTTAATGATCAATCAAAAGAGAAAACAGTATGCACGTCAGATCAGATGACAATAACGAACATGAGAAATCATATAATCACATAATCGGAGTATGAAGAAGCACCTTGAAATCATCAAACCGAAGTTAAATGAGTGAAGTGCATTAAATATTATTCTTATTTCGATAGAGCACTGTGTCAGTTATTTTCAAGATGTTATGACAGTATTTGGGATTTGTTAGCGATATTCTTATTTCAATGTTGTTGATCATTGTAACAACAAGTGTTTAAAACGAAGGTGTTTAGTTCTGATGTGGATGTCGTCATATTTCAATACATTTATGTTAGGAAGCTTTACAATGAATTCCACGTCATATGGATATCAATATGGTTTGACCAATTAGTACTGTGAGAGAATTCTTGCCATCTGATCGAAATGCGTTACAATTATTAATAAGAAAATGGTAAACTGTTCTCGAGGAGTTGTATGGAAATGTTGAGATGAGAGGATAAGATGACGATTAGCCTGACTGATTCACTAAACTCTATTTATTTCTCTGCTGACGAAAACTGTTCATAACTCTCTACAATTATGAGGCGAATCTAACAGTATTTTGATGGTGATGATGATGATGATGATGATGATGATGATGATGATGATGATGATGATGATGATGATGATGATGATGATATTGACGATGACATAGACTTTGAGCAGCCATCGAGGAAACATATTGTGCTCCCAATGCAGGTCATGATTGCAAGCTCTGAGCGCTCAACTCTAATATGACCTAGAGATTATACGAGCGATTACATCACTTCTCACTGCATCGACTAATTAACGTTTATGTGTAAACACTCATACATGTGGAGGGGCAATCGATCAATGCAATCAAGTATTATGAGACACGTACCAAGATGGCCTGAAAGTCAGTTAATTCCAACTGTTCCGATAAACATGGAATGTAGAAGACTATATTCATAGATAGAATAGCACATAATTGAAATGAGGCACAGGATTGAAATCACCACCGCTTTAAAACGCAGTAAAGAAATTGTGAAAGACGGATTTTAAGGTTGATGGAATCTTCAGTCATTCGTGAATACAAGCCGCTTATATGTGAAAAAGCAATTTGTCATACTTTTCATTTTGCCCCGACTATTCTTGTTCGTGCACTAAAGTAACCCTCGTGCTATTGATAGAAGAAACCAGACAAGTAGTGAGTAGGTCTTTATTTCGATCTTAGCGCGGTCACAGTGGAGCGTGGGATTATCTGTTCAGACAAACAAAGGCTCTCAACATTCAATATAAGATAATAGGAAATATAACGCTTATACAACACAAGGAAGTGAATGGATACTTGAACAATACTGATTTGGCATATGCTTGGTTGTTTGAGGTCAACTCTTAACCAACCAACCTAAGCTGTTACATTAGCCTCCACATAGAATAGACTTCCGTAGGAACGTCGGTTCGATTAACCTATCTATCGAAAACACCTTAGTTCTATTTCTCATCCCAAGGGAAAATTATCAACTCGCTGTCTCTTCTTTACTAGCTTGTCATCTTATTTTGTAGCATGTGATTTCTTCTACAACTATCGCCGACGGTTTGCTGCGTGCTTTCAAGAGAAAGTGTGAGAATGTGGAATAAGAATATCTGAGGAAGTGCTGCAAGCGGGCTACCCAACACCATGTTGGTGAGGTACGATTTTTCCGTGCTCAGACCGGCTATCAGGTGTTTACTCACCTGCCTCTTGAGTCGCCTTCAAGTAAAAAGTGAAGAAGAATCTACTTCAAAGGTAATGGTGAAAATCAAGCAAACCTGAAGAAATGCTCCACTGCCTGCATAAAATAATAAGATACAAAATGGAAATACATAAATGTAATTGGTAATTGTTCGGTTCCATGTAAGTGCTTGGTCTCCAGAACGGATTGGTATTCTGGAAGAGAACAGACATAGTGTAGATATCTTGTGTACGATATTTCTATGTTTTTCTATCACGAAATATTTAGATTTTCTTGAGACGACTTTGAAAGGACCTTCAAATGGAGGACTGAGTGGTGCTTTTATTTTGTCACATCTTATCCAGACGTGCGTGCAATTGCTTAGGTCTTTAGGTATATATACGGCGCGCGATTGTTCACGAGTATTAATCGGCTTAAGTTTAGACATGTGGTCCCGTAGTTGATCTACATAATTTTCTAAATTAAGTTTTTGACTGTTAGTATTAGGGTTAATAAATTCACCTGGTAGTCTCAGAGTTGTTCCGAAAGCCAGTTCCGCAGCTGAACACTGTGCGTCAGTTTTGACAGATGTTCGTATTCCCAACATAACTAATTGTAGGAATTCTGTCCACTGATTGGGGTTCGAGTGGGATATAAGGGCGGTTTTTAGCTGACGGTGAAAACGTTCAACCATCCCATTAGCCTGAGGATGATATGCAGTGCAGCGTATCCTATTGGAGCCCAGAAGTTTAGCCAAGTTATTAAATAGTTCGGATTCGAATTGCGCTCCTCTATCCGTCGTTATTGTTATGGGTGTACCAAAAATGGTTACCCAGTTCTGCATGAAAACTTTGGCTACTGTTTCCGCTGTGATGTCCGCTATCGGGATGGCTATATGGAATCTGGTAAATCGATCTATGCATGTAAAAAGATAATTAAAACCGTTTGAACGTGGTAAAGGACCTACCAAGTCGATATGCACATGGGCAAAACGTGCATCTGGTTACGAGAAAACACCTATGGGTGAATTTGTGTGACGATTAATCTTTGATTGTTGACATGCTGAACACTCTCTAACCCATTTGTGTACATCCTTCTGTAAATTCGGCCATATATATCTGGCATTGATTAGTTTTGTTGAAGCTTTCGCGCCAGGATGAGACAAAGTATGAAAGTTATTATTTATCAACTTTCGCATATTTTTGAGAACGAAAGGTCGCGGCATTGCCTTGGTCGTGTCACAATAAATTAGAATACCATCGACAGGTGATGGGAATTGTTCTAAATTAAGACTTGAATTGTTTGTTTTAAGTAGGTTTTGTAATTCTAGGTCCTGCTCTTGTTTGTGTCTTAACGTCTCGAAGTTTACTGTAGACTGCTGTAGCATGTTCATTTCTAGTCTGGATAAAGCATATGCCGCCTGATTGTCCTGACTTTTGACATGTCGGATATCGCTTGTGAACTGTGATATATAGTTAAGGTGTCGGACGTCTCGAGGTGAGTATTTATCAGCTCTCGCTTTTAGTGCATTCGTTAGTAATTTGTGATCCGTAAAGACCATAAATTCTCTACCTTCTGACATGTGTCGGAAGTGTTTAATGGTCAGGTAGATTGCAAGAAGTTCTCGCCAGAAAGTAGAATACCTTGTTTCGGCTGGAGCGAGTCTTTTCGAGAAAAAAGCGTTTGGTTTGCAGGCGTTTTAACCAGTTGGTTAAGGGTATAGCCTACTGCTTTAGCTGAAGCATCCACCATCAAAGCAAGTGGGTAAAGAGAATTCGGATACATCGACGTAGTTGCTTGAGCTAATTTATCTTTAAGCTGTTTAATAGCTTCGACGGTGTCAGAAGACAGTTTGAATTCTTTTGATTTTCCTTTAAGTGAATCTGTCAAAGGTTGCATTAATTGTGCACAACCTGGTATGAATCTGCGATAAAAGTTAATTAGGCCAAAGAGTGTAGTAATAGCTGTCTTGGGAATATCTTCATCAGCCACCGGGATATTGTGATATGCCCTGACTAAATCAATTTTAGTGAATATGTTCATACCCTGTACACCGTTGGTGAAATCTTGGATATGAGGTATTGGGTACCTATCTGGTACGGCTTGACGGTTTAGGGCTCTGTAATCCCCGCACGGTCGCCAGTCACCT
The DNA here is from genome assembly GCA_944470375.2 of Schistosoma guineensis. Taxonomy (NCBI): domain Eukaryota; kingdom Metazoa; phylum Platyhelminthes; class Trematoda; order Strigeidida; family Schistosomatidae; genus Schistosoma; species Schistosoma guineensis. The sequence continues at coordinate 23,583,915 of OX103895.1, forward strand.
TCATTCTTCTTTGGGACCATATGCAAAGGGGATGCCTATTGACTATCAGAGGGACGGATAATACCCAATTGTAGCATATAATCAAACTCGGCCCTAGCGATTTTGAGCTTATCTGGTGCTAGTCTCCTGTTCCTATGACCCATTTGCATTCCGGTGACAGCCTCAGTAAGACACTTAACACTCGCAATGAGTTTTTCTATTACGTGGTCTTCTGCTGATTCTACTTTTTGTATGTGATTTATTGTGCCTGATCCAGTTGGAGGAACTCTTTCCATTATTCTGTCGGCTAAACGCGCTAAATGAGATAATGAGGTTTCAGGATCTTGTGCATCCAAACAGTGTTGGACGTAGCATGGGAGAGCTTGTATCCATCCTTGTTTTAGGACTGCTTCACCCACTGTGTTATCACCCACTAAGACTTGGAGGTGACGTAAAAACTGTGACGGCGACCGATCGCCTAGTGTTTCACCTTGAAAAAGTCTTTGGATTCTTTGACTATCTGATAATGATAAACGGTTCATTATCTCTCGTCTTAAGATGGTTTATGGTTGTGGTGATGGTGGACTTAAAATCAAGTCACAGACGTCTTTGACGACTGAAGGAGGAAGGATAGAACACAAGTCTCTATAGCGAATCCCTTCAGATTTGATATTGTGTCTCGTGAAATAATGCTCTAGTTGAGCAAACCACAACTCAGGATCACTACGATCGAATTCTGGAAGTCAGGATTTCGTAGTCATAACAGTGTCTATCTCCACAGGTGACAAATCCTCCAGATTATGGGTTTCTATTGAGTCTGACATGAGGTTTGTGACAAATATAGCAATAAAGTTAGCACAAAAAGTGGTTACTATAACACGAATAACTTAAGATAATACGGAATAAACTAGTTATATACTCAAATTAGTTTACGGATAATCAGGTTAACTTTTACGATTAAGTAAAAAAATGTTAATAACAGAAATGAGGTTAAATTTGTGTTCAAAAAGGGCTCACCAATTTCGTGCCCTAAAGTAACCCTCGTGCTATTGATAGAAGAAACCAGACAAGTAGTGAGTAGGTCTTTATTTCGATCTTAGCGCGGTCACAGTGGAGCGTGGGATTATCTGTTCAGACAAACAAAGGCTCTCAACATTCAATATAAGATAATAGGAAATATAACGCTTATACAACACAAGGAAGTGAATGGATACTTGAACAATACTGATTTGGCATATGCTTGGTTGTTTGAGGTCAACTCTTAACCAACCAACCTAAGCTGTTACACCTTCAGTCATTTTATGGAATAGAGTAGTGCCAAAATGTCATGCCTTTTTGTACGATGTTAATTTTCTCTCTCACTACCTTATGTAAAATTGTACTCCGTTTAATTGAACCTTCATTTAATCGTTTTCCATAGATTACTAAATATTATCCGGCTCCTTACTGTACACTACAAGTGTAAATACTTTGTGAGCACGTTCTATGTTTATAATGAACAATTAATGTCATATCACCAGTTGACCTTGACAACTACAATGTATTTGGAATGTGTGTGATATAAATAGAAGCAATGCGGGGTCTTGTTTATGCTAATTTACGTTGCTCATTTTCAATCAATAGATCAATCTGCCCTATCAAGTTGATGTCACAGATCTGAGGTTGAACTCAGAATTGGTCATTTCTGAAAATGTTTAGCGCTGCTCATAGTCATATGTGATATGATCTGTAGTATATCGGTCTATGTCATTCCTAATATCATCTCATTCTCGTTGTTCTTCCATCTACACTGACACATCCCTACCGTTGTTCGTAGAATAATGTCAATCGACTCAAGGCTGGTAATAATCTAATGAGGAAACATTTCAGTTCTACTGTCGTCACCTTTTCCTTCACCTGTATATATTTCTAGTTTATATGTGAATATAAATGTCACGATGTATTGATGTTTGTGTAGTTGTATCCAGTTTTCCAATAACGTCTTTAAATCCAGTGTCATTGACAACTACGGCGAGTGCATATAATGATGATTCCGTCAGTTGTTATACACTTTGTTGAATGTAAATTTCAATGAAACAGTATATGGATCACATTTTGATTACCGATCTTTTCTGTTTTGACGTACTTGAAAGAGGAATGAGGTAGACAGAATGTAACGTCAATTTATTCAATATCAGTCTGATGATAAAACCATCCAGTTCTAGTATTCAGGTGACCGAATTTGGTGAATGGGACCGATGTAGTGGACCGATAATGCTGAAGTAGTGTTGATCATGGTCCTAGAGTTGATGATATTAGCGGAATTAGTGGTAACAGTATTAGTAATGGTAATATTAGGTGCTGAAACCACGTGAGCTTACGTCTGGCAGCATACATCGTGGTGGTGAAAACATTAGACATGAGGAATGTGTCAGATGTGCTGAACAACGGTTCGTAACCTTTTGATCATGTGTTAGCTGACAGATGATTGTATATGATTTATTGATCTAAGAAGAATGTAGTCGACTATGTGTGGTGTTTGAACGAACTAGTAATACCTTTGTACATGTTCAATGCTCGATTTCGAATTCCAAATACAATACATTCGTTTGTGTTTGTATCATACTTCTTGATTCAATTGCGTTTATTCTGAGATTCCCAGTTCATACGATAATTCAAATACTTTCAAATATTATACTATGTCAAAAACCATTACGTTGAATTCGAATGCTTAATTAGTGTGAACTTTGAAGTGAGGGATTGAGTGTTTTTCATTAGCTCGGTATTTTGATAGCTAGACTTAGTGTGAGATGTATCAAATGAGCTAGTGAAATTGATTGGGGAGTTACCTGCAAAATAGTCTTGGTCGTTAGATTCGTAGCCTCTGTTATGGTTATTTACGTTTGCAAGAGAAGGGTATGCTGCGCCTAACTGGAAGGAGTTGCGTTTGTCATTATACGTGGGAGCCGTTTTTATGTGATGAGTTGGTACTAAAGGGCGTGAAAAGTTTTCTTTCTGAAAATAATTACAGTTGTGATCCTGGGGAATGTAGATAGGGTGTGGAGTGAGAAACCTATTATAACCATTCTTGATATTGGTTTGAGGCTTCAGTGGGTGAATTGGGTGTCCAGCTCTCTGGTAGTTCTCGTTAGTCTGCGTGTAAGAAGACTTGTTACGCTGAAGCCCACTACTGATTTTGCAACTTAGAGGTGTTGAAGGTAAGTTATACGATAGCAGCGTGGAGAAACTGTTCACTGTTCTTGGGATACCTATAGAGCAGATGGGTTCAATTTTACATGTTTCCATATTCGGCTTCGTGAGTCTTATCTTCCCACCCTTTATTGTCGGAGCTGGAGACTTTCGTTGTCACTGTGAGATGAACTTAGGTTCATTATTATCTACTTGTGACCTGTATTTAGGAGGACTAATTTTCAAGTGTAAAAGTTTAGTTGGATGAGTGTTGTTATACGACTCACATATTAGATCAAACGATCCTCGATATATTGATAGCTATCAAATATATCTTCCATCTCCTCGATTCTGTCTTTTGATTTCTCTTGGTGGGTTCGCTCCATATTAGAGGGTCTTACTGGTAAAAGCGTTGTCAAACAATGAATACCTGTGCCATCTTTGTTGATGAGTCTAACGTGATCTGGTACACCAAATCGTAAACTGTGAGTCTGTTCCATTTTGGGATTCCATATATCATTGCTTTATTTTAATTTCTTATAGATTGTGATATTTTTTCCCGCGTTTTTGGATATCTATATATTTTGCACTCGTGTATTCTTTTACTTAATTTTCCCCTATAACTGAACTGGCCCCCAAGGTATTCAAGATTAAAACTATATCCCCACCCTCGTTCAAACTAGTACCCTTCTGACCCGACAATATCAAAGCCCGCTTCTGCTACGCAGAAGCCGACTTCCACGAGCACAGAGTGAACGACACACGTGCACAATTCCTTGCAGTAGTCGTAACGACCATAAGCGATCACAGACCCTACGTAGAAGCACTTCATGTAAACGATCTGTCTCTAGACCACGAGAGACAGATAATCCCGACTGGTGCTGGTATCATAACCAGTATGAAAAGTCTCCCAGAAATTGCAGGAAACCCTGCAATTTTCCCAACTCAAAATCGACCGATACGAAAAACAATTCAGGAAACTTCCAAGCCGGCATGCGTTAACGGCGACCGTAGCTGACGAACGTAGCCGTCTGTTGTACGTCACAGATGTGACGCATGGCAAAAGACACGTTTACCTTAACGTGGGTTTACGCAAAACCATTCACTGCATCTTCATTGTTGCAGATGTTTTCATGCCAATCAATGGTATGGACCTTCTACAACATCTAATCATCGATACGCGCAAACGGAGACAACTAGACGGAAACACTAATATATCCGCTTGCGTAATTTCTTCTTCTGGTTACAGATTATCCTCATTCACAATTGAGCATACGATAGACCCACTTTATCAACCACTACTCGATAAGTATCCTGGGATTCATCAAACTCAACCGAAACTACCGTGTGTAACCGGAAACGTTGCACATCACATCACGACTGCAAGACCACCTGTATTCTCTTAAACACGATGACTAGCTCCCGAAAAGCTAAGGTTGGCGAAAAACGCGTTCGACCACATGATAGACTTAGGCATCATCTGACCGTCAAATAGCCCGTATGCATCTCCGTTGCACATGGTCCCTAAAAATGACAGCAACGATTGGCGTCCAACTGCTGACCATCGGCGATTGAATGCGAACACCATTCCCGATCGTTACCCGTTGCCTCACATTCACGATTTGACAGCTACCTTGAAAAGTACAACTGCTTCTTCGAAAATCGACTTGGTTAAAGCGTATAACCAAATCCCTATGGCTACTGATGATATTCCGAAAACAGCTATCATAATTCCCTTCGGACTCTACGAAATTTTGCAAATGTCTTTTGGTCTAAGATACGCTCCACAAACCTTCCAAAGGTTCACAGATGACGTTTTCTAAGGTCTCAACCTCGTACTTGCGTATGTTGACGACTGTCTAATAGCAAGTGCGAGCAGAGAATCGCATCTCCAGCATCTGGATCTCCACAATTAAGTAACTTATCTGTAAAGCAACAATGCTTGCACATCAGGACACTGAAGCACCCATAAGTATCGCAGTATACGCATCCGACCCAGCATTCGGAGGAGTCTTACAACAACGGGTTAACAACTCCTGGCAACCTTTGGCATTTTTCTCCAGACGGTTGCTAGACACTGAATCGAGATAAAGCACATTCCTTAGGGAACTCCTGGATATGTATTGTGCTGTTCGACATTTTCAACATTATATCGAAGGTCGAGAATTCACTCTTTTCACTGACCATAAACCTCTCACGTTCTCGTTAAGCTCTCCTTCTGACAAGTAATCTCCCCGTGAGTCTCGGCAACTGGACTACATTTCGCAGTTTACTTCACATATCCAACACATCTCTGGAGCAAACAATGTAGTTGCAGACGCCTTGTCTCGCATAACTTCCTTGAACAACTTCCAAGCATTCCACCTTCCCAAACTCGCCCAGCTTCAAAAAGAAGACACTGATATTCAGCACGAGTTATGGTCTACAACCCTCAAGCTATGCATCAAACAGATGAGAACAGTTAAGTCAACCCTACTTTGTTACACATCGACAGGTAGGGATCGTCCAATCGTGCCAAAACATTATGGACGCAACGTCTTCAATACGTTATACAAACTTTCTCATCCAGGTGTTCGTGCAACCATCAAGCTTATATCAGAAGAGTTTTGCTGGCCTGGAATGAATAAAGACGTGAAGGAGCGAGCACGCTCCTGTGTAAGCTGCCAAAAATCTAAGGTTATCAGACACGATAAATGTCCCTTAGGCCCATTCAAAACTCCCAATGCTCGTTTCCACCATGTTCATCTGGATTCAGTAGGACCTTTACCAGTTTCAAACGGACACTCATATCTCATAATCCAATTAGACGGTCTCACTCGATGGCCAGAAGCAGTACCCATCAGGGACATCACTGCTGAAACAGTGGCCCGCGCCTTCGTCGAACGTTGGGTAGCAAACTTCGGCTGCTCTTCAACAATCACTACAGACCGCGGACGTCAGTTTGGATCCGAGCTTTTCAGTCGTCTGACCACACGTTTAGGAATCGCTCGCTTCCGAACGACTGCCTACCACCTACAAGCACACAGGTCGGTAGAACGCTTTCACCGACAACTAAAAGCGTCACTATCAGCTGCAAACCTCTCACAGCGGACCGACGCTCTTCCACTCGTCTTACTAGGTATTCGTAATGCAGCGAAAGCTGACATTGGATACACTGATGCGCAACTCGTTTATGAAACGAAACTTCGTCTTCCAGGAGAATTCGTGGGTCCTTCATCCTCTTCAATGAACATGGATCTAACCACCTACACGAACAGGTTTACAAACTCAATGCGTTCAGTTAAACCTTCTTCCACTCGACCACAATCAACCAATGTTTTCGTCCAACCTGACTTACGATCTAGTACACACGTCTTCGATCGTCGAGACTCACATCGACGACCATTGGAATCAGCATACGATGGAGATTTCAAAATTCTTCAACGTGAATCTGAGTATTGTATAATCGATAAGAACGGAACAAACGGTAGCAGCAGCATAGATCGCTCAAAAGCAGCGTACTTAGAAGGAAATCCTATCTACGTCGATTTCCCTTCGGTACAATCGCACAACACGACTTCTACACTCATAATTCCTTAACCGACAACCAACACGCACGATAATATTCCGAATGTATCTGAAAATAAACTTAAAACGACGTGTTCTGGAAGAAGATTAAGATTTCCAGGACATTTAAACGACTATTGCGCGTAAGACACCAGTCAACATTTTGTTTCATCTCAATTTTCCATTGTATAATATAATATTTTAAAATCAATTTTTATATGTTTATATTTATATATTATTATTTGGCCAATATGTATATTATCAAAAAAGTTTTTGAACAAAAAACAAAAAAATTTTCGTAAAAACCGCTTTAACGTTATTATCAGAATGGGTTTTGTGGAGAGTTTTAGAAATTTCACAGGTTGAAATCATGAATCGATTGAAGCTAGACCACCATGAAAAACCTGGAAGCACTGGACGGCCGTTTCGTCCTAGTATGGCACTCCTCAGAAGTGCTCATCCACGATCACGAGCACTTAACCACGAGACCACTGAGCCGGCATCCAACGGTGTTTATGTCCAACTTCAACCGATCCACGAAGTTGCGCCACCGTACAACATTGTCTTCAGTGAGTTACAATCTCACAACAGACCTGGTTGAACTCCACTGGGAACGCCTTCGGAGAGGTTTACTTTGTTTGGCATGATGGTTGGTTTTTATGTGGCTTAATATTCATTTTGACGAATAAGAGGAAGATATGTAAGATGAATAGGTGACGTTACTGTCAAGGAGCAATGTGTGGTGAATGGTTCATTATGCTTCAATACTAAGTATACATGGAAACTGTTTCTGACTCTTATGTTTGCTCAGAAAATTGAGTCCATTTCTACATGTTGATTAGCTGTCGACCGAGTTGAATGCCGAACTGTGATTAATGTTCTGATCTGTTCTGCAATCTCGCTGTCCATAAATTTTTGAACTCAATCAAACTAGCGATATTCACATCCATCCAAGTGACTGACATAATCACATTAAATAAACGGTGAAACTTTGGTCACATCAGTTCTAATGATGTGATGGGGAAAAGTCTACTCATGGATTCGCTATGTAGACGACACCTGAGTCATCGTCCAAAAAAATGAACTGGAAAACACTTACAGACAGATCAACGACGTTTTCGATGACATCAAGTTCACAATGGAACAGCAGTCAAACAACCAACCAGCATTCTTGGATATATTGATCACTAAAACTGACACAGGAATTGAAGCACTCTTCCAGAATTGAAAACACTCTGTGTTATAGAGCGACCAATTATTACCGTTTGAACGAATCTGTACGTGATCTATCCAGACAGGATAGAATAAGAGTTATTTGTGGTGATTGGTAATTTTCTTGCATCCTTTGTCAACTTTCTTATTTATTGTAGCTTAGATTTGATCAAATAGAACAATTATTGGTTGGATAGCTGAGTGGTTGTATTTGTTCAGGTAATAATGTACACATAAATTTATGATAAATTATACAACCGCCATCTTACCCGATTACTTTGTTTTGGTTTCAATCGAACGAGGGCGCGTATCTAACTCATCCAGACAGCTGTCCTTCACTCCAAACCGTAGTTTTGATCTTGCAATCACATTAAATATAAAATGAAACTTTGGTCACATCATTTCTATTGATGTGATGGGGAAACGTCTACTCATGGATTCGCTATGTAGACGACACCTGCGTCATCGTCAAAAAGAATGAACTGGAAAACACTTACAGGCAGATCAACGACGTTTTCGATGACATCAAGTTCACAATGGAACAGCAGTCAAACAACCAACTAGCATTCTTGGATATATTGATCACTAAAACTGACACAGGAAAACTGGATACTAAAGTATACAGGAAACCGGCAAATACAGATCAAGTTCTCAACCACAACAGCAACAACCCAAGAGCCCACAAAATCAACTGCGTACACACATTGTTGAAGAGGGCAAGGACACAGTGCAGCACGCTGACAGCACGAAAAAAGGAAGAGAAACACCTGAAGGAGATATTTCAGAAGAACGGCTACCCAATCAACTTCATCAAAAATACCAACCCCACAAAGCATCAGAACCCAAGTCAAGCGCAAAAATCAAAAAGAGAATCGCCTACACGAACATCAATTAGCAGTCAAACGGCATGATATCTCGTCACTTATATCAATACACGTGGATAACTACGGACACCCATTCGATTGCAAAAATGCAGAAATCGTAGACAGAGGAAACTTCAAAAACACCAGAGAAATTTCAGAAGCGTGGCACTCAGGTCAATCAGCAATCAACAAACATATTTAAATCAATCCAATTTATCAACCAATCAGGAAAATCATGCATAAATATAGGAACAACAACCAAACCAATGGGAGACACAACCAAAACAAGGAAGTAACCAATGATAAATTTAAGGTCAACAAGAACCAATCAACATCGAGGTGCACAGAACGAGCTGTGTAACACATATGGAGAAATTCCAACACTTCACTTCTATCTGAAGTTTGTGCTGATGATGTCGTTCAGAAGGGCGATGAAAGCTCCAAGACCAAACCATCCAGCCCAGACAACAAAACACCACCAAAATCCTTTCTAGTTCTTCTGTGTTGCTATCCAATCTTTTCATGTATGCTTTCAATTATCGACGTAATATGTTCATAGGATTTTCCATTTCCCTTCTACCTTCAGGATTCCAATAAACACATTCCCCGTAATGCAATATGATGATTTCCGTAGTGTTTGTCCTATTCACCTCATGGGTCTCTTCTTAATTTACTTCTCAAAACAAAAGTGGATTTTCCTCTCCTACTGACTCTGTTGCTGACTGTTTCCGATCAACGCATATTCAGCATTCTGAGTAGACAGCCAGATTTCTGAATAAATATCAGTTAACTCGAAAGATCTTTAGTCGAACGAAATGAAGATTTCTGAATACTAACCATTCAGTAAAATCTATGCCATGTTTGTGACGGTGGATTCTGATCACATATAAAGCAAACACATTGTAATGTTATCCTGCTGAATGAAATAGAGAATCATAATATTGTGGTCAATCTAGACAAGGTCCGCAATAGCTTTTTACCCATACATCGAATCAAGAACTTCTGAGTTCAGAAGAGAATCCATTTGAACTCCATGATCTGAGACATTTCATTCCAATGCATAATGGGAACGTGATCAGTTAGTGCACAGATTTCATCATATCACGTCACAAATATTCACTGGAACTACAACTGTGGTCAATACAAAAATGTTATTCACAAATCGATACCAGTATACTATTATTTACAATGACATATCATTAACGATGAAGCGAGTTCAGTAGACAGGTACAATGAATGTTGAATTAGGTCATATTGACTATGAAAACATTCAATACACACTATACCATCAAATCGCACACAATTGCGGTGTGGTCTGCCAATCTGATGATTATCAGCAAGACAATGTTTCTCTTTCTCTCATAAAATCGATCAGCTCATTAGTCGTTCAGGCATTTCTCATAGTTCAAACATTCCAATTACACTTCTATTAATACATTTGTCAATTGAGTAGCAGAGTAAAATAAAATGTGTATTTTCTTTCATTTTTCATTTAGCGGAGAATACTTCGCTGTGGTTTGCAGATATTCAGGGTGAATGTTGTTCAGATGATTCATATTCACGCTCAGCCCTCTTACAACCTGACATATCGGAATGTTTCTGTCCCGTTCCCTCATTAGTTCATCGCAAGAAACAGTGTTCGACATTGTTCTGTCGAGCGACATTTTACAACCAGCATGTAATCACAAAGAGTGAACTGCATTAACCTCTTACCAATGTTGTGGAAGTGTACTGATCCGTTGATTCAAGATACTAGTAGTCAGTGGTTAGAGCGTTTAGCTAAGGTACATACTGACATCACATATTACAACAACAGCTGGAACGTACTAGATTTGTCAATTGTTCTTTGGCTAACTCCGATTAATCAAAATGTACATTTCATTACACGTGAAACACATAGAATCAGTTCACATCCAGCTGTATCGTATCACAGACGTTCATAACCGGTTTTCATACTGACAGCGAAATATCGTTAGTCAGACGAACTGAAGATTTCTGAGTACTTACCACTCAGTAAAATGTATGCAACGTTTTATTTCGGTTTATTCTTAACGCATTGCACAATGCTGTATCTTAAATTGTAGGAGGTACTGTGTAAGCTTCAATCATTCAGTCAGTGTGTCGTCCATCTTACTTTCACTCTGAACATATATGCAGGTTGTGAAGAGCAACGAAATGGGAAACGATGGATCGTCTAGCAATCTGATGGATCGGTACATCGTCTTCATAATCAGTCAAGGTTCATAGTGTTAGTATTCCGCTCAAGGTGATGTTTGGAGTGTGAAGACACACAGCTTATCTGTGGCTCATTGTGCATATCACTGATACATCAGATTTCTAGACAATTCCATGGCGTCACATTTCGTTACTCTTCAAAACCCGCACATACGTTCACAGTGAAAATTAGACGGATGATCGTTGGAGGAACGCAGTCTAAAACGTAGTGCTCAATGAAATCGTGTAAAGGGAATGTCAAACCACATTTCCAATCCCATCGTTGAATCGGATGAAATTGCATTCGATAGAAACTGTATGATGGTATGGTTAAATATTCACCGTTTTGTGTTCAACAAATCTATGTCTATGAAGAGCGTCTACCACAATTAACTTCGAATGTGTCAGGACAACAAAGTTATAAACATATCGAGCGAATTTGAAGCAGAGAATAGAATGTGTGTGTGCGAGCGAATATAGAGACAAATTTAGGGTCAAACCGAATAAGGCACAGCTAGGCAAAGCAAAGGCTAATAATAGGATTCGTGCACATACATACATGAGGAAGAGAATGAATCATCGAGCGACACTTAAACTGTCAACATTTGAGCTAGAGATCATCATGCGTTCACGCCTGCACGGTTATACATATTTGATAGTGTTCGAAATAGTACAAAAGAATATGCGAATGGTCACTGTTCGAATAACATTGTCTGTTAAGTGAGTCAATAAAATAGCTTAACTGAAATTAGCCATAATCCATGTTAATTTCCGATGATTTGCTAAAATCTCATTTATAAGATGAACACGATGGGTCGGATAGTTGTGGAACTGAACATATAGTTCTTTGACATGAAAACTGTGCGAAACTGAATATTTGTTTCTTCAACATCGGAGTAGACTTCAGAACGTCTATGTTGCGAATATCGTTCTTGAAGATCATTAAGTTTCACTTTAAGAATGAGATACTTAGCTTACTAATCTCACTCACTACTGTATTGAACGATGCCTACATTGCTTTTACACTTCCTGTAATTAGTCATTGTAATCGTTCATTCGGACGATGATATGATGTGCATAATGCAAACTGAAGATGTACGGTTGTTGCGACTAGTTGTTTCCGGTCAATTTGTGTATCAATTCTTATCAAACATACATAATAAGCTGTCAGTTATTGACTAATCTAAAACAACGACGAAACGAGAGAAAAGTGTTCACATTCTGTTGCATATATCTTTATTGAATAATTATTTAAAACAAAGTTGTAAACAAAATTTAAGAGAAATATCCACTATGTCACCACATGTTGATGTCCTGAAATCGCTACTCATATATCAGAATGCACAATTTAATCAGATAGTTAGTTGTTGCCGGCGGGGTTTACAACGTTCACAACAGATGTTCCATCTTTTTTCAAATTAATACCGTCGGGCTTGACTTGTACTTCGATTGTTCCACTTTCGTTCTCTGTTTCTGTATGTTCAAAAAGAAAGAAATCGTTATTTAGCTATGTATCAGTGGTTACTAGCTTACTATCATGGCAACAAGATATAAAGACGTATACTTACTTTTGGTATCAGGACCTGACTGAACGAACTGAATCATTGTAAGGTGTACTATCAACATCACGATGAGCATCTTGATATATCTCATTGTCAGACCGATTGTTCTCACGTCAGATGAACAAATTGGTGACTCTCTTCCTCGACTACAATAAAATATAAAATCAACTATCACATCGACGCCTATATACTCATACTGTCCAAATGACACAGACAATAACACGTTGACACACACGTTTGTGATTGGTCATAATTTGTTTATTCATTGAACGCAGAATGTACATACGGCCACAATTCGTTAGTGGATTGGTAGTTTATAGGATATACACCGCTCGATAACGATGGAGAGCACAATACCAACAGGGTGACGTAACGAGTGGGTATATCCAGCTTTTGGCGACCGATCACCACAGCCTACTTGATGTGTATGATCAGGTCATGTTCACCTGGAAGTACGAAGACTGGTGATGAGAATGGGCGATGAAGGGACAGTCTTAAGTTTTTATATTGCTAAAATTGGGGATTTGTGTGAATGAATGTGAGTTGAAATATGACTGATCGAAATGCGATGATCCAATGGATTGTTTGCTATACTATAAAACGAAGACCTATTAATCGGCATGGTACCTGTGAATGAAATATCTTGAGAATCAGACTCTGGGAATGCTGAATGGTGTTTTTATGAGTGCAACACGGAGTTGATGAGTCGTTTAGCAACAAACGTTACATCCTGGAATGCCGATTGTTTTCAGTCAAGTGATTATGTATTTTTAGCACCAATAATTTGTGCTGCCGGTCACAGTGTATTCATACAAAAGTCAGGCATGGCAGTACACTTCATCTTGTATTCTGAAAGGATATCAATTCACAATCAATATAAGTATGCACAGATTTGAAGGCGGTCGCCATAAAATATTCGTTGATTCAGTTACAAGCTGTCACATTTAAAACATCCTAAACTAAAAGCTGGTCAATTTAAAGAGTATAAACCTGCTGATTGTGGCTTTATGGACTCTCTAGCATAAAGAAAACGCAATTTGCATGACATAATCTGTTTCTATAAAACGAATCAAAAATGAATGGTTGTGATGACTTGCTGTTTCATTACTACAATATTTGTACTTTCGAACGGTCAACTTTATCTGGTTGAATTTCGAAATAACATAAACTATTTAAAGAAAGCTGTGTCAACAACTTCAGATTACCGGTGATTTCATTATTGATATCTCAAGTTCAATTTTCACTAATCACAATCCAGATTCGTTCGTCCGAAATGTGCTTTTGCTAGTGGGTGCTTTGGTAAAACTCGATTATCATTAGATGCACTAGTTGACTTTCCGTTTGCTCGACTGTGCAGCATACCGATTGTGTTGTACTGTTCTGTTAAGATGTATGCGTTAGTGAGAGGGCGAGGAATGAGCCGTCATTTTATTAGCTGAGAGTCTGTTATTGATGGTAATGAGATATTTGCAAATACATTTATCACTTCAGATTTGTATAATAAAAAATATTGCAACTGATTCTACTATTAACTCAGGGCATCACTATTTCAGTCATTGTTCATTCGAATCGTGAGTTGCGTTTACAGAGCAGCAGTGTGCACCAAAGCAACGAACAACGAATGGGAATGACTTTATCTTACGGATATACTGTGGTTGATTATTCCACAGTCTGGAAAACTAACAGGTAAAATAATTTGAATTTCCTTGTATTCGCACCAAAAGCGTTCTTTTCACACTCACGTCGTATTTTCCACTTTGGAGAATCATTAACGCAATTGGTCAGTTGTGTATTTTGGTATGCTATTTCGCAACGCTTTCCAAGGACAGTTTTATGCTGTATATATATATACGTTTGATCTGTGTTTGTTGTTACCGCTCGTGCTTCCGACTTTAGCGGACCAAACCTTCTCGATTGAAAATCTGGCTTCTCTCTAGACAGCGAGTCTGGAACACATTAGATATCTAGCTTATTGGTCTTGGTCACAGTGTCCTCTTTTACGTTCGCAAACTAAGTAAATTCGTAATAGCTCAAACCAAGCACATTGTTACAACGGTTTCGAGGCATGCAACCCACAAGACGTTGAGACTTGGAGGTCCGTTTCATTATGTGTTCTGTAAACGAAAAAACGTAGGAGTAACTAACTTCTACCTATACTACTCTATGTGACGTAGATAAAAATTCACCAATTATGGTAAGACGTAATTTGAGTGATGCACTAGCAAAGCATATCCACCCACGTTTTGCTGTATTAAGCTCTAGTGTCCCTTTTAAACGTCAATCCATCACCTTGTCAATTTCCATGCTGATGCAATTTTGCATATTGTTCAGCTCGTGAGGTGAAAATGAACACGCCACTTTAAGATCACCTGCACACAGAAGGTGTTTGCCCACGGAAAAGCATTCACAAATATCACTGACAAGAAGTAAAAAGAGCAACAAGTTTATTCACTACCTTGTATTACACCGCTTCTAACAAGGATGATGTTCGACAATGAAAGTTAAACTCAACGATTTGATGCCGATATCCGATGAAGGTGCAAGCTTATCTACAAGACGTTGATGGTTGCCACGTCGAAGAATTTGGAAATGTTTAAGTAAAGCATCAAGACTAGTTATCTTTGGTTACATTGAGAAAAGGCTGAATTAATGGAGTCCATATGATCTTATGCAGAATGCGTGGTATATCAACATATTGAGCGCGTTTATAGAAAACGAGAATTAAGTATTGTAATGTTGTGCTAGCATTAAGTGCTAACAGCTCCTCATTATTGGCTTTCAATCCGTGCTTCGCTTTAATTTGGTTACGAATTATGGTTTTTGTGCAACTGCCGTGAAATGTTTCGACTTAAAATCACGTTGCTGTGGACGTATTAGTCTACCACGATTTTTAACTGCTATATATAACTCGTAACGTTCAATAAACCTGTGCGTTTCAAGAAGTGCACAGGAATCCAGAAAACAGTTAACGAACGGATAGAATATTTCTATGGATTAGATAGATAGAGAGCAAAACGTACTCTCCTATGATCACTGCTTTCGGATTCACTGTAAAGTTGTACAGATAGTGGGTTGACGTTCCTACTAAATATTAGATTCAAATTTTTTTATCCGTTTCTCCGTTACGAACCCACTGTTATCAGCAGTGCATGTTAATTGTTGCCTAGAATTCATCACCACATGGCTGACATTTACCGGTACTCACGTTTGTTACAGAGTGTTCGAAATTCCCTGTATTATACATTGGTAATGAGATCATTCACATTATCCAAACAATCAGAGGCTCTGTAAATACATCTCAGTAGTAGACTATGATTTAGGGTGTTGATTGATAGCCGTACCGATTGAGACAAACTGTTCTGCAGAACAGCTGACAGATGATTATGTTCTTACCACGATCAACAACCCACGTTCATTCCAACAGTTCGAAATTCCAATGAGATTTGTGTTCAAATAATGAATGATATCTTACAATTGAACCAGTTTTTGAAAGCATCTGATTTAGTCGTTTGAAAAAAGTACTTGCTTGAATGAAATTCGTTTCCTCTCAAATGTTTCTATCGAATGCAATTTCATCCGATTCAACGATGGGATTGGAAATGTGGTTTGACATTCCCTTTACACGATTTCATTGAGCACTACGTTTTAGACTGCGTTCCTCCAACGATCATCCGTCTAATTTTCACTGTGAACGTATGTGCGGGTTTTGAAGAGTAACGAAATGTGACGCCATGGAATTGTCTAGAAATCTGATGTATCAGTGATATGCACAATGAGCCACAGATAAGCTGTGTGTCTTCACACTCCAAACATCACCTTGAGCGGAATACTAACACTATGAACCTTGACTGATTATGAAGACGATGTACCGATCCATCAGATTGCTAGACGATCCATCGTTTCCCATTTCGTTGCTCTTCACAACCTGCATATATGTTCAGAGTGAAAGTAAGATGGACGACACACTGACTGAATGATTGAAGCTTACACAGTACCTCCTACAATTTAAGATACAGCATTGTGCAATGCGTTAAGAATAAACCGAAATAAAACGCTGCATACATTTTACTGAGTGGTAAGTACTCAGAAATCTTCAGTTCGTCTGACTAACGATATTTCGCTGTCAGTATGAAAACCGGTTATGAATGTGTTTGATGCGATACAGCTGGATGTGAACTGATTCTATGTGTTTCACGTGTAATGAAATGTACATTTTGATTAATCGGAGTTAGCCAAAGAACAATTGACAAATCAAGTACGTTCCAGCTGTTGTTGTAATAAGTGATGTCAGTATGTACCTTAGCTAAACGCTCTAACCACTGACTACTAGTATCTTGAATCAACGGATCAGTACACTTCCACAACATTGGTAAGAGGTTAATGCAGTTCACTCTTTGTGATTACATGCTGGTTGTAAAATGTCGCTCGACAGAACAATGTCGAACACTGTTTCTTGCGATGAACTAATGAGGGAACGGGACAGAAACATTCCGATATGTCAGGTTGTAAGAGGGCTGAGCGTGAATATGAATCATCTGAACAACATTCACCCTGAATATCTGCAAACCACAGCGAAGTATTCTCCGCTAAATGAAAAATGAAAGAAAATACACATTTTATTTTACTCTGCTACTCAATTGACAAATGTATTAATAGAAGTGTAATTGGAATGTTTGAACTATGAGAAATGCCTGAACGACTAATGAGCTGATCGATTTTATGAGAGAAAGAGAAACATTGTCTTGCTGATAATCATCAGATTGGCAGACCACACCGCAATTGTGTGCGATTTGATGGTATAGTGTGTATTGAATGTTTTCATAGTCAATATGACCTAATTCAACATTCATTGTACCTGTCTACTGAACTCGCTTCATCGTTAATGATATGTCATTGTAAATAATAGTATACTGGTATCGATTTGTGAATAACATTTTTGTATTGACCACAGTTGTAGTTCCAGTGAATATTTGTGACGTGATATGATGAAATCTGTGCACTAACTGATCACGTTCCCATTATGCATTGGAATGAAATGTCTCAGATCATGGAGTTCAAATGGATTCTCTTCTGAACTCAGAAGTTCTTGATTCGATGTATGGGTAAAAAGCTATTGCGGACCTTGTCTAGATTGACCACAATATTATGATTCTCTATTTCATTCAGCAGGATAACATTACAATGTGTTTGCTTTATATGTGATCAGAATCCACCGTCACAAACATGGCATAGATTTTACTGAATGGTTAGTATTCAGAAATCTTCATTTCGTTCGACTAAAGATCTTTCGAGTTAACTGATATTTATTCAGAAATCTGGCTGTCTACTCAGAATGCTGAATATGCGTTGATCGGAAACAGTCAGCAACAGAGTCAGTAGGAGAGGAAAATCCACTTTTGTTTTGAGAAGTAAATTAAGAAGAGACCCATGAGGTGAATAGGACAAACACTACGGAAATCATCATATTGCATTACGGGGAATGTGTTTATTGGAATCCTGAAGGTAGAAGGGAAATGGAAAATCCTATGAACATATTACGTCGATAATTGAAAGCATACATGAAAAGATTGGATAGCAACACAGAAGAACTAGAAAGGATTTTGGTGGTGTTTTGTTGTCTGGGCTGGATGGTTTGGTCTTGGAGCTTTCATCGCCCTTCTGAACGACATCATCAGCACAAACTTCAGATAGAAGTGAAGTGTTGGAATTTCTCCATATGTGTTACACAGCTCGTTCTGTGCACCTCGATGTTGATTGGTTCTTGTTGACCTTAAATTTATCATTGGTTACTTCCTTGTTTTGGTTGTGTCTCCCATTGGTTTGGTTGTTGTTCCTATATTTATGCATGATTTTCCTGATTGGTTGATAAATTGGATTGATTTAAATATGTTTGTTGATTGCTGATTGACCTGAGTGCCACGCTTCTGAAATTTCTCTGGTGTTTTTGAAGTTTCCTCTGTCTACGATTTCTGCATTTTTGCAATCGAATGGGTGTCCGTAGTTATCCACGTGTATTGATATAAGTGACGAGATATCATGCCGTTTGACTGCTAATTGATGTTCGTGTAGGCGATTCTCTTTTTGATTTTTGCGCTTGACTTGGGTTCTGATGCTTTGTGGGGTTGGTATTTTTGATGAAGTTGATTGGGTAGCCGTTCTTCTGAAATATCTCCTTCAGGTGTTTCTCTTCCTTTTTTCGTGCTGTCAGCGTGCTGCACTGTGTCCTTGCCCTCTTCAACAATGTGTGTACGCAGTTGATTTTGTGGGCTCTTGGGTTGTTGCTGTTGTGGTTGAGAACTTGATCTGTATTTGCCGGTTTCCTGTATACTTTAGTATCCAGTTTTCCTGTGTCAGTTTTAGTGATCAATATATCCAAGAATGCTAGTTGGTTGTTTGACTGCTGTTCCATTGTGAACTTGATGTCATCGAAAACGTCGTTGATCTGCCTGTAAGTGTTTTCCAGTTCATTTTTTTTGACGATGACGCAGGTGTCGTCTACATAGCGAATCCATGAGTAGACGTTTCCCCATCACATCAATAGAAATGATGTGACCAAAGTTTCATTTTATATTTAATGTGATTGCAAGATCAAAACTACGGTTTGGAGTGAAGGACAGCTGTCTGGATGAGTTAGATACGCGCCCTCGTTCGATTGAAACCAAAACAAAGTAATCGGGTAAGATGGCGGTTGTATAATTTATCATAAATTTATGTGTACATTATTACCTGAACAAATACAACCACTCAGCTATCCAACCAATAATTGTTCTATTTGATCAAATCTAAGCTACAATAAATAAGAAAGTTGACAAAGGATGCAAGAAAATTACCAATCACCACAAATAACTCTTATTCTATCCTGTCTGGATAGATCACGTACAGATTCGTTCAAACGGTAATAATTGGTCGCTCTATAACACAGAGTGTTTTCAATTCTGGAAGAGTGCTTCAATTCACAACCAAAATGCACAATGCCAGTCAACACAGATCAAGCAATCAAAAGCAGGGACAAACCAAAATGGCTGCCGCCCAGACTTAGTATAAAGTAAAACAACATAAGTACAGTTCGGGAAGAAACACGGGGAATTAGTGAAGGTGTAGTAAAAACGAAACTATAAAAAATACAAATATTAATAATTCAAATGTAGTCAAAAAGTTAACAATGTACAACTAAGAGGATCAATAGGAACAAGGTGCAAGTATATACATGGAGGAATTTTCACAAACACACAAAGCATTCAAAATGGATCTTACACTGATTCAGTCAGTCACTTGAAAAAATGTGAATATCGCTAGCTTGATTGAGTTCCAAAATTTATTTCGAAACTCAGTATTCAGTCAGAATCGTTGCATAATACGTCAATGTCGTCCCAGTCAATTTTCTGTCGACGATTGTCAACATGTATCGATATCAAGAGACAGACCTTGTCTCGATTGACCACAATATTCTGTTTTACTTTTTTATTCAGCAGGATAACAATACAGTGTGTTTGCTCAAATGAAACAAGAATGTACCGTCACAAACATGACATAGATTTTGCTGGATGGTTAGTATTCAGAAATCTTCAGTTCGTCCGACTAACGATATTTCGCTGTCAGTGTGAAAACCGGTTATGAATGTCCTCGATGCGATACAGCTGGATGTGAACTGATTCTATGTGTTCCACGTGTAATGAAATGTACATTTTGATTAATCGGAGTTAGTCAAAGAACAATTGACAAATCAAGTACGTTTCAGCTGTTGTTGCAATAGATAATGTCAGTATGTACCTTAGCAAAACGCTCCATCCACTGACTGCTAGTTTCTTCAGTCAAGATGTTGTAGGATAACTTCACCTAACCATATCAGCATTCTAAGCACATATGTGGCTTACATCAGCCAGCAGTGTTTTACATGAGTGCTCACTGAATGTTTCTTGTTTCATGAATTTCCCACCATTATGTGTTATACAAAGCACGACATTGATCACATAATCAAATGCGTGGATGTTCACTGCACTGGAGATCATCTTCATCTTATGTAACAGAGTCTTCTCAGTATTGATTGGTAATTTCTGCTCTATGATAATCTGGTGGTTAGTGCAGTTTACTGACTAATTTATTATGTGTCGGATTTTAAGAATGTTACTTTTAACACTTGTTGAGATACGACCATCACTCGAATGCAGCATCGCTTAGTCACTGTGAAGCTATGAAAGTAGAGTGAGCGTATTCCATTTTAGCTGAACACAATTAGCATCTGTTTCGAAATGTAGTTGCTACGAGTGATGTGTATCCTGTGTGTCAACGTTAGGAAAGTGGAAAATATAGGTTTTTGTCAGAAAGCCTAATGAAGTTAGGGGTGTAGTATATAGTAATTTTGTTCTGATTTTTTCCACAAAATGAACTTGACGTCTAAGCCATTTCGCAGTTCTACCTGAACGTAATAAACACTTAGAATCATTGTTCGGTCTTTTATCATCCACAGATTTCGTAGTATTTTTCGTTGTTTCCAATTTTGTCAGTGATGAATTGTTTGGTTGTGCACTTAAATACTCTAAATGGTGTTTAGTTTGGTTTTATCGGTGACCTCCTAACAGCGTCGACTGGGGCGATGATAAATCTGCAGGTTCACAGACGTTTTTGTACAGCCATGACCTTGAGAGCTGAGATCTAACCCACAAACCTTAATCTTGACCAAGTACATTCAGGCTCTGTACATCTGACTCGGAAACCAATGGTTAACATTGTCTAATTTCATCCAATTTGCAATATGATGTGAACAACTTCCATTGCTTAAGATGGATAATCATCTTAAGTTCAAATTTTTTAAACTTCCTCATAGATGCTTTTTCACTGGAAGTCCTTGGATTACATTTTGAAGTTAGTTACCAGTGAGATCGTGCATCAAGCATCAAGCATCATTCCATTAGTGTTTTCATTTACATCGTTTGCACTTATGAAACAAAAAGTCCTACCAAGAATAAGATTCAAGTATCCTGTAATTTCTTTCGAAATAAAGATCGGTGTTAGGCAAGGTTGCTTATTCTCACCCTTTCTCTTTCTCCTGGTGATCGACTGGATCATGAAGACATCAACATCTGAAAGGAAACACGGGATACAATGGACATCTATGATACAGTTGGACAATCTAGACTTCGCAGATGATTTCGCCCTTCTATCCTAAATGCAACAACAAATGCAGGAGAAGACGAACAGTGTGGCAGCAGCCTCAGCAGCAATAGGTCTCAATATACACAAAAAGAAAAGCAAGATACTCCAATACAACACAGCATGCATCAATCCAATCACAATTGACGGAGGAGATTTGGAAGTTGTAAAATCCTTTGCATATCTGGGCAGCATCATTGATGAACACGCTGGATCGGATGCAGAAGTGAAGGCGCGATCGGCAAAGCACGAGTAGCATATTTACAACTGAAGAACATCTGGAACTCAAAACAACTGTCAACCAACACCAAGGTCAGGATTTTCAATACGAATGTCAAGACAGTTCTACTGTATCTGGCAAAAACCTGGATAACTGCGAAAGCCATCATCCAGAAGATACAGGTGTTTATTAACAGTTGTTTACGCAAAATACTTCAGATCCGTTGGTCAGACACTACACTATTAGCAACAATCTACTGTTGGAGAGAACAAATCAGATCCCAGCGGAGGAAGAAATCAGGGGGAAGCGCTGGAAGTGAATAGGACACATGTTGAGGAAAGCACCCAACTGCGTCACAAGACAAGCTCTCACATGGAATCCTGAAGGCCAAAGAAAAAGTGGAAGACCAAAGAACACATCACGGCGGGAAATGTAGACAGACATGAGAAAAATGAACAATAATTGTATGGAACTAGAAAAGAAGGCTCAGGACAGAGTGGGTTGGAGAATGGTGGTCGGCGGCCCATACTTCACCAGGAGTAACAGGCGTAAGTAAGTAAGAAAGTAAGTAAGGAGTCTTGTAATTTGATGATCGAATTATAGACTGTCAACTTCAGCACCCTGAAAGTGCACTACGAGTTGTTTTTCAGTTACACAATGCAGGTCATGATTGCAAGCTCTGAGCGCTCAACTCTAATATGACCTAGAGTTTATACGAGCGATTACATCACTTCTCACTGCGTCGACTAATTAACGTTTATGTGTAAACACTCATACATGTGGAGGGGCAATCGATCAATGCAATCAAGTATTACGAGACACGTACCAAGATGGCCTGAAAGTCAGTTAATTCCAACTGTTCCGATAAACATGGAATGTAGAAGACTATATTCATAGATAGAATAGCACATAATTGAAATGAGGCACAGAATTGAAATCAGTACCGCTTTAAACGCAGTAAAAAAAATTGTGAAAGACGGATTTTAAGGTTGATGGAATCTTCAGTCATTCGTGAATACAAGCCGCTTATATGTGAAAAAGCAATTTATCATACTCTTCATTTTGCCCCGACTATTCTTGTTCGTGCACTAAAGTAACCCTCGTGCTATTGATAGAAGAAACCAGACAAGTAGTGAGTAGGTCTTTATTTCGATCTTAGCGCGGTCACAGTGGAGCGTGGGATTATCTGTTCAGACAAACAAAGGCTCTCAACATTCAATATAAGATAATAGGAAATATAACGCTTATACAACACAAGGAAGTGAATGGATACTTGAACAATACTGATTTGGCATATGCTTGGTTGTTTGAGGTCAACTCTTAACCAACCAACCTAAGCTGTTACATTAGCCTCCACATAGAATAGACTTCCGTAGGAACGTCGGTTCGATTAACCTATCTATCGAAAACACCTTAGTTCTATTTCTCATCCCAAGGGAAAATTATCAACTCGCTGTCTCTTCTTTACTAGCTTGTCATCTTATTTTGTAGCATGTGATTTCTTCTACAACTATCGCCGACGGTTTGCTGCGTGCTTTCAAGAGAAAGTGTGAGAATGTGGAATAAGAATATCTGAGGAAGTGCTGCAAGCGGGCTACCCAACACCATGTTGGTGAGGTACGATTTTTCCGTGCTCAGACCGGCTATCAGGTGTTTACTCACCTGCCTCTTGAGTCGCCTTCAAGTAAAAAGTGAAGAAGAATCTACTTCAAAGGTAATGGTGAAAATCAAGCAAACCTGAAGAAATGCTCCACTGCCTGCATAAAATAATAAGATACAAAATGGAAATACATAAATGTAATTGGTAATTGTTCGGTTCCATGTAAGTGCTTGGTCTCCAGAACGGATTGGTATTCTGGAAGAGAACAGACATAGTGTAGATATCTTGTGTACGATATTTCTATGTTTTTCTATCACGAAATATTTAGATTTTCTTGAGACGACTTTGAAAGGACCTTCAAATGGAGGACTGAGTGGTGCTTTTATTTTGTCACATCTTATCCAGACGTGCGTGCAATTGCTTAGGTCTTTAGGTATATATACGGCGCGCGATTGTTCACGAGTATTAATCGGCTTAAGTTTAGACATGTGGTCCCGTAGTTGATCTACATAATTTTCTAAATTAAGTTTTTGACTGTTAGTATTAGGGTTAATAAATTCACCTGGTAGTCTCAGAGTTGTTCCGAAAGCCAGTTCCGCAGCTGAACACTGTGCGTCAGTTTTGACAGATGTTCGTATTCCCAACATAACTAATTGTAGGAATTCTGTCCACTGATTGGGGTTCGAGTGGGATATAAGGGCGGTTTTTAGCTGACGGTGAAAACGTTCAACCATCCCATTAGCCTGAGGATGATATGCAGTGCAGCGTATCCTATTGGAGCCCAGAAGTTTAGCCAAGTTATTAAATAGTTCGGATTCGAATTGCGCTCCTCTATCCGTCGTTATTGTTATGGGTGTACCAAAAATGGTTACCCAGTTCTGCATGAAAACTTTGGCTACTGTTTCCGCTGTGATGTCCGCTATCGGGATGGCTATATGGAATCTGGTAAATCGATCTATGCATGTAAAAAGATAATTAAAACCGTTTGAACGTGGTAAAGGACCTACCAAGTCGATATGCACATGGGCAAAACGTGCATCTGGTTACGAGAAAACACCTATGGGTGAATTTGTGTGACGATTAATCTTTGATTGTTGACATGCTGAACACTCTCTAACCCATTTGTGTACATCCTTCTGTAAATTCGGCCATATATATCTGGCATTGATTAGTTTTGTTGAAGCTTTCGCGCCAGGATGAGACAAAGTATGAAAGTTATTATTTATCAACTTTCGCATATTTTTGAGAACGAAAGGTCGCGGCATTGCCTTGGTCGTGTCACAATAAATTAGAATACCATCGACAGGTGATGGGAATTGTTCTAAATTAAGACTTGAATTGTTTGTTTTAAGTAGGTTTTGTAATTCTAGGTCCTGCTCTTGTTTGTGTCTTAACGTCTCGAAGTTTACTGTAGACTGCTGTAGCATGTTCATTTCTAGTCTGGATAAAGCATATGCCGCCTGATTGTCCTGACTTTTGACATGTCGGATATCGCTTGTGAACTGTGATATATAGTCAAGGTGTCGGACGTCTCGAGGTGAGTATTTATCAGCTCTCGCTTTTAGTGCATTCGTTAGTAATTTGTGATCCGTAAAGACCATAAATTCTCTACCTTCTGACATGTGTCGGAAGTGTTTAATGGTCAGGTAGATTGCAAGAAGTTCTCGCCAGAAAGTAGAATACCTTGTTTCGGCTGGAGCGAGTCTTTTCGAGAAAAAAGCGTTTGGTTTGCAGGCGTTTTAACCAGTTGGTTAAGGGTATAGCCTACTGCTTTAGCTGAAGCATCCACCATCAAAGCAAGTGGGTAAAGAGAATTCGGATACATCGACGTAGTTGCTTGAGCTAATTTATCTTTAAGCTGTTTAATAGCTTCGACGGTGTCAGAAGACAGTTTGAATTCTTTTGATTTTCCTTTAAGTGAATCTGTCAAAGGTTGCATTAATTGTGCACAACCTGGTATGAATCTGCGATAAAAGTTAATTAGGCCAAAGAGTGTAGTAATAGCTGTCTTGGGAATATCTTCATCAGCCACCGGGATATTGTGATATGCCCTGACTAAATCAATTTTAGTGAATATGTTCATACCCTGTACACCGTTGGTGAAATCTTGGATATGAGGTATTGGGTACCTATCTGGTACGGCTTGACGGTTTAGGGCTCTGTAATCCCCGCACGGTCGCCAGTCACCTTCATTCTTCTTTGGGACCATATGCAAAGGGGATGCCTATTGACTATCAGAGGGACGGATAATACCCAATTGTAGCATATAATCAAACTCGGCCCTAGCGATTTTGAGCTTATCTGGTGCTAGTCTCCTGTTCCTATGACCCATTTGCATTCCGGTGACAGCCTCAGTAAGACACTTAACACTCGCAATGAGTTTTTCTATTACGTGGTCTTCTGCTGATTCTACTTTTTGTATGTGATTTATTGTGCCTGATCCAGTTGGAGGACCTCTTTCCATTATTCTGTCGGCTATACGCGCTAAATGAGATAATGAGGTTTCAGGATCTTGTGCATCCAAACAGTGTTGGACGTAGCATGGGAGAGCTTGTATCCATCCTTGTTTTAGGACTGCTTCACCCACTGTGTTATCACCCACTAAGACTTGGAGGTGACGTAAAAACTGTGACGGCGACCGATCGCCTAGTGTTTCACCTTGAAAAAGTCTTTGGATTCTTTGACTATCTGATAATGATAAACGGTTCATTATCTCTCGTCTTAAGATGGTTTATGGTTGTGGTGATGGTGGACTTAAAATCAAGTCACAGACGTCTTTGACGACTGAAGGAGGAAGGATAGAACACAAGTCTCTATAGCGAATCCCTTCAGATTTGATATTGTGTCTCGTGAAATAATGCTCTAGTTGAGCAAACCACAACTCAGGATCACTACGATCGAATTCTGGAAGTCAGGATTTCGTAGTCATAACAGTGTCTATCTCCACAGGTGACAAATCCTCCAGATTATGGGTTTCTATTGAGTCTGACATGAGGTTTGTGACAAATATAGCAATAAAGTTAGCACAAAAAGTGGTTACTATAACACGAATAACTTAAGATAATACGGAATAAACTAGTTATATACTCAAATTAGTTTACGGATAATCAGGTTAACTTTTACGATTAAGTAAAAAAATGTTAATAACAGAAATGAGGTTAAATTTGTGTTCAAAAAGGGCTCACCAATTTCGTGCCCTAAAGTAACCCTCGTGCTATTGATAGAAGAAACCAGACAAGTAGTGAGTAGGTCTTTATTTCGATCTTAGCGCGGTCACAGTGGAGCGTGGGATTATCTGTTCAGACAAACAAAGGCTCTCAACATTCAATATAAGATAATAGGAAATATAACGCTTATACAACACAAGGAAGTGAATGGATACTTGAACAATACTGATTTGGCATATGCTTGGTTGTTTGAGGTCAACTCTTAACCAACCAACCTAAGCTGTTACACCTTCAGTCATTTTATGGAATAGAGTAGTGCCAAAATGTCATGCCTTTTTGTACGATGTTAATTTTCTCTCTCACTACCTTATGTAAAATTGTACTCCGTTTAATTGAACCTTCATTTAATCGTTTTCCATAGATTACTAAATATTATCCGGCTCCTTACTGTACACTACAAGTGTAAATACTTTGTGAGCACGTTCTATGTTTATAATGAACAATTAATGTCATATCACCAGTTGACCTTGACAACTACAATGTATTTGGAATGTGTGTGATATAAATAGAAGCAATGCGGGGTCTTGTTTATGCTAATTTACGTTGCTCATTTTCAATCAATAGATCAATCTGCCCTATCAAGTTGATGTCACAGATCTGAGGTTGAACTCAGAATTGGTCATTTCTGAAAATGTTTAGCGCTGCTCATAGTCATATGTGACATGATCTGTAGTATATCGGTCAATGTCATTCCTAATATCATCTCATTCTCGTTGTTCTTCCATCTACACTGACACATCCCTACCGTTGTTCGTAGAATAATGTCAATCGACTCAAGGCTGGTAATAATCTAATGAGGAAACATTTCAGTTCTACTGTCGTCACCTTTTCCTTCACCTGTATATATTTCTAGTTTATATGTGAATATAAATGTCACGATGTATTGATGTTTGTGTAGTTGTATCCAGTTTTCCAATAACGTCTTTAAATCCAGTGTCATTGACAACTACGGCGAGTGCATATAATGATGATTCCGTCAGTTGTTATACACTTTGTTGAATGTAAATTTCAATGAAACAGTATATGGATCACATTTTGATTACCGATCTTTTCAGTTTTGACGTACTTGAAAGAGGAATGAGGTAGACAGAATGTAACGTCAATTTATTCAATATCAGTCTGATGATAAAACCATCCAGTTCTAGTATTCAGGTGACCGAATTTGGTGAATGGGACCGATGTAGTGGACCGATAATGCTGAAGTAGTGTTGATCATGGTCCTAGAGTTGATGATATTAGCGGAATTAGTGGTAACAGTATTAGTAATGGTAATATTAGGTGCTGAAACCACGTGAGCTTACGTCTGGCAGCATACATCGTGGTGGTGAAAACATTAGACATGAGGAATGTGTCAGATGTGCTGAACAACGGTTCGTAACCTTTTGATCATGTGTTAGCTGACAGATGATTGTATATGATTTATTGATCTAAGAAGAATGTAGTCGACTATGTGTGGTGTTTGAACGAACTAGTAATACCTTTGTACATGTTCAATGCTCGATTTCGAATTCCAAATACAATACATTCGTTTGTGTTTGTATCATACTTCTTGATTCAATTGCGTTTATTCTGAGATTCCCAGTTCATACGATAATTCAAATACTTTCAAATATTATACTATGTCAAAAACCATTACGTTGAATTCGAATGCTTAATTAGTGTGAACTTTGAAGTGAGGGATTGAGTGTTTTTCATTAGTTCGGTATTTTGATAGCTAGACTTAGTGGGATATGTATCAAATGAGCTAGTGAAATTGATTGGGGAGTTACCTGCAAAATAGTCTTGGTCGTTAGATTCGTAGCCTCTGTTATGGTTATTTACGTTTGCAAGAGAAGGGTATGCTGCGCCTAACTGGAAGGATTTGCGTTTGTCATTATACGTGGGAGCCGTTTTTATGTGATGAGTTGGTACTAAAGGGCGTGAAAAGTTTTCTTTCTGAAAATAATTACAGTTGTGATCCTGGGGAATGTAGATAGGGTGTGGAGTGAGAAACCTATTATAACCATTCTTGATATTGGTTTGAGGCTTCAGTGGGTGAATTGGGTGTCCAGCTCTCTGGTAGTTCTCGTTAGTCTGCGTGTAAGAAGACTTGTTACGCTGAAGCCCACTACTGACTTTGCAACTTAGAGGTGTTGAAGGTAAGTTATACGATAGCAGCGTGGAGAAACTGTTCACTGTTCTTGGGATACCTATAGAGCAGATGGGTTCAATTTTACATGTTTCCATATTCGGCTTCGTGAGTCTTATCTTCCCACCCTTTATTGTCGGAGCTGGAGACTTTCGTTGTCACTGTGAGATGAACTTAGGTTCATTATTATCTACTTGTGACCTGTATTTAGGAGGACTAATTTTCAAGTGTAAAAGTTTAGTTGGATGAGTGTTGTTATACGACTCACATATTAGATCAAACGATCCTCGATATATTGATAGCTATCAAATATATCTTCCATCTCCTCGATTCTGTCTTTTGATTTCTCTTGGTGGGTTCGCTCCATATTAGAGGGTCTTACTGGTAAAAGCGTTGTCAAACAATGAATACCTGTGCCATCTTTGTTGATGAGTCTAACGTGATCTGGTACACCAAATCGTAAACTGTGAGTCTGTTCCATTTTGGGATTCCATATATCATTGCTTTATTTTAATTTCTTATAGATTGTGATATTTTTTCCCGCGTTTTTGGATATCTATATATTTTGCACTCGTGTATTCTTTTACTTAATTTTCCCCTATAACTGAACTGGCCCCCAAGGTATTCAAGATTAAAACTATATCCCCACCCTCGTTCAAACTAGTACCCTTCTGACCCGACAATATCAAAGCCCGCTTCTGCTACGCAGAAGCCGACTTCCACGGGCACAGAGTGAACGACACACGTGCACAATTCCTTGCAGTAGTCGTAACGACCATACGCTCCACAAACCTTCCAAAGGTTCACAGATGACGTTTTCTAAGGTCTCAACCTCGTACTTGCGTATGTTGACGACTGTCTAATAGCAAGTGCGAGCAGAGAATCGCATCTCCAGCATCTGGATCTCCACAATTAAGTAACTTATCTGTAAAGCAACAATGCTTGCACATCAGGACACTGAAGCACCCATAAGTATCGCAGTATACGCATCCGACCCAGCATTCGGAGGAGTCTTACAACAACGGGTTAACAACTCCTGGCAACCTTTGGCATTTTTCTCCAGACGGTTGCTAGACACTGAATCGAGATAAAGCACATTCCTTAGGGAACTCCTGGATATGTATTGTGCTGTTCGACATTTTCAACATTATATCGAAGGTCGAGAATTCACTCTTTTCACTGACCATAAACCTCTCACGTTCTCGTTAAGCTCTCCTTCTGACAAGTAATCTCCCCGTGAGTCTCGACAACTGGACTACATTTCTCAGTTTACTTCACATATCCAACACATCTCTGGAGCAAACAATGTAGTTGCAGACGCCTTGTCTCGCATAACTTCCTTGAACAACTTCCAAGCATTCCACCTTCCCAAACTCGCCCAGCTTCAAAAAGAAGACACTGATATTCAGCACGAGTTATGGTCTACAACCCTCAAGCTATGCATCAAACAGATGAGAACAGTTAAGTCAACCCTACTTTGTTACACATCGACAGGTAGGGATCGTCCAATCGTGCCAAAACATTATGGACGCAACGTCTTCAATACGTTATACAAACTTTCTCATCCAGGTGTTCGTGCAACCATCAAGCTTATATCAGAAGAGTTTTGCTGGCCTGGAATGAATAAAGACGTGAAGGAGCGAGCACGCTCCTGTGTAAGCTGCCAAAAATCTAAGGTTATCAGACACGATAAATGTCCCTTAGGCCCATTCAAAACTCCCAATGCTCTTTTCCACCATGTTCATCTGGATTCAGTAGGACCTTTACCAGTTTCAAACGGACACTCATATCTCATAATCCAATTAGACGGTCTCACTCGATGGCCAGAAGCAGTACCCATCAGGGACATCACTGCTGAAACAGTGGCCCGCGCCTTCGTCGAACGTTGGGTAGCAAACTTCGGCTGCTCTTCAACAATCACTACAGACCGCGGACGT
Organism: Schistosoma guineensis; assembly: GCA_944470375.2. NCBI lineage: Eukaryota > Metazoa > Platyhelminthes > Trematoda > Strigeidida > Schistosomatidae > Schistosoma > Schistosoma guineensis. The sequence goes on from OX103895.1 coordinate 23,614,721, forward strand.
CAGTTTGGATCCGAGCTTTTCAGTCGTCTGACCACACGTTTAGGAATCGCTCGCTTCCGAACGACTGCCTACCACCTACAAGCACACAGGTCGGTAGAACGCTTTCACCGACAACTAAAAGCGTCACTATCAGCTGCAAACCTCTCACAGCGGACCGACGCTCTTCCACTCGTCTTACTAGGTATTCGTAATGCAGCGAAAGCTGACATTGGATACACTGATGCGCAACTCGTTTATGAAACGAAACTTCGTCTTCCAGGAGAATTCGTGGGTCCTTCATCCTCTTCAATGAACATGGATCTAACCACCTACACGAACAGGTTTACAAACTCAATGCGTTCAGTTAAACCTTCTTCCACTCGACCACAATCAACCAATGTTTTCGTCCAACCTGACTTACGATCTAGTACACACGTCTTCGATCGTCGAGACTCACATCGACGACCATTGGAATCAGCATACGATGGAGATTTCAAAATTCTTCAACGTGAATCTGAGTATTGTATAATCGATAAGAACGGAACAAACGGTAGCAGCAGCATAGATCGCTCAAAAGCAGCGTACTTAGAAGGAAATCCTATCTACGTCGATTTCCCTTCGGTACAATCGCACAACACGACTTCTACACTCATAATTCCTTAACCGACAACCAACACGCACGATAATATTCCGAATGTATCTGAAAATAAACTTAAAACGACGTGTTCTGGAAGAAGATTAAGATTTCCAGGACATTTAAACGACTATTGCGCGTAAGACACCAGTCAACATTTTGTTTCATCTCAATTTTCCATTGTATAATATAATATTTTAAAATCAATTTTTATATGTTTATATATATATATATTATTATTTGGCCAATATGTATATTATCAAAAAAGTTTTTGAACAAAAAACAAAAAAATTTTCGTAAAAACCGCTTTAGCGTGGCACTCAGGTCAATCAGCAATCAACAAACATATTTAAATCAATCCAATTTATCAACCAATCAGGAAAATCATGCATAAATATAGGAACAAAAACCAAACTAATGGGAGACACAACCAAAACAAGTAAGTAAACAATGATAAATTTAAGGTCAGCAAGAACCAATCAACATCGAGGTGCACAGAACGAGCTGTGAAACACACATGGAGAAATTCGAACACTTCACTTCTATCTGACGTTTGTGCTGATGCTATCGATTAGAAGGACGAAGAAAGGTTCAAAACCAAACCATCCAGCCCAGACAACAAAACACCACCAAAATCCTTTCTAGTTCTTCTGTGTTGCTATCCAATCTTTTCATGTATGCTTTCAATTATCGACGTAATATGTTCATAGGATTTTCCATTTCCCTTCTACCTTCAGGATTCCAATAAACACATTCCCCGTAATGCAATATGATGATTTCCGTAGTGTTTGTCCTATTCACCTCATGGGTCTCTTCTTAACTTACTTCTCAAAACAAAAGTGGATTTTCCTCTCCTACTGACTCTGTTGCTGACTGTTTCCGATCAACGCATATTCAGCATTCTGAGTAGACAGCCAGATTTCTGAATAAATATCAGTTAACTCAAAAGATCTTTAGTCGAACGAAATGAAGATTTCTGAATGCTAACCATTCAGCAAAATCTATGCCATGTTTGTGACGGTGGATTCTGATCACATATAAAGCAAACACATTGTAATGTTATCCTGCTGAATGAAATAGAGAATCATAATATTGTGGTCAATCTAGACAAGGTCCGCAATAGCTTTTTACCCATACATCGAATCAAGAACTTCTGAGTTCAGAAGAGAATCCATTTGAACTCCATGATCTGAGACATTTCATTCCAATGCATAATGGGAACGTGATCAGTTAGTGCACAGATTTCATCATATCACGTCACAAATATTCACTGGAACTACAACTGTGGTCAATACAAAAATGTTATTCACAAATCGATACCAGTATACTATTATTTACAATGACATATCATTAACGATGAAGCGAGTTCAGTAGACAGGTACAATGAATGTTGAATTAGGTCATATTGACTATGAAAACATTCAATACACACTATACCATCAAATCGCACACAATTGCGGTGTGGTCTGCCAATCTGATGATTATCAGCAAGACAATGTTTCTCTTTCTCTCATAAAATCGATCAGCTCATTAGTCGTTCTGGCATTTCTCATAGTTCAAACATTCCAATTACACTTCTATTAATACATTTGTCAATTGAGTAGCAGAGTAAAATAAAATGTGTATTTTCTTTCATTTTTCATTTAGCGGAGAATACTTCGCTGTGGTTTGCAGATATTCAGGGTGAATGTTGTTCAGATGATTCATATTCACGCTCAGTCCTCTTACAACCTGACATGTCGGAATGTTTCTGTCCCGTTCCCTCATTAGTTCATCGCAAGAAACAGTGTTCGACATTGTTCTGTCGAGCGACATTTTACAACCAGCATGTAATCACAAAGAGTGAACTGCATTAACCTCTTACCAATGTTGTGGAAGTGTACTGATCCGTTGATTCAAGATACTAGTAGTCAGTGGTTAGAGCGTTTAGCTAAGGTACATACTGACATCACATATTACAACAACAGCTGGAACGTACTTGATTTGTCAATTGTTCTTTGGCTAACTCCGATTAATCAAAATGTACATTTCATTACACATAGAATCATTACACACAGAATCAGTTCACATCCAGCTGTATCGTATCACAGACGTTCTTAACCGGTTTTCATACTGACAGCGAAATATCGTTAGTCAGACGAACTGAAGATTTCTGAGTACTTACCACTCAGTAAAATGTATGCAACGTTTTATTTCGGTTTATTCTTAACGCATTGCACAATGCTGTATCTTAAATTGTAGGAGGTACTGTGTAAGCTTCAATCATTCAGTCAGTGTGTCGTCCATCTTACTTTCACTCTGAACATATATGCAGGTTGTGAAGAGCAACGAAATGGGAAACGATGGATCGTCTAGCAATCTGATGGATCGGTACATCGTCTTCATAATCAGTCAAGGTTCATAGTGTTAGTATTCCGCTCAAGGTGATGTTTGGAGTGTGAAGACACACAGCTTATCTGTGGCTCATTGTGCATATCACTGATACATCAGATTTCTAGACAATTCCATGGCGTCACATTTCGTTACTCTTCAAAACCCGCACATACGTTCACAGTGAAAATTAGACGGATGATCGTTGGAGGAACGCAGTCTAAAACGTAGTGCTCAATGAAATCGTGTAAAGGGAATGTCAAACCACATTTCCAATCCCATCGTTGAATCGGATGAAATTGCATTCGATAGAAACTGTATGATGGTATGGTTAAATATTCACCGTTTTGTGTTCAACAAATCTATGTCTATGAAGAGCGTCTACCACAATTAACTTCGAATGTGTCAGGACAACAAAGTTATAAACATATCGAGCGAATTTGAAGCAGAGAATAGAATGTGTGTGTGCGAGCGAATATAGAGACAAATTTAGGGTCAAACCGAATAAGGCACAGCTAGGCAAAGCAAAGGCTAATAATAGGATTCGTGCACATACATACATGAGGAAGAGAATGAATCATCGAGCGACACTTAAACTGTCAACATTTGAGCTAGAGATCATCATGCGTTCACGCCTGCACGGTTATACATATTTGATAGTGTTCGAAATAGTACAAAAGAATATGCGAATGGTCACTGTTCGAATAACATTGTCTGTTAAGTGAGTCAATAAAATAGCTTAACTGAAATTAGCCATAATCCATGTTAATTTCCGATGATTTGCTAAAATCTCATTTATAAGATGAACACGATGGGTCGGATAGTTGTGGAACTGAACATATAGTTCTTTGACATGAAAACTGTGCGAAACTGAATATTTGTTTCTTCAACATCGGAGTAGACTTCAGAACGTCTATGTTGCGAATATCGTTCTTGAAGATCATTAAGTTTCACTTTAAGAATGAGATACTTAGCTTACTAATCTCACTCACTACTGTATTGAACGATGCCTACATTGCTTTTACAGCAATGGAGTCCATAGTTCTCGATATCTCATTCTGAATCAGATACTGCTTGAGAGCATCATGCTCCATTGATAGGTATGAATGAAAGCATGGCTGGCATATCTAGTGTTCACAAGGATAAAAATTTGTTCAGAAGCGAACGTGCATTGTCTAGTAATACGGTAAAAAGGAAGTATGGGGTGGACTATGATTTATAACGTCTTACTGACCATCTAATTTTCAAACCTTAACTTGAAAAATATCAAGAAAAGCAGGGTAATCTAACACGTCTAAAAAGTTTTATTTCGAATCGTCTTAACAAAATATTATCAAGAACGTTACCACTGAACCGGAGTTTTTAAATGCATCTGATTTAATCGTTTGAAAGGAGTAGTTACTAGAATGAAACTCGTTTCTTTTCCAATGTTTCTATCGAATGCAATTTCATCCGATTCAACGATGGGATTGGAAATGTGGTTTGACATTCCCTTTACGCGATTTCATTGAGCACTACGTTTTAGACTGCGTTCCTCCAACGATCATCCGTCTAATTTTCACTGTGAACGTATGTGCGGGTTTTGAAGAGTAACGAAATGTGACGCCATGGAATTGTCTAGAAATCTGATGTATCAGTGATATGCACAATGAGCCACAGATAAGCTGTGTGTCTTCACACTCCAAACATCACCTTGAGCGGAATACTAACACTATGAACCTTGACTGATTATGAAGACGATGTACCGATCCATCAGATTGCTAGACGATCCATCGTTTCCCATTTCGTTGCTCTTCACAACCTGCATATATGTTCAGAGTGAAAGTAAGATGGACGACACACTGACTGAATGATTGAAGCTTACACAGTACCTCCTACAATTTAAGATACAGCATTGTGCAATGCGTTAAGAATAAACCGTAAAAAACGTTGCATAGATTTTACTGAATGGTTGGTATTCAGAAATCTTCAGTTTAGAGTTTAGTTCTCTGGGCTGTATGGTTTGGTCTTGAACCTTTCTTCGTCCTTCTAAACGATATCATCGGCACAAACATCGGATAGAAGCGAAGTGTTCGAATTTCTCCATGTGTGTTTCACAGCTCGTTCTGTGCACCTCGATGTTGATTGGTTCTTGCTGACCTTAAATTTATCATTGTTTACTTACTTGTTTTGGTTGTGTCTCCCATTAGTTTGGTTTTTGTTCCTATATTTATGCATGATTTTCCTGATTGGTTGATAAATTGGATTGATTTAAATATGTTTGTTGATTGCTGATTGACCTGAGTGCCAGGCTTCTGAAATTTCTCTGGTGTTTTTGGAGTTTCTTCTGTCTACGATTTCTACATTTTTGCAATCGAATGGGTGTCCATAGTTATCCACGTGTATTGATATAAGTGACGAGATATCATGCCGTTTGACTGCTAATTGATGTTCATGTAGACGAAGGTAGAGGGGGCGTCCGCTTTGTCCGATGTAGTGTTTGTCGCAGTTGGTACAATTTATTTTGTAGATGATGTTTGATTTGTTTACCTTTGTTAGTTCATGCTTTGGTTTGCACAGGATTGATTGTAGTGATTTTGTTGGTTTGTGTGCCACATCTATCCCGAAGGTTTTCAGCAGTCTCGTTGTGGTTTCTGATATTTCTTGCATGTACGTTAGGGTGATCCTTTTGTTGATTTTGCGCTTGACTTGGGTTCTGATGCTTTGTGGGTTTGGTATTTTTGATGAGGTTGATTGGGTAGCCGTTCTTCTGAAATATCTCCTTCAGGTGTTTCTCTTCCTTTTTTCGTGCTGTCAGCGTGCTGCACTGTGTCCTTGCCCTCTTCAACAATGTGTGTACGCAGTTGATTTTGTGGGCTCTTGGGTTGTTGCTGTTGTAGTTGAGAACTTGATCTGTATCGGTCGGTTTCTTGTATACTTGAGTTTCCAGTTTTCCTGTGTCAGTTTTAGTGATCAATATATTCAAGAATGCTAGTTGGTTGTTTGACTGCTGTTCCATCGTGAACTTGATGTCATTGTAGACGTTGTTGATCAGTCTGTAAGTGTTTTCCAGTTCATTCTTTTTGACGATGACGCAGGTGTCGTCTACATAGCGAATCCATGAGTAGACTTTTCCCCATCACATCATTAGAACTGATGTGACCAAAGTATCACTGTTTATTTAATGTGATTATGTCAGTCACTTGAATGGATATGAATATCGCTAGTTTGATTGAGTTCAAAAATACATTTCGAAACTCAGTATTCAGTCAGAATCGTGGCACAATACATCAATGTCGTCCCAGTCAATTTTCTGTCGACGATTGTCAAGATGTATCGACATCAAGAAACAGATCTTGTCTCGATTGACCACAATATTCTGTTTTTATTTCTACTTTCAACAGGACAACATAACAGTGTGTTTGCGTAAAATGAAATAAGAATGTACCGTCACGAACTTGGCATAGATTTTACTGAATGGTTAGTATTCAGAAATCTTCAGTTGGTCCGACTAAACATATTTGGCTGTCAGTGCGAAAGCCGGTTATGAATGTCCTTGACGCGATACAGCTGGATGTGAACTGATTCTATGTGTTCCACGTGTAACGAAATGTACATTTTGATTAATCGGAGTCAGTCAAAGAACAATTGACAAATCAAGTACCTTACAGCTGTTGTTGCAATAGGTAATGTCAGTATGTACCTGAGCTAATCGCTCCATCCACTGACTGCTAGTTTCTTCAGTCAAGAGGTTGTAGGATAACTTCACCTAACCATATCAGCATTCTAAGCACCTTTGTGACTTAATTCAACCAGATGTGTTTCACATGAGTGCTCACTGAATGTTTCTTGTTTGATGAATTTGGACGATCTAGACTTTGCAGATGATTTCGCCCTTCTATCCCAAACACAACAACAAATGCAGGAGAAGACGAACAGTGTGGCAGCAGCCTCAGCAGCAGTAGGTCTCAATATACACAAAAAGAAAAGCAAGATACTCCAATACAACACAGCATGCATCAATCCAATCACAATTGACGGAGGAGATTTGGAAGTTGTAAAATCCTTTGCATATCTGGGCAGCATCATTGATGAACACGCTGGATCGGATGCAGAAGTGAAGGCGCGATCGGCAAAGCACGAGTAGCATATTTACAACTGAAGAACATCTGGAACTCAAAACAACTGTCAACCAACACCAAGGTCAGGATTTTCAATACGAATGTCAAGACAGTTCTACTGTATCTGGCAAAAACCTGGATAACTGCGAAAGCCATCATCCAGAAGATACAGGTGTTTATTAACAGTTGTTTACGCAAAATACTTCAGATCCGTTGGTCAGACACTACACTATTAGCAACAATCTACTGTTGGAGAGAACAAATCAGATCCCAGCGGAGGAAGAAATCAGGGGGAAGCGCTGGAAGTGAATAGGACACATGTTGAGGAAAGCACCCAACTGCGTCACAAGACAAGCTCTCACATGGAATCCTGAAGGCCAAAGAAAAAGTGGAAGACCAAAGAACACATCACGGCGGGAAATGTAGACAGACATGAGAAAAATGAACAATAATTGTATGGAACTAGAAAAGAAGGCTCAGGACAGAGTGGGTTGGAGAATGGTGGTCGGCGGCCCATACTTCACCAGGAGTAACAGGCGTAAGTAAGTAAGAAAGTAAGTAAGGAGTCTTGTAATTTGATGATCGAATGATAGACTGTCAACTTCAGCACCCTGAAAGTGCACTACGAGTTGTTTTTCAGTTACACAAATTACGTATTCTGTTGACCGCCACCTAAAATGCTTATCAGTAATCACAAGTATAATAAGCTGTTATACATGAGTATTTATTTCAAGTCAATATCTCGATATAATAAAAAGATATATAATAAGCATAAACGCTAGTAAGCTTGTTAAAATACGTTAGTAATAGCTGTAACCAAATAATTCAGTTTACAAAACTCCGAAAATTAGAAAACGTATACACAGATGTGGATCATTGTATTGGCGTTGTTATCAGTGAATTTCTGGCACATGTAATGGATACATGTTTGACGTAATGAGAAACAGTTGATGGAGATTACTTATAATCAACATTTAAATTTGAAAAACTTGATTAATTTCATTGAGTGGAAAACACGGAAAATTATGTTGCAGCTCTAGAGCTACTGCCTGCCCAAGCCGGGATAAAGGAATGAGGTTGAGCTTGGGGTTATCTACCTACATCATGGAAAACTAACTCGCTAAAAACGGTAACCAGCAAAATATATTCAGACCATTTAAAGTTGGCCTTGGTGGTCAGAAAGTCATCATTTAGAAGAGTTATGACGCCTCATGGTAGAAGCCGGGTTTCTTGGTAAATGGCAAGGCCGATGCCCCTTCTGACATCCAGAGTACCCATTTATTTGGGTACAATGAATGCTCGTACAATCTGGGAGACCTGGATAGTCATCTAAGTTGCTGCATAAACGATGAGATACAAATTGGAGAAGCTTGGAATCAGTGAAACACATCATTGTGGAACAATCATCACTCTGCATCAACTTTATTGACTACGAGAAAGCATCTGATAACGTGGACAGGACAACACTATGGAAGCTTCATCGACACTACAGCGTACCCGAGAAGATATCGATATTAGTTGAAGGACAGTACGACATCCCTGTGACACTGAACAGGTAGGCAATTTATTTGAATTAGGAATTGGCCAAAAATGTGCACCAAAGACATATAATATTAATAATTTTTATTCTAAAAGTAATAATTACAAAATTCACGCCAGTTTACAGGCATGAGCAATATACAAGTTAAAAACCACGATTCATCATTTTCAATGTCGGCTTGACAAACCTAATTTGAATGAAGATATTATGAATGAGACAAAAAGGGCATGGCTAAGACTAGAAGTTAGTGACTTCAAGCACTGATGCCACGTTACAGGTTTCCGCCTCAAACTCATAACATCAGGCTCTAAACATCATGGGCAGAACACTTTAGAGAGCAGTTCTGTTGGCCTTCAGATAACCTACATATATCCACCATTCTCAAATGGCATGAATATAACAATGAAGTGTGTCCTCCAGTTCACATTGAGAGGGATTTATTTGCGCTCAGTTATTACACTAGTGTTTCAAAAGCAGTTTCATATGAAAAGTCAGGTTTCACCAAGCAACATTTATCGACATTCATGAACTGTATGTCAGTTTTGTAAAGTTTCCATAGCTCAGCATATTGCATATGACCCTTCTCATATACGTTGCAATTCCATGGTATTTGAGTATGAAAAAACGTGAATATATTAGAGAAAGTTCAGTAAATGAAAGCAAATTTAGACAACTACTGTAGATAACTTGAGTGATGTACAAAATATACAGCAAAATTGATATTTTCAGTAATCTAATCAACTAGGAGAATGATTTTGAGTTTCAGCTTGAACTTTGAGTTAACTACAAAGTTTCACAAACATGGAAAAAACTATCGAATATTATTTTTTGTGAAATAAATATTAGCAAGATTATATTTATATTGAATATTGCACAGATTTATTGCCCTGAAGAAATCCAAACGGGTTTACCGGACGAAATGTTGCAATCACTTACGACTATTGGAGACCTGTAAGGACTTCACGATTATTTCGTCCTAATATGAGACTACACAGTGGTTCACATGCACGACTGCACACACAGGGCTCGAACCCAAAACGCTTAACATACAGACCAGTGAGCCGGTATCCAACGGTAATATTGTATAAAGCCAATCGATTCATGACCTCACGCAACCACCAAACACTGTCTGAGGTGGATAACCATCTCAAACTCGACACGGACTAAGCTCCACTAGTCATGGTTTCTCTCTATAGTCCCCGAAAATCCATCTTCAAGCTAGTCACTAACGAGCACTTTGTGATTATTATCAGAATGAGGATTTGTGAAGATTCTAGTTATTCTAGTGGTTGAACAAATGACTTAATCCAATACAGACCACCATTAAAACCCTTGAAGAATTGGACTGCGGTTTCGTCCTAGTAACTCGACTATGAAAATACGACCATCTTCAAAAATCTCATATCGATATACACTATTTATAAATAATGTCTTTCCTATAATTAGTGCACATTTCTGTAAAACTAGTCTTTTTAATATTCACATAAGTTAAATAGAACTGTTTGTGAATTAATTCCAAAGGTGGAAATATTCTTACATACATAAAAATGTTAAGTTAAGAAATGGAGTATGAATATATTTTAAAGTGTAATTGAAAAATACATATGATCCTATTCGTCATACACTCGATTTTATTCAACCATTCAGCTGTTGGCCTGAGCTAGACAGTGACACTGAATTAGTTATGAACAAGTGTTGAAGGTTGAAAAGGAATAATTACCAGTGACATCTACTCACCGTTCATGCAGTTATGTATATACGTGAAACAGAATATTTGAGTGACTATTTTGTTCGGTTTATAAGTGAACTTTTATCAGATGTGTATTGGCGTTGAGTACTATCGTTTGAGAATGGTCATACAATCGATTTTATTCAATCATTCAACTGTTGACCTGAGCTAAACAGTAACACTGAATTAGTTTTGAACAAGGGTTTTGACCATATATGCCACTTCATACTGATAGATGAGTAAAATCTTTGTTTAAAACTCATAGTGATTCACACATTCTAAGATGAAATTATGATTGTTTATTTCAAATGAATGTCTTTTGTTACTGCTCGTTAAGTGCGAAATAATATGGTGTATACTCATTAGTCTCATCGTCAGTTTATCATGTACTTCAGAAGTTATCACACGTCTGCTGGAGAAAACATGTAGGTGTTAGTTGAATCAGTTACTTTCTTCATCGCTGTTATGGGTTTACTTTTTAATACATTACAAGCTGTATTTACATTGAACTGTGCTTTCAATTAAAAGTGTTTCTTACTGACCACCAACTTTTTTGAATCTGTCTGTTCATTGTATGCAAATGAGTTGAGGGTTATTCTTATCCAACCTTCTGATCGACGGCGATGATAGTTTCATCAATTTTCCGACATGGAAAATCAAGGCTTCTAATTCGTTCAGTAAGAGGTCAACATTCGGGATTGGAGAAAAAAATTGATGTGAACAGATAAAAAGAAGTCATAACAAACAACGAAACTAAACTTTGAGGACATTATATCACATAATTCAAAGTCTATGAAATACTGACGCTGAGTGTTATCATTGGTTTATTCTATAAATCATAAGTTTTTGTTCGGTTTATTACTCAAGGACATTCGTTTTTCGTCCTACTACTATTGTAATCTAAGTGTAACGTTTGGTAATTCAGTGTTCGACATTAATACCTAGTTTGGACATAATTGTATTTTCCGAACTGTTTGTGTGTAGCAGTCATGTTAGTCATTCATTTATTCATTTATCATTTTACACTAATTAAAAGTGCAAGGATCATGAGTTATTCGAGCAGTTTCCCTGTTGACTCACCTTCCCTTTTCTGATGTCAGCCAATTAGATGGCAGAATTTCTATCGTATCTCTGTCCCAAATCTTTAGTCTAGATCCGGACTGATGCTTTTTCAGCCTCATGGTTAAACTAGTTAGCTTATCCTGTCTGAATCTTAAAATATATAGTGACAAGTTCATTCCGTCAGACAGTTCAAAAATATTTTACTATTTCACCCAGATTTCTATGATATGTGTCAGTGAACAGAAAATGAACCTTCATTGATAACTTTAAAAGTAACCCATTGTGAATAACGTCAGAAAGTCGGTTATTGATTAGTAGTTAAAGTGGTTTCTCTACACGGTGTAAGTTGTCTCACTTCGCAAACAAGAAAGTAATGTCTGTGACAACATCCGTTTTCATTTAAATTGCTATTTGAAACGATTATCACCGAGAAAATTTCAAAAGGATCGTATAACGATAGTCTAAATAACTGTTTTTTAATCATTACCAATGGCGTATAAATCTGAGAATGAAAAAATCTTGCGTTCAATACAATTTATCATTGAGAAGCAAAAATCACAGATTCAACATCACACAAATCAAAGTCACGCAAAAATGCTACTGAGGGCAAGCGCGCAAATATATAGAAAAAAAGAGAGTCTAGTTTATTGATAAAATTCAAGAACATATATAAAGGAAAGCGAATGGTCGATTGAACAACTTAAGCAACTAGCATTTATGCTAGCATGAAGAATATGTGTACATGCTATAACACGTAATCAAGCATACAAACACGGAAATAATACAGTTGAACGCAAATTTTGACTTTTCGAATAACACTATCTCTTAAGTAGGCTAGCTGAAGGGTTTGACGACATTAAACGTGAACAGACTTAAGTATTGGTGAGGAGACACTATATGTTCCACCATGGATGACAAACTAAAAGCATCTTTATATACTAATAACAATTAATTTATGTAGATGACTCAGCATTCGAACACACTACACTATAGTCTTATGATATAAAGAGTTATACATATCTGAAATTGAGCAAAGTGTTGACCTGTAGACCTTAGTTAAGTTGAGGTGTGTTCAGTCTCAAGGGTTTGGGTGAGACATGAATGATAGGAGTAAATTACACCTTATGTAACTTCTTTTAAAGTCAACGAATTCTCTGTTCTCACAAAAATTTATTCAAAGTTGCCAAAATTCAGTCGGAGTTCTTTTTATCTAAATAATCTGCTCTTACCGTCTGAACAAGCCCACCCCCTTGGCATGGCTCGCTTGTGATTAATATTTTACCCTTTTCTAGGCTTTCGTAAGCCGACTCATTAATGTTTGGTCACAAAAATGTTACACAGCATCTTCATAGAAATGTCTATTCGTTAACTATGAATTCGGCATCTCACTTCTTTGAAATTATTTAAAGCGAACCGATATGAATTCACTTCGCGATCACACAATAATTCATGTTATAATAGAAGAGACATTGAACATTCATGTCAGTTGTTTTCAACGTATTAACTGCTTGTGTGTAATTATTAAAACATTATCTGAAGCATCACAGATCAATAATTTCTGGTCAACATTCACTTTAACGGTAATTCCTGTAGCTTGTAAATGCTAAGGAAATTACAGTCAAAGCGAAGAAATGCTGGGTTGAAATTGATTGGATGATGTGCAATAATCATGCATCAGAAAAGAATACCCATCATAAACTATCGGGATTAATTGACGGTCATCGAATTCATTTATGCTAACAATAACTATATAAGTCAGTCATCAAAACCATGAAATGAATTGCACATCGACATCTCGAATAATTGCAAATCATCTAAATAAGTAGTTATTTAACTTCAATAGCTTTCCATTATTATAACATGCTGATGACATTATTAACGTTTGATGTTGTTCAACTGACGAAACCAAATTAGCTTCCATCCGATTGCTACAATAATATGATTAAAAAAATCGAAACGATGTCGAAAATATTCACATGGTATGGAGTTGTATAATTACGGTCTACTTCGTTGTTAATGCTCATTTAATAAAAACTAATCCTAAAATTGTAGAGTTATTATGACAGAACGGCCTAATCCATGAGATCTTATGTGGAAGTCACATTATCGTCTACACCAACTCATTGCAACGTAACAATCACCAATGCATGATGAAGAACAAGCCTAGGCTGGAGATAGAACAGTACTTTTTCGATATGGACAAAGATAGGTTTGCGTAAGTTTGACTGCACTTGCAAGCCGAGCCATGCCATCCGATCATTTCGATCTAATTCAATTCATTGTTCACGCTTTATCCATTGTTGGGTTCTTTTCCGCGTTAGATGCTGAATACCTATTTCCCTAATTATCTTGTGTTCAGCTTTGATAGAAGTGTATTGTGTGCCCAATGCCACTACACTACTCTCCCACCAGAATCAACGTGACGTCGGTTCGATACCAAATTGGAAGGAATTGATGCGCGCCGGAGGTTACCAAGAATAATAAGAATCCTCCGTGTATTGGTAAGCTGATAGATTAATAAAACAAGGCGGTAACAGGTGATTGAGAAATACATGTAATAATTTTAAAATGTCTGTTATAATGCTTAACACGCTTAAAATTAAAAACCTACATGAATATTATTTATACGTCAGGAATGGCAGGATTATTAAAATAAAGAACGATTTAGTATAGTGATATTTTAACAAGTCACAATAAAATGGATAGTACTAACATTGAGTTGGTGGCTTCAGTTACAGGCCGTATGATTAATTTTAAAATGTTTAGTTTTATTCTTAACACATCAAATAAATAGATGTCTATGTGAAGATTGTAAAGGAGTTGAACAAAGTGGGACTTTAATAATTAAGAATGATTTAGTGTATAGATATTTCAATAAATCGCCATAAGATCCGTAGCAATGGCTGTAGGTTAACAGTATTTCACGTAAAGAAATATTAAAAGCAATCAACTTTCTGGAAATTTTAATATTGGTACTAGTTTTGATTGAGATTGTAAAGTCAGATAACGTTTATGTCGGTTCGCTGCTTATATAAGTTGATTTCCAGTTGCATCTGCATTAGTAGGCTAACTGAAAGAACAAAATTATTACCTTGAAGAAGAATTCCTACTAGTGTTCCATTCAGTTTGATACGGTTTATCCAGCTACGGGGAGATTTTCTGGACCTCCTTTTTACTTAACCGTGATATAATTTAGTAATACTAATAATACATATGAACGGTTATCAATATGTGAAATGTGATGATTGTGTGTATTTTGCACAGCTAGCTAAGAGCAGTTCGTTAAACATAAGTATATCCGTGAGATATATGCTCTAGACTCAATGTTGTGATTCGCTACAGACTATTTATTTCTATTCAAATCTACCGGTTGATGGTGCATACAGGTTAGTTGTAGGGCGGACTACGATTTAAATGAGATATGGTGGTTATAAGTTGTTGAAACCAACTATGTGCCGCAGTTATAGGTGATGTGGTGCTGCAAGATGTCTTCCGCTAAACAAATCTTTACAAGATAATTGACAGTGAGTGATGCTCGTGAGATTACCGGGGAGAATATAAGTTGTAACCAAGTGAAGTATAAATCGCACCGTCACTATTGAGTCACCTGAGTTAATGAGCCCGACTTCAGTTGATCGATAGAATTCGACAACTCTAAGAATTGAAAGTACAGTAAGTATAATAGTACGATGTGATCACTCGATGTAAATATTTCAGTCTTACGGGTGCTGTCATCTTATTTGTTCCAGTAGTGTAAACACTCAAAGAATCGCGAACAAATTATCATCATTCTTTGTGAGTGTTTGTATTCCCTATATTGTTGATATTGATGACGGCGATCAATCGGTCACCCGTGTGTGATATAAGTGCATTCTGATTGAATTGCCTCAATATCGTCAATATTCACAAGGATTTCTGAAAAATCTGATAGTGGTGTGTAGTGAAACCCAGAACACGTGTTCATGAACACCCGTGTTGAAGAAGTCAGTTGTTGGCCGAACTCAGTAATTTATTGGATTTCATGTCTCGCGCTTGTCGTGGTTGGTGTTGTGTTCCGCTATGAAATTGAACTATTTGAGTGTGATTGTGTTGAAGATACGATATTCTTGTATCAAACCAACGTAAACTTTGCTCATCATGAGACGCTAATTAATTTTAGTAAATGTGGTTTTATTCTGATTAGTAATAAAAGTGGGTGTACAAACAACATATAATGAGTGCACTTTCGACTAATATCGTTGTTTTTAAGGGTAAAATCCTTCGCTCGTATCATTCTGTGTGTTTTTAATTCACGTCATGAGAATTGCAACGTTTCCTCGATTTACTAAGCATGAGTAACAAGCAACCAGAATTGTAACTCATGAACTAATGACGATTCTAAATAACAATTTAATAAAAATCAAGTTCCACTCTTGCGTAAGAAATCACTATTCAGAAACGTCTGATTATTCCACTTGTCGGTGTACTAATTACATCTAATGAAATCAAATGTGTGCTAACTGTAATATTAGTCAATCACTACGTAAACTGTGATGGCTGACACATAGTGTATTCACTGAATAATCTTTGACCAATAACAAACGTATGTTTGTGTCTAAATGTTTGAAAATTTTGGTGTATTATGAATAGTTTGTGTATATAAAATGTAATGCGGTGGTTGATTTAAACGTTTGTGGTAAACACTAAAGACAATCAATAATGCCTCCAGGTGGTATGCACAGAAGCAGTTTGAAAATAATGCGTGCCGAAATATTTATCATAATATCAGTGACATTCATCACAGTGCTTCAGTTTGTTGACGCAGGTGCGTATGGTCCTTGTTTAACTGGTAAGTGTTATGTTTTTTTTTCTACTCAGATCAAACTATATCTGGAATTAATAGTACTAACCAAAACATTGTGTTTCTTCTCTCTACAAACACAGAGATTACTGAGACAGTAACAACTACCGCTACTACAACACAAACAACAGTAGATACAAAAACAACGGACGTCACACAGGAAACCAAAGAAGTGATTGTGATAGAAGTGGTTTGAACTACAACGTAAAATTTTAGATAACTGTAAGTTGGTTGAAATGTATAATGTTGCACAAAATCATATCTCAGTGTTCTTCAAATCGATTCTTCATTTAGATATCACATGTTTTTCAACAATTTTGTACATGATGATTACACAATAAAATGCAAATATTATTTCTGTGCACGCATAATTGTTTTCAGTTACCTGCCGATTAGTTGTTGATTGCTATTAATATTTATTATGTACTGAGAAAATTGAAGTGTTATCAAGCACATACATGCAAAACTGACGATTAAGACAAGAGTTAATTATTAACGAACATGAGAAAAAATGGCATCATTCAGTGTGTGAGGGATTGTTCATTGATCCTATCTGTTTCTAGAATAGTGATCTAGTCAATAATTGTAATGTATATTTTACAGTCTAAAGTAACACGGCCAAAAATCAGTTTCTACAGGAGGAAGATTTGCAACCCAGAAGTATAGTTTTGTGAAACATTAATTCTTGCGAGTTGTTTATTTCAAAACGGATGCTTTTATTGTCGTGCTAAACGACTATGTCACCACAATCCACATAAAGAAGAAGAGAAGTATGTAAATTTCTTCTCAACTGACCTGATGAAGCTTGTTCTATCGGCATTCATGAGAATATTCAGTCTATTTTTCCACATCAATGACGCGAATTTACTGCATTCGAATGCGCCATGAAGCAAATCGATAGTGCAAAGTACTATTTGCAAATCGCACATGTGCACCAATAATATTATTATTAATAACAATATTGGAGTTCGATTATTGAAGAAACGATAAATTGAAGCTCCTACAAACATCATATATGTTAGAAAAGAGTGATCCATTTGAGTTATGATTTTGACGATTCAGATAGCCATTTGTTAGTGAAATCATAACATATACGCGTAGTAGGTAGACTGTCAACATGACTGGATTCTACGTTGTTTGCAGTCGTCTAACAGAACCTTTCTGTGGTTATTGGCCACACATTATTTTTCACCATTTACACACCGTTATTGATTTGTGATGAAATGTCTGTGATTTCTTGATTGTCTATCTTATTCAGGCAGAATTGAATTCGTATAAATATAGTTAAATTTTAAAAAAAGATATCTATAGGATGATGGAAAAGATTGCATTGCAAAGATGGATTCGAGAATAAATAACAAATGAGGTTACGTACTACGTACTGTCAATAAATAGTAGATTTCGGATGAAACGAAAGATTGGCAAAGTGCTACCCACTGTTGTTTTGTTGTAGTAGATTGATTTAACTGTTTACAACCATATAGAGAGAAGTAAATAGATCATTACCAAACGCGTGAATCAAACTGTGTGCTTAGTTGAGTAAGAAGAAATCCTAATAAGTACGACCTGGATATAGTGATAAGGAAGATAACATTTCAATCTTCGAAGTACTTATTGAAATCATTAACGTCTTTATAATTAGTTTATCTTTGGTGTTTCAGTTCACATAAAATTCTTTCTGTGTAGTTTTGTGATCTCTTTCTGATAGTGTATACCACAATTCTTGCCTGCAACAATCATAAAACAATCTACGAAACTAATCAATCTGTTTAATGAAGCACACGAAGGTACTATGGAATATATAAAACAACGTAAATTCCATTTTCAGATGCTGTAATCTATCGAACATCAGATGTCGAGCCACTAAGAAAATCGTATTGCAATAAAACATCGATTAGAGTATATCTCAATCTTAACAGCTTTTGTCCACTTATTTGAAAAAGGAAGACGTGACGAGCGCAAAATTGATGAATATCACGGTGTCCAGTGTATATTAATATACACATTCGTAGCTATAATTTCGTTCGAATTATTGTTAAACTTCATTGTCTTTAAACAATGCCTATGAACTGTTATGAATGGAAGTAATTGTCATTTAGAATAGCAGAATGGGTCAACTTATTACTGGAAATCAGAGAACCAATAGTGTTCTTAAGTTCAGTAATTCAGGTAATCAATTCAATTTGATACTCTCACTTAACCTACATGCTATTGGAAATCGTGTTTTATATCTAAAAACCTGCGGATAAGAATGAAATCTGATATTAAGCTATTTCTAAATTTCACACTACTTCATCATTCAAATTCAACGTAATGGTATTTGACATAGTTGGCTACATTCTTCCTAACTCAATAAATGATATACAATCGTTTGTCAGTTAACACACAATCAAAAGTTAATGGTCTCTTATTCAGCACATCTGACAGATTTCACCGCCATAATGTATGTTATCAGACGTGAGTTCACGCGGTTTGAGCGCCTTATATTGCTATTACTAATACTGTTACCACTAATTCTGCTAACATCACCACTTCTGGTACTATGACCTACAGTACTTCAATTTTATCGGTCCACTACATGGGTCTTATTCACCGAATTCGCTCACGCAAATACTAGAACCGGATGTAAGTTAACGGATTTATGAGTAGAGAAAAAATTATTTGAAATCACTAATTACTCCATTATATATTTCTACTACTGAAAAAGACATGTTGATATTCCGCTTGCAATAAGTGAATTGTGAGAAAGTCAACACTGTAATTATAATCACATTCATTAGTTTTATATCACTTGAATAAATAAATAAATTCGAATAAGATTCTATTCCACATGTGTGCAAAAGTAAATTATCCTTATTTGTTCGCGATTTGACGCAAACAAGAAAGTCTTGAATTATCTTAATCTAAAGCATGAATGTATATAAAATCATGACTCAGAGAGAAACGAGGTCGTAGAATTAAAAGTAAGAGAGGAATTTGTAGTAGTTATAGTTGTTCAAAGATCACGAAGGAATGAAGCCAAATATTTTCAACACAGTCCGAATTGAAATACTTCTGATCGTGTTGAAGATATGTTAATTTAGTCCAGTTGTCTTCGTTGGAGACCTAATGAGTTTGTAGTTCGGTATGATGATAGGTTTGACAATTGTAGTACCTAAAATATGGGAGAGTAGTGTCGTGAACAATTGTATGTATGTTGGTGATTTACATGCTTGAGTGTTTTCATAATCGGTCCATGGTGGATGACCGAAAACTTCTATATGAATTGAGTTATGTAATAGCGATGATAATCACATTCATAGTTTTAGTATGCTTCATTCAAATCCTAACTGACAAAGTTAATTGATTAACACCATAATAGAAGAGAAGGACGTCATTTGTAATATGACGAGAAAAACGGAGCCACTGTTTCATGTTGTCAGTTATATGAAACTGTTTGATTTCACCAACGAAAATGTGTCATTTAATAAATAGAAGTTTCAATATGTCTACCTCATTCTTCTTCCAAGTACGTCAAAACAGAAAAGATCGGTAATCAAAATGTGATCCATATACTGTTTCATTGAAATTTACATTCACCAAAGTGCATAACAACTGACGAAATCATCATTATATGCACTCGCCGTAGTTGTCAATAACACTGGATTTAAAGACCCTATTGGGAAACTGGATACAACTACACAAGCATCAAAACATCGTGACATTTATATTCACATATAAACTAGAAATATATACAGATGAAGGAAAAGGTGACGACAGTAGAACTGAAATGTTTCCTCATTAGATTATTACCAGCCTTGAGTCAATTGACATTATTCTACGAACAACGGTAGGGATGTGTCGGTGTAGATGGAAGAACAACGAGAATGAGATGATATTAGGAATGACATTGACCGATATACTACAGATCATGTCACATATGACTATGAGCAGCGCTAAACATTTTCAGAAATGACCAATTCTGAATTCAACCTCAGATCTGTGACATCAACTTGATAGGGCAGATTGATCTATTGATTGAAAATGAGCAACGTAAATTAGCATAAACAAGACCCCGTATTGCTTCTATTTATATCACACACATTCCAAATACACATTAGTTGTCAAGGTCAACTAATGGTAGGACATTAATTATTCATTATAAACATAGAACTTGCTTACAAAGTATCTTCACTTGTAGTGCACCGCAAGAAGCCGGATCATATTTAGTAATCTATGGAAATCGATTAAATGAAGGTTCAGGTAAACGGAGTACAATTTTATATAAGGTAGTGAGAGAGAAAATCAACATCGTACAAAAAGGCATGACATTTTGGCATTACTCTAGTCCATAAAATGACTGAAGGATAGTCAGGGCAAAATCAAGAGTATGACAAATTGCGTTTTTACTTATAAGTGGTTTGTATTCACGAATGACTGAAGATTCCATCAACCTAAAAAGCCGGCAGTAGTTATGCACTTTGGTGAATGTAAATTTCAGTGAAACAGTATATGGATCACATTTTGATTACCGATCTTTTCTGTTTTGACGTACTTGGAAGAAGAATGAGGTAGACAGAATGAAACGTCAATTTATTCAATATCAGACTGACGATAAAACCATCCAGTTCTAATATTCTGGTGACCGAATTTGGTGAATGGGACCGATGTAGTGGACCGATAATGCTGAAGTAGTGTTGATCATGGTCCTAGAGTTAATGATATTAGCGGAATTAGTGGTAACAGTATTAGTAATGGTAATATTAGGTGCTGAAACCACGTGAGCTTACGTCTGGCAGCATACATCGTGGTGGTGAAAACATTAGACATGAGGAATGTGTCAGATGTGCTGAACAACGGTTCGTAACCTTTTGATCATGTGTTAGCTGACAGATGATTGTATATGATTTATTGATCTAAGAAGAATGTAGTCGACTATGTGTGGTGTTTGAACGAACTAGTAATACCTTTGTACATGTTCAATGCTCGATTTCGAATTCCAAATACAATACATTCGTTTGTGTTTGTATCATACTTCTTGATTCAATTGCGTTTATTCTGAGATTCCCAGTTCATACGATAATTCAAATACTTTCAAATATTATACTATGTCAAAAACCATTACGTTGAATTCGAATGCTTAATTAGTGTGAACTTTGAAGTGAGGGATTGAGTGTTTTTCATTAGCTCGGTATTTTGATAGCTAGACTTAGTGGGATATGTATCAAATGAGCTATTGAAATTGATTGGGGAGTTACCTGCAAAATAGTCTTGGTCGTTAGATTTGTAGCCTCTGTTATGGCTATTTACGTTTGCAGGAGAAGGGTATGCTGCGCCTAACTGGAAGGATTTGCGTTTGTCATTATACGTGGGAGCCGTTTTCATGTGATGAGTTGGTACTAAAGTGCGTGAAAAGTTTTCTTTCTGAAAATAATTACAGTTGTGATCCTGAGGTATGTAGATAGGGTATGGAGTGAGAAACCTATTATTACCATTCTTATTAATGCTTTGAGGCTTCAGTGGGTGATTTGGGTGTCCAGCTCTCTGGTAGTTCTCGTTAGTCTGCGTGTAAGAAGACTTGTTACGCTGAAGCCCACTACTGACTTTGCAACTTAGAGGTGTTGAAGCTAAGTTATACGATAGCAGCGTGGAGAAACTGTTCACTGTTCTTGGGATACCTATAGAGCAGATGGGTTCAATTTTACATGTTTCCATATTCGGCTTCGTGAGACGTATCTTCCCACCCTTTATTGTCGGAGTTGGAGACTTTCGTTGTCCCTGTGAGATGAACTTAGGTCCATTATTATCTACCTTAATTGTGTTTACGCAAACCCATTCACTGGATCTTCGTTGTTGCAGATGTTTCTTAGCCAATCATTGCTATGGAGCTTCTACAACATTATAATCTAATCATCGATACGCGCAAACGGAGACAACTAGACGGAAACACTAATATATCCGCTTGCGTAATTTCTTCTTCTGGTTACAGATTATCCTCATTCACAATTGAGCATACGATAGACCCACTTTATCAACCACTACTCGATAAGTATCCTGGGATTCATCAAACTCAACCGAAACTACCGTGTGTAACCGGAAACGTTGCACATCACATCACGACTGCAAGACCACCTGTATTCTCTTAAACACGATGACTAGCTCCCGAAAAGCTAAGGTTGGCGAAAAACGCGTTCGACCACATGATAGACTTAGGCATCATCTGACCGTCAAATAGCCCGTATGCATCTCCGTTGCACATGGTCCCTAAAAATGACAGCAACGATTGGCGTCCAACTGCTGACCATCGGCGATTGAATGCGAACACCATTCCCGATCGTTACCCGTTGCCTCACATTCACGATTTGACAGCTACCTTGAAAAGTACAACTGCTTCTTCGAAAATCGACTTGGTTAAAGCGTATAACCAAATCCCTATGGCTACTGATGATATTCCGAAAACAGCTATCATAATTCCCTTCGGACTCTACGAAATTTTGCAAATGTCTTTTGGTCTAAGATACGCTCCACAAACCTTCCAAAGTTTCATAGATGACGTTTTCTAAGGTCTCAACCTCGTACATGCGTATGTTGACGACTGTCTAATAGCAAGTGCGAGCAGAGAATCGCATCTCCAGCATCTGGATCTCCACAAGTAACTTATCTGTAAAGCAACAATGCTTGCACATCAGGACACTGAAGCACCCATAAGTATCGCAGTATACGTATCCGACCCAGCATTCGGAGGAGTCCTGCAACAACGGGTTAACAACTCCTGGCAACCTTCGGCATTTTTCTCTAGACGGTTGCTAGACACTGAATCGAGGTAGCACACATTCGGTAGAAAACTCCTAGATATGTATTGGGCTGTACGGCATTTTCAACATTATATCGAAGGCCGTGAATTTACCCTTTTCACTGACCATAAACCGCTCACCTTCTTGTTAAGCTCTCCTTCTGACAAGTACTCTCCCTGTGAGTCTCGACAACTGGACTACATTTCGCAGTTTACTTCAGATATCCAACACATCTCTGCAGCAAACAATGTAGTTGCAGACGCCTTGTCTCGCATAACTTCCTTGAACAACTTCCAAGCATTCCACCTTCCCAAACTCGCCCAGCTTCAACAAGAAGACACTGATCTTCAGCACGAGTTATGGTCTACAACCCTCGAGCTATGCATTAAACAGATGGGAACAAGTAAGGAAACCTTACTTTGTGACATATCGACAGGTAGGGATCGTCCAATCGTGCCAAAACATTATGGACGCAACGTCTTCAATACGTTATACAAACTTTCTCATCCAGGTGTTCGTGCAACCATCAAGCTTATGTCAGAAGAGTTTTGCTGGCCTGGAATGAATAAAAACGTGAAGGAGTGGGCACGCTCCTGTGTAAGCTGCCAAAAATCTAAGATTATCAGACACGATAAATGTCCCTTGAGCCCATTCAAAACTCCCAATGCTCTTTTCCACCATGTTCATCTGGATTCAGTAGGACCTTTACCAGTTTCAAACGGACACTCATATCTCATAATCCAATTAGATGGTCTCACTCGATGGCCAGAAGCAGTACCCATCAGGGACATCACTGCTGAAACAGTGGCCCGCTCCTTCGTCGAACGTTGGGTAGCAAACTTCGGCTGCTCTTCAACAATCACTACAGACCGCGGACGTCAGTTTGGATCCGAACTTTTCAGTCGTCTGACCACACTTTTAGGAATCGCTCGCTTCCGAATGACTGCCTACCACCTACAAGCACTGGTCGGTAGAACGCTTTCACCGACAACTAAAAGCGTCACTATCAGCTGCAAACCTCTCACAGCGGACCGACGCTCTTCCACTCGTCTTACTAGGTATTCGCAATTCAGTGAAAGCTGACATTGGATACACTGCTGCGCAACTCGTTTATGGAACGAAACTTCGTCTTCCAGGAGAATTCGTGGGTCCTTCATCCTCTTCAATGAACATGGATCTAACCACCTACACGAACAGGTTTACAAACTCAATGCGTTCAGTTAAACCTTCTTCCACTCGACCACAATCAACCAATGTTTTCGTCCAACTTGACTTACGATATAGTGCACACGTCTTCGATCGTCGAGACTCACATCGACGACCATTCGAATCAGCATACGATGGAGATTTCAAAATTCTTCCACGTGAATCTAAGTATTATATAGTCGATAGGAACAGAACAAACGATAGCAGCAGCATAGATCGCTCAAAAGCAACGTACTTAGAAGGAAATCCTATCTACGTCGATTTCCCTTCGGTACAATAGCACAACACGACTCCTACACTCATAATTCGTCAACCGACAACCAACACGCACGATTATATTCCGAATGTATCTGATAATAAACTTAAAACGACGTGTTCTGGGAGAAGATTAAGATTTCCAGGACATTTAAACGACTATTGCGCGTAAGACACCAGTCAACATTTTGTTTCATCTCAATTTTCCACTGTATAATACAATATTTAGAAAATCAATTTTTATATGCTTATATTTATATATTATTATTTGGCCAATATGTATATTATCAAAAAAGTTTTTGAACAAAAAACAAAAAATTTTTTCGTAAAAACCGCTTTTACGTTATTATCAGAATGGGTTTTGTGGAGAGTTTTAGAAATTTCACAGGTTGAAATCATGGATCGATTGAAGCTAGACCACCATGGAAAACCTGAAAGCACTGGACGGCCGTTTTGTCCTAGTATGGCACTCCTCAGCAGTGCTCATCCACGATCCCGAACTAACGCGGACCTACTGGCTTCGCGCGCGAGCACTTAACCACTAGACCACTGAGCCGGCATCCAACGGTGTTAGTGTCCAACTTCAACCGATCCACGAAGTTGCGCCACCGTACAACATTGTCTTCAGTGAGTTACAATCTCACAACAGACCTGGTTGAACTCCACTGGGAACGCCTTCGGAGAGGTTTACTTTGTTTAGCATGATAGTTGGTATTTATGTGGCTTAAAATTCATTTCGACGAATAAGAGAAAGATATGTAAGACGAATGGGTGACGTTATTGTCAAGGGGTAGTGTGTGGTGAATGGTTCATTATGCTTCAATACGAAGTATAGATGGAAACTGTTTCTGACTCTTGTGTTTGCTCAGAAACTTGAGTCCATTTCTACATGTTGATTGGTTGTCGACCGAGTTGAATGCCGAACTGTGATTAATGTTCTGATCTGTTCTGCAATCTCGCTGTCCATAAATTTTTGAACTCAATCAAACTAGCGATATTCACATCCATCCAAGTGACTGACAAAATGACATTAAATAAACGGTGAAACTTTGGTCACATCAGTTCTATAGATGTGATGGGGAAAAGTGTACTCATGGATTCGCTATGTAGACGACACGTTCGTCATCATCAAAAAGAATGAACTGGAAAACACTTACAGACTGATCAACAACGTTTTCGATGACATCAAGTTCACAATGGAACAGTAGTCAAACAACCAACTAGCATTCTTGGATATATTGATCACTAAAACGGACACAGGAAAACTGGAAACTCAAGTATACAGGAAACCGACCGATACAGATCAAGTTCTCAACTACAACAGCAACAACTCTAGAGCCCACAAAATCAACTACGTACACACATTGTTCAAGAGGGCGGGGACACAGTGCAGCACGCTGACAGCACGAAAAAAAGAAGAAAAACACCTGAAGAACATATTTCAGAAGAACGGCTACCCAATCAACTTCATCAAAAATACCAACCGCACAAAGCACAGAACGAGCTGTGAAACACATATGGAGAAATTCGAACACTTCGCTTCTATCTGAAGTTTGTGCTGATGATGTCGTTCAGAAGGACGATGAAAGCCCCACGACCAATCAATCAAGCCCAGAGAACAAAACTCCACCAAAATCCTTTCTAGTACTTCTGTGTTGCTATACAATCTTTTCATGTATGCTTTCAATTATCGACGTAATATGTTCATGGGATTCGCCGTTTTCCTTCTACCTTCAATATTCCAATAAACACATTCCCCGTAATGCAATATGATGATTTCCGTAGTGTTTGTCCTATTCACCTCATGGGTCTCTTCCTAATTTACTTGTCAAAACAAAAGTGGATTTTCCTCTCCTACTGACTCTGTTGCTAACTGTTTCCGATCAACGCATATTCAGCATTCTGAGTAGACAGCCAGATTTCCGAATAAATATCAGTTAACTCGAAAGATCTTTAGTCGAACGAACTGAAGATTTCTGAATACTGAACATTCAGTAAACTCTATGCCATGTTTGTGACGGTCGATTCTGATCACATATAAAGCAAACACATTGTAATGTTATCCTGCTGAATGAAATAGAGAAACATAATATTGTGGTCAATCTAGACAAGGTCCGTAATAGCTTCTCATCCATACATCGAATCAAGAACTTCTGAGTTCAGAAGAGAATCCATTTGAACTCCATGATCTGAGACATTTCATTTCAATGCATAATGGGAACGTGATCAGTTAGTGCACAGATCTCATCATATCACGTCACCGATATTTACTGGAACTACAATCGTGGTCAATACAAAAATGTTATTCACAAATCGATACCAGTATACTATTATTTACAATGACATCTCATTAACGATGAAGCGAGTTTAGTAGACAGGTACAATGAATGTTGAATTAGGTCATATTGACTATGAAAATAATCAATACACACTATACCATCAAATCGCACACAGTTGCGGAGTGGTTTGACAATGTGAAGATTATCAGCAAGACAATGTTTCTTTTTCTCTCATAAAATCGATCAGCTCATTAGTCGTTCAGACATTTCTCATAGTTCAAACATTCCAGTTACACTTCTATTAATACATTTGTCAATTGAGTAGCAGAGTAAAATAAAATGTGTATTTTCTTCTGACTTTCATTTAGCTGAGAATACTTCGCTGTGGTTTGCAGATATTCAAGGTGAATGTTGTTCAGATGATTTATATTCACGCTCAGTCCTCTTACAACCTGACATATCGGAATGTTTCTGTCCCGTTACCCCATTAGTTCATCGCAAGAAACAGTGTTCGACATTGTTCTGTCGAGCGACATTTTACAACCAGCATGTAACCACAAAGAGTGAACTGCATTAATCTCTTACCAATGTTGTGGAAGTGTACTGATCCGTTGATTCAGGATACTAGTAGTCAGTGGTTAGAGCGTTCAGCTAAGGTACATACTGACATCACATATTACAACAACAGCTGGAACGTACTTGATTTGTCAGTTGTTCTTTGACTAACTCCGATTAATCAAAATGTACATTTCATTACACGTGAAACACATAGAATCAGTTCACATCCAGCTGTATCGTATCACAGACGTTCATAACTGGTTTTCACACTGACAGCGAAATATCTTTAGTCGGACGAACTGAAGATTTCTGAGTACATACTGTTACGGGGGAACTGAAGACATTTGACGGATGAAAACCTTTTATTTTACATTAATAATTTACTGTGCTTTTGGATGTAATTGTTTTACTTTTGAACTTGTTTGTTTATATCATTATTTCGGACATTTTGGTTTGTCTTTGGTTTGGTATTTGGGAGTTTTGCTCCGGGAACCTCCAAAATTGAAGGTTTGTTTTGTAATTGTTATAATTATTGTTGTTAGAACGACATTTGGTCGATTATTTGTGAATTACGAATAAATTTGGTATCTAAATTGGAACTTGGTTCTGTTGTTAATTTGGGTTCGTAATTTGCAAGTAGATCGATAGTCCGTACTTCAATAACTGGAACGAGCAAAACATGGACGAAACACTTACTACTCAGTAAAATGTATGCAACGTTTGTTACGGTTTATCCTTAACGCATTGCACAATGCTGTATCTTAAATTGTAGGAGGTACTGTGTAAGCCTCAATCAATCAGTCAGTGTGTCGTCCATCTTACTTTCACTCTGAACATATATGCAGGTTGTGAAGAGCAACGAAATGGGAAACGATGGATCGTCTAGCAATCTGATGGATCGGTACATCGTATTCAGAACCAATCAAGGTTCGAAATGTTAGTATTCCGCTCAAGGTGATGGTTGGAGTGTGAAGACATACAGCTTATCTGTGGTTCATTGTGCATATCACCGATACATCAGATTTCTAGACAATTCGATGGCGTCACATTTCGTTACTCTTCAAAACCCGCACATACGTTCACAGTGAAAAGCAGATGGATGATGGTTGGAGGAACGCAGTCTAAAACGTAGTGCTCAATGCAATCGTGTAAAGGGAATGTCAAACCACATTTCCAATCCCATCGTTGAATCGGATGAAATTGCATTCGATAGAAACATTGGAAAAGATACGGTTTTCATTGAAACAAGTGTTTGCAAACGGAAGAAATGGTGTGACATTATGATTAAATATTCACCGTTTGGTGTTCAATAAAACTGTGTTTATGAAGATCGTCTACCACACTTAACATCGAATGTGTCAGGACAACAAGGTTATAAGCATAGCGAGCGAATTTGAAGCAGAGAAAATAATGTGTGTGTGCGAGCGAATATCGAGACAAACTTAGAGTCAAACGGAATGAGGCGCAGCTAGGCAAAGCAAAGGCTAATAATAGGATTCGTGTACATACATACATGAGCAAGAGAATGAATCATCGAGCGACATTTAAACTGTCAACATTTGAGCTAGAGTTCATCATGCGATCAAGCCTACACTTTTATACACATATGATAGTGATCAAAATAGTACAAAGAAATATGCGAATGGTCACTGTTCGATTCACATTGTCTGTTAAGTGAGTCAATAAAATAGCTTGACTGAAATTAGCCATAATCCATATTATTTTCCGATGACTTGCTATAATCTCATTGATATGATGAACACGATGAATCGGATAGTTGTGAAACTGCTCATAAATTTCTTTGACATGAAAACTGTGCAAAACTGAATATTTGTTTCTTCAACATTGGAGGAGATTTCAGAACGTCAATGTTGCGAATATCTTTCATGAAGATCATTAACTTTCACTTTAAGAATGAGATACCTAGCTTACTAATCTCACTCACTACTGTATTGAACGATGCCTACATTGCTTTTGCACTTCCTGTAATTAGTCATTGTAATCGTTCATTCGGACGATGATATGATGTGCATAATGCAAACTGATGATGTATGGTTGTTGCGACTAGTTGTTTCCGGTCAATTTGTGTATCAATTTTAATCAAACATACATATTAAGCTACCAATTATTGACTAACCTAAAACAACGACGAAACGAGAGAAAATTGTTCAAATTCTGTTGTATATATCTTTATTGATTAATTATTTAAAACAAAGTTGTAAACAAAATTTAAGAGAAATATCCACTATGTCACCACATGTTGATGTCCTGAAATTGCTTTTCATATATCAGAATGCACAATTTAATCAGATAGTTAGTTGTTGCCGGCAGGGTTTACAATGTTCACAACGGGTTTTCCATCTTTTTTCAAATTAAAACCGTCGGCATTGACTTTTACTTCGATTTTTGTGTCTTCGTTCTCTTTTTCTGTATGTTCAAAAAGAAAGAAATCGTTATTTAGCTTTATATCAGTGGTTACTAGCTTACTATCATGGCAACAAGATATAAAGACGTATACTTACTTTTGGTATCAGGACCTGACTGAACGAACTGAATCATTGTAAGGTGTACTATCAACATCACGATGAGCATCTTGATATATCTCATTGTCAGACCGATTGTTCTTACGCCAGATGAACAAATTGGTGACTCTCTTCCTCGACTACAATAAAAAATAAAATCAACTATCACATCGACGCCTATATACTCATACTGTCCAAATGACACAGACAATAACACGTTGACACACACGTTTGTGATTGGTCTTAATTTGTTTATTCATTGAACGCAGAATGTACAAACGGCCACAATTCGTTAGCGGATCGGTAGTTTGTAGGTTATACATCGCTCGATAACGATGGAGAGCACAATATCAACAGGGTGACGTAATGAGTGTGTATATCCAGCATTTGGCGATCGATCACCACAGCCTACTTGATGTGTATAATCAGGTCATGTTCACCTGGAATACGAAGATTGGTGATGAGAATGGGCGATGAAGGGGCAATCTTAGGTTTTCCTATCGCTAAAATTGGGGATTTGTGTGAATGAATGTGAGTTGAAATATGACTGATCGAAATGCGATGATCCAATGGATTGTTTACTATACTATAAAACGAAGACCTATTAATCGGCATGTTACCTGTGAATGAAATATCTTGAGAGTCAGACTCTGGGAATGCTGAATGGTGTTTTTATGAGTGCAACACGGAGTTGATGAGTCGTTTGGCAACAAACGTTACATCCTGGAATGCCGATTGTTTTCAGTCAAGTGATTATGTATTTTTAGCACCAATAATTTGTGCTGCCGGTCACAGTGTGTTCATACACAAGTCAAGCATGGCATTACATTTCATCTTGTATTCTGAAAGGATATCAATTCACTATCAATATAAGTATGCACAGATTTTGAAGGCGGTCGCCATAAAATAGTCGTTCATTCAGTTACAAGCTGTCACATTTAAAACATCCTAAACTAAAAGCTGGTCAATTTAAAGAGTATAAACCTGCTGATTGTGGCTTTATGGACTCTCTAGCATAAAGAAAACGCAATTTGCATGACATAATCTGTTTCTATAAAACGAATCAAAAATGAATGTTTGTGATGACTTGCTGTTTCATTACTACATTATTTGTACTTTCGAACGGTCAACTTTATTTGCTTTACTTTCGAAATAATATAAACAATTTAAAAGAAAGCTGTGTCAACAACTTCAGATTACCGGTGATCGCATTATTGATATCTCAAATTCAATTTTCACTAATCACAATCCAGATTCGTTCGTCCGAAATGTGCTTTTGCTAGTGGGTGCTTTGGTAAAACTCGATTATCATTAGATGCACTAGTTGGCTTTCCGTTTGCTCAACTGTGCAGTATACCGATTGTGTTGTACTGTTCTGTTAAGATGTATGCGTTAGTGAGAGGGCGAGGAAATGAGCCGGCATCTTATTAGATGGGAGTCTGTTATTGATGGTGATGAGATATTTGCAAATACATTTATCACTTCAGATTTGTATAATAAAAAATATTGCAACTGATTCTACTATTAATTCAGGGCATCACTACTTCAGTCATTGTTCATTCGAATCGTGAGTTGCGTTTATAGAGCAGCAGTGTGCATCAAAGCAGCGAACAACGAATGAGAATGACTTTATCTTACGGATAGACTGTGGTTGATTATTCCACAGTCTGGAAAATTAACAGGTAAAATAATTTGAATTTCCTTAAATTCGCACCAAAAGCGTTCTTTTCACACTCACGTCGTATTTTCCACTTTGGAGAATCTTTAACGCAATTGGTCAGTTGTGTATTTTAGTATGCTATTTCGCAACGCTTCCCAAGGACAGTTTTATGCTGTATATATATACGTTTGATCTGTGTTTGTTGTTATCGTTATGCAGTGTATATACATATATATACGTTTGTTTTATGCTTGTTGTTACCGCTCGTGCTTCCGACTTTAACGGACCAAACGTTCTCGATTGAAAATCTGGCTTCTCTCTAGACAGCGAGTCTGGAACACATTAGATATCTAGCTTATTGGTCTTCGTCACAGTGTCCTCTTTTACGTTCGCAGACTAAGTATATTCGTAATAGCTCAAACCAAGCACTTTGTTACAACGGTTTCGAGGCATGCAACCCACAAGACGTTGAGACTTGGAGGTCCGTTTCATTATGTGTTCTGTAAACGAAAAAACGTAGGAGTAACTAACTTCTAGCTATACTACTCTATGTGACGTAGATAAAATTCCACCAATTATGGTAAGACGTAATTTGAGTGATGCACTAGCAAAGCATATCCATCCACGTTTTGTTGTGTTAAGCTTCAGTTGGCTTTTTAAGCAACAATCCTTCACCTTGTCAATCTCCATGCTGATGCAATTTCGTACATTGTTCAGCTCGTGAGGAGAAAATGGACACGCCACTTCAAGATCATCTGCACACAGAAGGTGTTTGCCCACGAAAAAGCATTCACAAATATCACTGACAAGAAGTAAAAAGAGCAACAGGTTTATTCACTATCTTGTATTACACCACTTCTAACAAGGATG
Organism: Schistosoma guineensis; assembly: GCA_944470375.2. Lineage (NCBI taxonomy): Eukaryota > Metazoa > Platyhelminthes > Trematoda > Strigeidida > Schistosomatidae > Schistosoma > Schistosoma guineensis. The sequence continues at coordinate 23,647,098 of OX103895.1, forward strand.
ATGTTCGACAATGAACAGTTAAACTCAACAATTTGATGTCGATATCCGATGAAGGTGCAAGCTTATCCACAAGACGTTGATGGTTGCCACGTAGAAGAATTTGGAAATGTCTAAGTAAAGCATCAAGACTAGTTATCTTTGGTTACATTGAGAAAAGGCTGAATTAAGGAAGTCAATTTGATGCGACTCAACATAGAGAGAGTACAAATATGAAGAAGAAGAAGTAAATGCAATATCTGGACCACCATATTTGTAGAGTAAAGATGAAACTGCGTCTGCTTCATGAACAGTGGAAATTTTAAAAGAATTTATAGCTTAACTAGTTTTCAAGCATGTGGAGGAGATAGATTTTACTGAGTTTATAGTCACACACATGACTTTTAAAACAGTGAAGTTTAGGAATTCCTTACCACTCGCCAAAGTACCACTGAAAAGTTTCGCTATAGTTAGAGAGCTTTAGATAAAATTGATATTATGCAGGATGCGTGGTATATCAACATATTGAGCGCGTCTATAGAAAACGAGAATTAAATATTGTAATGTTGTGCTAGCATTAAGTGCTAACAGCTCCTCATTATTGGCTTTCAATCCGTGCTTCGCTTTAATTTGGTTACGAATTATGGTTTTTGTGCAACTGCCGTGAAATGTTTCGACTTAAAATTACGTTGCTGTGGACGTATTAGTCTACCACGATTTTTAACTGCTATATATAACTCGTAACGTTGAATAAACCTGTGCGTTACAAGAGGTGCACAGGATATAGAAAAGAGTTAACGAACAGATTGAAATTTTCAATGGGATAGATAGATAGAGAGCAAAACGTACTCTCCTATGATCACTGTTTTCGGACTCACTGTATAGTTGTACAGATAGTGGGTTGACGTTCCTACTAAATATTAGATTCAGTATTTTTTTTCATCCGTTTCTCCGTTACGAACCCACTGTTAACCATAATGTCACACCATTTCTTCCGTTTGCAAACACTTGTTTCAATGAAAACCGTATCTTTTCCAATGTTTCTATCGAATGCAATTTCATCCGATTCAACGATGGGATTGGAAATGTGGTTTGACATTCCCTTTACACGATTGCATTGAGCACTACGTTTTAGACTGCGTTCCTCCAACCATCATCCATCTGCTTTTCACTGTGAACGTATGTGCGGGTTTTGAAGAGTAACGAAATGTGACGCCATCGAATTGTCTAGAAATCTGATGTATCGGTGATATGCACAATGAACCACAGATAAGCTGTAGGTCTTCACACTCCAACCATCACCTTGAGCGGAATACTAACATTTCGAACCTTGATTGGTTCTGAATACGATGTACCGATCCATCAGATTGCTAGACGATCCATCGTTTCCCATTTCGTTGCTCTTCACAACCTGCATATATGTTCAGAGTGAAAGTAAGATGGACGACACACTGACTGATTGATTGAGGCTTACACAGTACCTCCTACAATTTAAGATACAGCATTGTGCAATGCGTTAAGGATAAACCGTAACAAACGTTGCATACATTTTACTGAGTAGTAAGTGTTTCGTCCATGTTTTGCTCGTTCCAGTTATTGAAGTACGGACTATCGATCTACTTGCAAATTACGAACCCAAATTAACAACAGAACCAAGTTCCAATTTAGATACCAAATTTATTCGTAATTCACAAATAATCGACCAAATGTCGTTCTAACAACAATAATTATAACAATTACAAAACAAACCTTCAATTTTGGAGGTTCCCGGAGCAAAACTCCCAAATACCAAACCAAAGACAAACCAAAATGTCCGAAATAATGATATAAACAAACAAGTTCAAAAGTAAAACAATTACATCCAAAAGCACAGTAAATTATTAATGTAAAATAAAAGGTTTTCATCCGTCAAATGTCTTCAGTTCTCCCGTAACACTCCCGACCGAAAGAACCTTGGTTCTTCTCAGGCAAATAAATAGACAACAAGAATCCAAGTATATGCATCACAAACATTCAACAACAGACACTCAATATACCAACAATCTCGTGATCCCTAGGACTTACACCAGTACGCCCAGGGATCCGAGAAGCTACCTAATATCTACAACTTCTAGACGCAGTTTTCTAATATCTCTTACCGAAATCCCTACGCTTGTCCGCAACTCCATCGGTCTTAACCCATCACTATTAGGTATCACTTTCCTTACCAGACCTAATAACCATTTGTCTTTCTCTAAAAACTCAGTACATGTCGTCACCAAGTTACTCTCTCCTATGTTCATCTCTGGTTGAGTCCATTTGTGTCTAAGTTGCAACAATGAAACATAATCCTTAGACAAACGTTTCCAAAATATTTGCGCCAACATAAACAATCGCAATATCAACCATCTAACAAAATGCTTCATCCTCCATAGAAGCTCATATACACTAACGTGAATATGGATATATAAACACGTATAGAGGACCAATCCATTAATTCCTTTATTTACTGCGAACTCTCTATTCTGATTCCAAATCGTAACATTGGACCCTTCTAGTTCTTTTAGAAAATGAATAACCATAACACATGGCTTCAGGCACCATTGCATATTCACAGACAAACAACTATTTGAGTCCGCAGAACATAAAGCCCATCTTCCAACCATCATTGGATTTAAAGTTCGTAACGGTGAATTCGTTATCTTCACCTTGCTAGTGGTATCAGACGATAACATTTCAATCTCTTTCCGAAATACTATGCGTTAGACATATAGAATTAAATCTAAACAAGCGAAATTTAACCCATCAAATCTAAGCATACCCACCTGTTGAGACAGATCAGTTCTACCAGAACGCATTACCAGTAAATATCGCTTAAATCGGGTTAACCACACAGCAGCCTTAAGTAATCTAGTCCAATCTGAATAATAATTAATAAGTTGGTCAACAGTGGATTTTTCAGCCATTACATACGCCGACATTGCTTTCTTTATTTCCAATAGATGAGGGCCAGGACCTTGTACATCAGCGGCAGGGCAACACTCATTCGGCTTCTTGAGAAAACGTGGACCCTCCTCCCATACCTTGACATCATCAATATCAAACTTGACCCCTCTGGATGCAAAGTCTGATATGTTTTCTTTAGAAGATACGAATCTCGATTGGTCCACCTTAGTAAGACTCTGAATAGTCGAAATTCGATTTGCTATGAATGTTTTAAACTGGCTTTTCTCATTTCTAATATAGTGTAAGACAATCATAGAATCCGTCCAAAAATTAACCTCTGCAAACTTAATATCTAATTCTGACTGCATCTGGGATCCCATGCGAGCCGTCAAAACTGCTGCCGTAAGTTCCAAGCGCGGTATAGTTTGGACCTTCGAGGGGGCTACTCTTGCCTTAGCCGTTCGTCGTATATCACCGTCTTCCCACCACAATAGACGAAATGCTCCCCTGTCTTGTCTCGGAATCTTTACTTGAAGAAACATCTCTTTGATATCAGCAGCTAATGCTACGTTACCTAATCTGAATCGTAGAAGCACACAAATTAAACTATTTACAGTATTCGGCCCTCTCAAAAGCTGGTCATTAAGAGAACAACCTTGATAAACAGCCGCACAATCAAAAACAATTCTCAATTTTCCAGGCCTTTTAGGGTTGATAACAGGATGATGAGGAATATACCAACAAACAGCATCATAGTCAAATCCCTCTTCATTAGCTTCAATGATGTAGCCCTTTCTTAAATGTTTATTCATCACTTGATATTTCTCCAAAAGACTGTTATCTCTCATAAACCTCCTCCTTAAGCATTCCAGTCTGCATCCAGCTAGTTGCAAATTATTCGGTAGTCTTGGCTTATCATACTTCCATGGTAGACCAACTTGGAAATGACCACCCTCTAATCTAAACGAACTGCTAGCTATTTCTAGAGCTTTTTTATCTTCGACAGGATATCCATTACAAAACTTATTTGTATCCTCGAACTCATGATCATATAATCTTTCTAAATCTCGCAAAATATCATTAGTGGAACAATGACACAACTGAACTTGATGTAGAGACCTTGATACTCCCCTAGGACCTATAATCATCCAACCAAGATGAGTACGCACAGCAAACGGATACTTCCTGTCCCCCAGACGTTGTTCCAGGACCCAATGTGCATCCGGAGCATCACACCCAATCAATATTCCTACTAAATTACTTTGCAACTTCGGAAGGGTTATGTCCTTTAGATGTTTCCACCGTTTCAGTTGGAGTTCGGTTAAAGGTGTTGCATGAACGATCGGAAGTTTCTTGGTCGTGTAAACTTTGTTGATCCTTACAGAACCCCGTTCATCTAATGAAAATACCTCTAAATTTACCTCCAAACAATCACAATTGGTAGTTCCGTTCACAGTCGCCACCCTTATCGAAGTCTCTTTACCTTTGATACCCAACTGATTAATTAATTCTTCACATACAAGAGAAGTGTCCGAACCACTATCTAGAAGTGCATATGTTTCTAAACATCCTTTGGGACCGTATAGTCTGACTGGAACGATCCCCAAACAAACCTTTGAAGAGTTCCAATCCTTAGCTAAGTTCACCACATGGTTATCAATGCTATCAATATGCAATAATGAATTATGCCTAACCTTGCAATTCTCAACGTCGCACTTGATGCCTGAGTTGCATGTCATAGCTATGTGACCTTTCCTCGAACATAAGTAACATAGACCACGTTTTCTTACCTCCTGCCTCCTTTCTCTTACATTCATTTTTGCTAACCTTGGACAATCTGTCGCCTCATGATCACCTACGCAGATTTCACAACGTGATACCTTGACTGAGCTATTTGGGTCTCGTCTAATTGCATGAAAGCGTGATCTCCTATCAGCTTGGCCTTCAGAATTCCTTTTACCGAACCTTGAGTTACACTGTACTAATCTACCATAACGGGTTCGGGCAATTCTGGCCCTCTCTTCTACAAAGACCACAAATTTTCAAAGCATGGCTCCTTCCCATGCATCATGATCTTATCGGCGACTTCCACCCACTTATTCTGCAATTCTAGTGGTAGGCATGAAACTATTACCTCCAAATAAGCCGTAGAATCAACGTCAGACATATATCCCATTTGCTTCAACGTTATACATACATTACGCAACTTAATCGCAAAGTCAGTTAATACGTCAGCCGATCCTCCGACAGATTTATGGTTTAATAACGCAATAATTAGTTCTCGTGCAAGAAGATGTTCTTTACCAAATAAATCATACAAAATTCGTTTAGCCCTATCATAGCCCAAATCACTGGGCAAAGAAACGCAAGATTCAATTGCTGTTCTGGCCTTTCCCTTGCAATAATATAACAAATACGACAACAATTGGCCCTTATCTGACAGTTTACTCTCTATAAGGCTATTGCACTGACTAATGAAACGGTAATACTGACCCGGCTGCCCATCAAAGTACATCACATCGATCTTAGGTAAAACCATGTTACTAACCATTGTATGTAACGTGTCCTTCAGCTCCCCAACCTAATCGACATTTGAGATGTTACATACCTCCCCTGAGTGATTATTACAACCAGTATCACAATCCAAATAATTTTCCACTTTAGCATTTATCCCACATTTATCTACGGGTAATCGTTCATCGTCCTCGATGGCCTTGCATTCTAGTTCAGCGATATCAACCTCTTCTTGTAGATCTAACATCTTAAGTTGCTGTTCTAATTCAAGTCTCTTCTCTAAATTCCTTTTCCTCAGTAATGCTTTATCCAATTTTAATCTAGAAGTACTTAGCTGGCTAGAGGACATACTATTAGGACTAACACTATCTCACGCGCGCTATTTAAAAAGGACAGTGGTATTTTTCCTCGCTGAGTAAATTTCATTGTTTTGATCGTTTATTACGTATCAAGACTACTGTTTTTCACTTTAATTGAATTTATTTCAGCTAAAGTATTCGACTAAAGTATCGTTTTTACTGTTTTGTCGTTGGTACTCCTTAGTACCTCTTTTTCAACTGTATCTGTTAGTACTTTTGGTCCTAGCAATCTACAGCTCTTCACTTTTTTTGGTCATTGATAATTTTTTTGTTTCTGGGTATCATCGCATATTGAAAAAACCCCTCCTAAATGACCGGACAGTGTAAAAAAAGCAGTTGACAACGTCCGGGTTGTCGTTATTCTGTTGAAAGCGGCATGCAGTGCGACGAGTGCAAAGGCTGGTACCACGAAGTTTGCACGAACTTAATGCCTGCTGCTTTCAAACGGTTCAGTAAGAAGGGTTGTGTGTGGCTTTGTCAACAGTGCTGCTCGGATGCAAACAGCTTGTTAACCGAGGCCATCTCACTGGTTGATGCTGCAAAGAAGTGTTTCAACAAGCATAGTCGGAACGCGTCAAACAGCACTCGATCTGTTGACACGCAAATCAATGTGAAGGAAACTAAGGTGAGTCCGGTGATAGATGACTCACGCCCGTCGAAGAAGGAAAAGCAGTCTCCAAAGGGGTCTGCCTTAAAAAAAAGCTCAAGAAAAGTAGGGTCTTCTGTTCTCCGTCTCCCAGATGGGATCCAACAGGAAACACCTAGGAGCTGCAATCGCAAGGCTCGATCGGTTTCGAATGGTAAACATAACACGACCCCTCAGGTCGTCGACAACCCCCCAAAACCCAACACTAGGTTTGACGCAACTGCTATTGCTTCTACCAGCAGCGTTGACGAATGGGTAAAGGTTGTAAGGAAGAAAAGTATTGATATAAAAGGGAAACCTGACCCCGTAAAAGTGGTTGAAAAATCGAAAGCTGATCATAGCGACAGATCAGCTATTTTTAATAGAATTAAGGAGAGCGATAGCTCTGAACCTAAAGCTCGTTTTGAGCATGACATTGTACTGATTAGGCAGCTGCCTAATCAACTCATGCCTCAAAATATGACTGGGGTCACCTTGCTAAAGGTGTATAGACTAGGGAGTCTAACGGACTCAAAACCAAATCATTCCAGACTGCTTAAAGTAGTATTCGGCTCTTCAAACGAACTTGACCTAATTTTACAAAATGGACACAAATTAAAGGGTTCAGGAGTCTTTATCCGAAAGGATTTACCGTTGGCAGACCGTGTTAAAAGACGGGAAGCCGAGAAAGAACTACAACATAGGTTAGACGCTGGCGAAAAGGACCTGAAAATTGTAAATTTTCGGGTTGTAAGACTTCGACAGAGAATGATGCCGAAGCCACTCTGGGTGAAGCACGAAAGCACTTAAACAGGCTTCGGATCTGTTACACCAATGCACGAAGCTTACTTAATAAGCGATCTGAACTAGGTGTACAGATTGACTCTATAAAGCCAGATATAATCGCAGTAACAGAAACCTGGCTGACACAGGCTATAGATAGTATAGAACTTGATTTCGAGGGCTTTACGTTAGTAAGGGCCGACAGAACACAAAAGCGCAAAGGAGGGGGAGTAGCTCTATTCATTAGGAATGCTATCCCACTTACCATTATCGATAGTGTATCCCATGAGAGTGGGACGTGTGAATTAGTTAGTCTTCGCTTAAAATGCAAGGGACAAGAGCTGCTGATTGGTTTGGTCTATTGCAGTCCAAGCTGTGAGGCAAATGAGATCCTGTTAAGCAGTCTCAATACTTGGTCCCAAAGTGGTCGATGTCTAATCCTAGGGGACTTTAATGCACCTATGGTAGACTGGGAAAATCTGCGAACTGAATCGTCAGAAAATTCCTTCGAGCAGGAACTAGTTGATGCGGTTATCACATGTGCCCTAGTGCAACATGTGAAAGAAGCGACTAGGTACGACCCGGACACTGAATCATCCTTATTAGATCTTATACTGACTCACTATGAGGATGATGTTGCGAACCTCCACCATATGCCACCCTTAGGTAAAAGTGACCACGCAGTTTTAACTTTCGACTTCCATATAACTGCCAGTCATGAGGACGCGTCAGTCCAGTCCAGACCCAACGTCTGGAAAGCAAACATACCAGACATCATGCACTCAGCATCGTTAATAGATTGGACAATAGACTCAGAGTCCTCCATTGAAACGGCCTGGGACGCATTTCGAAAATCATACTTAAAAGTTACCACACCTCACATCCCTTGGACTACACCAAAGGGGCCGAAAAACTCACCACCATGGTTCAGTAGGGAGGTCCGTATCCTTCTCCGTAAGAAAAGGAAAACGTGGGATAGATTTAGGTTACTGGGGACTGATGAGTCAAAATCTCAGTATCGAAAGGCTCGGAACACTTGTGCCTCGACCCTCCGTAAGTCTAGAAAATTGTACGAAGAAAAACTTGTTAAGGAATCCATAGAATGTCCTAAACGCTTGTATTCCTATATAAACCAAAGGACAAGGAGAAAAGGAAATATTCCTGCTCTATGGGGAGACAGTACTGCTTCATCATTAGTGGAGGACGACTTTGGTAAGGCTCGAGCGTTCTCGAACTACTTTAGCAACGTGTATACCATAGAAGCGCCCTTCTCGTCAGCGTATACAGATCCCCCCATACATACACTGGATAGCGTGACCATTAAAGAACTCGATGTCTTTGGTCTGCTGATTAAGCTTGACATAGGTAAATCCACGGGGCCCGATGAATTACATCCTAGGCTACTGAAGGAATTATCTAACTTCGCTGCGAACCCTTTAAGTACATGCTTTAACCTATCCGTTACGCAGGGTCGCTTACCGAAAGATTGGAAAAACGCCATAGTAAGTCCTGTCTTCAAAACAGGCACGAAACACAAACCTGAGAACTACCGCCCCGTTAGCCTAACTAGTGTAGTTGTTAAAATATTAGAAAAGATTATTCGGAAGGAGCTGTTTAAGTATCTCGATAAAAACCGGATCCTCTCGGAGAAGCAGCATGGCTTCAGAATAGGTTATTCTCGTCTCACTAACTTATTAGTGGCTCGTGAAAGCTGGTGTGCTCTTAAGGACCAAAAGCTACCTGCAGACGTCGCCTTCATTGATTTCAGTAAAGCTTTTGATAAAGTTCCGCACAACCGGCTGTTATATAAGTTAAGACATGTCGGGATTGGAGATAATTTATTGATGTGGATAAAAGACTTCTTAGTTGGGCGTCAACAAAGAGTAAGGGTGAACTCAAAGTTATCTAGCTGGGAAACTGTGCTTAGTGGAGTGCCCCAGGGTACAGTTTTGGGGCCAGTGCTATTCCTCTTGTATGTAAATGACCTTCCTTGTCTCCTATCATCATCGGTCTTGCTATATGCTGACGATGTCAAGATATGGAGAACGATACGATGTAAGAGTGACAGCTTAGAACTTCAAAATGACCTGAAGAAGTTATCTGAATGGTCTCAAACATGGCAGTTGCCGATAAATACTTCCAAGTGTGTTGTGATGCATATCGGTCATCAAGGCACAGATACATACACGATGAATAACACTGAGCTACCTGTCGTCCAGACATATAATGACTTAGGAGTTATCGTTAGTCAAGACTTAAAGACTACTGCACACTGCCGTGCAATAGCCGCCAAAAGTTTTAGAACGTTATGGTCAATACGTAGGGCTTTTAGTCATGTCGACACTAAGACGTTTTTGACTTTATATACAGTGTTCGTTCGTCCTAAACGTGAGTACTGCATACAAGCGGCTAGCCCCTGCTTTAAAAAAGACAGTGAGCTTCTGGAAAAGGTTCAGAGAACGGCGACTAAGCTGGTTCCCGCAATAGCGAAGCTTCCGTATGAATCTCGACTGGCCAAGCTGAACCTTTTCCCGTTGTCATATCGCAGAACTAGAGGAGACTTGATTACAGTCTACAAATTGCTTAGTGATAAATTTGCACCTAACATGCCCTCATTTTTCTTGTCTTCCAAAACAGAGAATTTACGAGGACACTCCAAAAAAGTTCATAAGCCGAGAACAAATTACTTGTCAGCTGACTATCGACTTTCCCATCGAATCATCAACGAGTGGAATTCACTACCTCAGCACGTGGTTGAGGCTCCATCCGTCGACTCTTTCAAAAGAAAGTTGGATCAACTGAGAGACCACCATTGCCAGGACTAACATAGGCCATCGAGCCTCCTATCCTTCCCAAACCGAAACTGAAACTGAATCATCACATTTATCATCATTAACATCAGACATACCACAAACAGCTTTGGAAGTTTTACCATCCAATTCGTCATTTTCCTTCAGCCTTTTGCTCCGTGTTTCCATCGTATTTGTTGTTCCAATAATCAATTACAAAAAGAAATCTGAATAAATCCAAACAAAACGTCCAATAAGAAAAGGTATTTGGACCCAAAATTTTCAGACAAATCCAAGGTATGAACACAGAACCAATAATTGAAGAACTTTATATTAAGTCCAAGTTTTGCTCGTTCCAGTTATTGAAGTACGGACTATCGATCTACTTGCAAATTACGAACCCAAATTAACAACAGAACCAAGTTCCAATTTAGATACCAAATTTATTCGTAATTCACAAATAATCGACCAAATGTCGTTCTAACAACAATAATTATAACAATTACAAAACAAACCTTCAATTTTGGAGGTTCCCGGAGCAAAACTCCCAAATACCAAACCAAAGACAAACCAAAATGTCCGAAATAATGATATAAACAAACAAGTTCAAAAGTAAAACAATTACATCCAAAAGCACAGTAAATTATTAATGTAAAATAAAAGGTTTTCATCCGTCAAATGTCTTCAGTTCCCCCGTAACAGTATGTACTCAGAAATCTTCAGTTCGTCCGACTAAAGATATTTCGCTGTCAGTGTGAAAACCAGTTATGAACGTCTGTGATACGATACAGCTGGATGTGAACTGATTCTATGTGTTTCACGTGTAATGAAATGTACATTTTGATTAATCGGAGTTAGTCAAAGAACAACTGACAAATCAAGTACGTTCCAGCTGTTGTTGTAATATGTGATGTCAGTATGTACCTTAGCTGAACGCTCTAACCACTGACTACTAGTATCCTGAATCAACGGATCAGTAAACTTCCACAACATTGGTAAGAGATTAATGCAGTTCACTCTTTGTGGTTACATGCTGGTTGTAAAATGTCGCTCGACAGAACAATGTCGAACACTGTTTCTTGCGATGAACTAATGGGGTAACGGGACAGAAACATTCCGATATGTCAGGTTGTAAGAGGACTGAGCGTGAATATGAATCATCTGAACAACATTCACCTTGAATATCTGCAAACCACAGCGAAGTATTCTCAGCTAAATGAAAGTCAGAAGAAAATACACATTTTATTTTACTCTGCTACTCAATTGACAAATGTATTAATAGAAGTGTAACTGGAATGTTTGAACTATGAGAAATGTCTGAACGACTAATGAGCTGATCGATTTTATGAGAGAAAAAGAAACATTGTCTTGCTGATAATCTTCACATTGTCAAACCACTCCGCAACTGTGTGCGATTTGATGGTATAGTGTGTATTGATTATTTTCATAGTCAATATGACCTAATTCAACATTCATTGTACCTGTCTACTAAACTCGCTTCATCGTTAATGAGATGTCATTGTAAATAATAGTATACTGGTATCGATTTGTGAATAACATTTTTGTATTGACCACGATTGTAGTTCCAGTAAATATCGGTGACGTGATATGATGAGATCTGTGCACTAACTGATCACGTTCCCATTATGCATTGAAATGAAATGTCTCAGATCATGGAGTTCAAATGGATTCTCTTCTGAACTCAGAAGTTCTTGATTCGATGTATGGATGAGAAGCTATTACGGACCTTGTCTAGATTGACCACAATATTATGTTTCTCTATTTCATTCAGCAGGATAACATTACAATGTGTTTGCTTTATATGTGATCAGAATCGACCGTCACAAACATGGCATAGAGTTTACTGAATGTTCAGTATTCAGAAATCTTCAGTTCGTTCGACTAAAGATCTTTCGAGTTAACTGATATTTATTCGGAAATCTGGCTGTCTACTCAGAATGCTGAATATGCGTTGATCGGAAACAGTTAGCAACAGAGTCAGTAGGAGAGGAAAATCCACTTTTGTTTTGACAAGTAAATTAGGAAGAGACCCATGAGGTGAATAGGACAAACACTACGGAAATCATCATATTGCATTACGGGGAATGTGTTTATTGGAATATTGAAGGTAGAAGGAAAACGGCGAATCCCATGAACATATTACGTCGATAATTGAAAGCATACATGAAAAGATTGTATAGCAACACAGAAGTACTAGAAAGGATTTTGGTGGAGTTTTGTTCTCTGGGCTTGATTGATTGGTCGTGGGGCTTTCATCGTCCTTCTGAACGACATCATCAGCACAAACTTCAGATAGAAGCGAAGTGTTCGAATTTCTCCATATGTGTTTCACAGCTCGTTCTGTGCTTTGTGCGGTTGGTATTTTTGATGAAGTTGATTGGGTAGCCGTTCTTCTGAAATATGTTCTTCAGGTGTTTTTCTTCTTTTTTTCGTGCTGTCAGCGTGCTGCACTGTGTCCCCGCCCTCTTGAACAATGTGTGTACGTAGTTGATTTTGTGGGCTCTAGAGTTGTTGCTGTTGTAGTTGAGAACTTGATCTGTATTTGCCGGTTTCCTGTATACTTGAGTATCCAGTTTTCCTGTGTCAGTTTTAGTGATCAATATATTCAAGAATGCTAGTTGGTTGTTTGACTACTGTTCCATTGTGAACTTGATGTCATCGAAAACGTTATTGATCAGTCTGTAAGTGCTTTCCAGTTCATTCTTTTTGATGATGACGAACGTGTCGTCTACATAGCGAATCCATGAGTACACTTTTCCCCATCACATCTATAGAACTGATGTGACCAAAGTTTCACTGTATATTTAATGTGATTGCAAGATGCAAACTACGGTTTGGAGTGAAGGACAGCTGTCTGTATGAGACAGATACGCGCCGTCGCTCGATTGAAACCTAAACAATTAATTGGGTAAGATGATGTTTCTATAATTCACCATAAATTTAAGTGTTCATTATTACCTAAACAAATATAACCACGCAGCTATCCAATCACTAATTCTTCAATTGATCAAGTCTAAACTACAATAAATACGAAAGTTGATAAAGGATGCAAGCAAATTACCAATCACCACAAAAAAATGTTGTTCTATCCTGTCTGGATAGATCACGTACAGATTCGTTCAAAAGGTAATAATTGGTTGCTGTAGAACACAGGGTGTTTTCAATTCTGGAAGAGTGCTTTAATTCACAACCAAAATGCACAATTCTAGTCAACACAGGTCAAGCAATCAAAAGCAGGAACAAACCAAAATGGCTGCCGCCAAGACTTAGTATAAAGTAAAACCTTATGAGTGCTGTTCGAAAAGAAACATGGGAATTAGTGAAGGTGTAGTAAAAAGAAAAACTATGATAAAATACAAATATTAACAATTCAAATGTAGTCAAAAAGTTAACAATGTACAACTAAGAGGATCAATAGGAACAAGGTGCAAGTATATACATGGAGGGATTTTCACAAACACACAAAGCATTCAAAATGGATCTTACACTGATTCAGTCAGTCACGTGAAAAAATGTGAATATCGCTAGCTTGATTGAGTTCAAAAATTTATTTCGAAACTCAGGATTCAGTCAGAATCGTTGCACAATACATCAATGTCGACCCAGTCAATTTTCTGTCGACGATTGTCAACATGTATCGATATCAAGAGACAGACCTTGTCTCGATTGACCACAATATTCTGTTTTACTTTTTTTATTCAGCAGGATAACAATACAGTGTGTTTGCTTAAATGAAATAAGAATGTACCGTCACAAACATGACAGATTTTACTGAGTGGTAAGTACTCAGAAATCTTCAGTTCGTCCGACTAAAGATATTTCGCTGTCAGTGTGAAAACCGGTTATGAATGTCCTTGATGCGATACAGCTGGATGTGAACTGATTCTATGTGTTCCACGTGTAATGAAATGTACATTTTGATTAATCGGAGTTAGTCAAAGAACAACTGACAAATCAAGTACGTTCCAGCTGTTGTTGTAATATGTGATGTCAGTATGTACCTTAGCTGAACGCTCTAACCACTGACTGCTAGTTTCTTCAGTCAAGAGGTTGTAGGATACCTTCAACTAACCATATCAGCATTCTAAGCGCATATGTGGCTTACATCAGCCAGCAGTGTTTCACATGAGTGCTCACTGAATGTTTCTTGTTTGATGAATTTCCCACCATTATGTGTTATACAAAGCACGACATTGATCACATAATCAAATGCGTGGATGTTCACTGCATTGGAGATCATCTTCATCTTATGTAACAGAGTCTTCTCAGTATTGATTGGTAATTTCTGTTCTATGATAATCTGGTGGTTAGTGCAGTTTACTGACTAATTTATTATGTGTCGGATTTTAAGAATGTTACTTTTAACACTTGTTGAGATACGACCATCACTCGAATGCAGCATCGCTTAGTCACTGTGAAGCTATGAAAGTAGAGTGAGCGTATTTCATTTTGGCTGAACACAATTAGCATCTGTTTCGAAATCTAGTTGTTACGAGTGATGTGTATCCTGTGTGTCAACGTTAGGAAAGTGGAAAATATAGGTTTTTGTCAGAAGGCCTAATGAAGTTAGGGGTGTTGTATTTAGTAATTGTTGTTCTGATTTTTTCCACAAAATGAACTTGACGTCTAAACCATTTCGCAGTTCTACCTGAACGTAATAAACACTCAGAATCATTGCTTGGTCTTTTATCATCCACAGATTTCGTAGTATTTTTCGTTGTTTCCAATTGTGTCTGTGATGAATTGTTTGGTTGTGCACTTAAATACTCAAAATGGTCTTTAGTATGGTTTTGTCGATGACCTTCTAACAGCGTCGACTGAGGCGATGATAAATCTGCAGGTTCACAGACGTTTGCATACAGCCATGACCTTGAGATCTGAGATTTAACCCACAAACCTTAATCTTGATCAAGTACATTCAGGCTCTGTACATCTGACTCGGAAACCAACGGTTAACATTTTCTAATTTCATCCAATTTGCAATATGATGTGAACAACTTCCATTGCTTAAGATGTATAATCATCTTAAGTTCAAATTTTTTAAACTTCCTCATAGATGCTTTTTCACTGGAAGTCCTTGGATTACATTTTGAAGTTAGTTATTAGTGCGATCGTGAAATGTTGATAATTCATTTATCTTTTATTAAGCATCATTCCATTAGTGTTTTCATATACATCGTTTGCACTTATGAAACAAAAAGTCCTACCAAGAATAAGATTCAAGTATCCTGTAATTTCTTTCGAAATAAAGATCGGTGTTAGGCAAGGTTGCTTATTCTCACCCTTTCTCTTCCTCCTGGTGATCGACTGGATCATGAAGACGTCAACATCTGAAGGGAAACACGGGATGCAATGGACATCTAGGATACAGTTGGACAATCTAGACTTCGCAGATGATTTGGCCCTTCTATCTTAAATGCAACAACAAATGCAGGAGAAGACGAACAGTGTGGCAGCAGCCTCAGCAGCAATAGGTCTCAATATACACAAAAAGAAAAGCAAGATACAACACAGAATGCACCAGTCCAATCACAATTGACGGAGAAGATTTGGAAGATGTAAATACCTTTACATATTTGGGCACCGTCATTGATGAACACGCTGGATCGGATGCAGATGTGAAGGCGCGATCGGCAAAGCACGAGTAGCATATTTACAACTGAAGAACATCTGGAACTCAAAACAACTGTCAACCAACACCAAGGTCAGCATTTTCGATACGAATGTCAAGACAGTTCTACTGTATCTGGCAAAAACCTGGATAACTGTGAAAGCCATCATCCAGAAGATACAGGTGTTTATTAACAGTTGTATACGCAAAATACTTCAGATCCGTTGGTCAGACACTACACTATCAGCAACAACCTACTGTTGGAGAGAACAAATCAGATCACAGCGGAGGAAGAAATCAGGGGGAAGCGCTGGAAGTGAATAGGACACATGTTGAGGAAAGCACCCAACTGCGTCACAAGACAAGCTCTCACATGGAATCCTGAAGGCCAAAGGAAAAGCGGAAGACCAACAAACACATTACGGCGGGAAATGGAGACAGACATGAGAAAAATGAACAATAATTGTATGGAACTAGAAAAGAAGGCTCAAGACAGAGTGGGTTGGAGAATGCTGGTCGGCGGCCCATACTTCACCAGAAGTAACAGGCGTAAGTAAGTAAGTAGGGAATCCTGTAATTTGATGATCAAATTATAGACTGCAACTTCAGCACCCTGAAAGTGCACTACGAGTTGTTTTTCAGTCACACAAATTACGTAATCTGTTGACCGCCACCTTAATTGCTTATCAGTAAACCACAAGTATAATAAGCTGTTATACTTGAGTATTTATTTCAAGTCAATATCTTGATATAATAAAAAGAAATATAATAAGCATAAACGCTAGTAAGCTTGTTAAAATACGTAAGTAATACCTGTAACCAAATAACTCAGTTTACAAAACTCCGAACATTAGAAAACGTATACACAGATGTGGATCATTGTATTGGCGTTGTTATCAGTGAATTTCTGGTACATATAATAGATACACGTTTAACGTAATGAGAAACAGTTGATGGAGTTTGCTTATAATCATCATTTAAATTTGAAAGACGATTAATTTCATTGAGTGAAAAACACGGAAAATTATGTTGCACCTCTAGAGCTACTGCCTGCTCCAAGCCGGGATAAAGGAAGGAGGTCGAGCATGGGGTTGTCTACCTACACCATGGATAAGTAACTCGCTAAAAACGCTAACCAGCAAAATGTATTCAAGCCATTTAAAATTGGCCCTGGTGGTCAGAAGTTCCTCATAAAAAGAGTTATGACGCCCCATGGTGAAAGCCGAGTTCCTTGGAAAATGACAAGTCCAGTGCCCCTTCTGACATCCAGAGTACCCATTTATTTGGGTACAGGGAATGCTTGTACAATCTGGGAGACCTGGATAGTCATCTAAGTTGCTTTATAAATGATGAGATACAATTTGGAGGTGCTTAGAATCAGTGAAGCATATCATTGTGGAACAATCATCACTCTACATCAACTTTATTGACTACGAGAAAGCATTTGATAACGTGGACAGGCAACACTATGGAAGCTTCATCGAAACAAAGGCGTACCTGAGAAGATGAACAATATCATACAGAATTCGTATGATGGAATAAACTGCAAAATCGTGCATGGAGGACAACTGACAGACTTGTTCGAGGTAATGGCCAGTGTTAGCAAGGAGTCTCCAAATTGTTCAGGATTAAAATTAAGAGTGGAGAGTGGAGTTCATATCACAAATTGATATCATTTGTGATGATACAATGCTTTGTAGCCATATGGAGGTAAGAATTTAACATAAAATTCACAGAGACTCAGCACTGTTTCTTTGGTTTGTTTATATGGTGACAATAGATTAAAAACTAAGCCTTATCTTTTAAGAAAAGCATTGATTCGTGTGTTGAATTTGATCTGTATAGGAACAAATGAGCATCGAATGCATTTCATACGATAATTTTATTGCTTTAATTTTTCACTTTCATTGTAAATGTAATCGATACACGATATACCTGTTTTCACAACAAGTTTTCTGAAATGATAAAGCAAATTTCATTTATTTCTGAAATTTCGGCAGAATCACAAAAAACATATTCCTTGTTCTAACTGGTTTTTCGTTCTATTATGCTTCTTCTGTAATGTCGATATTAGTTGAAGGACAGTACGACATCCCTTTGACATTGAACAGGCAGGTAATTTATTTGAATTAAGAATTGGCCAAAAATATGCGCCAAAGACATATAATAATAATAATAATTTATATTCTGAAAGTAATAATTACAAAATTCACGCCAGTTTACAGGCATGATCAATATACAAGTTAAAAACCACGATTCATCATTTTCAATGTCGGGCTGACAAACCTAATCTGAATAAAGATATTGTGAATGAGACAAAACTGATTTAATGAAAAATCTGATATTTCAGTAAGATAAATTTGATGAAAACATGACTTTACGGTAAATCGGGTTTTATAGATTTATATCTAAATTGATGTTTAATTAAGTGACCCGTGACTTCTAATTTCAATCAGTCATATACAACGTAGGACAAAGCAAATGTATTCTTCGGTTCAAGTTACCGCTTCTCACTAATACAATATGATAAACACCAAATTTATAGAAGTAGTTACTTCAGTGGAATTAACATATAAAAGGAGAATTGTACATAAGAATACAACACAGGAAGCAAGAAATAATTGATAGAAAGAATTTTATAGGCGGTTTCAGTCTCACAGTTCAAGAGAAGTCAAAGAGTGTATACACGCACGTCATTGTGATCGATTCCGAGGCATGTAACACAGAGTCTCCAACTATTGATTACGATAGTCGCGCAAACCCCAACCAAGTAGTCTGCATCTACCAGCATGGCTAAGACTAGAAGTTAGTGACTTCAAGAACTGATGCCACGTTACAGTTTTCCCCAGTTAACTTTCTTCCAACCATTCGCAACACTTGTCAGCATTGCGTGTCGTGGTAATCGGTGTTCAGGAATATGTACCGCGTGGCCCAATCATCTCTACTGATGAAGATGAAGAACACTGTATTCACAATCAACCTCCCTCTTCAATTCCTATTATTCCTCCTATATCGACTTTCATATCTAAACTTTCTCTTTTCGCTTACTTCTCATTTGTCACTAGAGCCAACGATTTTATTGCCCAAAACATTATCCAAGGTCTACAGTAACCTCGCTCCAAACTAGACATTGGAGATTTCAGCGTACGCAGTCTGTGTCGAAATGGTCAACGGGCCTCTTCGGCCTAAACCCCGAAATCATGTCCCACCGATTTATGCTGTGTCTCTGAAACACACATACTGGACTCTAGTGTGATCATTCACTTTACGCAACCTCGCCAAAACATAGGGCAGACGAGATACTCACTTTGTGTATCTGGTGACCCCATGAATAGTTCTCTGAGACTGGCATGTGTCGGCATTGCACTATGGACGAGGGCTGAACAAGCACTATTAGAGTCCATGTCCATTTACAGTCGTCTACATAATGTTCGACCAAACGACTAGTGAGAACTCGGAAGTATTGGGACACACGCCGTTGCCCTCTTACACTTCCATTGACTGCAGTCCGAATGAAGTGATAGATGACTTTTATAGAAAGCTCGCAGAACGTATTCGTAAAGCTAAACGCTCAGACATAGTACTCGTAACAAGTGACTTCAATGTCTAATTAGTTAGCTTGAACTGAACAGAAAGACATTTAGGTGGGTATTTTAGTATCGCGTTTTAGCAACCAGATAACAGTGATCATCTGCAGAAACTATGCTTATACAATCTTTCGTTTTCAGCAAACACTGATTTGAAGCATAAGGAGAGACATCGTCTAACATGGTGATGGATGATGGACTCAAATAAACCATATTGCCATCAGTCATCGTCGGATAGCCTTGAAAGAAGACTGCCGCTCAATCTGGAATACCTACTTTGACTGAGACTATGCTTTAATGCGTGCACGCATTTGCTTGATCCTCACTGCACGACAAAAAGTCACACTAAGCAGATCCAGTAGAGGCGAAATCAGTGACGAGAAAATCAAAAGTAGATTCCAGGAACAGCAGAGGTCATACATCAGTAGATCTACAAACGAGGCTGAGCCAAATGATGCCTGGAAAGATATACAAACAGCTGTGGTGAGAGCAGTGACATCTGTCAGTGTCTTGACGAAAGGGTCAAGAAATTCCAATGGATTTCTTCTACGTCTATTGCACTGATGGATTGACCTAAACTCATAACATCAGGCTCCTAACATCATGGGCAGAACACTTTAGCGATTATGTTGATCAATATTTTCGTAAGCATACATGGAAAGGGTGAATAACAATTGAGAAGAACTGGTAACGATTGTCCAGAACGGAGTTTGATGGAGAATGCTGGTGATCGGCAGATGCTTCTTCGTGTGGTGTAACAGGCTCAAGTAAGTAAATAAGTATGTCGTCAAACAAAAAGTTTACTTATTTCACATTCAGCGTGGTTTATTTGCGCTCGGTTATTACACTAGTGTTTCAATAGCAGTTTCATATGAAAAGTCAGATTTCACTAAGTAACATTTATCGACATTCATGAACGGTGTGTCAGTTTTGTAAAGTTTCTGTATAACGTCATTTGACTCATGATCTCACGCAACGGCCCATCCACTATCCCAGGTGGATAACTATTTCAAACTGGACACGGACTAAACTCCACTAGTCATGGTTTCTCTCAAAATTCATCTTCAAGCTAGCGACTAGAGGGCACATTGTGATTATTATCACAATGAGGATTTGTGAAGATTCTGGTATTACTAGTGGTTAAACTGATGACTTGATCCAATATAGACCACCACTGAAACCCTGGAAGAACTAGACTGCGGTTTCGTCCTAGTAACTCGACTATGAAAATACGACCATCTTCACAAACCACATATCGATATATAATATTCATAATTAATGTCTTTCGTATACTCAGTGCCGATTTCTGTAAAACCAGTGTTTTTAATATTCACATACGTTTGATCAAACACCACACATAGTCGACTACATTCTTCTTAGATCAATAAATCATATACAATCATCTGTCAGCCAACACACAATCAAAAAGTAAAGAACCGTTGTTCAGCACATCTGACACATTCCTCATGTCTAATATTTTCACCACCACGATGTATGTTGCCAGACGTAAGCTCACGTGGTTTCAGCACCAAATATTACTATGACTAATACTGTTACCACTAATTCCGCTAATATCATCACCTCTAGGACTATGATCAACACTACTTCATTATCATCGGTATCAATCACCAAATTCGGTCACAAGAATGCTAGAACCCGATGTTTTTATCATCAGTCTGATATTGAATAAATTGACGTTTCATTCTGTCTACCTCATTCTCCTTCCAAGTACGTCAAAACAGAAAAGATCGGTAATCAAAATGTGATCCATATACTGTTTCACTGAAATTTACATTCACCAAAGTGCATAACAACTGACGAAATCATCATTATATGCACTCGCCTTAGAAGTCAATAACACTGAATTTAGAGACATTATTGGGAAAATGAATACAAATACACACGCCTCAATACATCGTGACACTTATATTCACATATAAACTAGAAATATATACAGGTGAAGGAAAAGGTGACAACAGTAGAACTGAAATGTTTCCTCATTAGATTATTACCAGCCTTGAGTCAATTGACATTATTCTACGAACAACGGTAGGGATGTGTCGGTGTAGATGGAAGAACAACGAGAATGAGATGATATTAGGAATGACATTGACCGATATACTACAGATCATGTCACATATGACTATGAGCAGCGCTAAACATTTTCAGAAATGACCAATTCTGAATTCAACCTCAGATCTGTGACATCAACTTGATAGGGCAGATTGATCTATTGATTGAAAATGAGCAACGTAAATTAGCATAAACGAGACCCGGTATTACTTCTTTTTATATCACTCACATTCCAAATACACATTAGTTGTCAAGGTCAACTAATGTTAGGCGCTTGACTATGAACACCACTACAAAAAGACTACGTGTCAGTGAACCGTTAAATACTCCGTGAGCAAAATATCAGAAGGCAGTTGATGGCTGTGGTCGAGGTGTATTTGCTGGCGATTTCGTGGTGTCGAAAGAATATCCAGATCGTGCCAGAGGAGTACGGGCGTGGTTACTGAGCGGAACGGAACTCGTTCAAGGTCACAATCGAAAGATAATGGAGCAGTAATATGGCTGTCTTTAGCACAGTTAAACAATCGAGCACAGTAAAACTATGACTGGTACAATCGGTTATAATAATAATTGTTTCCATTAAATCATTCGCGTTCTCTTGGTGAAAGTAGGTCACTACAATTGGAACAAATAATGCTTATCGAAAAATGGCACGATAAAGAATGATGAAGTAGTAATACTGTTATCCATTATGAAATATTCGTACCCCAAACTCGTTGACATCCAACTTAAGTTCAATAGTTTACTGACTTCAACCATAAGAGAACTTGAACTGTTCAATTGCACTTGATATTAGGTAGAGGAGCAGATGGAACTCTGTTTTATTATCAATGAAAATTGTGTGATAATTAATTATTGTTTATATTTCATTAGGTAGAATATATGCTCAGTGAATATAAATGTTTGAATTTGTTAACAACATCATAAAACGAATAAACATAAACATTGATTGCATCCCACTTTCAATGTGATTTTCACTACAAATACATAGTTCTGTTAACATTTAGCATCAAACTGGAGTTTCCAATAAACATGATTTAAAGACTACTGTATTACTGTATATTTCGATCACAGTAACATTTCATTGGAAAGCTTCGTAGCATAAATGTATTGAAATATGACGACATCCACATCAGAACGAAACACCTTCGTTTTAAACACTTGTTGTTACAATGATCAACAACATTGAAATAAGAATATCGCTAACAAATCTAAAATACTGTCATAACATCTTGAAAATAACTGACACAGTGCTCTATCGAAATAAGAATAATATTCAATGTGCTTCACTCATTTAACTTCGATTTGATGATTTCAAGGTGCTTCTTCATACTCCGATTATGTGATTATATGATTTCTTGTGTTCGCTATTGTCATCTGATCTGACGTGCATACTGTTTTCTTTTTTGATTGATCATTAACTGAGAAAACAATTTCATTTGTTTTGAAGAGTCATATATTTACTCAAAAATATTATGTGTCGTTATATTGCTTTTAAGTTGTTATTGATGCTGACGAAATCACTTATGCAGGTTACCCACACATCAGCAGCCACCAACCAACTCTCTTCTGGACAGTCCCTTCCATCCTCTTCTCGTCTGCTTCCGAGTCTCTGTTCAGTGTGTTATTTGGCCTTACTCCTTTCACTTTCACCTCAGAATTCCATGTAGGCGCTTGCCTCACGATGCAGCAGAACTAACTTGCGTGTTGTTCGTGTTGAAACTTCTGACTTTGGTCGTGCTTTATCACTGGAAAGCTGTCTGGTAAATTTCGCTTATGTTCAGTTACTTAGAAGAATAAACGTTTGTTGGTTAAGTAGAGAACTACATTAGAATATGAAACATGGAAATTCGCAAAAGGTTTTTCGCAAAATTCAGAATGTACATGTTCAACGTTGTGATTATGAAAATGAAACCGACCAGCTAAATTGATTGAAAATTTCAACTGAGAAATAGCATGAATTACAATTTCAAAGTCACAAAATGTCCATTTCGCTTATGAGAAATTTGAGGGTTCATAGAGTTGACGCGATGGAAGTATAGAATTGTCGACAGTACTCTTCTGTTTGTCTTCTTATCATTGCACTACCACATCTTTAAATGTTGTTGAAATCAATATGTTTATATGATAAAATTCGCATATTCATCTGTCTTCTCACTTTTATCATCCTCGTCAATTTAAATCAAAGAATAATCGTTTGCTCTGCGTTTGATTAAGAGTGAAGACAAGTTATTGCAGATTGGATAGTTTGTTTTGTAATCTAGCAACAAATGTGTTATTCAAATAATTCTCAAATCATGAACGAAAAATGCATTCGAACATTATGTGTCACTGTTTATAAAAACCTATATCATTTTGATAATATTTGTAGTAGTTCTCTTAGTCCCCGTTATGTAGAGCAGAACCAACTGTCTTGATGTTCGCATTGAAAATTGTGACTTGGGTTGACAGTTTTTTTGAGTTGCATAAATTCTTCAACCGTAGGTTGAGTTCGTATTCTCTGAGTTGTGCTTCGGAATCTTGTTGTTTCTGCTGTATCTTTCCGAGCCTACTGATATTTTATCTGTCACTTGGCAATAACAACGTATTCTTGAATGATTTTTGTTTTCTTAATTGGAATAACAAATTTATTGACATGCGTTACGATGGATATGTTAAATGATTGTAATTTACTTGTACAACACCATCTGCTACCTCACAATACGTGATCGCTACATTTGCAAAACTTCACATGGTTTGCAGCCACTGTTATCGCAATTTCTTAAATAAATATAAAATGCCACAATGAGGTTTGAAAATAATTAACTTTTTAGTAAAATCTGGTAGCACTGTTGCGTAAATCACCTGTGAAATAGATAACTGGTTTGTGAAGAAATCAAACATGTTTGCTAGCTTACTGGTCACTTTGTAGAAAACACTAGGAAAACAGGTAATCTTCTGCTCATAAACCTGAACTGATGTATTTTCATTGACTATGTATGAACAATATTACTCTTGTGAATCGCCCTACTAATCTAAGATTAACCTTAGTTTTTCACTTAATTTCTACTGTATTCACAGAAATTCAAGACTAATTTGTAAATTGTTTTATAACATTTGTGCTATACCTATGAGACTCATGTCGACAATCGTTTCATTAAGAATGATAACTGTGTGATTTTGTTTTATAAATATAAATCAAATGCACGATATGCACTTATTGAGTACGAATTTTACGGATCCAGCCTCATCAAAGTATCTTTCGAAACAAGGAAGGAGGGGAACACAACGATAATTATCCGACATCGTGCATCCACCAATGAAAACGACGACAACAGCAAACATTAGCTTCATGAGGTGTGCAATCAACATGAAGACGTCCTCAAGAACTAACCTAACAATCCTGATGGCAACCAAACGTCAATGTTGGAATGGAGAACACTGGACATGAAGACATCATCAGACTACATGGACTGTCTGAGAGAAAGGAACGAGAATGGTGACAGACCTACAAATTGTTATAGCTATGGAACGCACAAAGTTTTCTCATAAAGACATACACAAAACTACATGCGTTTTATCGAATCACATCCGAGAACCAGATGGATCATAGCTACATAACTAAAATATTGAGAAAGACAATGGGAGACGTGAGAACCAGGAGAGCATTCGGCTTAGCTTAACATAAACACGTGGTGGATACTAAGATGAAACTGAAGCTAAACAAGCACTAGACCACTGAGAAACATCATGGCAGAGGTTCAGTAGAGACATTCTTCGATACATTGACAAAGTGCATCGACTCAACGTAGGTCTTAACAACAGGTTCCAAGCTTTACAAGATCTACTGATAGAGAAGGAAATTAATATGGAAGACAATTGATGACGGATCAAAGAAGCACTAAAGTCGACTTGTCAATATATGCTGGGCCACAACAAGCATCATCATAGGGAATTGCTATCTATGCAAACGCTGAACAAGATTCAATCTTGAACAAACAAGAAGACAGCAATTAACAACAAGTGAAAAAGAGGAGAAAAAATCTAGTCACAAGCTGAATATATAATAAGGCTGACTAATGGGTGAAAAAGAGCATCAGAGGTGAAAAGCAGAAGTACGTGGAGACTAAACAACAACAGCGGAGATGGAAGTATGAAAAGACCAGATGACACAACTTAGAATTCGACAGCGCGGATAGAAGAAGTTTACGCAATCTTCTTCCACGTTATGTCGAAAATGAGATGGTCGTCATCATCTGCGATTAACAAGTGCACTGCATTGAGAAGTGATGCATGCAGTAGAGCTGAAAGGAGCATCGCAAGTAAATTCCGGAGCAAAACAAGGGTGCTCACAATCTCGTTTGCTCTTTCTTCTGTCAAATACATCATTAATATCACGACATGTGAGGGCAAGCGCGGGATGCAACCAACATGTCAGAATCAACAAGAAAGCTTGGACATGACGGGTTATCTGAAACCTCAATCCCATACACACAAGACCATCACAGTGATCGCAGCAAGAAACAGCAAGACTCCCAAGTACAACTCAGAGAATACGAACTCAACCTACGGTTGAAGAATTTATGCAACTCAAAAAAACTGTCAACCCAAGTCACAATTTTCAATGCGAACATCAAGACAGTTGGTTCTGCTCTACATAACGGGGACTAAGAGAACTACTACAAATATTATCAAAATGATATAGGTTTTTATAAACAGTGACACATAATGTTCGAATGCATTTTTCGTTCATGATTTGAGAATTATTTGAATAACACATTTGTTGCTAGATTACAAAACAAACTATCCAATCTGCAATAACTTGTCTTCACTCTTAATCAAACGCAGAGCAAACGATTATTCTTTGATTTAAATTGACGAGGATGATAAAAGTGAGAAGACAGATGAATATGCGAATTTTATCATATAAACATATTGATTTCAACAACATTTAAAGATGTGGTAGTGCAATGATAAGAAGACAAACAGAAGAGTACTGTCGACAATTCTATACTTCCATCGCGTCAACTCTATGAACCCTCAAATTTCTCATAAGCGAAATGGACATTTTGTGACTTTGAAATTGTAATTCATGCTATTTCTCAGTTGAAATTTTCAATCAATTTAGCTGGTCGGTTTCATTTTCATAATCACAACGTTGAACATGTACATTCTGAATTTTGCGAAAAACCTTTTGCGAATTTCCATGTTTCATATTCTAATGTAGTTCTCTACTTAACCAACAAACGTTTATTCTTCTAAGTAACTGAACATAAGCGAAATTTACCAGACAGCTTTCCAGTGATAAAGCACGACCAAAGTCAGAAGTTTCAACACGAACAACACGCAAGTTAGTTCTGCTGCATCGTGAGGCAAGCGCCTACATGGAATTCTGAGGTGAAAGTGAAAGGAGTAAGGCCAAATAACACACTGAACAGAGACTCGGAAGCAGACGAGAAGAGGATGGAAGGGACTGTCCAGAAGAGAGTTGGTTGGTGGCTGCTGATGTGTGGGTAACCTGCATAAGTGATTTCGTCAGCATCAATAACAACTTAAAAGCAATATAACGACACATAATATTTTTGAGTAAATATATGACTCTTCAAAACAAATGAAATTGTTTTCTCAGTTAATGATCAATCAAAAAAGAAAACAGTATGCACGTCAGATCAGATGACAATAGCGAACACAAGAAATCATATAATCACATAATCGGAGTATGAAGAAGCACCTTGAAATCATCAAATCGAAGTTAAATGAGTGAAGCACATTGAATATTATTCTTATTTCGATAGAGCACTGTGTCAGTTATTTTCAAGATGTTATGACAGTATTTTAGATTTGTTAGCGATATTCTTATTTCAATGTTGTTGATCATTGTAACAACAAGTGTTTAAAACGAAGGTGTTTCGTTCTGATGTGGATGTCGTCATATTTCAATACATTTATGCTAGGAAGCTTTCCACTGAATTCCACGTCATATGGATATCAATATGGTTTGACCAATTAGTACTGTGAGAGAATTCTTGCCATCTGATCGAAATGCGTTATAATTAATACTAACAAAATGGTATATTGACTTCTCTATACTCGGCGCTTAATTACTGTCGAACTATTCGTTCTAATCTTGACGAATATTCGTATAAAATGGTAAACTGTTCTCGAGGAGTTGTATGGAAATGTTGAGATGAGAGGATAAGATGACGATTGTCCTGACTGATTCACTAAACTCTATTTAATTCTCTGCTGATGGAAACTGATCATAACTTTCTACAGTTATGAGGTGAATCTAACAGTCTTTTAATGATGGTGATGATGATGATGATGATGATGATTTGGATGATGATGATGATGATGATTTGGATGATGATTTGGATGATGATGATGATGATGATGATGATGATGATGATGATGATTTGGATGATGATTTGGATGATGATGATGATGATGATGATGATGATTTGGATGATGATTTGGATGATGATGATGATGATGATGATGATGATGATTTGGATGATGATGATGATGTTGATGACATAGACTATGATCAGCAATCGAGGAAACATATTGTGCTCGCAAAGCAGGTCATGATTGCAAGCGCTGAGCGCTCAACTCCAATGTGACCCAGAGATTATACGAGCGATTACATAACATCTCACTGCATCGACTAATTAACGTTTATGTGTAAACACTCATACATGGAGAGGGGTAATCGATCAATGCAATCAAGTATTATGAAACATGTACCAAGGTGGCCTGAAAGTCAGTTAATTCCAACTGTTCCGATAAACATGGAAAGTAGAAGACTATATTCATAGATAGAATAGCACATAATTGAAATGAGGCACAGAATTGAAATCAGTACCGCTTTAAAACGCAGTAAAGAAATTGTGAAAGACTGCTTTTTAGGTTGATGGAATCTTCAGTCATCCGTGAATACAAACCACTTATAAGAAAAAACGCAATTTGTCATACTCTTGATTTTGCCCTGACTATCCTTCAGTCATTTTATGGACTAGAGTATTGCCAAAATGTCATGCTTTTTGTACGATGTTAATTTTCTCTCTCTTTACCTTATGTAAAATTTTACTCCGTTTACCTAAACCTTCATTTAATCGATTTCCATAGATTACTAATTATTGTTCTGCTTCTAGCGGTGCACTACGAGTGAAAATACTTTGTGAGCAAGTTCTTTGTTTATAATGAACAATTAATGTCCTACCATTAGTTGACCTTGACAACTAATGTGTATTTGGAATGTGTGTGATATAAAAAGAAGTAATACCGGGTCTCGTTTATGCTAATTTACGTTGCTCATTTTCAATCAATAGATCAATCTGCCCTATCAAGTTGATGTCACAGATCTGAGGTTGAATTCAGAATTGGTCATTTCTGAAAATGTTTAGCGCTGCTCATAGTCATATGTGACATGATCTGTAGTATATCGGTCAATGTCATTCCTAATATCATCTCATTCTCGTTGTTCTTCCATCTACACCGACACATCCCTACCGTTGTTCGTAGAATAATGTCAATTGACTCAAGGCTGGTAATAATCTAATGAGGAAACATTTCAGTTCTACTGTTGTCACCTTTTCCTTCACCTGTATATATTTCTAGTTTATATGTGAATATAAGTGTCACGATGTTTTGATGCTTGTGTAGTTGTATCCCGTTTCCCAAAAGTGTCTTTAAATCCAGTGTTATTGACAACTACGGCGAGTGCATCTAATGATGATTTCCTCAGTTGTTATGCACTTTGGTGAATGTAAATTTCAGTGAAACAGTATATGGATCACATTTTGATTACCGATCTTTTCTGTTTTGACGTACTTGGAAGGAGAATGAGGTAGACAGAATGAAACGTCAATTTATTCAATATCAGACTGATGATAAAAACATCGGGTTCTAGCATTCTTGTGACCGAATTTGGTGAATGGGACCGATGTAGTGGACCGATAATGCTGAAGTAGTGTTGATCATAGTACTAGAGGTAATGATATTAGCAGAATTAGTAGTCACAGTATAAGTAATAGTAATATTTGGTGCTGAAACCACGTGAGCTTACGTCTGGCAACATACATCGTGGTGGTGAAAATATTAGACATGAGGAATGTGTCAGATGTGCTGAACAACGGTTCGTAACTTTTTGATGGTGTGTTAGCTGATAGATGATTGTATATTATTTATTGATCTAAAAAGAATGTAGTCGACTATTTTTGGTGTTTGAACGAACTAGTGATACCTTTGTACATGTTCAATGCTCGATTTTGAATTCCAAATACAATACATCCGTTTGTGCTTGTATCATAATTCTTGATTCAGTTGCGTTATTTCTGGTATTCCTAGTTCATACGATAATTTAAATACTTTCAAATATTATACTATGTCAAATACATTACGTTGAATTTGAATGCTGAATTAGTGTGGACTCTGAAGTGAGGGATTGAGTGTTCTTCATTATCTCGGTATTTTGATAGCCAGACTTAGTGGGAGATGTATCAAATGAGCTAGTGAAAATGATTGGGGAGTTTACCTAAGAGGAAAGGGTGGGAGTACTCTCTGATGGAAATTGTACGGAGGAAACAAATTAGTGGTTTACATGTGGTTTGAAATAACTTGGGCTATATGTTTAAACAGAGGTGTCACTAGGGTTCTTATTCTAGAAAAATCTTGTACAGGCCTACTGCGAAGTGTACGGTTACCTGAAAAATAGTCTTGGTCGTTAGATTCGTTGCCTCTGTTACGGCTAATTACGTTTGCAAGAGAAGGGTATGCTGCGCGTAACTGGAAGGAGTTGCGACTGCCATTATACGTGGGAGCCGTTTTTATGTGATGAGTTGGTACTAAAAGCCGTAAAAAGTTTTCTTTCTGAAAGTATTTACAGTTGTGATCCTGGGGAATGTACATAGAGTGTGGAGTTGGAAATCTATTATTAACATTCATATTAATGGTTTCAGGCTTAAGGAGGCGATTTGGATCGCTAGTTCTCTGATAGTTCGCATTAGTCTGCGTGTACGAACGCTTGTTACACTGAGGACCACCACCCATTTTGCAACTTAGAGGTGTTGAAGGCAAGTTATACGATAGCAGCGGGGTGAACCTGTCCACTGTTACGTTCAATCTTACATGTTTCCATATTCGGCTTCGTGTGTCTTATCTTCTCACCCTTTATTGTCAGAGCTGGAGACTTTCGTTGTCTCTGTGAGATGAACTCAGGATCATTCAAGTCTACTTATGAAATATCTTTAGGAGAACTTATTTTCAAGTGTATAGGTTTAGTTGAATGTGAGTTGTCACAGGACTCACATCTTAGTACATTACTGAGCGAACAGCCGGTATCAGTCATGTCGTCATGGTTTTTGGTGACAAATGGGGTTCGTATCTTATCCAAATGTTTCTGATCAGCAGACACATCTAGATCAACAGAGTGATCAGCTGTATGTGAAGTCGTGTCATGCTTATTGTTCGTGTGTTTTAAACTATTTGCTGTGTTGCAAACTGTGTCTGGCTGATTGTTAACTGAAACACTCCCATTCAATTCTATCGCTTCACGTCTTCTCACACGACGTTGACAGGACGTAAGGTCTGGAGTGACTTTTACATTTTTGTATGGAATTAGTGAGCTAATATTTTTGCTCAAATCAATAAAGTTTTTAGCGTCGTTACAACAGACAAACATAAACAGGAGGGGGCAAGTTGATCCGTCAGACGTTTTTCTAAGTCGGATGACTTTGCAATTAACGTTCGGCATACCGCATGCTCCAAGGCAAATATCCCTTAACTTAGATGGGTGTCTGCGGTCGGGGAGGAAATACACAACTGCATTGGAGGGGACATCACTCTCTTCGTCACTTCTTGAGCCGCAAACTCCAAAATACACTCAGATTTAGTGAGTTGCTTAAGATTTTTGTCTGTGTCGAGGTCCCACACATGGGTGAGGGGTGTTAGTTGCGCATGTTTGCCGTTAATTTCGGATAGAGAGTTTTGTATCTGTCGGATGTCATTACTATATCTATCAGTATTTTGATGTGTATGAGGTGGACCATTGGACTCTTTAGTTATTGAAATTCTAGACTTAGGCCTTGGTGGCACATCCTGTCTAGTAGACTGTGCTGACGTTTCGATGCACGTAGATATAGTGTCTTGTATGTCAACCAGTCTTACCGTTGGCATACTGCACGTAGAGATAGAGGGGCTGCGACATGGAGAATCTGGTGATGATAGAGACATTTGTGTACAATACACATATCGTTCAGTAGTTAAAGTTTCGACATTGTCAGGCACTGAGTCGTCAGTTGTACGGATTGCCGATTTGAACCTTTTATTTGGCTTGGAAGTTGGAGAAATTCCACTTTCCCTGGACTTGTATTGGTAAATAAATCCGCAAAATAAATAGCTGTAAGTTTTCGACATTGGATGCTGATCACATTAGTTATAATGGACTCATCTAACTGAAGGCACTCGGTCATGCATCCGCATCAGATGAGGTGTAGGAACGCCGCGTTCTACATCTACTGTAATCGCTAGCCAGATAAGATCAAACCATTCTCGATATATTGACAGTCAACAAATATATCTTCCATCTCCTCGATTCTGTCTTCTGATATCTCTTGGTGGGTACGCTTCATATTAGGTGTTACTGTCAAACACTGAATACCTGTGCCATCTTCATTGGTGAGGCTAACGTGATCTGGTACACCAAATCGTAAATTGTGAGTCTGTTCCATTTCGTTAATCTATATATCATTGCTTTATTTTAATTTCTTATGCACTGTGATATTTTTCACGCGTTTTTGGATATCTATATATTTTTCACTCGTGTATTCTCGTACTTAAAATTTCCCTATGACTGAACAGGCCCCAAGTTATTCAAGATTAAGACTATGTCCCCACCATCGTTCCAACTCATGCCCTTCTGGCCCGACAATATCAAAGCCTGGTTCTGCTACGCAGAAGCCGACTTTCACGAGCACGGCGTGAACGACACACGTGCACAATTCCTCGCCGTAGTCAAGGCACTACCGCGGGAATTCAACAGGTACGTAACATCTAGTATGTTTACTAGGGATGTTTCTGAACCGTACGAAACGTTAAAGAGTTCTATCCTTAAACGTGGAGACCTAACTGATCGACAAAGGTTAGACCAACTGCTTTATAACACAGACCTGCAACACGGTTCTGCGACGGACTTGTTGCAAAGAATGAGCGAGGTTGTAGGACTAAGAACTTCCGACGAAGGCCTATTCAGTTAAAGTTTCTTGTACAAACTTCCACAGCAGGTGCAAGCGGTTCCGGTCTGGTTTCAGAATAACGTCTTAGACAACCTGGCGGCATCTGCAGATCGTACCGTAGAAATTAAGAAATCGTCTACTGCCAAGGTTTCTTCAGCCAAAGAGAAGTATCAAACGACTCAGAATGACATAACCGAGCTATGTCATACACTTATGCGTTATCTTAATCTTCGTAACGACCGTAAGCGATCACACACCTCACGTAGAAGCACTTCACGTAAGCGATCTGTCTCTAGACCACGAGAGACGGATAACTCTGACTGGTGCTGGTATCATAACGAGTGCGGAAAGTCTCCCAGAAATTGCAGAAAACCCTGCAATTTTCCCAACTCAAAATCGAGCGACACGAAAAACAATTCAGGAAACTTCCAAGCCGGCATGCGTTAACGGCGACCGTAGTCGGCGAACGTAGCCGTCCGTTATTCGTCAAAGATGCGACAACGAGAGTTCGCTACCTCGTCAATACTGACGCAGAAATTAGCTTTAAACTTACAGGCGGCAAACGGAAAACCTATTGCTACGCATGGCAAGAAGTACGTTTACCTTAACGTGGGTTTACGCAAACCCATTCACTGGATCTTCATTATTGGAGATTTTTCCATGCCAATCATTGGTATGGACCTTCTACAACATCTAATCATCGATACGCGCAAATGGAGACTAGTAAACGGAAACACATTTATCCGTTTGCGTAACTTCTTCTGGTTACATATTATCCCCAGTCACAATTAAGCATACGATAGACGCATTCCATCAACTACTACTCGATAAGTATCCTGGGATTCATCAAACTCAACCGAAACTACCGTGTGTAACCGGAAACGTTGCACATCACATCACGACTGCAAGACCACCTGTATTCTCTAAAGCACGACGACTAACTCCCGAAAAGTAAAGGTTGGCGAAAAACGCGTTCGACCACATGATAGACTTAGGCATCATCTGACCGTCAAAAAGCCCGTATGCATCTCCGTTGCACATGGTCCCTAAAAATGACAGCAACGATTGGCGTCCAACTGCTGACCATCGGCGATTGAATGCGAACACCATTCCCGATCCTTACCCGTTGCCTCACATTCACGATTTGACAGCTACCTTGAAAGGTACAACTGCTTTTTCGAAAATCGACTTGGTACAAGCGTATAACCAAATCCCTATGGCTACTGATGATATTCCGAAAACAGCTATCATAATTCACTTCGGACTCTACGAAATTTTGCAAATGTCTTTTGGTCTAAGATACGCTCCACAAACCTTCCAAAGGTTCATAGATGACGTTTTCTAAGGTCTCAACGTCGTTCATGCGTATGTTGACGACTGTCTAATAGCAAGTGAGAGCAGAGAATCGCATCTCCAGCATCTGGATCTTGTTTTCGAACGACTACAAAAACATGGCATTACTGTAAACGTCTAGAAATGCCAAATCAGGACCGACTCATTAGACTTCCTAGAACACACTATAGATGCTCAAGTCATTCGACCTCATAGAACCAAAGTGACGGCCATTCTGGATTACCCAGAATCGATCACGATCAAGCAATTACGAATGTTTAACGGCCTGGTAAGTTTCTATAGACGTTTCACTCCGAAATGCGCAGTACTCATGAAATCTCTTATCGACCAACTTCGTGGAAATGCGAAATCCATCAATCTGGACGACACCGCACGTAAAGCATTCTACACAATTAAGGAAATTATCGGTAAAGCAACAATGCTTGCACATCAGGACACCCGAGCACCCATCAGTACCGCAGTATACGCATCGGATTCAGCACTCGGAGGAGTCCTACAACAACGGGTAAACAACTCCTGACAACCTCTGCCATTTTTCTCCAGGCGGTTGCTAGACACTGAATCGAGGTAAAACTCATTCG
This sequence comes from Schistosoma guineensis, assembly GCA_944470375.2. Taxonomy (NCBI): domain Eukaryota; kingdom Metazoa; phylum Platyhelminthes; class Trematoda; order Strigeidida; family Schistosomatidae; genus Schistosoma; species Schistosoma guineensis. The sequence goes on from OX103895.1 coordinate 23,681,508, forward strand.
GTAGGGAACTCCTAGATATGTATGGTTCTGTACAACATTTTCAACACTACAGCGAAGGTCAAGAATTCACTCTTTTCACTGACCATAAACCGCTCACCTTCTCGTTAACCTCTTCTTCAGACAAGTACTCACCACGTGAGTATCGACAATTAGACTGCATTTCGCAGTTTACTTCACATATCCAACACATTTCTGGAGCAAACAATGTAGTCGCAGATGCCTTGTTTCGCATAACTTCCTTGAACAGTTTCCGAGGAATCGACCTTCTTGAACTCGACCAGCCCCAAAAAGAAGACACTGATATTCAGCACGAGTTGTCGTCTACAACCCTCAAGCTTTGCATCAAACAGATGGGAACAAATAAAGAATTCTTACTTTGTGACACATCGACAGGTAGGGATCGTCCGATCGTGCCGAAACACTATCGACGCTTCCACTCGACCACAATTATCCGATGTTTTCGTCCAACCTGACTTACCATATAGTACACACGTCTTCGTTCGTCGAGACTCGCACCGACGACCATTCTAATCAGCATACGACAGACCTTTTAAAGTTCTTCAACGTGAATCTAAGTACTATATAATCGATAAGAACGGAACAAACGATAGCATCAGCATAGATCGCTCAAAAGCAGCGTATTTAGGAGGAAATCGTATCTACGTCGATTTCTCTTCGGTAAAATTGCACAACACGACTCCTTCACTCATAATTCGTCAACCGACAACCAACACGCACGATGATGTTCCGAATGTATCTGAAAATAAACTTAAAACGACGTGTTCTGGAAGAAGAGTAAGATTCCCAGAACATTTAAACGACTATTGCACTTGAGGCCCTACTCGACATTTTATATTATCTCAATCTTTCTTTTTACGATATATAATATTTAAAACAACAATTTTAATATGCTATATATTTATATTTTTATTTAGAAAAAACAAAAAACCAAAACATTTTTAAACGCAATTACGTGTGCATGAGTTTATTTTCCATTTTTTCGCCGACATTGTGTTTTTTACGCACAAACGAGTGTATTTTGACATGCACATACAGTTTCTTTTTTCTTTTTCAGGACGGATTGAAAAGAACGATGAAGTTTACGAGCAGCCGAAATTCTCATTGTAGTTTTCTTTTTTTACTAGGTTGTACCTCAGTCCCATATAGTAATGATAGACGACCAGACGCTGCTAAACCTAGCAAGCTATCAGAAGAGTGTTTACCAACGACAAAACTCGTTGTGCTTAAACTTCTGGCCGACCACGTCTTAGGGTCATCACTACCTTACTAGGGGAGGAGTGATCTGTAGCGGTAAATAATTCCCTAAAATAAATAGCTCTGTAAATTTTCGACATTGTATGCTGACCAGATTAGTTTTAATGGACTCATCTAGCTGAAGGCGCTCGGTCATGCATCCGCACCAGATGAGGTGTCGGAACGCCGTGCTCAACTGCTACTGCAATCGCTAGTCAGATTTGATCAGATAATTCCGATATATTGGCAATCGTCAAATACAACTTCTGATCTACTCAACTCTGTCTTTTGATTTCTCTCGGTGGGTACTAGTTATATAAGAAGGTGTTACTGGAAAAAGCGTTGTCAAACACTGAATACATGTGGCATAGGAATCCTTCGACTTTCTCTTTTGTAGGGTGTATTATACTGTGATTATCATCCTATCCTGCACATCGGGTACATCTTACCCCGAAAAATAAGGAAAAAACTTTTTTTTCATTCGACGGACAATTACCAGTTCGTATTTCACCTAGTGCGGACTTAAGTCGTAAAAAGATCTACAATTTATTATGTATTCATAGTCTCTAATCCTAGTATTAACCAGGTTAATAACTAACAACAAGCAATACTCAAACATAATATTTAATTTAACGAGCACTCTACTCATTTATTTTCATATCATGTCCAATAACTCCAGTGAAAGAGAAAGTTCTCCAACTTCCAAGCCAAATAAAAGGTTCAAATCGGCAATCCGTACAACTGACGACTCAGTGCCTGACAATGTCGAAACTTTAACTACTGAACGATATGTGTATTGTACACAAATGTCTCTATCATCACCAGATTCTCCATGTCGCAGCCCCTCTATCTCTACGTGCAGTATGCCAACGGTAAGACTGGTTGACATACAAGACACTATATCTACGTGCATCGAAACGTCAGCACAGTCTACTAGACAGGATGTGCCACCAAGGCCTAAGTCTAGAATTTCAATAACTAAAGAGTCCAATGGTCCACCTCATACACATCAAAATACTGATAGATGTAGTAATGACATCAGACGGCTACAAAACTTTCTATCCGAAATTAATGGCAAACTTGAGAAACTAGCAGCCCTCACTCATATATGGGGCTTTGACACATATAGAAATCTTAAGCAACTCACTAAATCTGAGTGTATTTTGGAGATCGTGGCTGACGAAGTGACGAAGAGAGTGATATCCTTCTTCAGTGCAGTTGTGTATAACCTCCCCGATCGCACACACTCATCTATGGTAAGGGATATTTACCTTGGAGCATGCGGTATGCCGAACGTTAATTGCAAAGTCATCCGACTTAGAAAAACGTCTGACGGATCAACTTGCCCCCTCCTGTTTATGTTTGTCTGTTGTAACGACGCTAAAAACTTTATTGATTTGAGCAAAAATATTAGCTCACTAATTCCATACAAAAATGTAAAAGTCACTCCAGACCTTACGTCCTGTCAACGTCGTGTGAGAAGACGTGAAGCGATAGAATTGAATGGGAGTGTTTCAGTTAACAATCAGCCAGACACAGTTTGCAACACAGCAAATAGTTTAAAACACACGAACAATAAGCATGACACGACTTCACATACAGCTGATCACTCTGTTGATCTAGATGTGTCTGCTGATCAGAAACATTTGGATAAGATACGAACCCCATTTGTCACCAAAAACCATGACGACATGACTGATACCGGCTGTTCGCTCAGTAATGTACTAAGATGTGAGTCCTGTGACAACTCACATTCAACTAAACCTATACACTTGAAAATAAGTTCTCCTAAAGATATTTCATAAGTAGACTTGAATGATCCTGAGTTCATCTCACAGAGACAACGAAAGTCTCCAGCTCTGACAATAAAGGGTGAGAAGATAAGACACACGAAGCCGAATATGGAAACATGTAAGATTGAACGTAACAGTGGACAGGTTCACCCCGCTGCTATCGTATAACTTGCCTTCAACACCTCTAAGTTGCAAAATGGGTAGTGGGCTTCAGTGTAGCAAGCCTTATAGTCTAGCTTCATTCGACTCTTGATTTCGACTTGTGAAATTTCTAAACTCGCATGAAACCCATTCCAATAATAATAAACTGTTCACTAGTGACTGTCTTCAGGAAAATCTACTGGAGTTCTAGTGAGAAGCCGTTACCTGTGGAGTTCAATTAGGTCTGTTGTGAGATAGTAACTCACTGAAGACAATGGTGTGCGGTGGCACAACTTTGTGGATGGGATGAAGTTAGACATTAACACCGTTGGAGGCCGAGTCAGCGGTCTAGTGGTTAAGTGCTCGCGCACCACGCCAGTGGGTCCTGGGTTGGAGCCCGCGTTGTTGCGGGATCGTGGATGCGCACTGCTGAGGAGTGCCATACTAGGACGAAACGGCCTTCCAGTGCTTCCAGGTTTTCCATGGTGGTATAGCTTCAATCAACTCATGATTTCAACCTGTGAAATTTTTACGTTGTTCATACTTTTTCGCCCATTTTGTGGCTATAAGCGCGTGCGCTTCTCGACATAATGATAGCCATCAAACATATCTTCCGATCCCCTCGATTCTGTCCTTTGATTTCTCTTGGTGGGTACGCTTCATATTAGAAGTTGGTACTGGTTGAAGCATTGTCAAACACAGAATACCTGTGCCATCTTTAGAGTTATCGGCCATGATTTGAAAATCGGTGAGCATAGTGCTCGTTAAAATAAATATAATATCTGAGTATTAGTTGATATAAAGTATTACCCTGGTTAATACTAGGATTACAGAATATAAGTATATAATAATTTGTAGATCTATTTAAGACTAAAGTCCGCAATAGGTAAAATACGAACTGGTAATTGTCCGGCGATTAAAAATATCTTTATCTTATTTTTTCGGGATAAGATGTACCTGATGTACAGCAAGGGATGATAATCACAGTAGAATACATCCTACCAAAGAGCAAGTCGAAGAATCTCTAAACCACGTGAAAAAATGTTAACAAGTTCAAAGTTCGCGTCGGTTGAACTTCATTTTGCTACTCAATTGAAAAATGTATCAAAAGAAGTGTAATTGGAATGTTTTGCCTGTTAGAAATGCCTGAACGAATAATAGGCTGATCAATTTTATGAGAGAAAGAGAAACATTGTCTTGCTGATAATCATCAGATTGACAGATTACTCCGCAAAATGAACTGGTAGTTGTAAACCTCTCGAGAATTTCATCAGTATTAGCAACTGTGTGTGATTTGATGGTATAGTGTGTATTGATTATTTTCATAGTCAATATGACCTAATTCAACATTCATTGTACCTGTCTACTAAACTCGCTTCATCGTTAATGAGATGTCATTGTAAATAATAGTATACTGGTATCGATTTGTGAATAACATTTTTGCATTGACCACAATTGTAGTTCCAGTGAATATCCGTGACGTGATATGATGATTCTGTTCAAATGACAATCTAGTAAATATTTATCCTGTTATTTTTCAAGGACGCTTTGTGTCTCATGACCCTCGGATAACTGCACAGCTACCCAGTGCTAATAGTTTTCTAATTTATTCTATTTGAAATAGTCTATAGTCGCAATACACATCGGGATACATTTTGTTCATTTGAGTGCTCAAACAGAGCTGTTAAGTGTAATGTAAATGGTTGTCGTGTAAAAGTTGAAAACATCATCATTCTCACTGCACTGTTCTCATCTCCTACACAAGTAATATTTTCACAGTCTGTCCATTTGCAAAACAGACGGAATAACGAAAAGGCCATAGGCTTGCAATTTATAAACTTATATCAATTTGCTATGTTGGATGATTGAAATTCTGAGACAATTTCATTAGATACATCCATATGGAGTTGCTCAGCCGTACTCAGGATGATATGCGATCACTTAGCTTGGTGAAGTCCGTCAATCGCCTTTAGAACTTTATCTGATAAATCAACACACTGACAATTTATTGAGCGTAATAGAAACTTTAAAATTCTCTCCAGTATCTTCATGGATAACAATCCAACTCCAATGGATCCTCCAGATAACGGATCAGCACCCACAATCATCCGTATACCTGTCAACTCACCAACGATGGGAGACATCAGACAAATTAACTGTGAGAATACAAAAGGACCTGACAATATGTTAGCCGAAGCATTGAAGTCACACATAGAATTGACTGCAAGCATGCTCAATATATTCAACTTCGTCCGACATTACATAAGCAGTTTGTGAGAAGATCGTCAACATCATATGGAATTGATACGACAGACTACACTGCAAATTGATGCAACGAGGACAGTTGGTTGATGCATTCGAAGTGAGAACCGGAGTCAGACAAGGCTGCCGACGATAATACTTACCAGTGACATCTACACAACATGTATGAGTTATATATATGACACATATTATTTGAGTGATCCTCTTGATCAGCTTCTAGTTGGAATTTCATCAGATGTATTTTGGTGTTGAGTCATAAAGTTTACGACTGGTTAATCTGTTGCTTGTGTTAGTTTGTGAATGGATTAGAGAAGAATTTCTGATTGTTTCTCTCGTTTTCGACTGTCGGATATGTATCTGGATTGGGAGCCCTCTTTCGCATTGCTGGTCAAAAACTACAGGTGAAGAATTACACACAACCAGTTGATGTATTGATGAACAACAATATTTGACTTCATCTCGTTTCATCTTATATCTTATTGAAGATATTATATTACTTACAGATATTCAGAAGTTGAGTTTATATTCGAACAGGTTTATTTTTTTGGCATGATGGTTGGTAATTATGTGGCTTAAAATTCATTTCGAAGAAGAATAGAGAAGAATATAAGACGAATGGGTGACGATAATGACACGGAGTAGTGTGTGGTGGATGGTTCATTATGCATCAATACGAAGTATAGATGGAAACTGCTTCGGACACTTGTGTTTTAACGGCAAATTGAATCCATTTCTATATGTTGATAGCTTGTCGATCGAGTTGAATGCCGAACTGTGATTAATGTTCTCATTTGTTTTTTCTAATCTCATGTTAGATATACCAGAACTGTCATACATCGGGGTTAACACTGATGTATTCTGTACCGATTCTGATGGAATTCTGAAATTCGAAATGTATTTTTGAACTCAATCAAACTAGCGATATTCACATCCATCCAAGTGACTAACATAATCACATTAAATAAACAGTGAAACTTTGGTCACATCAGTTCTATAGATGTGATGGGGAAAAGTGTACTCATGGATTCGCTATGTAGACGACACGTTCGTCATCGTCAAAAAGAATGAACTGGAAAACACTTACAGACTGATCAACAACGTTTTCAATGACATCAAGTTTACAATGGAACAGCAGCCAAACAACCAACTAGCATTCTTGAATATATTGATCACTAAAACTGACACAGGAAAACTGGAAACTCAAGTATACAGGAAACCGACCGATACAGATCAAGTTCTCAACTACAACAGCAACAACCCAAGAGCCCACAAAATCAACTGCGTACACACATTGTTCAAGAGGGCGAGGACACACTGCATCACGCTGGCAGCACGAAAAAATGAAGAGAAACACCTGAACGACATATTTCCAAAGAAATGCTACCCAATCAACTTCATCAAAAAACACCAACCGCACAAAGGATCAGAACACAAGTCAAGTGCAAAGTCAACAAAATGATCACCCTACCGTACATGCAAGAAATATCAGAAACCACAACGAGACTGCTGAAAACCTTCGGGATAGGTGTGGCACACAAACCGACAAAATCACTACAATCAATCCTATGCAAACCAAAGCATGAAATAACAAAGGAAAACAAATCAAACATCATCTACAAAATTAATTATACCAACTGAGACAAGCACTACATCGGACAAAGCGGACGCCCCCTCCACCTTCGCCTACATGAACATCAATTAGCAGCCAAACGCCATGATATCTCGTCACTTATGTCAATACACGTGGATAACTGCGGACACCCATCGATTGGAAAAATGTAGAAATCGTAGACAGAGGAAACTTCAACCAGCATGTAATCACAAAGAGTGAACTGCATTAATCTCTTACCAATTTTGTGGAAGTTTACTGATCCGTTGATTCAAGATACTAGTAGTCAGTGAATAGAGCGATTAGCTCAGGTACATACTGACATCACCTATTGCAACAACAGCTGGAACGTACTAGATTTGTCAATTGTTCTATGACTAACTCCGATTAATCAAAATGTACATTTCATAACACCTGAAACACATAGAATCAGTTCACATCCAGCTGTATCGCATCAAGGACATTCATAACCGGTTTTCACACTGACAGCGAAATATCTTTAGTCGGACGATCTGAATATTTCTGAATGCTAACCATTCAGTAAAATCTATGCAACGTTTGTTACGGTTTATCCTTAACGCATTGCACAACGCTGTATCTTAAATTGTAGTATGTACTGGGTAAGCCTCAATCTATCAGTCATTGTGCCGTCCATCTTTCACTCTGAACATATATGCAGGTTGTGAAGAGCAACGAAATGGGAAACGATGGATCGTCTAGCAATCTGATGGATCGGTACATCGTATTCAGAACCAATCAAGGTTCGAAATGTTAGTATTCCGCTCAAGGTGATGGTTGGAGTGTGAAGACATACAGCTTATCTGTGGTTCATTGTGCATATCACCGATACATCAGATTTCTAGACAATTCGATGGCGTCACATTTCGTTACTCTTCAAAACCCGCACATACGTTCACAGTGAAAAGCAGATGGATGATGGTTGGAGGAACGCAGTCTAAAACGTAGTGCTCAATGCAATCGTGTAAAGGGAATGTCAAACCACATTTCCAATCCCATCGTTGAATCGGATGAAATTGCATTCGATAGAAACATTGGAAAAGATACGGTTTTCATTGAAACAAGTGTTTGCAAACGGAAGAAATGGTGTGACATTATGATTAAATATTCACCGTTTGGTGTTCAATAAAACTGTGTTTATGAAGATCGTCTACCACAATTAACTTCAAATGTGTCAGGAAAACAAGGTTATAAGCATAGCGAGCGAATTTGAAGCAGAGAAAATAATGTGTGTGTGCAAGCAAATATAGAGTCAAACCGAATAAGGCACAGCTAGGCAAAGCAAAGGCTAATAATAGGATTCGTGTACATACATACATGAGCAAGAGAATGAATCATCGAGCGACATTTAAACTGTCAACATTTGAGCTAGAGTTCATCATGCGATCAAGCCTACACTTTTATACACATATGATAGTGATCAAAATAGTACAAAGAAATATGCGAATGGTCACTGTTCGATTCACATTGTCTGTTAAGTGAGTCAATAAAATAGCTTGACTGAAATTAGCCATAATCCATATTATTTTCCGATGACTTGCTATAATCTCATTGATATGATGAACACGATGAATCGGATAGTTGTGAAACTGCTCATAAATTTCTTTGACATGAAAACTGTGCAAAACTGAATATTTGTTTCTTCAACATTGGAGGAGATTTCAGAACGTCAATGTTGCGAATATCTTTCATGAAGATCATTAACTTTCACTTTAAGAATGAGATACCTAGCTTACTAATCTCACTCACTACTGTATTGAACGATGCCTACATTGCTTTTACACTTCCTGTAATTAGTCATTGTAATCGTTCATTCGGACGATGATATGATGTGCATAATGCAAACTGATGATGTATGGTTGTTGCGACTAGTTGTTTCCGGTCAATTTGTGTATCAATTTTAATCAAACATACATATTAAGCCACCAATTATTGACTAACCTAAAACAACGACGAAACGAGAGAAAATTGTTCAAATTCTGTTGTATATATCTTTATTGATTAATTATTTAAAACAAAGTTGTGAACAAAATTTAAGAGAAATATCCACTATGTCACCACATGTTGATGTCCTGAAATTGCTTTTCATATATCAGAATGCACAATTTAATCAGATAGTTAGTTGTTGCCGGCAGGGTTTACAATGTTCACAACGGGTTTTCCATCTTTTTTCAAATTAAAACCGTCGGCATTGACTTTTACTTCGATTTTTGTGTCTTCGTTCTCTTTTTCTGTATGTTCAAAAAGAAAGAAATCGTTATTTAGCTTTATATCAGTGGTTACTAGCTTACTATCATGGCAACAAGATATAAAGACGTATACTTACTTTTGGTATCAGGACCTGACTGAACGAACTGAATCATTGTAAGGTGTACTATCAACATCACGATGAGCATCTTGATATATCTCATTGTCAGACCGATTGTTCTTACGTCAGATGAAGAAATTGGTGACTCTCTTCCTCGACTACAATAAAAAATAAAATCAACTATCACGTCGACGCCTATATACTCATACTGTCCAAATGACACAGACAATAACACGTTGACACACACGTTTGTGATTGGTCTTAATTTGTTTATTCATTGAACGCAGAATGTACAAACGGCCACAATTCGTTAGCGGATCGGTAGTTTGTAGGTTATACATCGCTCGATAACGATGGAGAGCACAATATCAACAGGGTGACGTAATGAGTGTGTATATCCAGCATTTGGCGATCGATCACCACAGCCTACTTGATGTGTATAATCAGGTCATGTTCACCTGGAATACGAAGATTGGTGATGAGAATGGGCGATGAAGGGGCAATCTTAGGTTTTCCTATCGCTAAAATTGGGGATTTGTGTGAATGAATGTGAGTTGAAATATGACTGATCGAAATGCGATGATCCAATGGATTGTTTGCTATACTATAAAACGAAGACCTATTAATCGGCATGTTACCTGTGAATGAAATATCTTGAGAGTCAGACTCTGGGAATGCTGAATGGTGTTTTTATGAGTGCAACACGGAGTTGATGAGTCGTTTGGCAACAAACGTTACATCCTGGAATGCCGATTGTTTTCAGTCAAGTGATTATGTATTTTTAGCACCAATAATTTGTGCTGCCGGTCACAGTGTGTTCATACACAAGTCAAGCATGGCATTACATTTCATCTTGTATTCTGAAAGGATATCAATTCACTATCAATATAAGTATGCACAGATTTTGAAGGCGGTCGCCATAAAATAGTCGTTCATTCAGTTACAAGCTGTCACATTTAAAACATCCTAAACTAAAAGCTGGTCAATTTAAAGAGTATAAACCTGCTGATTGTGGCTTTATGGACTCTCTAGCATAAAGAAAACGCAATTTGCATGACATAATCTGTTTCTATAAAACGAATCAAAAATGAATGTTTGTGATGACTTGCTGTTTCATTACTACATTATTTGTACTTTCGAACGGTCAACTTTATTTGCTTTACTTTCGAAATAATATAAACAATTTAAAAGAAAGCTGTGTCAACAACTTCAGATTACCGGTGATCGCATTATTGATATCTCAAATTCAATTTTCACTAATCACAATCCAGATTCGTTCGTCCGAAATGTGCTTTTGCTAGTGGGTGCTTTGGTAAAACTCGATTATCATTAGATGCACTAGTTGGCTTTCCGTTTGCTCAACTGTGCAGTATACCGATTGTGTTGTACTGTTCTGTTAAGATGTATGCGTTAGTGAGAGGGCGAGGAATGAGCCGTCATTTTATTAGCTGAGAGTCTGTTATTGATGGTTATGAGATATTTGCAAATACATTTATCACTTCAGATTTGTATAATAAAAAATATTGCAACTGATTCTACTATTAATTCAGGGCACCACTACTTCAGTCATTGTTCATTCGAATCATGACTTGCGTTTACAGAGCAGCAGTGTGCATCAAAGCAGCGAACAACGAATGAGAATGACTTTATCTTACGGATAGACTGTGGTTGATTATTCCACAGTCTGGAAAATTAACAGGTAAAATAATTTGAATTTCCTTGTTTTCGCGCCAAAAGCGTTCTTTTCACACTCACATCGTATTTTCCACTTTGGAGAATCTTTAACGCAATTGGTCACTTGTGTATTTTAATATGCTATTTCGCAACGCTTCCCAAGGACAGTTTTATGCTGTATATATATACGTTTGATCTGTGTTTGTTGTTACCGTTCGTTCTTCCGACTTTCACGGACTGAACTTTCCCGTTTCAAACTTCACCTTCTCTCTAGATAGCGAGTCTGCGACATATTAGATATATGGCTTATTGGTCTTCGTCACAGTGTCCTCTTTTACGTTCGCAGACTAAGTAAATTCGTAACAGCTCAAACCAAGCACTTTGTTACGACGGTTTCGAGGCGTGCAACCTACAAGACGTTGAGACTTGGAGGTCCGTTTCAATATGTGTTCTGTAAACGAAAAAACGTAGGAGTAACTAACTTCTAGCTTTACTACTGTATGTGACCTAGATAAAACTTCACCAATTATGGTAAAACGTAATTTGAGTGATGCACTAGCGAAGTATATCCATCCACGTTTTGTTGTGTTAAGCTTCAGTTGGCTTTTTAAGCAACAATCCTTCACCTTGTCAATCTCCATGCTGATGCAATTTCGTACATTGTTCAGCTAGTGAGGAGAAAATGAACACGCCACTTTAACATCATCTGCACACAGGTGTTTGACCACGAAAAAGCATTCACAAATATCACTGACAAGAAGTAAAAAGAGCAACAGGTTTATTCACTACCTTGTATTACACCACTTCTAACAAGGGCAGTGTTCCACAATGAAGAATTAATCTCAACAATTTGATGTCGGTTTCCGATGAAGAAATCAAACCGAACAAACAAAGGGTTTGTACCCCATAAGATGCAAGCTTATCTACAAGACGTTGATGGTTGCCACGTAGAAGAATTTGGAAATGTTCAAGTAAAGCATCAAGACTAATTATTTTTGGTTACATTGATAAAAGGCTGAATTAAGGAAGTCAATATGATACGACTCACCATAAAGAGAAAGTACAAAAATGAAGAAGAAGTAGAAATGCAATATCTGGGCCACCATATTTGTAGAGTAAAGATGAAACTGCGTCTGCTTCATGAACAGTGGAAATCTTAAAAGTATTTATAGCTTGACTAGTTTTCGAGCATGATGAGGAGATAGATTTTACTGAGTTTATAGTCACACACATGACTTTTAAAACTGCCGTTTAGAAACTCCTTACCACTCGCCAAAAAACCACTGAAAAGTTTCGCTATAGTTTGAGAGCCTTAGATAAAATTGATATTATGCAGGATGCGTGGTATATCAACATATTGAGCGCGTTTATAGAAAACGAGAATTAAATATTGTAATGTTGTGCTAGCATTAAGTGCTAACAGCTCCTCATTATTGGCTTTCAATCCGTGCTTCGCTTTAATTTGGTTACGAATTATGGTTTTTGTGCAACTGCCGTGAAATGTTTCGACTTAAAATCACGTTGCTGTGGACGTATTAGTCTACCACGATTTTTAACTGCTATATATAACTCGTAACGTTGAATAAACCTGTGCGTTACAAGAGGTGCACAGGAATCTAGAAAAGAGTTAACGAACAGATTGAAATTTTCAATGGGATAGATAGATAGAGAGCAAAACGTACTCTCCTATGATCACTGTTTTCGGACTCACTGTATAGTTGTACAGATAGTGGGTTGACGTTCCTACTAAATATTAGATTCAGTATTTTTTTTCATCCGTTTCTCCGTTACGAACCCACTGTTATCAGCAGTGCATGTTAATTGTTGCCTAGAATTCATCACCACATGAATGAAATTTACCGGTACTCGCGTTTGTTACAGAGTGTTCGAAATTCCCTTTATTATACAGTGGTAACAAGGTCATTCACATTATCCAAACAATCAGACGCTCTGTAAATACATCTCAATAGTAGACTATGATTCAGTGTTGATCGATATCCCTGTCGATTGGGACAAACGTTTCTGCAAAACAGCTGACAGATGACTATGTTCTTAACACGATCAACAACCCACGTTCATTTCAACAATTCGAAATTCCAATAAATTTCGGGTAAAAATAATGAATGATATCTTACAATTAAACTACAGTTTTTGAATGCATCTGATTTAGTCGTTTGAAAAGAGTACTTGCTTGAATGAAACACGTTTCTTTTCCAAAGTTTCAGAAGTATTCAGATCGTCCGACTAAAGATATTTCGCTGTCAGTGTGAAAACCGGTTATGAATGTCCTTGATGCGATACAGCTGGATGTGAACTGATTCTATGTGTTTCATGTGTAATGAAATGTACATTTTGATTAATCGGAGTTAGTCATAGAACAATTGACAAATCTAGTACGTTCCAGCTGTTGTTGCAATAGGTGATGTCAGTATGTACCTGAGCTAATCGCTCTATTCACTGACTACTAGTATCTTGAATCAACGGATCAGTAAACTTCCACAAAATTGGTAAGAGATTAATGCAGTTCACTCTTTGTGATTACATGCTGGTTGAAGTTTCCTCTGTCTACGATTTCTACATTTTTCCAATCGATAGGTGTCCGCAGTTATCCACGTGTATTGACATAAGTGACGAGATATCATGGCGTTTGACTGCTAATTGATGTTCATGTAGGCGAAGGTGGAGGGGGCGTCCGCTTTGTCCGATGTAGTGCTTGTCTCAGTTGGTATAATTAATTTTGTAGATGATGTTTGATTTGTTTTCCTTTGTTATTTCATGCTTTGGTTTGCATAGGATTGATTGTAGTGATTTTGTCGGTTTGTGTGCCACACCTATCCCGAAGGTTTTCAGCAGTCTCGTTGTGGTTTCTGATATTTCTTGCATGTACGGTAGGGTGATCATTTTGTTGACTTTGCACTTGACTTGTGTTCTGATCCTTTGTGCGGTTGGTGTTTTTTGATGAAGTTGATTGGGTAGCATTTCTTTTGAAATGTGTCGTTCAGGTGTTTCTCTTCATTTTTTCGTGCTGCCAGTGTGATGCAGTGTGTCCTCGCCCTCTTGAACAATGTGTGTACGCAGTTGATTTTGTGGGCTCTTGGGTTGTTGCTGTTGTAGTTGAGAACTTGATCTGTATCGGTCGGTTTCCTGTATACTTGAGTTTCCAGTTTTCCTGTGTCAGTTTTAGTGATCAATATATTCAAGAATGCTAGTTGGTTGTTTGACTGCTGTTCCATCGTAAACTTGATGTCATTGAAAACGTTGTTGATCAGTCTGTAAGTGTTTTCCAGTTCATTCTTTTTGACGATGACGAACGTGTCGTCTACATAGCGAATCCATGAGTACACTTTTCCCCATCACATCTATAGAACTGATGTGACCAAAGTTTCACTGTTTATTTAATGTGATTATGTTAGTCACTTGGATGGATGTGAATATCGCTAGTTTGATTGAGTTCAAAAATACGTTTCGAAACTAAGTATTCAGTCAGAATCGTTGCACAATACATCAATGTCGTCCCAGTCAATTTTCTGTCGTCGATTGTCAAGATGTATCGACATCAAGAAACAGATCTTGTCTCGATTGACCACAATATTCTGTTTTTATTTCTACTTTCAACAGGACAACATAACAGTGTGTTTGCGTAAAATGAAATAAGAATGTACCGTCACGAACTTGGCATAGATTTTACTGAATGGTTAGCATTCAGAAATATTCAGATCGTCCGACTAAAGATATTTCGCTGTCAGTGTGAAAACCGGTTATGAATGTCCTTGATGCGATACAGCTGGATGTGAACTGATTCTATGTGTTTCATGTGTAATGAAATGTACATTTTGATTAATCGGAGTTAGTCATAGAACAATTGACAAATCTAGTACGTTCCAGCTGTTGTTGCAATAGGTGATGTCAGTATGTACCTGAGCTAATCGCTCTATTCACTGACTACTAGTATCTTGAATCAACGGATCAGTAAACTTCCACAAAATTGGTAAGAGATTAATGCAGTTCACTCTTTGTGATTACATGCTGGTTGAAGTTTCCTCTGTCTACGATTTCTACATTTTTCCAATCGATAGGTGTCCGCAGTTATCCACGTGTATTGACATAAGTGACGAGATATCATGGCGTTTGACTGCTAATTGATGTTCATGTAGGCGAAGGTGGAGGGGGCGTCCGCTTTGTCCGATGTAGTGCTTGTCTCAGTTGGTATAATTAATTTTGTAGATGATGTTTGATTTGTTTTCCTTTGTTATTTCATGCTTTGGTTTGCATAGGATTGATTGTAGTGATTTTGTCGGTTTGTGTGCCACACCTATCCCGAAGGTTTTCAGCAGTCTCGTTGTGGTTTCTGATATTTCTTGCATGTACGGTAGGGTGATCATTTTGTTGACTTTGCACTTGACTTGTGTTCTGATCCTTTGTGCGGTTGGTGTTTTTTGATGAAGTTGATTGGGTAGCATTTCTTTTGAAATGTGTCGTTCAGGTGTTTCTCTTCATTTTTTCGTGCTGCCAGTGTGATGCAGTGTGTCCTCGCCCTCTTGAACAATGTTTGTACGCAGTTGATTTTGTGGGCTCTTGGGTTGTTGCTGTTGTAGTTGAGAACTTGATCTGTATCGGTCGGTTTCCTGTATACTTGAGTTTCCAGTTTTCCTGTGTCAGTTTTAGTGATCAATATATTCAAGAATGCTAGTTGGTTGTTTGACTGCTGTTCCATCGTAAACTTGATGTCATTGAAAACGTTGTTGATCAGTCTGTAAGTGTTTTCCAGTTCATTCTTTTTGACGATGACGAACGTGTCGTCTACATAGCGAATCCATGAGTACACTTTTCCCCATCACATCTATAGAACTGATGTGACCAAAGTTTCACTGTTTATTTAATGTGATTATGTTAGTCACTTGGATGGATGTGAATATCGCTAGTTTGATTGAGTTCAAAAATACGTTTCGAAACTAAGTATTCAGTCAGAATCGTTGCACAATACATCAATGTCGTCCCAGTCAATTTTCTGTCGTCGATTGTCAAGATGTATCGACATCAAGAAACAGATCTTGTCTCGATTGACCACAATATTCTGTTTTTATTTCTACTTTCAACAGGACAACATAACAGTGTGTTTGCGTAAAATGAAATAAGAATGTACCGTCACGAACTTGGCATAGATTTTACTGAATGGTTAGCATTCAGAAATATTCAGATCGTCCGACTAAAGATATTTCGCTGTCAGTGTGAAAACCGGTTATGAATGTCCTTGATGCGATACAGCTGGATGTGAACTGATTCTATGTGTTTCAGGTGTTATGAAATGTACATTTTGATTAATCGGAGTTAGTCATAGAACAATTGACAAATCTAGTACGTTCCAGCTGTTGTTGCAATAGGTGATGTCAGTATGTACCTGAGCTAATCGCTCTATTCACTGACTACTAGTATCTTGAATCAACGGATCAGTAAACTTCCACAAAATTGGTAAGAGATTAATGCAGTTCACTCTTTGTGATTACATGCTGGTTGAAGTTTCCTCTGTCTACGATTTCTACATTTTTCCAATCGATAGGTGTCCGCAGTTATCCACGTGTATTGACATAAGTGACGAGATATCATGGCGTTTGGCTGCTAATTGATGTTCATGTAGGCGAAGGTGGAGGGGGCGTCCGCTTTGTCCGATGTAGTGCTTGTCTCAGTTGGTATAATTAATTTTGTAGATGATGTTTGATTTGTTTTCCTTTGTTATTTCATGCTTTGGTTTGCATAGGATTGATTGTAGTGATTTTGTCGGTTTGTGTGCCACACCTATCCCGAAGGTTTTCAGCAGTCTCGTTGTGGTTTCTGATATTTCTTGCATGTACGGTAGGGTGATCATTTTGTTGACTTTGCACTTGACTTGTGTTCTGATCCTTTGTGCGGTTGGTGTTTTTTGATGAAGTTGATTGGGTAGCATTTCTTTTGAAATGTGTCGTTCAGGTGTTTCTCTTCATTTTTTCGTGCTGCCAGCGTGATGCAGTGTGTCCTCGCCCTCTTGAACAATGTGTGTACGCAGTTGATTTTGTGGGCTCTTGGGTTGTTGCTGTTGTAGTTGAGAACTTGATCTGTATCGGTCGGTTTCCTGTATACTTGAGTTTCCAGTTTTCCTGTGTCAGTTTTAGTGATCAATATATTCAAGAATGCTAGTTGGTTGTTTGACTGCTGTTCCATCGTAAACTTGATGTCATTGAAAACGTTGTTGATCAGTCTGTAAGTGTTTTCCAGTTCATTCTTTTTGACGATGACGAACGTGTCGTCTACATAGCGAATCCATGAGTACACTTTTCCCCATCACATCTATAGAACTGATGTGACCAAAGTTTCACTGTTTATTTAATGTGATTATGTTAGTCACTTGGATGGATGTGAATATCGCTAGTTTGATTGAGTTCAAAAATACGTTTCGAAACTAAGTATTCAGTCAGAATCGTTGCACAATACATCAATGTCGTCCCAGTCAATTTTCTGTCGTCGATTGTCAAGATGTATCGATATCAAGAAACAGATCTTGTCTCGATTGACCACAATATTCTGTTTTTATTTCTACTTTCAACAGGACAACATAACAGTGTGTTTGCGTAAAATGAAATAAGAATGTACCGTCACGAACTTGGCATAGATTTTACTGAATGGTTAGCATTCAGAAATATTCAGATCGTCCGACTAAAGATATTTCGCTGTCAGTGTGAAAACCGGTTATGAATGTCCTTGATGCGATACAGCTGGATGTGAACTGATTCTATGTGTTTCAGGTGTTATGAAATGTACATTTTGATTAATCGGAGTTAGTCATAGAACAATTGACAAATCTAGTACGTTCCAGCTGTTGTTGCAATAGGTGATGTCAGTATGTACCTGAGCTAATCGCTCTATTCACTGACTACTAGTATCTTGAATCAACGGATCAGTAAAATTCCACAAAATTGGTAAGAGATTAATGCAGTTCACTCTTTGTGATTACATGCTGGTTGAAGTTTCCTCTGTCTACGATTTCTACATTTTTCCAATCGATGGGTGTCCGCAGTTATCCACGTGTATTGACATAAGTGACGAGATATCATGGCGTTTGACTGCTAATTGATGTTCATGTAGGCGAAGGTGGAGGGGGCGTCCGCTTTGTCCGATGTAGTGCTTGTCTCAGTTGGTATAATTAATTTTGTAGATGATGTTTGATTTGTTTTCCTTTGTTATTTCATGCTTTGGTTTGCATAGGATTGATTGTAGTGATTTTGTCGGTTTGTGTGCCACACCTATCCCGAAGGTTTTCAGCAGTCTCGTTGTGGTTTCTGATATTTCTTGCATGTACGGTAGGGTGATCATTTTGTTGACTTTGCACTTGACTTGTGTTCTGATCCTTTGTGCGGTTGGTGTTTTTTGATGAAGTTGATTGGGTAGCATTTCTTTTGAAATATGTCGTTCAGGTGTTTCTCTTCATTTTTTCGTGCTGCCAGCGTGATGCAGTGTGTCCTCGCCCTCTTGAACAATGTGTGTACGCAGTTGATTTTGTGGGCTCTTGGGTTGTTGCTGTTGTAGTTGAGAACTTGATCTGTATCGGTCGGTTTCCTGTATACTTGAGTTTCCAGTTTTCCTGTGTCAGTTTTAGTGATCAATATATTCAAGAATGCTAGTTGGTTGTTTGGCTGCTGTTCCATTGTAAACTTGATGTCATTGAAAACGTTGTTGATCAGTCTGTAAGTGTTTTCCAGTTCATTCTTTTTGACGATGACGAACGTGTCGTCTACATAGCGAATCCATGAGTACACTTTTCCCCATCACATCTATAGAACTGATGTGACCAAAGTTTCACTGTTTATTTAATGTGATTATGTTAGTCACTTGGATGGATGTGAATATCGCTAGTTTGATTGAGTTCAAAAATACGTTTCGAAACTAAGTATTCAGTCAGAATCGTTGCACAATACATCAATGTCGTCCCAGTCAATTTTCTGTCGTCGATTGTCAAGATGTATCGACATCAAGAAACAGATCTTGTCTCGATTGACCACAATATTCTGTTTTTATTTCTACTTTCAACAGGACAACATAACAGTGTGTTTGCGTAAAATGAAATAAGAATGTACCGTCACGAACTTGGCATAGATTTTACTGAATGGTTAGCATTCAGAAATATTCAGATCGTCCGACTAAAGATATTTCGCTGTCAGTGTGAAAACCGGTTATGAATGTCCTTGATGCGATACAGCTGGATGTGAACTGATTCTATGTGTTTCAGGTGTTATGAAATGTACATTTTGATTAATCGGAGTTAGTCATAGAACAATTGACAAATCTAGTACGTTCCAGCTGTTGTTGCAATAGGTGATGTCAGTATGTACCTGAGCTAATCGCTCTATTCACTGACTACTAGTATCTTGAATCAACGGATCAGTAAACTTCCACAAAATTGGTAAGAGATTAATGCAGTTCACTCTTTGTGATTACATGCTGGTTGAAGTTTCCTCTGTCTACGATTTCTACATTTTTCCAATCGATGGGTGTCCGCAGTTATCCACGTGTATTGACATAAGTGACGAGATATCATGGCGTTTGGCTGCTAATTGATGTTCATGTAGGCGAAGGTGGAGGGGGCGTCCGCTTTGTCCGATGTAGTGCTTGTCTCAGTTGGTATAATTAATTTTGTAGATGATGTTTGATTTGTTTTCCTTTGTTATTTCATGCTTTGGTTTGCATAGGATTGATTGTAGTGATTTTGTCGGTTTGTGTGCCACACCTATCCCGAAGGTTTTCAGCAGTCTCGTTGTGGTTTCTGATATTTCTTGCATGTACGGTAGGGTGATCATTTTGTTGACTTTGCACTTGACTTGTGTTCTGATCCTTTGTGCGGTTGGTGTTTTTTGATGAAGTTGATTGGGTAGCATTTCTTTTGAAATATGTCGTTCAGGTGTTTCTCTTCATTTTTTCGTGCTGCCAGCGTGATGCAGTGTGTCCTCGCCCTCTTGAACAATGTGTGTACGCAGTTGATTTTGTGGGCTCTTGGGTTGTTGCTGTTGTAGTTGAGAACTTGATCTGTATCGGTCGGTTTCCTGTATACTTGAGTTTCCAGTTTTCCTGTGTCAGTTTTAGTGATCAATATATTCAAGAATGCTAGTTGGTTGTTTGGCTGCTGTTCCATTGTAAACTTGATGTCATTGAAAACGTTGTTGATCAGTCTGTAAGTGTTTTCCAGTTCATTCTTTTTGACGATGACGAACGTGTCGTCTACATAGCGAATCCATGAGTACACTTTTCCCCATCACATCTATAGAACTGATGTGACCAAAGTTTCACTGTTTATTTAATGTGATTATGTTAGTCACTTGGATGGATGTGAATATCGCTAGTTTGATTGAGTTCAAAAATACGTTTCGAAACTAAGTATTCAGTCAGAATCGTTGCACAATACATCAATGTCGTCCCAGTCAATTTTCTGTCGTCGATTGTCAAGATGTATCGACATCAAGAAACAGATCTTGTCTCGATTGACCACAATATTCTGTTTTTATTTCTACTTTCAACAGGACAACATAACAGTGTGTTTGCGTAAAATGAAATAAGAATGTACCGTCACGAACTTGGCATAGATTTTACTGAATGGTTAGCATTCAGAAATATTCAGATCGTCCGACTAAAGATATTTCGCTGTCAGTGTGAAAACCGGTTATGAATGTCCTTGATGCGATACAGCTGGATGTGAACTGATTCTATGTGTTTCATGTGTAATGAAATGTACATTTTGATTAATCGGAGTTAGTCATAGAACAATTGACAAATCTAGTACGTTCCAGCTGTTGTTGCAATAGGTGATGTCAGTATGTACCTGAGCTAATCGCTCCATCCGCTGACTGCTAGTTTCTTCAGTGAACCTACAACCTACCTTCAGCTTATCATATCAGCATTCTACGCGCCTTTGTGGCTCAATTCAACCAGCTGTTTTTCACATGAGTGCTCACTGAATGTTTCTTGTTTGATGAATTTTGACGTTGTAGACTTCGCAGACGATTTCGCCTTTCTATCACAAATACAACAACAAATGCAGGAGGAGTCGAACATTGTGGCAGCAGCCTCAGCAGCAGTGGGTCTCAATATACACAAAAAGAAAAGCAAGATACTCCGATATAACACAGCATGCACCAGTCCAATCACAATTGACGAAGAAGATTTGGAAGATGTAAATACCTTTACATATTTGGGCAGCATCATTGATGAACACGCTGGATCGGATGCAGATGTGAAGGCGCGATCGGCAAAGCACGAGTAGCATATTTACAACTGAAGAACATCTGGAACTCAAAGCAAGTGTCAACCAACACCAAGGTCAGGAGTTTCAATACAAATGTCAAGACAGTTCCACTGTAGGTGGCAGAAACCTGGATAACTGTGAAAGCCATCATCCAGAAGATACAGGTGTTTATTAACAGTTGTATACGCTAAATGCGTCAGATCCGTTGGTCAGACACTATACTATCAGCAACAACTCCGAACATTAGAAAACGTATACACAGATGTGGATCATTGTATTGGCATTGTTATCAGTGAATTTCTGGCACATGTAATGGATACACGTTTGACGTAATGAGAAACAGTTGATGGAGTTTGCTTATAATCATCATTTAAATTTGAAAGACGATTAATTTCATTGAGTGAAAAACATGGAAAATTATGTTGCACCTCTAGAGCTACTGCCTGCTCCAAGCCGGAATAAAGGAATGAGGTTGAGCATGGGGTTATCTACCTACACCATGGAAAACTAACTCGCTAAAAACGCTAACCAACATAATGTATTCAGACCATTCAAACTTTGCCCTGATGGTCACAAGGTCTTTTTTTAGAAGAGTTATGACACCTCATGGTGAAAGCCGAGTTCCTTGGAAAATGACAAGTCCAGTGCCCCTTCTGACATCCAGAGTACCCATTTATTTGGGTACAGGGAATGCTCGTACAATCTGGGAGACCTGGATAGTCATCTAAGTTGCTGCATAAATGATGAGATACAATTTGGAGGTGCTTGGAATCAGTGAAACACATCATTGTGGAACAATCATCACTCTACATCAACTTTATTGACTACGAGAAAGCATTTGATAACGTGGACAGGCAACACTATGGAAGCTTCATCGACACTACAGCGTACCTGAGAAGATAGACAATATCATACAGGATTCCTATGATGGAATAAACTGCAAAATCGTGCGTGGAAGACAATTTACAAACTCGTTCGAGGTGATGACCGATGCTAGCAAGGAGTCTTCAAATTGTTCAGGATTAAAATTAAGAGTGGAGAGTGGAGTTCATATCACAAATTGATATCATTTGTGATGATACAATGCTTTGTAGTCGCACGGAAGTGAGAATTTAACATAAAATTCACGGAGACAATAGATTAAACACTAAGCCTTATCTTTTAAGAGAAGCATTGATTCATGTGGTAAATTTGATCTGTGTTGGAACGATTGAGCATCGGATGCGTTTCATACGATAATTTTATTGCTTTGACAGCTGAGCAATAATTTTTCGCTTTCATTGTAAATGTAATCAATACACGATATACCTGTTTTCACATTTAGTTTTCAATAGCAGTTTCATATGAAAAATCAGATTTCACTAAGTAACATTTATCGACATTCATGAACGGTGTGTCAGTTTTGTAAAGTTATTGTATAACGTCATTCGACTCATGATCTCACGCAACGGCCCATCCACTATCCCAGGTGGATAACCATTTCAAACTCGACACGGACTAAGCTCTACTAGTCATGGTTTCTTTCTATAGTCCCAGAAAATCCATCTACAAGCTAGTGACTAATGAGCACAATGTGATTATTATCACAATGAGGATTTGTAAAGATTCTAGTTATTCTAGTGGTTGAACAAATGACTTAATCCAATACAGACCACCATTAAAACCCTGGAAGAACTGGACTGCGGTTTCGTCTTAGTAACTGGACTATGAAAATACGACCATCTTCACAAATCCCATATCGATATATAATATACATAAATAATGTCTTTCCTATACTCAGTGCCAATTTCTGTAAAACTAGTCTTTTTAATATTCACATAAGTTAAATAAAAGTGTTTCATAATTTATTATCACCTTAACATTTCCACAAATCTCCACGAGAACAGTGTACCATTTTATTTATAATAATTGTAACGCATTTCGATCAGATGGCAGAAATTCTCTCACAGTACTAATTCGTCAAACCATATTGATGTCCATATGACGTTAAATTCATACGCTCATGTGAAATACTAATAACCAATCACGTGAACTTCATACAGTGTACTTACATTTGCACAGTTTTCAATGCGAACATCAAGACAGTTGGTTCTGCTCTACATAACGGGGACTAAGAGAACTACTACAAGTACTATCAAAATGATATAGGTTTTTATAAACAGTGACACATAATGTTCGAATGCATTTTTCGTTCATGATTTGAGAATTATTTGAATAACACATTTGTTGCTAGATTACAAAACAAACTATCCAATCTGCAATAACTTGTCTTCACTCTTAATCAAACGCAGAGCAAACGATTATTCTTTGATTTAAATTGACGAGGATGATAAAAGTGAGAAGACAGATGAATATGCGAATTTTATCATATAAACATATTGATTTCAACAACATTTAAAGATGTGGTAGTGCAATGATAAGAAGACAAACAGAAGAGTACTGTCGACAATTCTATACTTCCATCGCGTCAACTCTATGAACCCTCAAATTTCTCATAAGCGAAATGGACATTTTGTGACTTTGAAATTGTAATTCATGCTATTTCTCAGTTGAAATTTTCAATCAATTTAGCTGGTCGGTTTCATTTTCATAATCACAACGTTGAACATGTACATTCTGAATTTTGCGAAAAACCTTTTGCGAATTTCCATGTTTCATATTCTAATGTAGTTCTCTACTTAACCAACAAACGTTTATTCTTCTAAGTAACTGAACATAAGCGAAATTTACCAGACAGCTTTCCAGTGATAAAGCACGACCAAAGTCAGAAGTTTCAACACGAACAACACGCAAGTTAGTTCTGCTGCATCGTGAGGCAAGCGCCTACATGGAATTCTGAGGTGAAAGTGAAAGGAGTAAGGCCAAATAACACACTGAACAGAGACTCGGAAGCAGACGAGAAGAGGATGGAAGGGACTGTCCAGAAGAGAGTTGGTTGGTGGCTGCTGATGTGTGGGTAACCTGCATAAGTGATTTCGTCAGCATCAATAACAACTTAAAAGCAATATAACGACACATAATATTTTTGAGTAAATATATGACTCTTCAAAACAAATGAAATTGTTTTCTCAGTTAATGATCAATCAAAAAAGAAAACAGTATGCACGTCAGATCAGATGACAATAGCGAACACAAGAAATCATATAATCACATAATCGGAGTATGAAGAAGCACCTTGAAATCATCAAACCGAAGTTAAATGAGTGAAGCACATTGAATATTATTCTTATTTCGATAGAGCACTGTGTCAGTTATTTTCAAGATGTTATGACAGTATTTTAGATTTGTTAGCGATATTCTTATTTCAATGTTGTTGATCATTGTAACAACAAGTGTTTAAAACGAAGGTGTTTCGTTCTGATGTGGATGTTGTCAAATTTCAATACATTTATGCTAGGAAGCTTTCCACTGAATTCCACGTCATATGGATATCAATATGGTTTGACCAATTAGTACTGTGAGAGAATTCTTGCCATCTGATCGAAATGCGTTATAATTAATACTAACAAAATGGTATATTGACTTCTCTATACTCGGCGCTTAATTACTGTCGAACTATTCGTTCTAATCTTGACGAATATTCGTATAAAATGGTAAACTGTTCTCGAGGAGTTGTATGGAAATGTTGAGATGAGAGGATAAGATGACAATTGTCCTGACTGATTCACTAAACTCTATTTAATTCTCTGCTGATGGAAACTGATCATAACTTTCTACAGTTATGAGGTGAATCTAACAGTCTTTTAATGATGGTGATGATGATGATGATGATGATGATGATGATTTGGATGATGATGATGATGATGATTTGGATGATGATTTGGATGATGATGATGATGATGATGATGATGATGATGATTTGGATGATGATTTGGATGATGATTTGGATGATGATGATGATGATTATGATTATGATGATGATGATGATGATGATGATGATGATGATGATGATGATTTGGATGATGATGATGATGATGATGATGATGATGATTATGATGATGATGATGATGATTTGGATGATGATTTGGATGATGATGATTATTATTATTATTATTATGATGATGATGATGATGATGATGATGATGATTTGGATGATGATTTGGATGATGATGATGATGATGATGTTGATGACATAGACTATGATCAGCAATCGAGGAAACATATTGTGCTCGCAAAGCAGGTCATGATTGCAAGCGCTGAGCGCTCAACTCCAATGTGACCCAGAGATTATACGAGCGATTACATAACATCTCACTGCATCGACTAATTAACGTTTATGTGTAAACACTCATACATGGAGAGGGGTAATCGATCAATGCAATCAAGTATTATGAAACATGTACCAAGGTGGCCTGAAAGTCAGTTAATTCCAACTGTTCCGATAAACATGGAAAGTAGAAGACTATATTCATAGATAGAATAGCACATAATTGAAATGAGGCACAGAATTGAAATCAGTACCGCTTTAAAACGCAGTAAAGAAATTGTGAAAGACTGCTTTTTAGGTTGATGGAATCTTCAGTCATTCGTGAATACAAACCACTTATAAGTAAAAACGCAATTTGTCATACTCTTGATTTTGCCCTGACTATCCTTCAGTCATTTTATGGACTAGAGTATTGCCAAAATGTCATGCTTTTTGTACGATGTTAATTTTCTCTCTCTTTACCTTATGTAAAATTTTACTCCGTTTACCTAAACCTTCATTTAATCGATTTCCATAGATTACTAATTATTGTTCTGCTTCTAGCGGTGCACTACGAGTGAAAATACTTTGTGAGCAAGTTCTTTGTTTATAATGAACAATTAATGTCCTACCATTAGTTGACCTTGACAACTAATGTGTATTTGGAATGTGTGTGATATAAAAAGAAGTAATACCGGGTCTCGTTTATGCTAATTTACGTTGCTCATTTTCAATCAATAGATCAATCTGCCCTATCAAGTTGATGTCACAGATCTGAGGTTGAATTCAGAATTGGTCATTTCTGAAAATGTTTAGCGCTGCTCATAGTCATATGTGACATGATCTGTAGTATATCGGTCAATGTCATTCCTAATATCATCTCATTCTCGTTGTTCTTCCATCTACACCGACACATCCCTACCGTTGTTCGTAGAATAATGTCAATTGACTCAAGGCTGGTAATAATCTAATGAGGAAACATTTCAGTTCTACTGTTGTCACCTTTTCCTTCACCTGTATATATTTCTAGTTTATATGTGAATATAAGTGTCACGATGTATTGAGGCGTGTGTATTTGTATTCATTTTCCCAATAATGTCTCTAAATTCAGTGTTATTGACTTCTAAGGCGAGTGCATATAATGATGATTTCGTCAGTTGTTATGCACTTTGGTGAATGTAAATTTCAGTGAAACAGTATATGGATCACATTTTGATTACCGATCTTTTCTGTTTTGACGTACTTGGAAGGAGAATGAGGTAGACAGAATGAAACGTCAATTTATTCAATATCAGACTGATGATAAAAACATCGGGTTCTAGCATTCTTGTGACCGAATTTGGTGAATGGGACCGATGTAGTGGACCGATAATGCTGAAGTAGTGTTGATCATAGTACTAGAGGTAATGATATTAGCAGAATTAGTAGTCACAGTATAAGTAATAGTAATATTTGGTGCTGAAACCACGTGAGCTTACGTCTGGCAACATACATCGTGGTGGTGAAAATATTAGACATGAGGAATGTGTCAGATGTGCTGAACAACGGTTCGTAACTTTTTGATGGTGTGTTAGCTGATAGATGATTGTATATTATTTATTGATCTAAAAAGAATGTAGTCGACTATTTTTGGTGTTTGAACGAACTAGTGATACCTTTGTACATGTTCAGTGCTCGATTTTGAATTCCAAATACAATACATTCGTTTGTGTTTGTATCATACTTCTTGATTCAATTGCGTTAATTCTGGCATTCCTAGTTCATACGATAATTTAAATACTTTCAAATATTATACTATGTCAAATACATTACGTTGAATTTGAATGCTGAATTAGTGTGGACTCTGAAGTGAGGGATTGAGTGTTCTTCATTATCTCGGTATTTTGATAGCCAGACTTAGTGGGAGATGTATCAAATGAGCTAGTGAAAATGATTGGGGAGTTTACCTAAGAGGAAAGGGTGGGAGTACTCTGTGATGGAAACTGTATGGAGGAAATAAATAAGTGGTTTGCATGTGGTTTGAAATAACTTGGGCTATATGTTTAAACAGAGGTGTCACTAGGGTTCTTTTTCCAGAAAAATCTTGTACAGGCCTACTGCGAAGTGTATGGTGACTTGTAAAATGGTCTTGGTCGTTAGATTCGTTGCCTCTGTTACGGCTAATTACGTTTGCAAGAGAAGGGTATCCTGCGCGTAACTGGATGGACTTGCGACTGTCAATATACGTGGGAGCCGTTTTTATGTGATGAGTTGGTACTAAAAGCCGTAAAAAGTTTTCTTTCTGAAAGTATTTACAGTTGTGATCCTGGGGAATGTACATAGAGTGTGGAGTTGGAAATCTATTATTAACATTCATATTAATGGTTTCAGGCTTAAGGAGGCGATTTGGATCGCTAGTTCTCTGATAGTTCGCATTAGTCTGCGTGTACGAACGCTTGTTACACTGAGGACCACCACCCATTTTGCAACTTAGAGGTGTTGAAGGCAAGTTATACGATAGCAGCGGGGTGAACCTGTCCACTGTTACGTTCAATCTTACATGTTTCCATATTCAGCTTCGTGTGTCTTATCTTCTCACCCTTTATTGTCAGAGCTGGAGACTTTCGTTGTCTCTGTGAGATGAACTCAGGATCATTCAAGTCTACTTATGAAATATCTTTAGGAGAACTTATTTTCAAGTGTATAGGTTTAGTTGAATGTGAGTTGTCACAGGACTCACATCTTAGTACATTACTGAGCGAACAGCCGGTATCAGTCATGTCGTCATGGTTTTTGGTGACAAATGGGGTTCGTATCTTATCCAAATGTTTCTGATCAGCAGACACATCTAGATCAACAGAGTGATCAGCTGTATGTGAAGTCGTGTCATGCTTATTGTTCGTGTGTTTTAAACTATTTGCTGTGTTGCAAACTGTGTCTGGCTGATTGTTAACTGAAACACTCCCATTCAATTCTATCGCTTCACGTCTTCTCACACGACGTTGACAGGACGTAAGGTCTGGAGTGACTTTTACATTTTTGTATGGAATTAGTGAGCTAATATTTTTGCTCAAATCAATAAAGTTTTTAGCGTCGTTACAACAGACAAACATAAACAGGAGGGGGCAAGTTGATCCGTCAGACGTTTTTCTAAGTCGGATGACTTTGCAATTAACGTTCGGCATACCGCATGCTCCAAGGCAAATATCCCTTAACTTAGATGGGTGTCTGCGGTCGGGGAGGAAATACACAACTGCATTGGAGGGGACATCACTCTCTTCGTCACTTCTTGAGCCGCAAACTCCAAAATACACTCAGATTTAGTGAGTTGCTTAAGATTTTTGTCTGTGTCGAGGTCCCACACATGGGTGAGGGGTGTTAGTTGCGCATGTTTGCCGTTAATTTCGGATAGAGAGTTTTGTATCTGTCGGATGTCATTACTATATCTATCAGTATTTTGATGTGTATGAGGTGGACCATTGGACTCTTTAGTTATTGAAATTCTAGACTTAGGCCTTGGTGGCACATCCTGTCTAGTAGACTGTGCTGACGTTTCGATGCACGTAGATATAGTGTCTTGTATGTCAACCAGTCTTACCGTTGGCATACTGCACGTAGAGATAGAGGGGCTGCGACATGGAGAATCTGGTGATGATAGAGACATTTGTGTACAATACACATATCGTTCAGTAGTTAAAGTTTCGACATTGTCAGGCACTGAGTCGTCAGTTGTACGGATTGCCGATTTGAACCTTTTATTTGGCTTGGAAGTTGGAGAAATTCCACTTTCCCTGGACTTGTATTGGTAAATAAATCCGCAAAATAAATAGCTGTAAGTTTTCGACATTGGATGCTGATCACATTAGTTATAATGGACTCATCTAACTGAAGGCACTCGGTCATGCATCCGCATCAGATGAGGTGTAGGAACGCCGCGTTCTACATCTACTGTAATCGCTAGCCAGATAAGATCAAACCATTCTCGATATATTGACAGTCAACAAATATATCTTCCATCTCCTCGATTCTGTCTTCTGATATCTCTTGGTGGGTACGCTTCATATTAGGTGTTACTGTCAAACACTGAATACCTGTGCCATCTTCATTGGTGAGGCTAACGTGATCTGGTACACCAAATCGTAAATTGTGAGTCTGTTCCATTTCGTTAATCTATATATCATTGCTTTATTTTAATTTCTTATGCACTGTGATATTTTTCACGCGTTTTTGGATATCTATATATTTTTCACTCGTGTATTCTCGTACTTAAAATTTCCCTATGACTGAACAGGCCCCAAGTTATTCAAGATTAAGACTATGTCCCCACCATCGTTCCAACTCATGCCCTTCTGGCCCGACAATATCAAAGCCTGGTTCTGCTACGCAGAAGCCGACTTTCACGAGCACGGCGTGAACGACACACGTGCACAATTCCTCGCCGTAGTCAAGGCACTACCGCGGGAATTCAACAGGTACGTAACATCTAGTATGTTTACTAGGGATGTTTCTGAACCGTACGAAACGTTAAAGAGTTCTATCCTTAAACGTGGAGACCTAACTGATCGACAAAGGTTAGACCAACTGCTTTATAACACAGACCTGCAACACGGTTCTGCGACGGACTTGTTGCAAAGAATGAGCGAGGTTGTAGGACTAAGAACTTCCGACGAAGGCCTATTCAGTTAAAGTTTCTTGTACAAACTTCCACAGCAGGTGCAAGCGGTTCCGGTCTGGTTTCAGAATAACGTCTTAGACAACCTGGCGGCATCTGCAGATCGTACCGTAGAAATTAAGAAATCGTCTACTGCCAAGGTTTCTTCAGCCAAAGAGAAGTATCAAACGACTCAGAATGACATAACCGAGCTATGTCATACACTTATGCGTTATCTTAATCTTCGTAACGACCGTAAGCGATCACACACCTCACGTAGAAGCACTTCACGTAAGCGATCTGTCTCTAGACCACGAGAGACGGATAACTCTGACTGGTGCTGGTATCATAACGAGTGCGGAAAGTCTCCCAGAAATTGCAGAAAACCCTGCAATTTTCCCAACTCAAAATCGAGCGACACGAAAAACAATTCAGGAAACTTCCAAGCCGGCATGCGTTAACGGCGACCGTAGTCGGCGAACGTAGCCGTCCGTTATTCGTCAAAGATGCGACAACGAGAGTTCGCTACCTCGTCAATACTGACGCAGAAATTAGCTTTAAACTTACAGGCGGCAAACGGAAAACCTATTGCTACGCATGGCAAGAAGTACGTTTACCTTAACGTGGGTTTACGCAAACCCATTCACTGGATCTTCATTATTGGAGATTTTTCCATGCCAATCATTGGTATGGACCTTCTACAACATCTAATCATCGATACGCGCAAATGGAGACTAGTAAACGGAAACACATTTATCCGTTTGCGTAACTTCTTCTGGTTACATATTATCCCCAGTCACAATTAAGCATACGATAGACGCATTCCATCAACTACTACTCGATAAGTATCCTGGGATTCATCAAACTCAACCGAAACTACCGTGTGTAACCGGAAACGTTGCACATCACATCACGACTGCAAGACCACCTGTATTCTCTAAAGCACGACGACTAACTCCCGAAAAGTAAAGGTTGGCGAAAAACGCGTTCGACCACATGATAGACTTAGGCATCATCTGACCGTCAAAAAGCCCGTATGCATCTCCGTTGCACATGGTCCCTAAAAATGACAGCAACGATTGGCGTCCAACTGCTGACCATCGGCGATTGAATGCGAACACCATTCCCGATCCTTACCCGTCGCCTCACATTCACGATTTGACAGCTACCTTGAAAGGTACAACTGCTTTTTCGAAAATCGACTTGGTACAAGCGTATAACCAAATCCCTATGGCTACTGATGATATTCCGAAAACAGCTATCATAATTCACTTCGGACTCTACGAAATTTCGCAAATGCCTTTTGGTCTAAGATACGCTCCACAAACCTTCCAAAGGTTCATAGATGACGTTTTCTAAGGTCTCAACTTCGTTCATGCGTATGTTGACGACTGTCTAATAGCAAGTGAGAGCAGAGAATCGCATCTCCAGCATCTGGATCTTGTTTTCGAACGACTACAAAAACATGGCATTACTGTAAACGTCTAGAAATGCCAAATCAGGACCGACTCATTAGACTTCCTAGAACACACTATAGATGCTCAAGTCATTCGACCTCATAGAACCAAAGTGACGGCCATTCTGGATTACCCAGAATCGATCACGATCAAGCAATTACGAATGTTTAACGGCCTGGTAAGTTTCTATAGACGTTTCACTCCGAAATGCGCAGTACTCATGAAATCTCTTATCGACCAACTTCGTGGAAATGCGAAATCCATCAATCTGGACGACACCGCACGAAAAGCATTCTACACAATTAAGGAAATTATCGGTAAAGCAACAATGCTTGCACAACAGGACACCCGAGCACCCATCAGTACCGCAGTATACGCATCGGATTCAGCACTCGGAGGAGTCCTACAACAACGGGTAAACAACTCCTGACAACCTCTGCCATTTTTCTCCAGACGGTTGCTAGACACTGAATCGAGGTAAAACTCATTCGGTAGGGAACTCCTAGATATGTATGGTTCTGTACAACATTTTCAACACTACAGCGAAGGTCAAGAATTCACTCTTTTCACTGACCATAAACCGCTCACCTTCTCGTTAACCTCTTCTTCAGACAAGTACTCACCACGTGAGTATCGACAATTAGACTGCATTTCGCAGTTTACTTCACATATCCAACACATTTCTGGAGCAAACAATGTAGTCGCAGATGCCTTGTTTCGCATAACTTCCTTGAACAGTTTCCAAGGAATCGACCTTCTTGAACTCGACCAGCCCCAAAAAGAAGACACTGATATTCAGCACGAGTTGTCGTCTACAACCCTCAAGCTTTGCATCAAACAGATGGGAACAAATAAAGAATTCTTACTTTGTGACACATCGACAGGTAGGGATCGTCCGATCGTGCCGAAACACTATCGACGCTTCCACTCGACCACAATTATCCGATGTTTTCGTCCAACCTGACTTACCATATAGTACACACGTCTTCGTTCGTCGAGACTCGCACCGACGACCATTCTAATCAGCATACGACAGACCTTTTAAAGTTCTTCAACGTGAATCTAAGTACTATATAATCGATAAGAACGGAACAAACGATAGCATCAGCATAGATCGCTCAAAAGCAGCGTATTTAGGAGGAAATCGTATCTACGTCGATTTCTCTTCGGTAAAATTGCACAACACGACTCCTTCACTCATAATTCGTCAACCGACAACCAACACGCACGATGATGTTCCGAATGTAT
This sequence comes from Schistosoma guineensis, assembly GCA_944470375.2. Taxonomy (NCBI): domain Eukaryota; kingdom Metazoa; phylum Platyhelminthes; class Trematoda; order Strigeidida; family Schistosomatidae; genus Schistosoma; species Schistosoma guineensis. The sequence continues at coordinate 23,714,352 of OX103895.1, forward strand.
CTGAAAATAAACTTAAAACGACGTGTTCTGGAAGAAGAGTAAGATTCCCAGAACATTTAAACGACTATTGCACTTGAGGCCCTACTCGACATTTTATATTATCTCAATCTTTCTTTTTACGATATATAATATTTAAAACAACAATTTTAATATGCTATATATTTATATTTTTATTTAGAAAAAACAAAAAACCAAAACATTTTTAAACGCAATTACGTGTGCATGAGTTTATTTTCCATTTTTTCGCCGACATTGTGTTTTTTACGCACAAACGAGTGTATTTTGACATGCACATACAGTTTCTTTTTTCTTTTTCAGGACGGATTGAAAAGAACGATGAAGTTTACGAGCAGCCGAAATTCTCATTGTAGTTTTCTTTTTTTACTAGGTTGTACCTCAGTCCCATATAGTAATGATAGACGACCAGACGCTGCTAAACCTAGCAAGCTATCAGAAGAGTGTTTACCAACGACAAAACTCGTTGTGCTTAAACTTCTGGCCGACCACGTCTTAGGGTCATCACTACCTTACTAGGGGAGGAGTGATCTGTAGCGGTAAATAATTCCCTAAAATAAATAGCTCTGTAAATTTTCGACATTGTATGCTGACCAGATTAGTTTTAATGGACTCATCTAGCTGAAGGCGCTCGGTCATGCATCCGCACCAGATGAGGTGTCGGAACGCCGTGCTCAACTGCTACTGCAATCGCTAGTCAGATTTGATCAGATAATTCCGATATATTGGCAATCGTCAAATACAACTTCTGATCTACTCAACTCTGTCTTTTGATTTCTCTCGGTGGGTACTAGTTATATAAGAAGGTGTTACTGGAAAAAGCGTTGTCAAACACTGAATACATGTGGTATAGGAATCCTTCGACTTTCTCTTTTGTAGGGTGTATTATACTGTGATTATCATCCTATCCTGCACATCGGGTACATCTTACCCCGAAAAATAAGGAAAAAACTTTTTTTTCATTCGACGGACAATTACCAGTTCGTATTTCACCTAGTGCGGACTTAAGTCGTAAAAAGATCTACAATTTATTATATATTCATAGTCTCTAATCCTAGTATTAACCAGGTTAATAAATAACAACAAGCAATACTCAAACATAATATTTAATTTAACGAGCACTCTACTCATTTATTTTCATATCATGTCCAATAACTCCAGTGAAAGAGAAAGTTCTCCAACTTCCAAGCCAAATAAAAGGTTCAAATCGGCAATCCGTACAACTGACGACTCAGTGCCTGACAATGTCGAAACTTTAACTACTGAACGATATGTGTATTGTACACAAATGTCTCTATCATCACCAGATTCTCCATGTCGCAGCCCCTCTATCTCTACGTGCAGTATGCCAACGGTAAGACTGGTTGACATACAAGACACTATATCTACGTGCATCGAAACGTCAGCACAGTCTACTAGACAGGATGTGCCACCAAGGCCTAAGTCTAGAATTTCAATAACTAAAGAGTCCAATGGTTCACCTCATGCACATCAAAATACTGATAGATGTAGTAATGACATCAGACGGCTACAAAACTTTCTATCCGAAATTAATGGCAAACTTGAGAAACTAGCAGCCCTCACTCATATATGGGGCTTTGACACATATAGAAATCTTAAGCAACTCACTAAATCTGAGTGTATTTTGGAGATCGTGGCTGACGAAGTGACGAAGAGAGTGATATCCTTCTTCAGTGCAGTTGTGTATAACCTCCCCGACCGCACACACTCATCTATGGTAAGGGATATTTACCTTGGAGCATGCGGTATGCCGAACGTTAATTGCAAAGTCATCCGTCTTAGAAAAACGTCTGACGGATCAACTTGCCCCCTCCTGTTTATGTTTGTCTGTTGTAACGACGCTAAAAACTTTATTGATTTGAGCAAAAATATTAGCTCACTAATTCCATACAAAAATGTAAAAGTCACTCCAGACCTTACGTCCTGTCAACGTCGTGTGAGAAGACGTGAAGCGATAGAATTGAATGGGAGTGTTTCAGTTAACAATCAGCCAGACACAGTTTGCAACACAGCAAATAGTTTAAAACACACGAACAATAAGCATGACACGACTTCACATACAGCTGATCACTCTGTTGATCTAGATGTGTCTGCTGATCAGAAACATTTGGATAAGATACGAACCCCATTTGTCACCAAAAACCATGACGACATGACTGATACCGGCTGTTCGCCCAGTAAGATACTAAAATGTGAGTCGTATAACAGCACACATCCAACTAAATCTATTCATGCTGTTGAATCCGTTTATGATTTTAAATAAAGCAAGAACAAATATTGGTGCAGAATAGTATGAATTCATATTATTTCGAGGTTTCTCGTCAGCTGCTTACAAACCAAAAATGCGATAGAATTTTTACATTGAGATAGAGTGAAAACAACTGACATATATGAGTGTAAGTAACTGGGTTACAATAATAACTATGTATATATATATGCTGGAACAGATCAGAGGTGAAAAGGAAATAATTCGGGTTGTGTGGTGTAATAATGGAATAGAATAATCATAAGATGGTTTACGTATTAATAATTAAATAGAATTTGAAAAGTTAAGATAATTTATGAGGATCAGGTGGTGGAAATGCGTAAATAATAATGTGGTTTAAGAATTATGTAATAGGGGAGGAGTACAAATATTTTAAAATAAATAAATAATAAAATAAAAAAGGGTTACCAGGTATTGATAAATTAATTAAAGTCTCTTTTTGAATGCATAAGTCAGGTTTAATTTTTTTGATCATAATAGCTTCAGCAAAACGGGAGGTGGTCGTACTTCTTTGTCTATTGATAACTTTGAAAGCATGAGGAATGTCAATGTTGTGCCCGGTGTCAAGTAGATGTCGAGCTGTTGCACTATAGAAAGCCCTGCTCCCACGCAGCCTCACGTTTTTTTGAACATGTTCAGAAATGCGGAATGCACTCTTCCTTTAGTTCTTCCAATGTTTGTGCTTTGGCACGTACATGTAAATTGATAGATGCAGTTGGAGCTACTAAGAAAAGTGGGCTTGTCGATTTTGGTTTGTTGAAGTGAGCAGTTCGTTTGCCATACTGTCATAAGTTTTGCTGCTGGGTAGGTGACTTTCAACGCAGAGTTTATTCTGTGATTGATTATTCCAGCGATTTCATCACCTTTGAATCGTAAGTGTAAAAAGCAGGTTTTTCTTTCTACTCCATCGTATTTTGTATGAGGATTGCTTTTTGCATATTTCTGGATAAATTTCAATGGGTATTCATTATCGCGTAGAACATTAGTAATCAGATTAATTTCATCATCAAGGTATTCTTTTGAACAGATTTTTTGAGCGCGGTCAAAAAGTGTTCGTACAACACCCTTTTTGTAACTCATTGGGCAGAAACTGTGGTAATTGAGATAAAGACCACTCCAGGTATTTTTATGGTGAATATGTCTATTTAATTTACCATCAGATGTTCGTCGGATCCCAACATCAAGGAAATGGAATATGTCTTCAGCTTCTTGTTCCATAGTAAACTCTATGTCCTCGTGTGCTTTATTAAATAGATCGAGTAGCTTAATGGCGTGATCGTGATTGTTGCAGACGAGGAATGTGTCATCAATATATCTGCAATACAGTGTAGTATCATCGATTACGTGCTTAAGCTTTTTTTGTTCTAGGTTTCCCATAAATATATCGGCAAGAATTGGGCCCAATAGGCTACCCATGGCAACTCCATCGATTTGGCGTTAAAGGACATTATTGAATTGAAATTGTATGTTTTATGTACATAAGAAGAGAAGCTGTTTAAAATCATGGATTGGTAGGGGTAGAAGTTCAGGATAATCACATATGATCTCTATCGTTTCTTCCAAGGGGATGTTTGTGAAGAGCGATGAGACATCAAATGAAACCATAAATTTATCGGAGAAATTTAGGTTGCCGAATTAATTCCTTTTGACCTCTGATCTGTTCTAGCATATATATATATATATGTATGTATGTATATATATATAGTTATTATTGTAACTCAGTTACTTACACTCATATATGTCATTTGTTTTCACTCTATCTCAATGTAAAAATTCTATCGCATTTTTGGTTTGTAAGCAGCTGGCGAGAAACCTCGAAATAATATGAATTCATACTATTCTGCACCAATATTTGTTCTTGCTTTATTTAATAGTTTTCCTGAAGATATTCCATATGTAGACTTGAATGATCCTGAGTTCATCTCACAGAGACAACGAAAGTCTCCAGCTCTGACAATAAAGGGTGGGAAGAAAAGACTCACGAAGCCGAATAAATAAACATGTAAGATTGAACCCAACTGGTCTATAGGTATCCCAAGAACAGTGAACAGGTTCTCCTCGCTGCTATCGTATAACTTGCGTCCAACACCTCTTAGTTGCAAAATGGGTGGTGGGCTTCAGTGTAGCAAGCCTTATAGTCTAGCTTCAATCGACTCTTGATTTCGACTTGTGAAATTTCTAAAACTCACACAAAACCCATTCTGATAATAATCAACTGCTCACTAGTGACTGATTTCAGGAAAAACTCCTGGAGTTCTAGTGGGAAGCCGTTACCAGTGGAGTTCAACCAGGTCAGTTGTGAGATAGTAACTCACTGAAGACAATGGTGTGCGGTAGCACAACTTTGTGGATTGGTTGAAGTTAGACATTAACACCGTTGGAGGCCGAGTCAGTGGTCTAGTGGTTAAGTGCTCGCGCGCCACGCCAGTAGGTCCTAGGTTCGAGCCCCGCGTTGGTGCGAGATCGTGGATGCGCACTGCTGAGGAGTGCCGTACTAGGACGAAACGGCCTTCCAGTGCTTCCAGGTTTTCCATGGTGGTATAGCTTCAATCGACTCACGATTTCAACCTGTGAAATTTTTACGTTGTTCATACGTTTTCGCCCATTTTGTGTCTTCAAGCGCGTACGAGTTTATTTCGACATGCACTCACACTTTCTCTGTCTTCCTTTCCAGGACAACTGCAAAAGACGATAAAAAGAACGACCAGGTTTACGAGGAACCAAAACTTTGATTGTACATTATTTTCTTACTATATTGTATTTCATGGTCTCTTATAGTAAGAAAAGACGACCCGACGCTGCTCAACCTAGCAAGCTATCAGAAGAGTGTTTGCCAACGACAAAACTCGTTGGGTTTAAACTTCTTGCTGGCCACGTCTTAGGGTCATCATCACCCCACTAGGGTTGAGTAGAGATATGTAGCGGTAAATAAATCTCCAAAATAAATAGCTCTGTGGGTTTTTGACATCGGATGCTGACCACATTTGTTTTAATGGACTCAAGTAGATTAGGGCACTCGGTCATTCATCCGATCCAGATCACGAGTGTGATCGTCGAGCTCAACAACCCCCACAATCGCTAGCCAGATTAGATCAAACGATTCTCGATATATTGATCGCCATCAAACATATCTTCCGATCCCCTCGATTCTGTCCTTTGATTTCTCTTGGTGGGTACGCTTCATATTAGAAGGTGTTACTGGTTAAAGCAGTGTCAAACACAGAATACCTGTGCCATCTTTAGAGTTATCGGCCATGATTTGAAAATCGGTGAGCATAGTGCTCGTTAAAATAAATATAATATCTGAGTATTAGTTGATATAAAGTATTACCCTGGTTAATACTAGGATTACAGAATATAAGTATATAATAATTTGTAGATCTATTTAAGACTAAAGTCCGCAATGGGTAAAATACGAACTGGTAATTGTCCGGCGATTAAAAATATCTTTATCTTATTTTTTCGGGATAAGATGTACCTGATGTACAGCAAGGGATGATAATCACAGTAGAATACATCCTACCAAAGAGCAAGTCGAAGAATCTCTAAACCACGTGAAAAAATGTTAACAAGTTCAAAGTTCGCGTCGGTTGAACTTCATTTTGCTACTCAATTGAAAAATGTATCAAAAGAAGTGTAATTGGAATGTTTTGCCTGTTAGAAATGCCTGAACGAATAATAGGCTGATCAATTTTATGAGAGAAAGAGAAACATTGTCTTGCTGATAATCATCAGATTGACAGATTACTCCGCAAAATGAACTGGTAGTTGTAAACCTCTCGAGAATTTCATCAGTATTAGCAACTGTGTGTGATTTGATGGTATAGTGTGTATTGATTATTTTCATAGTCAATATGACCTAATTCAACATTCATTGTACCTGTCTACTAAACTCGCTTCATCGTTAATGAGATGTCATTGTAAATAATAGTATACTGGTATCGATTTGTGAATAACATTTTTGCATTGACCACAATTGTAGTTCCAGTGAATATCCGTGACGTGATATGATGATTCTGTTCAAATGACAATCTAGTAAATATTTATCCTGTTATTTTTCAAGGACGCTTTGTGTCTCATGACCCTCGGATAACTGCACAGCTACCCAGTGCTAATAGTTTTCTAATTTATTCTATTTGAAATAGTCTATAGTCGCAATACACATCGGGATACATTTTGTTCATTTGAGTGCTCAAACAGAGCTGTTAAGTGTAATGTAAATGGTTGTCGTGTAAAAGTTGAAAACATCATCATTCTCACTGCACTGTTCTCATCTCCTACACAAGTAATATTTTCACAGTCTGTCCATTTGCAAAACAGACGGAATAACGAAAAGGCCATAGGCTTGCAATTTATAAACTTATATCAATTTGCTATGTTGGATGATTGAAATTCTGAGACAATTTCATTAGATACATCCATATGGAGTTGCTCAGCCGTACTCAGGATGATATGCGATCACTTAGCTTGGTGAAGTCCGTCAATCGCCTTTAGAACTTTATCTGATAAATCAACACACTGACAATTTATTGAGCGTAATAGAAACTTTAAAATTCTCTCCAGTATCTTCATGGATAACAATCCAACTCCAATGGATCCTCCAGATAACGGATCAGCACCCACAATCATCCGTATACCTGTCAACTCACCAACGATGGGAGACATCAGACAAATTAACTGTGAGAATACAAAAGGACCTGACAATATGTTAGCCGAAGCATTGAAGTCACACATAGAATTGACTGCAAGCATGCTCAATATATTCAACTTCGTCCGACATTACATAAGCAGTTTGTGAGAAGATCGTCAACATCATATGGAATTGATACGACAGACTACACTGCAAATTGATGCAACGAGGACAGTTGGTTGATGCATTCGAAGTGAGAACCGGAGTCAAACAAGGCTGCCGACGATAATACTTACCAGTGACATCTACACAACATGTATGAGTTATATATATGACACATATTATTTGAGTGATCCTCTTGATCAGCTTCTAGTTGGAATTTCATCAGATGTATTTTGGTGTTGAGTCATAAAGTTTACGACTGGTTAATCTGTTGCTTGTGTTAGTTTGTGAATGGATTAGAGAAGAATTTCTGATTGTCTCTCTCGTTTTCGACTGTCGGATATGTATCTGGATTGGGAGCCCTCTTTCGCATTGCTGGTCAAAAACTACAGGTGAAGAATTACACACAACCAGTTGATGTATTGATGAACAACAATATTTGACTTCATCTCGTTTCATCTTATATCTTATTGAAGATATTATATTACTTACAGATATTCAGAAGTTGAGTTTATATTCGAACAGGTTTATTTTTTTGGCATGATGGTTGGTAATTATGTGGCTTAAAATTCATTTCGAAGAAGAATAGAGAAGAATATAAGACGAATGGGTGACGTTAATGACACGGAGTAGTGTGTGGTGGATGGTTCATTATGCATCAATACGAAGTATAGATGGAAACTGCTTCGGACACTTGTGTTTTAACGGCAAATTGAATCCATTTCTATATGTTGATAGCTTGTCGATCGAGTTGAATGCCGAACTGTGATTAATGTTCTGATCTGTTTTGTAATCTCGCCGTCGATATATGAGCACTGTAATATATCATAGTATCTGTCACTTGATATCGATACATGTTGACAATCGTCGACAGAAAATTGACTGGGACGACATTGATGTATTGTGCAACAATTCTGACTAAATACTGAGTTTCTTCATAATTTCAAGTTGAGGTTAGAAAATTAGGTGGTCAGTAAGACGTTATGAATCATAGTCCACCCCATACTTCGTTTTTACCGTATTACTAGACAATGCACGTTCGCTTCTGAACAAATTTTCATCCTTGTGAACACTAGATATGCCAGCCATGCTTTCATTCATACCTATCATTGGAGCATGATGCTCTCAAGCAGTATCTGATTCAGAATGAGATATCGAGAACCCGATCTTGCATGTAGTTGTCTCAGAAATGCTCTGGATACCCTCACAACTAAGATACTTATTGACTGTGTCCCGAATAATTTGTCTCAATCGGTACGAATATCAATCAACACCCTGAATCATAGTCTACTACTGAGATGTATTTGCAGAGCGTCTGATCGTTTGGATAATGTGAATGACCTTGTTACCACTGTATAATAAAGGGAATTTCGAACACTCTGTAACAAACGCGAGTACCGGTAAATTTCATTCATGTGGTGATGAATTCTAGGCAACAATTAACATGCACTGCTGATAACAGTGGGTTCGTAACGGAGAAACGGATGAAAAAAAATACTGAATCTAATATTTAGTAGGAACGTCAACCCACTATCTGTACAACTATACAGTGAGTCCAAAAACAGTGATCATAGGAGAGTACGTTTTGCTCTCTATCTATCTATCCCATTGAAAATTTCAATCTGTTCGTTAACTCTTTTCTAGATTCCTGTGCACCTCTTGTAACGCACAGGTTTATTCAACGTTACGAGTTATATATAGCAGTTAAAAATCGTGGTAGACTAATACGTCCACAGCAACGTGATTTTAAGTCGAAACATTTCACGGCAGTTGCACAAAAACCATAATTCGTAACCAAATTAAAGCGAAGCACGGATTGAAAGCCAATAATGAGGAGCTGTTAGCACTTAATGCTAGCACAACATTACAATATTTAATTCCGGAAACTACAGCACTTATGATTAGACACTTCTCCTGAACCGGACATGATCCATTCCGCCATACTGAGGGAAGCAGCCTCAGTCTTGGCAACGCCGCTTAGTATGATGTTCTCACACTCACTAAGTCGAGGAAAACAACTGGAAAATTGGAGGCTGGCTCACATCACACCAATTTTGAAAGGAGGTCAACGCAGCAAACCTTCAGAACAACGACCGGTGGCTCTTCTCTAAATACCTTCAAATATCATGGAGTCCCTAATATTAGATGGTCTAAAAGACTATTTACTGTCCTTAAGTTTTTTCTCACCTCAACAGCATGGTTTCAGGAAGGGTTACTCTTGTACGACCAACCTGCTCACTGCGGTGGACAGATGGACAAGCATCCTTGATCACAAGGAGAAGTTTGATATCATCTACCTAGATTTCTCAAAAGCTTTTGATAAGGTTAACCGTACATGTCTTGTCAACAAGCTCAAACGATAGGGGATCAGACCACCTCTAATTGATTGGCTTACTTCACACCTGAAAAATCGACATTTTAAGGTCAGGGTAAATTTAACTTTATCTTAGGCTACGGAATGACCTAGTGGTGTCCCCCAGGACTCAGTACTAGGACCTCCTTTCTTCTTGATCTACATAATTCATCCTCAACAGTTAACGTCAGACTTATTACTTTTTCCCGACGACGTGGAACTTTGGAAAGAGATACGCAATCAAGACGATATACAGGCACTTCAGGAGGATCTAACTAGAATTCAAAGTTGGGCAGATGACAATGGACTTAACTCTAACACTTCAAATTGTAAAGTAGCCTATCTGCAACCTGTCGCAGACTACAGATACAACTTAGGAAACTCTTCTGTAGTAGTATCCCAGGTCAAAAAAGATTTAGGAGTCCCGGTACCCTACGATTTAAAGTCTTATGCTAACTGTGATAAAAATGCGTTTCGAGCAGACCTTGCACTGGTAACATTGAAGCGCATTTTTCGCCAGTTTCACGAAAGAACCTTACATATAATCTTCAATAGTTTTATCCGTCACCGTTTAGAGTACGGAAACATAGTATTTCCTCCCTCACTCCTAAGGGATAAGGACACTCTGGAGTGAAACCAACGTAAAGCCTTGAAATCAGTTGAAGGACTCAAATTTAAACCTTACAAAGAGCGCCTACATTCAATTAACCTTTACCAATTAGAGTAAATACGTCTTAGAGGTGACCTTCTGATGGCTTATTATATCCCTAACACTTCTGGACATCCTCTCAAACACCTACTTATGCTCAATTCCAACACTAACCTAAGAGGTAACACCCAAAAACCGGAGACAACATAGTAGAACGGACTGCAGACACAACTTCTATCCCTTAAGAGTTGTCAAATGCTGCAATCAGCTGCCGGCCGAGCTAGTCATAGCGACTTCCAAGGAGTCCTTCAAGAGGCAACTTGATCTGTCCTTAAGGACTAAGGACAGTACCACACTATGATTTATTAATTTCGTTTCCTCTTTTATTGTTAACATACCCGGAGGATTTGGTGATCCCCTGCTACTAGAAACGGAAACCTGTTAAGCAAAAGCTTCTTCTATTCCGTCCACAATCATTAAAATCATTTGAATGTTGTATTCTGAAAGGATATCAATTCACTATCAATATGAGGATGCACAGATTTTGAAGGCGGTCGCCATAAAATAGTCGTTGATTCAGTTACAAGCTGTCACATTTAAAACATCCTAAACTAAAAGCTGGTCAATTTAAAGAGTATAAACCTGCTGATTGTGGCTTTATGGACTCTTTAGCATAAAGAAAACGCAATTTGCATGACATAATCTGTTTCTATAAAACGAATCAAAAATGAATGTTTGTGATGACTTGCTGTTTCATTACTACATTATTTGTACTTTCGAACGGTCAACTTTATTTGCTTTACTTTCGAAATAATATAAACAATTTAAAAGAAAGCTGTGTCAACAACTTCAGATTACCGGTGATCGCATTATTGATATCTCAAATTCAATTTTCACTAATCACAATCCAGATTCGTTCGTCCGAAATGTGCTTTTGCTAGTGGGTGCTTTGGTAAAACTCGATTATCATTAGATGCACTAGTTGGCTTTCCGTTTGCTCAACTGTGCAGTATACCGATTGTGTTGTACTGTTCTGTTAAGATGTATGCGTTAGTGAGAGGGCGAGGAATGAGCCGTCATTTTATTAGCTGAGAGTCTGTTATTGATGGTTATGAGATATTTATCACTTCAGATTTGTATAATAAAAAATATTGCAACTGATTCTACTATTAATTCAGGGCATCACTACTTCAGTCATTGTTCATTCGAATCATGACTTGCGTTTACAGAGCAGCAGTGTGCATCAAAGCAGCGAACAACGAATGTGAATGACTTTATCTTACGGATAGACTGTGGTTGATTATTCCACAGCCTGGAAAATTAACAGGTAAAATAATTTGAATTTCTTTGTTTTCGCGCCAAAAGCGTTCTTTTCACACTCACATCGTATTTTCCACTTTGGAGAATCTTTAACGCAATTGGTCACTTGTGTATTTTAATATGCTATTTCGCAACGCTTCCCAAGGACAGTTTTATGCTGTATATATATACGTTTGATCTGTGTTTGTTGTTACCGTTCGTTCTTCCGACTTTCACGGACTGAACTTTCCCGTTTCAAACTTCACCTTCTCTCTAGATAGCGAGTCTGCGACATATTAGATATATGGCTTATTGGTCTTCGTCACAGTGTCCTCTTTTACGTTCGCAGACTAAGTAAATTCGTAACAGCTCAAACCAAGCACTTTGTTACGACGGTTTCGAGGCGTGCAACCTACAAGACGTTGAGACTTGGAGGTCCGTTTCAATATGTGTTCTGTAAACGAAAAAACGTAGGAGTAACTAACTTCTAGCTTTACTACTGTATGTGACCTAGATAAAACTTCACCAATTATGGTAAAACGTAATTTGAGTGATGCACTAGCGAAGTATATCCATCCACGTTTTGTTGTGTTAAGCTTCAGTTGGCTTTTTAAGCAACAATCCTTCACCTTGTCAATCTCCATGCTGATGCAATTTCGTACATTGTTCAGCTAGTGAGGAGAAAATGAACACGCCACTATAACATCATCTGCACACAGGTGTTTGACCACGAAAAAGCATTCACAAATATCACTGACAAGAAGTAAAAAGAGCAACAGGTTTATTCACTACCTTGTATTACACCACTTCTAACAAGGGCAGTGTTCCACAATGAAGAATTAATCTCAACAATTTGATGTCGGTTTCCGATGAAGAAATCAAACCGAACAAACAAAGGGTTTGTACCCCATATGATGCAAGCTTATCTACAAGACGTTGATGGTTGCCACGTAGAAGAATTTGGAAATGTTCAAGTAAAGCATCAAGACTAATTATTTTTGGTTACATTGATAAAAGGCTGAATTAAGGAAGTCAATATGATACGACTCACCATAAAGAGAAAGTACAAAAATGAAGAAGAAGTAGAAATGCAATATCTGGGCCACCATATTTGTAGAGTAAAGATGAAACTGCGTCTGCTTCATGAACAGTGGAAATCTTAAAAGTATTTATAGCTTGACTAGTTTTCGAGCATGATGAGGAGATAGATTTTACTGAGTTTATAGTCACACACATGACTTTTAAAACTGCCGTTTAGAAACTCCTTACCACTCGCCAAAAAACCACTGAAAAGTTTCGCTATAGTTTGAGAGCCTTAGATAAAATTGATATTATGCAGGATGCGTGGTATATCAACATATTGAGCGCGTTTATAGAAAACGAGAATTAAATATTGTAATGTTGTGCTAGCATTAAGTGCTAACAGCTCCTCATTATTGGCTTTCAATCCGTGCTTCGCTTTAATTTGGTTACGAATTATGGTTTTTGTGCAACTGCCGTGAAATGTTTCGACTTAAAATCACGTTGCTGTGGACGTATTAGTCTACCACGATTTTTAACTGCTATATATAACTCGTAACGTTGAATAAACCTGTGCGTTACAAGAGGTGCACAGGAATCTAGAAAAGAGTTAACGAACAGATTGAAATTTTCAATGGGATAGATAGATAGAGAGCAAAACGTACTCTCCTATGATCACTGTTTTCGGACTCACTGTATAGTTGTACAGATAGTGGGTTGACGTTCCTACTAAATATTAGATTCAGTATTTTTTTTCATCCGTTTCTCCGTTACGAACCCACTGTTATCAGCAGTGCATGTTAATTGTTGCCTAGAATTCATCACCACATGAATGAAATTTACCGGTACTCGCGTTTGTTACAGAGTGTTCGAAATTCCCTTTATTATACAGTGGTAACAAGGTCATTCACATTATCCAAACGATCAGACGCTCTGCAAATACATCTCAGTAGTAGACTATGATTCAGGGTGTTGATTGATATTCGTACCGATTGAGACAAATTATTCGGGACACAGTCAATAAGTATCTTAGTTGTGAGGGTATCCAGAGCATTTATGAGACTGTAGCGTGGTGTCGAGTTGGGATTAACTATGAACACCGCTACCAGAAAACACGTGCCAGATAAATCAGAAGGCGTAAGAAGCTCGTTCCAAATGACTCCATAAAATCCCCGAGAAGCCAAATATCAGAAGACAGTTAATGGACCAAGTCGAGGTTTATTAGCTGGCGATCTCGTGGCATCGAAAGGATACCGAGATCGTGCCAGGATACAAGCCTGGTTACAGAACGTAACCGAATTCGCGCGAACTTACAATCGAAGTGTAAGCGAAAGAATGGAAGCAGAAAATAGCTGTCATTAGCACAGTCAAACAAAAGCACATTAAAACAAACACTGGTACAGTTGGTTGTAATAATAATTGTTTTTATTAAACCAGTCGTGTTCTCGTGATAAACGTGAGTCACTACAAGACAACGACATGCAAGATCGGGTTCTCGATATCTCATTCTGAATCAGATACTGCTTGAGAGCATCATGCTCCAATGATAGGTATGAATGAAAGCATGGCTGGCATATCTAGTGTTCACAAGGATGAAAATTTGTTCAGAAGCGAACGTGCATTGTCTAGTAATACGGTAAAAACGAAGTATGGGGTGGACTATGATTCATAACGTCTTACTGACCATCTAATTTTCTAACCTCAAGTTGAAAAATATCAAGAGAAGCAGGGTAATCTAACATGTCTAAAGAGTTTTATTTCGAATCGTCTTAACAAAATATTATCAAGAAAGTTACCACTGAACCGAAGTTTTCAAATGCATCTGATTTAATCGTTTGAAATGAGTACTTACTTGAAGGAAACTCGTTTCTTTTCCAATGTTTCTATCGAATGCAGATTCATCCGATTCAACGATGGGATTGGAAATGTGGTTTGATATTCCCTTCACACGATTGCATTGAGCACTACGTTTTAGACTGCGTTCCTCCAACAATCAGCCATCTGATTTTCACTGTGAACGTATGTGCGGGTTTTGAAGAGCAATGAAATGTGACACTATGGATTGTCTAGAAATCTGATGTATCGGTGATATGCACAATGAACCACAGATAAGCTGTATGTCTTCACACTCCAACCATCACCTTGAGCGGAATACTAACACTATGAATCTTGACTGATTCTGAATACGATGTACCGATCCGTCAGATTGCTAGACGATCCATCGTTTCCCATTTCGTTGCTCTTCACAACCTGCACATATGTACAGAGTGAAAGTGAGATGGACGACACACTGACTGATTGATTGAGGCTGACCCAATACCTCCTACAATTTAAAATACAGCATTGTGCGATGCGTTAAGGATAAACCGTAAAAAACGTTGCATAGATTTTACTGAATGGTTGGTATTCAGAAATCTTTAGTTTGTTCGACCAAAGATATTTCCCTGTCAGTGTGAAAACCGGTTATGAATGTCCTTGATGCGATACAGCTGGATGTGAACTGATTCTATGTGTTCCACGTGTAATGAAATGTACATTTTGATTAATCGGAGTTAGTCAAAGAACAACTGACAAATCAAGTACGTTCCAGCTGTTGTTGCAATAGGTGATGTCAGTATGTACCTTAGCTAAACGCTCTAACCACTGACTGCTAGTTTCTTCAGTCAAGAGGTTGTAGGATACCTTCAACTAACCATATCAGCATTCTAAGCGCATATGTGGCTTACATCAGCCAGCAGTGTTTCACATGAGTGCTCACTGAATGTTTCTTGTTTGATGAATTTCCCACCATTATGTGTTATACAAAGCACGACATTGATCACATAATCAAATGCGTGGATGTTCACTGCATTGGAGATCATCTTCATCTTATGTAACAGAGTCTTCTCAGTATTGAATTAGAATTTTATTTTTGAGATTATCTGGTGGTTAGTCTAATTTCATCCAATTTGCAATATGATGTGAACAACTTCCATTGCTTCAAACGGATAATCATCTTAAGTTCAAATTTTTTAAACTTCCTCATAGATGCTTTTTCACTGGAAGTCCTTGGATTACATTTTGAAGTTAGTTACCAGTGATATCGTGAAATGTTGATAATTTCATTTATCTTTTATCAAGTATCATTCCATTAGTGTTTTCATATACATCGTTTGCACTTATGAAACAAAAAGTCCTACTGAGAATTAGATTCAAGTATCCTGTAATTTGATGATCGAATTATAGACTGGTAGCTTCAGCCCCTTGAATGTGCATTACAAGTTGTTTTTCAGTTGCACCAATTACGTAACCTGTTGACCGCCACCTAAACGCTTATCAGTAAACCACGAGTATAATAAGCTGTCATACATCAGTATTTATTTCAAGTCAATTTCTCTATATAATATGATGCTTAGATTCCTTTCCCCGAGTGAACTGTGTGACTGTCAAAGGCTCCATTCTTGGAAGTTCAGGTTTCTTGTTTAATTCTTCTCAGTGCATCCTACCATTTTTGTCCCGCAAACTGAGAGGAAGGTTAGGGCTGTCCTTGAAGTTCATGACTATGAGAGAGTCATCACGAACCGTTATTGTCGTCCCAGGTTTTCCGGTGCGTCCAGGTTTAGCACCTTGCTGTTTGGAGGTCGAAGCGCGTTTATGAATCCTTGGTTCTTTGATGACCGGACGGACATTCTTGGGGTAGACTGTGCGACCAGATCACCGGTTGACTTCCGTTCAACAACTGGGATGTTCAACTTAGACTATGACGCCTGGATCTTTTCAGCTCTTTTGACATGGGTCCAGTCACCTACAGAGTTTTTGGGAAGCACTGTCGCGTTCAAGGACCTTGAGCTGCGAGACCCGAGTTTGCTGAGGGAGTCGAGTACCGTCGTCGTAACCATGATGCTGAGTTTCATCGTGTCATCATTGATGCTGTTGCATGCTCCGTCGTCGGTAGACCTGTCGACATCCCTGTTCTCGTTTTCTATGCGCTCTCTTGTTTGTCTACCCATTTTTTGACTGTCTTTTCCCAAATTTGCCGACAACTTGCTATGCAGACCTGTCAGCAGGACAATGATATTACTCAGCAAGACCACAGCATCCGTGCTGCACGTAACACATTCGCACTTATGATCCGAGTTGCTGAGTCTGTTGTCAGCATGTTGAGCATGGGGTTATCTACCTATCCAATGGATAACAAACTAGCTGAAAAACGCTATCCAGCAAATTGTATTCAAACCATTTAAACTTTCCCCTGGTGGTCAGAAGGTCTTTATTTAGAAGAGTTATGACGCCTCATGGCGAAAGCCGAGTTCCTTGGAAAATGACAAGTCCGGTGCCCCTTCTGACATCCAGAGTACCCATTTATTTGAGTACAGAGAATGCTTGTACAATCTGGGAGACCTGGATAGTCATCTAAGTTGCTGCATAAATGATGAGATACAATTTGGAGGTGCTTGGAATCAGTGAAACACATCATTGTGGAACAATCATTACTCTACATCAACTTTATTGACTACGAGAAAGCATTTGATAACGTGAACAGGCAACACTATGGAAGCTTCATCGAAACAAAGGCGTACCTGAGAAGATGGACAATATCATACAGAATTCGTATGATGGAATAAACTGCAAAATCGTGCATGGAGGACAACTGACAGACTTGTTCGAGGTAATGGCCAGTGTTAGCAAGGAGTCTCCAAATTGTTCAGGATTAAAATTAAGAGTGGAGAGTGGAGTTCATATCACAAATTGATATCATTTGTGATGATACAATGCTTTGTAGCCATATGGAGGTAAGAATTTAACATAAAATTCACGGAGACTCAGCACTGTTTCTTTGGTTTGTTTATATGGTGACAATAGATTAAACACTAAGCCTTATCTTTTAAGAGAAGCATTGATTCATGTGGTAAATTTGATCTGTGTTAAAACGATTGAGCATCGGATGCATTTCATACGATAATTTTATTGCTTTGACAGCTGAGCAATAATTTTTCGCTTTCATTGTAAATGTAATCGATACACGATAAACCTGTTTTCACAACTAGTTTTCTGAAATGATAAAAGAAAATTAATTTATTTCTGGAATTTCGGCAGAATCACAAAAGTTATATTCCTCGTTCTGACTGGGTTGTCCTTCTGACATGCTTCTACTGAAATGTCGATACTAGTTGAAGGACAGTACGACATCCCTGTGACATTGAACAGGCAGGTAATTTATTTGAATTAAGAATTGGCCAGAAATATACACCAAAGACATATACAAGTTAAGAACCACGATTCATCATTTTCAATGTCGGGCTGACAAACCTAATCTGAATAAAGATATTGTGAATGAGACAAAACTGATTTAATGAAAAACCTAACATTTCAGTAAGATAAATTTGATGAAAACATGACTTTACGGTAAATCGGGTCTTACAGGTTTATATCTAAATTGATGTGTAATTAAGTGATCCGTGACTTAAAATTTCAATCAATCATATACAACGTAGGACAAAGCAAATATATTTATCGGTTCAAGTTATCGCTCCTCATTAACACAATATGATAAACACCAAATTTATAGAAGTAGTTACTTCAGTGAAATCAGCGTATAAAAAAAGAATTGAAAATCTGCCTGGCAGATCTCGTTTATGTTCAGTTTGTTGGTTAACTGAGACAAATGCATTGCAATATGAAACATGGAAATTTGCAAAACGTTTTACACAAAAATTCAGAATGTAGATGTTCAACATTGTTATTATGAAAATGAAAACAACCAGTTAAGTTGATTGAAAATTTCAACTGAGAAATAGCATGAATTTAAATTTCAAAGTCATAAAATGTTCATTTTTCTGATGGGAATGTTGAGAGTACATAGAGTTTACGCGATGGAAGTGTAGAATTATCAACAGTGCTCTTCTGTTTATTTTCGTATTATTCCACTTATAAATCTTTAAATGTTTGTAAAATAATACCTTTGTATGATAAAATTCGCATATTCATCCGTCTTCTCAATTTCATCATCCTCATCAATTTCGATCAAATAATAATCCGTTACTCTCCGTGTATTTAAAAGTGAAGTGAGGTTATCGCAGATTGGGTTGTTTATTTTGTAATCTAGCAACAAGTGTGTTATTCGAATAATCCACAAAACGAATAATGGTTTCCGAAAATCATGTGCCACTTGGTAACTAGACACTTTTAGTAATAGTTGATGTTTTCTTAATCTCTTTCCACGAAATAAGTACACCATTAGAATGAAATAAAGGTACTGAAACGGGTCACAGGGAATATGTTGGATGATTGTAAATTAGTTGTGTAGCAAAATCTGCAATCTCATAATTCTTCATCGGTACATTTGAATGTAGAGGCTTGGGAGCGATGTCAACAACCCGATTCCGTAGAAACGAACCTTGCTAAAAAATGCTCACCGGAATAATCATTTTCGATTATTTAGATTCCGCGCTCCGAATGAAGGAATTTTGACGCCTCATGATGAAGTCCGAAATTCTTCGGAATTCACGGGACCTATACAACACTCAACAGAGCTGCAATTAAACGCAACTCAATTTCGTAAATGTGGCATTCAGCTTAGCAACTAATCAGAATGAGGCAGGAATTGTTACATCCGCCATCTTTGTAAGCAATGGTGGTCGGCTTTCTTCGTTCTGTGCTTCTTTCAGTTAATTCTTTTGTGTAGCTATGTAATTTAATGTCTCAGTGTGCTAAAATGCCGCGTTTAGTGTAATGTTCTATATGTTGATTTGAAGTTTATTTCGAATCAGCGATGTTTTCTGTGTTTTGCTGCTTCTACTCAAGTCAATGTATTTCTTCGGGCAATCTGGCTAGTTTTGTGTTATAAAATGTCGGCCGGCTTTCTTCGTTCTTTGTTTTTTTCCCGCTATTTCTTTTGTGTAACTACAGAATTTAATGTTTCAGTGTGCTAAAATCCAGAAGTTATTGTAATACTCTGAACGTTGGAGCAAAGTTTTTCCTGCTTTTGCTTTGTTTTCTGAGTTTTACCTGCTGCTAATGAAATCACTGTATTTATTCAGCTAAGCTGGCTAGTACTAACACAAGACCTTACGTTTTCAAACGACAATCGGTTATGTTTTACATTGTTTTCTAGATATCCAAAGCCGAAGTTCGTTTTTGTTTAGCTAAAATAATTGTTGTTGCCGCCTGTCACTCTAACTGTTCACATGTTCGTTCCTAACTGTCCTTTATGATGTTATCGGCAAAATGAAAGGAAACAATCTGCGTTTTTTAAATTTTCTTCAGTATTATGGACAACACTATCCCACCAACGAGTCAAACTAATACAGAGTGCCAAGGAGTAGGGTATATCGGTATTGATTTCGAAAGGACCCAGACTTCCGACAACTATAGATGAAGTCACAGATGCTACCAATCTATTGCAAAGGGTTGGTTATGAAAAATATGCTATATAGGAGTAATATGGGGGTTGTACTCATTATGCAGTGTGTTAAGGCAAGCTTAACATTGAAAAGCCGGAAATCTGCTACCAGTGTGTGGTGTATGTTTGCTGTTTTGGCCATAAAAGGAAGCCGAAAGGTCATGATCAGGGAGTAAAAAGGTAATTAACTGTTTATTAAGCTCACTTTTTTATAGATCATATTTAACCACTCGCAAATTTGTGTTTTTTACGGTATGATGTCAACTGGCACCTAATATGTTCACCCTTACGATGAAAAGTGCCTGCAAATGTTCACCTTCATATTCGGATTATTTTTGGACAACTGTCTTACAGTCTGAGTGCTTCGTACACCCTGGGAGACTAGATTCCTACATTATTCGTAGTTCCAGTATAACTTTCTCACGCAGTAAGTTCAAATTAGACACTAGTCTTTCTAAATAAGCCTTTTAAGCTAATATCCGTATTCTCTATTTCAGTTAATCGATGAAGACATGTACCACGTGCATCTGCTATATTCTGCCATTTTGCTCCAATTCTAACTGTTATATCTTACTTCTGAAAAATAAAATTGCTATATGCAGCAAATACAGACATCTGTTTTGATGGAGGTAGGGGGGTTCATGGGATTTTCACTAAAGAGCTAAGCGAGTGCGTAAACCAGTGTAAGGTACCATACAGGGTGCATTTGAGTTACTAGTGTTGCATTAGTGCGGGTAGCGGCATTGCTTGCTTGTCATATGGCATTTGAATTAGAAGCTATAAGATAAGAAGCAGGTACGGTTAGGATGTGTAACGCGTGTCCATCCATCAGCTGGCGTGACAACCCATGGTGGTTAGAATAAGCTATGAGAGGACCCGAGTCTGTAGGTCTCCCAAGGAAATGGCGAAGATATCCACCAAATCACCTTATGAAGAGCGCCTGCAACCACTTAACCTACACTCATTAGAGTACAGACGTCTTAGAGGTGACCTTCTGATGGCTTATTATATCCCTAACACTTCTGGACATCCTCTCAAACACCTACTTATGCTCAATTCCAACACTAACCTAAGAGGTAACACCCAAAAACCGGAGACAACATAGTAGAACGGACTGCAGACACAACTTCTATCCCTTAAGAGTTGTCAAATGCTGCAATCAGCTGCCGGCCGAGCTAGTCATAGCGACTTCCAAGGAGTCCTTCAAGAGGCAACTTGATCTGTCCTTAAGGACTAAGGACAGTACCACACTATGATTTATTAATTTCGTTTCCTCTTTTATTGTTAACATACCCGGAGGATTTGGTGATCCCCTGCTACTAGAAACGGAAACCTGTTAAGCAAAAGTTTCTTCTATTCCGTCCACAATCATTAAAATCATTTGAATGTTGTATTCTGAAAGGATATCAATTCACTATCAACAAAGGCCTAAACCAAGTTCCCGTTTAAAAGTTGTATTGGTAATGTTAAGCTGCAGTTTTTATTGTTTTTTTCCAAACGAAAGAGTAAAAGAAGTCACAAAATACTGGAAGTGGTTGTGAGACTAAAATGGAAGTCCAGCATCCTTTTTATCATCTGCTGTTCGTTGGATCTCCCGTAAACAGTTCCATAGGGCCATAGTTCCAAGGGCGAAACAGTTTTTAATGTATGTGAAGGGTCACTACTGTTGCATTCTAAAGAAAAAATATTGATGAATTTAGTCAGAAATGTGGAATATATAAATAACCAAATCACATGTTTTTTAGCAAAGAATTTATGCAGTTGTGATTTACCTTGAGTTCATCAATATTAGATAAGGTCAACTACTATTACTTGCGCAAAACATAACATGGGATTAGTACCGTATTGCAATGCTGTTATTATTTTGCTCCCATTTAAGTACTCCCACGCATCTGCGTCTAGTTTGACAGGAAAACATACAAGCAGAGTAAGTGTCTGATAAATTAAATGTCCCAGTTGTCAAAAAGATTCTTAACATTTGTCCACAGCCAGCTGCATTTAATTGAGACACAGAACACTCATCTTCTAAGACTGTATACTGCTGTTTTGCGGGCAACTAAAAGCTCAAGCTTCAAGCACTATACTTAAGTATATCATAATTCTTTCAACTAAACTGAATTATACGACAACCAAGAACACTAAACTAAGCAAGTGTCATAATTATTGTTTCACTTGCAAAGACATGTTGCTCAAAGTAGTTAAATTGACATAATTAAGCCGATAAAACCAAAACAGGAAATATAGGCCAGTCGAACTTACCTAAGAAAAAAAGAAGGTTACATATATACTGCTTTCATACTGAAGACAACAGGCAGTTGTTCATAGAAACATAGTTTACAGTACAACAAACATTTCTTCAGTAAAATCATACACTGACAGTCTATCTGGAAACAATCAACTATGTGAATAAACTCACTATGACTTGAGATATCATCCCAGCGTGCAATGGACATACAGTGTAACGCAGTCAGACGTGGCGAATAAAAATTAAAAACAGATCAAAATTAACTACATAATCTGGTTATTTAATTAAAAATACATGATGAAATGGCAAAATCTGTGGTTACTTGAACGCACAAACGACAGTGTGCGATACATTAAGTTTACATGGTTGCGTTGCGGATAAGATCACCCCTCAACAGACATACCAACAACTATATGTGAAATAAAAGGTCCAGAAAATATGGGAGACTGAAAGCATCAATCGAATATTTAAAGAAATGAGGGGATGCAACTCAGTAGTGCTTGAAATAAGTCTACACACTGGACCCAAGCTGAATAGAAAAAGATGAGTTCTGGAGAGATTCCTCTGTACTCTGATCAAAAAAGGGAGATGGTACGCACACGCAAGAGGTTGATCACATGTTGTCGAAAAATATGCAATATGCATTGAATAGGTAGGAAAGTCATAGATCGAGGATAATCAAAACATCATTCGAAACAAGGACAGAAAGAATCGCAATTACAATTATTCAATACTGTGCATCCACCAATGAAACCACGAAAAACGGTAAACATCAGCTTTATGGAGTGTGCAATCAGTCATGAAGAAGTCCTTAAGAAATGACCTGATAATTCTGATGGAAAACTGAACGTCAAAGTTCGAATGGACAGCACTGAATGTGAAGATATCCATTTCAGTTGGTAAATGGGACGTCTGTACAATGTGGAAAATGAGACAAACAGTCAAATTTCAGATAAATAAAAAGATACAGCTTCGTGATACCTGGAATCCGTTAAACTTGTTGCACTAGTGCTTGACAGAAAACGCTAGATCCAGAAGAAAGGCTGAAGTACTCTGATCATGAAGGAGAAAATACTCCACACACTCAGAGAGTCGCTCTGATGTTGTTCAAAGAAGCACGTAAAGCGATTGTTGGATGAGAATTTCATGGATGCAGGATCATCAAAGCATCTTTCGAAACGAAGAGGGAGAAAATCTCAATGAATCCTATCCAATATTATGCACTCACTAATGATAGTAACGACGACGATTAAGAACATTTTTGTAAGAATCTGCAATCGACTATAGCGAAGTGATCAAGGAACGACACAAACTTTTCTCAAAAACGCATACACAGAGCCATATGTGTTTCTTAAAATCACACCAAAGTGAACAAGATAAATCATATATTGTTCACCAGAGTATCCAGAAGGACAATGAATTTGTGAGAACCATGAGGGAAGCTGCCGTAGCTTCAGATCACCACCTGGTGATTGCCAAGATAAAACTATAGATAAACGAACACTGGACAACTGCGGCAACATCAACACTAATGTTCAATAGCGGCTTCCTTCCTTTTACTGACAAACTCAGTCAGTTCCATATGGCTCTCAAAAACAGGTTCCAAACATTGCAAGATCTACTAAAAAAGAAATTACCATGAAAGATAAATATACGGGGATCAAGTAAGCACAAACTTTAACTTGTCAGGAGGTTCCGGCCCACAAGAAGCTAGTCATAAGAAATGGATCGCTATGAAAATCCTAGACATGTTTCAAGAAAGAAAAAACAAGAAGGCAACGATTAAGAATAGCTGAACTCGACCAGAGAAAGTCTAGGCACAAGTTGAGTACACAGAAGCAAACAAGCAAGCGAAAAAGATCAATAAATCTGACATGCAGAAATACGTGGGAGAACTAGCAACGACGGCGAAAATATCTGCAAGAGAAAGAGATATGAAACGACTTTATGATACAAAGAAGAAACTGGTAGGAAGATATAATAAACCAGAGGGACCTCTCACGGAGAAATGAGGCAGTCCAATCACTGGGATCCAAGGACAGAGTAAAAAATGGATAGAACACTTTGAGGAAAACCTGAATATTCTGGCTTCGTTGAATATACCGGTTTTTGAAGCAGCACCTACAAACACTCCACCTAATATCGAAGAAATCAGGATAGTCATTAGATAAATCAAGTTTGGGAAAGAAGCGGAACGTGACAATATACCAGCTGAAGCACTGAAATCGGAGACTGAAGTGTCTGCAAACGCGCTCGACATTCTATTCAGTAAGATTCGAGACAAAAGCGACATCTCATCGATATTCCAAAATAGAGAGACCTGGGCTAATGTTGCTAAAACGGATGAAAGATTCGTTACGTGCCCAACAGGTTGGATTCCGTGAACTAACCAGACGACGAGAGTGCAGATCATAGTTGAGCGATCAGTTGAATGGAATGCATCGCTAAATATTAACTTACCTGAATATTGGAAGGCGTTTGACAGTGTGAGTAGGTAGATTTTATGATGCATTCATCAACATTATGGATTGAGTAGCTGAAAATATCGTCAAAACGATACAGAATTTGTTGAACGGACTACACCTTTAAGTCTTTCATGAAGGACAGCTGATGATCGGTGTCAGATGACGCTGCTTACTCTCCCTCTTTCTTTTTCTCCCGGTGGTTGACTTGATTCTAAGGTCTTCCACCTCTCAGAAGAAACACAGAAAACTTTGGGCTTCATGAATAACCTAAATCTTCCTTTCACACACAGCAACAATTTCACGCCAAGACAGCCGGTGTAACATAAAGTGTATATGACCCAAATAACTTGGTATTCGGCAATTATTCTTTCATTATATGGTACTAAACTATTAACGAATATATACACTTATCCTACTATTCAATGTTACTGAGTTGACCAATATCATTTTTATTGATTTATTTATTATTTTGATTCAATTTTCACTATATACATTACTTTTACTCGAACACTACTAGTCAAGTCACAGCTTATGGCGAAATGTCATCTGCTTTTACAACCTCAAGTGGTGTCTTTCAAAGTTGTTTGCTTTCTCCATTTTCGTTTAACTTCATCATAGACCTTCCCATGGATATAACACTCTCATCGACTGAATTTTTGAGCATTGGTCTCCTACCAGGAGATAAACTTATGGACTTAGAATAAGCAGATGATATAATCCTGTTTAGTGAAGACAATGACCCACATACATTACTGTTTATCTTTTGTTCTGATTCATAAATTTATCTATAAAATTATTCACGTTGTTTTTTTCATACATTTTTTTAGTTTTTGTTTTTCTTCGAGGTCGACTCAATGTTTTTTTCATTAATTCTACGATCTTTGTCTAAATATGATGATTATTATGTAAATATTACTGAAACTTGTGTGTAATTACATCTCTGACGAAATCCAAAATAGTTTCGTCGCATTTTCGTACTAATGAGCCTTTCGTAAGTAGTAGTAATAAAAGCAATTATTATCATAGTTTTATCATTCTTTATACCATTCCTTCTCTATCGATTGCTCACTCTTTGATCATAGCGTAAGAACCTGAGTTAATACATAAAATGTTTGCTTAGTAGAGTAGAGAAGAATAAGTGAGGTTGAAAACATGTTTTCAGCTTTGTGATACGCTGCTGATGAGTTCAACGTGGTATGCTTTGAAGCGCCAGCCCTTAGCATGTCTACTCAATAAGTCACAAGATAGAATAACTTTGTGTTGTATCCAAAATTCCAACTTTCACATTTTATGAATCACGGTCATTTGAATCCCTTTGAAACTTCCAATTAAACAACATGGTTACAGAAATCTTAAGATCCGAATAGCTAAATTTTATCTGTTTGTTAAGAAGTACTAGAAAGCCTTCTCATTTGATGATTATGATAAAATAAGTTCACAACAAACCCACAGTATTTAGGTTACCAGAGTGAAAATGCAAAATGTAAGGTGAAGACCCGAAATTCATCGTCAGAATTACAAATAAACCAAATCCAAAGCTTGGACACAACGAATAAATCAAAAGCCAGTCAAAGAAAATGTTAGTGACCATAATAAATCATGGCAATATATATATATTTCGCCTTCCTCCTCACGGTATGTCTCCATAACGAATCTGACTAACCTTCGATATATCAACATAAATAGAAAGGGTGGACATCTGGTTGTGCGTTAAACCAGCTTCTTAGACTCATCAAGATGAACTATGATCTCAGCTATCGAGGGGATCATATATTACATGTAAGCACTTCACTAACCCTGACGAAACCATTTTGCTGTGGACGTGTTGACACTTATGAAAATCATCCATCCATACATTCTTTGCAGCAGCATTTCGTTGGGTACATTTTTACATGTAACATTACTTCCATTGCTCTTTATATTCAACTCCAGTTTTTTTATCGCTTACTCCGTTTGCAGTTATCATTAGTTTATCGTTTTTGATCTCTAAATTGTGGCCAACTTTGTGATTTTGTCGGGGTTTTGAATGTTGTTTCAATTTTTATCTTAATACTAAACTTTGGCTGTTTCCATGTCGATTATTGTCCTAATGTCTCACCTTTATGAATTGATTGATTTTGTCATAAGCCACCGTGTCAAAAACGCAATCCATGATCGTTAAAAACATTTTCTGCGGATAATCAGTAGTTAGTCGCATGGTTCATACATTTTTTGTGCAATTTTCATGTCATAGTTTATTAGCCTAAATTAAAATTGCTAGTGTTTTTTCTCCTAGAAGAATAATTTTAATTGCTAATTCGAAACCTTCTTGGTGTTATTTTGAGAAATTAGTAAATATTTTTAACGATTACAATCGCTAAGTGTTTTACAGCCGGTTTTCACTTAGTGTTTCCATAACTGATATCCTTACCAGCTGTATAAAGGATAGTTCAGTTATATTTCGTTTATTTCGTTCTTTATTTATTTGATTACGGCAAAAACGTTATTATTCGCTATCGCTTTTTGATAAACTTGAACTAATGAATGTCACTGAACCATCCTCTAGTCCAACTCTATTGACATTATTACAAGTTTGGAAATCCGCATAACCCATAAATGCTGAAAACTACCGCTGTTCTATACAAACCATTGCGTTTGACCAATGTCGTTAGCAAATTTGAACCATTTTTAATCCTTCGTTGGTTTCCGACCTCGACAATTGGCTGTGGTAACTATAACATATTATTCGAAGACTGACTTTCAGCTTCATGATCTGTGACAATTTGTGATGATAATAAAAGGGATTTGACAAACACGTCTGAAGCGGTAATCAAATAATACCCAGAAACAGATAAAATAGCTTGTGTAACAATTTTAGGGATTATGAAAGGTTTACATAACTTCTTTTCCCAGTTACAGATTGCCTCCAGTAACTTTAAGGCACATGATCGATTCATACTATCAACAAATAGTGGATAGGTAGCCTGAACTATACCGAACGCGAATGAAACTTCCATGTGTGGCCGACTATGATGCACATCACACCATGATTACAGGACCGACTGTATTGTCAACGGCACACCGACTAGCTCCCTACAAGCTCCGGCTGGCTAAAAACTAATCCAACCTTGCTTTTGAAGGACCCGACATACACGGCATCACTGTAAACGCTCACAAATGTCAAGTCGACGTCGACTCTGTAGAATTTTTCGGAAACACTATTGATGCTCAACGTATCCTCCCCCTGAAAAGTAACGTGGAGGCTATTTTCGATTACTCAGAACCGGGTATCGAAACCCTTGGTGTTGACAATTGCTTTTTTCACTGTCCAACTCTCACTCAAGGGTTTTCAAAAGAAGGAGACATAAAGACACTCAGAAACAAGATATGGTAACTTAAAGAAAGGGAAACACCGCAAATTTGCCAATCCAAAAGTGCAAAAACTAAAAAAACCAGCGTACTAAAAAAGTACAGATGGTAGATTACTGTTGAAAAAAAATACTCGTGTTATTGTTTTAGCTGAGAGCAGCACTTTCGATGAGTAATGAACTAATAAAAACATAAAATTAACTCAACTATGGAAAATACCACTGTTCTTTTGAGACAGAGCGAGCACTTTGTGTGATTTAGTTAAGCTACTGCATTTGTATCGTTGGAAACTAGTAAATGTTCGAAACAACTTCTGAAAAAAAGAAACATGAACGAAAACCGATAGATTATTGCTAGTTAATTATTGACAAATTGTATATTGCATACAAGCGGCTGGCCCCTGCTTAAAAAAGGCTGTGAGCCTTTAATAAATGTTTAGAGAACGGCAACTAAGCTGATTCCCGGATTAGCGAAGCTCCCATATGATGCTTGACTGGCTAATCTAAACCTAATCCGTTGTCATATCGAAGAACTAGAGGTGACTTGATTACAGTTTTCAAATCGCTTGGTGATAGATTTGAACCCGATGCGCCCCCATTTTTCATGTCTTTCAAAACAGAGAATTCCCGAGGACTCTCCAAAAACGTTAACAAGTCCAGAACAGATTACTTGTCAGCTGACTATCGACTTTTCCATAGAATCATCAACGAACGGAATTCATTACCTCAGCACGTGATTCAGGCTCCATACGTCGACTCTTTCAAAAGAAAGTTGAATCAACTGATAGACCATCATTGCCAGGACTAACACAGGCCATCAAGCCTCCTGTCCTTTAAAAACTGAAACTGAAATTGGAACCTGTATAACCTTGAAAAACCTTGGTAGATATAGGAACACGTACATGACGTTTTTAAAAATGCCATGTAGAACCTACCTGTGTGATATTCAGTTTATTGTTCATTATGTAAAGCTTAAAGTGAAAATCTTAAGTTAACTTTATAGATATGCGCTCCTGGAACACGTTTATCAAGCGATAATCACCTTTATTTGTTGATTGAGCTTTTCAATACCTCGAAAAGGACTAAATCGTTATTACCGTGTTTTCCGTTACTTATGGATGAAGCCTTCGATTTCAGAGCAGTATTTTTGTCTGAACGTCGTAATGTGAAGCCATATGATGTGCTTAATGGTTAGTAACTAAGTACTAAGGTAACATAACAGGTTGTAAAATTAACATACAGCTTTGTGAAGACCCTGGTAATTCTGCAATAGTTAAATCACTGGCCTTCTATTCACGTGATGCACAAGAATTTTTTGGTGAAGTTGACAGAAAGGGACTGCGTACACTTAAAACTCGAGAGATATTTCTGAGGAGAACCACCAACTTTCCAGTAGGTTTCGTAATACGTAAACTTATGGAGATGTTTTTCCCTTTTACAAAAGATTTACTGGACGTGTTGTTTCTTGTTTAAAATTTTAAAGCCTGTTTCGCGCAGCTTCTCTTCGAAAAAAACTTGTCTTATTGACGGTCGTAAATAACTTCACAAGTATGGGACTGTATTTCTGAATCTAATGTCCTACCAAACTACGATTGCTCCAGTTTTTTCTAGTCTTTTCTTTTTCGGTCTTTCACAGTCTAAATGCTAAGGCTTTTAACTGAGCATCTGAATAATGATATATTGTCTGCCTATTTGCGAACAGCCAAGTAATGATACCCAAAAATTTAGGCAGAGATAAGATCGGAACATATTTTTGTATGTAGCCAAATCCCGTCTTAAATGGCTTCGTTGGGATAAAAGTAAGTAAAATGTATGTAGTCTCAACTTCACTGAGTGAATTATATTTTCTATGGATGAGCAGAGCTGATCCATCGTTCGAGTCCCTTAGATTTAATGGAGTATATGCCAACCAGAGGAATTCCGTTTTATTTATTTTCTCAGAAATCTTTTTTTCAGTGGTATTTACAGAAAATATTTTTCTTTTAAGTTTTTTATAAATAGAACAGAAATCTTTGTGATACTCCCCACACTTATTTCACTCTGGAAACCCATCAGAACCAAAAACCTAAATTTACATGCTTTAGGACTTTTCCAAATTTGTGAAAGCCTGATAATTACAAAAGCTGATATCCAACCAAAATAAGAATATAGACAGTCTATAAGAACTTCATAAACTGGAACTTTCTTAGCATTACAGTTATTTATACAAACAAAATCGTACGATTTTGTGGCCAACTAAATATATTTTTTCAAAGACTCCCAACTAATGAAATAGATATACAATGCTTACCATTACTGTCGCACGATAATCAGAAGTTTTAGAATTAGTGTGCTAACTAAGAATTTCAGAAATAATGCAATTAAACGCAAGTAAAACTAGATGAGCATAAGTTAACGTATATTCGCCGTGTGTCTGTCCGTCTGTGTATTTGATATAGATTGTGTGAACTGGAATGTACTCACTAGCATTGGAACCAACAACCGAAATTGGAACAAACTCACCTGGCTCCTGGAATTGTGTTTGATCAACATGTCGGTTGTGTGTACTTAAAGCGTTGATATTTAGAACTCAAACTATAGATTTTCCAACGTTCTTCTCCTCGATCCTCCTGGTTGATCGAAGATCATTTACACAATAATATGTAACATCTGCAGACTCTCAACACCACATATTCGAACGGAAAATCCTTGCTTTTAATGGCTTTGATGTAGTCTTTTTTGTTATAGAGTGTTTATCATCTCTAAATTGCAATGAAAATTTGTCCGATTTCCTCTCCAGCTTATCAAATATTGAGGCAACAAACGAATTATCAGCAGTTTTTAGTGTCCTGACGAAACTTTCTGCCCAACCATTAGAACAGGAGTACCCGGGAGCAGTGGACGGATGTCTGTAACTTATACAATTCAGCTAGGTACTGACTGTGTCTGCAGCAAAACGAGATCCATTATCAGTCACTAATCCATAAAGACCCTCTCTTGACTGAAAACGTTTCTTAATACTTGGATCGTGAGGTCAGAATTCGATTAATTTGAGAAATAAAACTTGGGTCAATCAGAAAAAGAATGAATGACAACAAGTGCATAGTGTCTGTCGAGAAATGGATCATACTAGTCCGCATGAATTCTCTGCCATGCCTCAGACGATACTGGTCATAAAGTTCACTTCGAAGGGTGATTTTTTGACTCATAACATCCTTTATAATTAAATAATATATTTATTTATAACAATCTACCCAATGCTCAATTTATTCGAAATTATCAAGTCAAATCTTGGTAATGATACCTAAATCCTTTATAACTGTTTGTTGTATGACATATATCTGCATTTATCTCCGTCCACTAACATGTGAGCCTTGCGAAGGATTTTATTTACTCAACGCACGAATGTCTAGTATTAATATCTTCAAGGATAGATTTGCGTAACGATCATTTAAGCACAAAATATTATCAGGGGGCATTGGATAAATTATCCCGCTCTGAAAAATAGACAAGAAATCTACGTTTCAGATTAGCATTGCATCATTTTCTTACAGCACTGGGTATGCATTAAGATCACTGAATACATTATTTATCACTTCCTGAAATATGTTTGAAGAAAAAATTGAATCAAATGGGAGGAGGATGTATTTGAATAGGCCAAAAGGAGTATTAATTATTGTAAAAATCGATGAAGATTGATCTAATGGAGTTTGAAGATAAGCACCATTTAAGTTAACGTTCGAGAATAACTTAGAACCATGAGATCGATTAAAAATATCTTCAGCTTCCCACATCGTGCACGTTTGCTTCAAAGAACAGGAGTTCAGTGCCAATTTATAATCACCACATATCCTACGCATCTTGCCATCAGACTTCAAGGGCGTAACAATAGGAGTGCCCCATGCTGGAGACGGGATCTGTTTAATCATACTTTTTGCATACAAATCGCTCATGGCCATATGTACTACTTCTCGAGGACCATAAGGAATTATTCATATTTTAAGAAAGAATGAACCACCCTGTACTTGAAGTTTTATAGGCTGAATTCCCATCCCTCCTCTGCACTTAACACACGCAGCTATCAAATCTTTAAGTAAAGCATCAAAATTTTTTAGATACTAATAAAAACAGCTTCATTTAAAAACTTTCCAAATTATTCAAACCTAGTATTGACGGTCTTGTTTCACTAACTAAAAACTCACAAGGCATATATGAAGAATTATTGTCTCCTACTAGCAATTTACAACACCTTCTTATGGGAAGTTTGTGTCCAGTAATCCCCAATAATGAGACTTCAGTGGGTAGCACTACAACGTTATAATCTAAACATTTCAAGTTCTTGAAAGAAATAGTCGACTATATACTACCTGTGTCAACAAAATGTCATGGCATAAACCAAGAGGTGTATATAACTACTTCTCAGTATGTAAATTATCCCTCGGAATCGTGGATAAAGATAAATGATCATTAGAAACACCCAAATTATGAAATCCCAAACTACAGGGTTTATCATCACTAGCGGCAAAACAAACTGTAGCTTAACAGACCGACTTAATGTGTTCCATATTACCACTCTTGAAGCATTTTGCACGACGAAGGACATATAAATTACTTAAGTGACGTTCACCACAGGATAAACACTTGCAAAACCTGTGATCACCTCTGTAAACTCCATCGCAATTCATTGTTGAATCGTTTTTTCGTATCTCCACAAGAATGCGAACCATTTCAGATTTCATAGCAACACTAATTAGACCCTGTAATAGTACTAAACGTACTATATGAAAGAGAAGTTCTTAGATTCATCCAAAGCCCACTTTAGTAACTAAATATAGACCAGTCCTTAAAGACAAGTCAAAACAGTAGGTGTAATTAAAACTATTGTATTATAAATAGGATAAAACAAATGGAAGTGTGTAAAGCAATTGTTGTTTTACACAAACATCAAAGAATTTAATTCATTTTTGTATTAGTTGTTTGAGTCCTCTCACGAATGTTTAGGACTGCAATCGATCAATCTCTTACTGATGTATGTACATCCTATGAGGATTGCCTCGATATTCCCTTAAGTCACAAGCATTATAAGGAGGGATGGGTAGTGGCTAGTAGTGGACTACAGGACACATGTTTTACCCAACTTGGGACTCGTCAGCTGGATATGCATCCATCTCAGAGTTGATGCTCATTACGGGACTCGAATCTAATACTGTACGTGATGTATTGCATTACTAGCCACCACCCGTCGATACTTACAATGCTTGTGACTTAAGGCAATATCGAGGCAATCCTCACAGGATACACATATATCAATAAGAGATCAATCGTTTGCAGTGCTAAACATTAGTGAAGAGATTCAAACAACCAATACAAAAAATGAATTAAACTTAACCACATCGCACGAACTAATGGTTACCTGTCCTCAGTAGCTAACTGAATGGCGCGATGACGTTCAAATCATATGGTACTGGGTACGCCCAACTGACGAGTCCAAAATAGAACGAAACACTCACCCTGTATTCCACTGTAGCCACCATTCAAACATCAGAGAACTTAGAATCAGTTGATTGATTCTCGCCTAATAAAACTGAATTCCAACAGTTCTGTGTTCTTATCTTATCAGTAAACATACTGTAACCAAAAATATCCCCATTACGTCACTTTCATCAAATAGTACAGTGTGTTAATTTGTACAATGGAATGAACTACATTGTTTAAGCAGACAAGTGAAATAATCATTATTCAATTCCAAATCTAAGATTACACAACTTTTAACTAAGTTCAATTGATCGGAATAAATATCACCAACTATTCTTCTAATTATCCTTCTAAGGGACCTCCTATAAGAATGAAATTCACTGCAACAACATTCATACGAGAAATCCAAGTTAAACATCATAGTCAATTTGAAAATGTAAGTGAGTGTTGCATTCGTTTTTTATAGATTCTAATATCTGTAATGATGTCATATTAATAACCATTTAATATTATGATAGTTAACTTTATTTCAATAGCTATTTACTTACAATTACAAATAGTTTACCGTAACCTCTTGATATGACTCTGTTTTGGATAAACGATTGATTATGCCATGAATATAGACCTTTAATTTACTTTCTTATGCTACTTTTAAACTAATCCTATTTAAGTAATGTCAGTAATAAGAGGCAAAAGACGGACTGAATGGAATGAATATACTTCAAGTAATCTTTTACTCAAACAGATATAAAAATTGGAAGCGGAAAAGAGAGATCAAGCAGAGAAGATAAACATCTCAACACGTCTATACTACTCATTACAAACGCTAATATAGCTCAAACTAGATAATACATAATGTAAAAGAGACAAACATTGAATGAAATATTGAATGATGGACGTACACACAAGTACACGGAAATCAAGTAAGCATACAATTACAAGGGTATGAATATAGGACATATATATATGTTGAAGGCTACAATTCCCTATAAAATGAATACAGTATGTGCATATACCAATAAGAGACTGATCAGTTGCAGCCCTAAACATCAGTGAGAAGATTCAAGTAAACAACAATACCAATTTAATTATCTAAGCTACTTCTTGATAAACTGTTATAATCCTGCCTTGTTAAAACCCGGCTATTCCAATGGCTTAGTATTCTTCGACATCAATTCACTCGACAAGTCCCTAAATCAGAACACAATTGAATAGGAAAGAGATGATATTCCAAATAACAAGGTAAGATGGAAGTAAGAACCACAATAGGAAAAACGTTAGTACAGTTTTTTTTACACGAGATTCTCGAGTGTTCTCCAAGTATTGACTAGATCTGATTGGTTATG
The DNA here is from genome assembly GCA_944470375.2 of Schistosoma guineensis. Taxonomy (NCBI): domain Eukaryota; kingdom Metazoa; phylum Platyhelminthes; class Trematoda; order Strigeidida; family Schistosomatidae; genus Schistosoma; species Schistosoma guineensis. The sequence goes on from OX103895.1 coordinate 23,749,005, forward strand.
AATTAGCCAATCAGCGTGCATCAACTCAATTGTGCATGGAACATGCTTTAAATCAGTATTGTATCACGCTAACGCCTACCCTTTGAGCAGATTTGTAGGATCTGGTGTTAGGGTCCAACTGAAATCGAGGAACTGGCCAATTCTCAGTTCAATATTAAACTATTCAGATTGTTAGTGTCTTTTTTTTAATTTCAAAGAAACAATTAATTTTAACTAAAATGTAATAACATGAATTGACATTTAAACTTATTATACTACTCATCCTGATAACCGTTACTAGATAATGCCCCCCCCCTTCCAACAGTGTATAAATCAGGAGACAAATACGAAGTGTTGATTATGAATATGATCGCACTACATAAAGATCATCAAAATCATAGGCACACAAAGCAAGAATGATATATGAGTGCTGAAGAGCATGTAAACCAGTGAGTATAGTCAATGAACAGGATTAAAATGTATGTAGGAAAAATGAATGATTTATTAAATCATTTCAACGATTAATACTAAGGCTAACCGAATGAATATGTATGAAGGCGGTAAACAATACTCAAGCGGATATGTTCATACAAGTGCAACAATAATGAAGGCACAATGATATAAGATGTTGTTGTTGTGGTGGTGGTTATTATTATTATTGTTGTAACTTACAGGTTCTAGGAACTCTTGAAAAAGACTCTAAAACTAGTGGTTGTTCATTCATGGTAACAAAGTATAATTGGTTTGTAATCACAATTGATTGATCACTGGGTGGTGATCAATGTCATGCTTGTCTAGTCCTTATTAGTGCAGATCGAATGCTATCAATCATGCTGCAATGTGGCCACCAGTCTAGGTGACTCGACACTGCGGACACTATATATTGAGATTTAGATGGTGGTTGGAGGTAATCGACCAGAAACCCTGAACCCCGGACAGGAGGTTGGTGGCAGCTCGGATAGCTCAGTGGTAACGTCTCTGACTGTGAAGCTGGGTGACACGAGGTCGAATCTGCCAGGGAGCACCAGTTCCCTTAAGATTACAGGTACACCTTGCCGACGAGTGCCAAGTAGCACGAAACCCAGGTCCAGGGTTTCCTGTCGACTACCTCCAACCACCATCTAAATAATTGGTTTGTATCCAGATTTCTCTTACAGATTTCAAAAGATCTAATGGTTGATGGAAGTATTTTCAACAGTCTAAAAGATTTGTGAAGCTATTTATTGGGGTAATTATATGAGTTTATGAGAAACAAACTCCTATGAATAAACTTGAGTTTAAATTTTTGTAGAATTCCACGAATGGAATGATGGATGCTCACTGCTGAGAAGTCCCATACTATGACGAAATGGTCGTCCAGTGCTTCCAGGTTTTCCATAGTGATCTATCTTTAATTGACTCATAAATTCAACTATAGTAGTAAATTTCAACAGTTGAGATCATAAATCAATTGAAGTTAGACCACCATGGAAAACCTGGAAGCACTGGAAGACCGGTTCGTCCTATGTAGTAAATATTTGATTTATTGTAGTTATGAATTGTTCATTAGTGTACACTGCTGATCTCAAACAGAAATCAAACCCAACACCTGTAAGCGTCGTGATATGCACTCTTAATCGGTTTCACACTACGATGAAGCATCAGTTCACTAAACCCAAATTCAAAAAACCTTGTGTGGATGAGAGAAAGTGACTGATGGTCTACTTAAACAGACTGGTAAATAGTCTGACAGGCATTAGATGTGTCAAGCGAATTACATGTTCTTGAAACGAGTTGTATTGATGTCTGATAGAATCGTGCTAGTAGTGTGTCTGGTGTAAAGGGAGTGCATTGTATGTGCAGATAAATCATTCAGTGTTCATCCTAAGCAAACCAGTATCCATTTAGTGTAAAATGAGAAATCTGAGCGTTATATTAAATAGGTTTCACAAATAATTGGTTTAATTTGTTTATTCTGGTTAGCGATTTTTTAGAAAGATTATTTTCCACAGAATGGGGTTGCTGAGCTTATGCCTGACCTTCCTTCTTCACTCGGGCTTGAAACCGACAGTAACCCTAGGAGAGCTACAAGCTCTAACGTACACAAGGGGAAAACAAAGATCAACATCAACCGAATCACAATTGATAGAGAAGCTCTGAAAGATGTGGAAACTTTCACGAACCTGATGGGCATCATCGACGATGAAGGAGGATCTGATGAAGACGTCTATGTAAGAATCGGCAAAGCAAGGACAGTATTCGTACACTTGAACACCATATGGAAGTAAAAACAACTGTATGCAAGCCAATATCAAAGTCATAATATTTAATACGAAAGTCAATACAGTTCTACTATCTGGAGCTGAAACGTAGAGAACTACCATAACCATCATCAAAAAGGTACAAGTATTTCTAAATAGTTGTCTTCTCAAGAAACTCAATGTCCGTTGGCCGGATAGCACGAGCAACACCCTACTGTGGGAGGGAACAAACCAATATCCAGTTAAAGAGGAAATTAGGAAAATATGATGGAAATGAATCGGACATACATTACAGAAATCACCAAACTGTATCAACAGATAAGCAATAACTTGAAATCCTGAAGGTAAACCGTAAAGAGGGAAGCCAAAGAACACAATACATCGGGAATTGTAAGCAGACATTAAAAGGATGAATCGTAATTGGAAACGGTTACCTAAGACAGAGTTGAATGGATAATGCTCGCGGGTGGCCTATGTTCCTCCACGATGTGGGGTAACAAGCGTAAGTAAGTAAAGAAGGAAGGAAGTTTCACAAATAATCTCAAACTTCGAAAGTTATCTATCACTTATCGCATACAGTTCACCCAACTGATCAAAACTGTTTGTTTTGTTTTCTTTCATCTTTCCTAATGAATAGCTACTAACGAGTTACAATTTAATGATACCAGATAAGTAAGTTTCTATTAGGAAATTAATTTTCTTTTAAATTACATAATTTCTATTTCAGTTGAATGTGATCTATTTGTATTTGTCCAGTAGTAGATAATACATTCATTGTCTTTTCTTCTTATTCTCATTATTTCTAAAAACTATCTATGTGTGAATCAATTTATTCAGTTAGTAAGTGTTGTTTAATAATTGAAAAGCTGGAAGTATTGGATGACCATTTCGTCCTAGCATGGGATTCCTCAGCAGTGCGCATCCATGATTTCACACGCTAAATTCAAACGCAGGATCTGCCAGTCTCATACACTAACGCTTAACTTGTAGACCATTGAGCCGGCCGGTATCCGGTGATGTTAATGTCTAACTGCTGATTATAATAAGTGTTTTTTGTTTTGTTTTTGGAAGGTAAATGAACTTTTTAATGGTAGACCAGAGTTTTTTTTATTTCTTACATTTTGCAAAACTCAGTTATCCCCACCTCTTTCCAAGTATCAGTTTATAACAGCTAGTGTTGTAGCGTGGCGTCGAGTCACGGTTGACTATGATCACCACTACAAGAAGGTTGCGTACCAGATATCAGAAGGCGATTGGAGGTTGTAGCGAGATATATTTGTTGGCGATCTCGTGGTATCGAAAGAATACCGAGATCGTGCCAAAGGCGTACAAGCGGAATCACTGAGCAAACGTAAGTGCGTGCAAGGTCACAATCAACGGAAGAATGTATGTCTTTAGTACAGTTAAACAAACAAGTACAGTAAAAAATCACTGGTACAATTGGTTATAATACTGATTGATTCCACTATACCGATCACGTTCTCTTGATAAAAGTTGGTCACTACAATGTAGTGAACGAGAACACAAATAAGGATAATCAAATGTATTTGAATAAAAAATTACAGAACTTCTTTGTAATATCTGAGAACCACACAGTGAATTCTTAATTGACAAAATATCAATCAATCGTCTCAGACTTCATTGTTCCTTCGTTTTCATATTAACCATTCTCTGTTCTCATTTTCTTTTCTTTGATCTTCAAGATACGCGATAAATTAAGTAATATCCAGTAGCTCTGTCAAACACAACAATGCCAGTCAGTAAATTTAAAAAAGAACTATACACACTAAATATCGAAATTATCTACAATTGATTGGTCGTTGTGTACTAATCAATGTCATGTATATCAAGTCCTTCTTAGGTGCAGATTGAATCCTATTGACTAAGTTGTTATGTGGCTACTAGTCTAAGTGACTTGACATTGAGAACACTATGTTGAGATAAATATTCAACCAGCTCATCAGAACTAGATATGAACCAGTGGAAATGAGCATACAATCATACAAATAACTATTAATTTTCACAGATTCGTTCATATACTTTGAAGTTTTACATAAGATGACCAATTGATATTACAAGCAATAAGCTCAAAAATGATTGTCAATAAACTAAACTACTGTTCAGATAATTAAAATAACCCATAGTGTCATTGAATAAGAAAAAGAGAATTCAGCGAAGAAAATTTTTCTTTTCAACGAAATCATTTACTTAAGCTGTACATTCGTATATATAGTTAGATATGGAAAATGTATGTCTATAGAAGGATAGAATGGATTGTATCACACAAAAAATGGATTCGACAATAAATAACAAATGAGGTTAACGTACTAATCAAGGGGTAAGGAAGAACAAAATTTATGGGTCAGATAATAGTCCAATTGACAGATATGAAGAAAAAACGTCAAAACAACAAAGGTCATAATAATAAACTGAATGATAATCAAGAAAACTTGTAAAAGGTAATAATAATAAATGATTAGAGTTTAAAGTGCAAAATAGTAATAATAAAAGTGCATTGAAAAAAAACACCTAGAAACATACCCATTAAGGGAATTAGGGCCAGGGAAGGATGAGAGGTTGGACAAATCGTTTCTGCACGCAAAGTTCAGGCTTTAGTTTGTGGATTGCCAATGCCTCTGCGGTACATAAAATATTGATTCGAACCCCTTTCGATCCAGTTCCTTTGACTCTGTAAACTATTTTAAACGAAGAGTCTTTTGGAGCGATATGTCCACAGTTGATTAAGTGCTCCTGTATGGAACTCGTGATTGTTTTTCGCTCCCCTTTCAAAAGCCAAGCCGGATAATGTTCCGAGATGCGTTTGGATAATGATCGCTTTGTGCGGCCTATGTAACATGCCCCACATGAGCAAGTAAATTTATAGATACACATTGAAGTGGCCCAAAGCGAAATTTTGTCCTTAACACACCCCAGAATGGTAGGTCGGCTAGAGAAGATGATTCGAAGCTTAGCTGCGTGGAATGTTTTATTAATTGATTTCGAAATCCGTTTATTTAGGATTTCAGCAGCTGTATCTCCCTTAAATTCCATATTCATAAATAGAGTTCTGTTGTACCAAGACTATATGGACTACCAAAAGTTCATAAGAATAATAACCCACTACGTCCTATACTGGATATGAACAATTCTCCCTATCACTCAATCGCTAAATGGTTAGTTAACATTCTACAACCTGTTAAAAATCATATCAACAAACACAATTCTCTTGATTCCTTCGACTTTGTTGACTCCATTAGAAATATCAATGTATCCGGTAAAAAATGTTCTCATTAGACGTCACTTCGCTTTTCACAAATGTTCCCCTCACAGAAACCATTTGCTTTTTATGTGACTATATTGAAAATAATAATCTTGATATGCGTATCCAGATACATTACCTTAAAGAACTACTTCTAAGATGTACGCTCAACGTGCAATTTAGATTTAATGATATTTTCTATAAACAAATAGATGGAGTTGCAATGGGCTCTCCATTGGGTCCTCTCCTGGCTGATTGTTTTATGGCGAACCTAGAAAATTCGGTACTTCGACCAATAATTGAAAGATTTCATTTATATAAAAGATATATGGATGACACTTTCATTATTTGCGAAGAAGACGTTGACCTCAATGATATTTTGAATATTTTCAATAGCTGTCACCCATCAATCCAATTCACCTTAGAAGCAGAGACAAACCACGAATTTCATTTTCTTGATATCCATTTAAAAAGAATGCCTGATGGTTTATTACAGAAATCGATATACAGAAAACCCACTTGGAATGGACAATACACGAACTTCCACAGTTGGGTTCCATTAATTAGAAAAAGGAACTTAATTCATTCTTTATCCTCAAGGATCAGGCGAATTTGTTCCAACGACACAATAGATGGGGACGCGCACTGCTGAGGAGTCCTACAATTGGACGAAACAGCTGTTCAGGGCTTTCAGGAGAATTTTGTTTAGTATATGGTCTATTGATCTTGATAAATATGAAGTATCCTAGTTAATATATTTAGTACTACTGACAGAAGTTGGAATCAGAAAAGTTTCAACTGACTTCTCAATGGAATAATTGTTTGACTTCTATGTGAAGATTTCTCACTACTGTTTCTTTTCTTGTAATTGTAAACTGTTTCTAATTTACTTACCAATTGATTATAACATAATCTCATTTAATAATTAGAGTCTCGAATCAATTTATGATGTAATCAATTTGTATCCTTCTATTGACTCATATGTTTTCCACAATAACTATAAATACGAATGTACGGCTTAAGTAAATAATTTCATCAAAAAGTGAAGGATTTCTTCACTGAATTCTCTTTCTTCATATTCAATGATATTGAGAGTTGTTTGAAAGACATCGCAAATCGATTGAAGTTAAACAATAGGAACCATTGGATATTGATCCCGAAGTTTTAAAATTAAGTCTGACGAAATCTCAGCACAGATTCAAAAATCCCGTTTGGCTTTTGCCAACATACGTCACCTATGACGAAGGCAGTATACCCGTATATCAATTAAGGAATGAGTATACTGAGCAACAGTTCGTTCTGTTCTAATGTGCGGCTGCGAAACGCCGCCATTAGGAGTAGAACATACTCGTAAGCTACTAGTATTTGACCACTAGTTTAGGTGACTCGATATTGCGTGCACTATGTTGAGATAAGATGGCATTGACATTGATCAGCACTCAGTGATCAATCAATCACGAATACATCTCAATCCTACAGTAGGTCACTCGCAGCCTAATGGTAACACCTCTGACTGTGAGGCTGAGTAACACGGGATCGAATCCGTCAGGGAGCTTCATCTCCCCCAAGATTACAGATACATCTTACTGATTAGTGCTAAGTAGCACGAAACCCGGGTCCAGAGTTACCTGTTGACTACCTCCAACCACCATCTTCCTTAATTTATCATATTGAGCGATTACCCAATTACTTGTTTATTTTAATACGTTTACATAACCTCTTAATTATTACTTCCTAACATATAAATACACATCGATCTTGACTATATTCATTCATGCACTTTATAGCCCTATTCATCTCATTACTATGATATATTCACCTGGTAAGTCCTAAATAGGATGAAACGCTCGTCTTGATTCCCATCGTTACCGATCATCATCTCTGCTTATTATGATTTTGATTACATCTCGATTTTGTTTCTTATTAACTCTTATAATGAATTGTTGGTTTTGTTCCATGTTTCTCCCCTTTTTCCCCCAGTAGTTACTTCACAGAAGATAAACAATTACTTCATTCAAATTCAATTACTAAACATTTATCATTGATTAATCGAAATTGTTCACGTGATGCGGAATGTTCCATTTCATTAATAAAAATTCCTGATGAAAGTTCAGAAGAAATTGACGAAACGAATCTGAGAAACAGAATAAATCCCATTAACCTAAGTATTACATCATCATTATCTGTAATGAATCCATATAAACATGATTATGAGCGACTTATTTACCCAGCTGATAGATTGAAATTATCAAACTTACAAATTATTATTAAAGATGAAGAGGTTAGTTGAAATCAATAATCTCCTTCATTAAACATATATATTAGTATCGGTCAGTCAGCTACAACGTAGAGCCAGAACAGAAATGCATGCGATCCAAGTTGCCATACCTCATTAAAACAACAAGATGAACACCGGATTCATAGACGTAGTTACTTCAATGGTAGTAATATATAAAAGAAAGAATGCATTTGATGATATAATACAGAAAGAAAGAATTAGTTGGTAGAAAGAAAGATATGAAACGATTTTAATCTCTTAGTTGAAGAGAAGATAAAGAGTGTATACACCGACACCATTGTGATCGATTCTGAGCCACCATATGGTCCAGAGTCTCCAACCATTGGTTACGATAATCACGCGGACTCCGACCAAGTAGTTCGCATTTACCAACATGGCTCAGACTACAATTTAGTGACTTCAAGCACCGATGCCACGTTTTGGTTCGGCCGCCCCAAAATTTCTTCCAACCATCTCCAACACCGGTTAGCATTGCACGTCGTGGTAATCGGTGTTCAGGCATACGTAACACGTGACCCAACCATCTCAGTCGATGAAGATTCACAACCTCATCAAATGATTTGCCATCATTCTTTAATACCCTACGTCTAACCTGACTACTACTTACCCGGTGATCCCAGAGATGCGAGCAATATTATTAAGGTATCTGTGGTCAAATACTAGTAGCTTACGAGTATGTTCTACTCCTAATGGCGGCGTTTCGCAACCGTACATTTGAACAGAACGAACTGTTGCTCAGTATACTCATCCCTTAATTGATATACGGGTATATTGCCTTCGTCATAGGTGACGTAAGTTGGCAAAAGCCAAACGGGCTTCCTGTATCCGTGGAGAGATTTCGTCAGATACCGACCCATTAGGGCTGATGAGACTTGTTGACTAGTTCAACTACTTCACTTCCAACCATAGTTTGGGTGTTGACGCAAGACAGTGTAAAATAAAGTTGATGGTTTCGTTTTAAACTATCATGGACTTGGAAATCATTGAAAACCAGATGAGGTGATAGACCTGTTTCTTTTTAACTTGGTACTCATCAGAAGCAAGTACTCGCAACCATACTGATCAACTGAACACATGATATTCACGCTCCATTGCTAGTGTTTTACAGTTTGAACCACTAACCTTGGATTCAATATCCCTAATTCAGCCAATTCTCTCATAACATGGTTGAGCTTCATCAGTCATAACTCGTCAGAACTTTCGGAATATGCAAACTTCCATGACACTATAAGGAATATAATCTTCAAGGATACTTAAATTTTACAGTGAGCTCGAGATCAATCCGTTTTAGAATTAGAACTCCATGACTTATGGTTTTAACTTTAGCAGCATGCTGAGTTACAAACAAATTTACATACAGAAAGTTTTAAAAAGATCAGAAAAACTTTAAAAAACACTGAAGTTAGTAGGATACTTTACTTACAGTCTATCCTTTGATAAAGCAAGCTGATGAATACATTTTAGTTCTGAAATCTTACAAACAACAGGTGGCAAACGATGATTGTATTACTTTGTTTACGTCTGTTCCTCTCAATGGAGCATAGGCCGCCTGAAGCACCTCTGAGGATACTGACAGTCCTAAGTCCGGATAAAAGAAGAAGGTTTGGCATGAGGTTAGCGACCCATCCCATATAAAACTAACTCATCTAAAAAACGCTGACCAGAAAAAATAATTCAATTGTATTATCTTATCTCCTATAAAACTCTATGGATTGAAAATAAGTAACGCAGTTATAGACTAATAATTACGACTTGAAATCATTTAACAGAGAAATTTATTGTAATAAACCACTATTGGTGTTGGAAATTTACATCAATAAACTGAAGAGAATAGATCAAATCTAAAATCTAATCTATCTAAATCGAATACGTACATGTTTACTGCCATTTTACGTCCACAGATCTAAACAAGTATGTGTTTCAGTAATCAAACTTTAAAAATAATGAATACTATCAATGAGATATTACTTACTACTTACACCTGTTACTCCTCGTAAAAGAGCACAGGTCAAACATTAGCACTCTACATCCAACCCTATCCTGGACAAGCCTCTTCAGCTCTTTCCAGTTACAATTCATCCTCTTCATATCTGTTTCTAACTCCCGATGTAATGTGTTTTTCAGCCTTCCACTTTTCCGATTTCCATCAGGATTTCAACTAAGGGCTTGCCTCATGGTGCAATTCGATGATTTCCACAATCTATGTCCTATCCATTTCCAACGTCTTTTCCTAATTTCCTCTTCAGTTGGACGCTGGTTTTTTGTCTCCCACAGTAGAATGTTACTGATGGTTTCCGGCCAATAGATGTTTGATAACTTGCGTAGAAATCTATTTATAAATACTTATACCTTCTTGATAATAGTTCTGGTAGTTCTCCAAGTTTCAGCTTCGTATAGTAGAACTGTCTTAACTCCGCCTGTAGCACTTCCAGAGCTACTGCCGGTATCAAGCCCGGGTAAAGGAAGAGGGTTGGGCATGAGGTTAGCGACCCTATCCCGTAGAAAACTAACTCACTAAAAAACGCTAACCAGAAAAAAATATCGATGAGATAGAGGTTTATTTAACTGAAGAATCCAAAATAAGAGAATACTCCTATCCATTTAAAGTGTCTTTCATTATGTTAAGCCCATATAACATATTCTTGCTTCTGAACGAACGAATCTATCCATTCTCCACAAGCTACATTTTGACCTTGTTAATTATTCACTTATCAACCTTGACTGTTCTTATATGATTGAATCTGTGTAAACTTCTTATCCTACTCACCACATGCTTGTAGCTTATTTTTGACTATAAATATTGAATAACGCTTGATTAAGTCGAGTTTGCTCATTCGCTTTCTCCATTGAGCATCCTTTCGTTTCTCTTCGCTCTCTCTTCTTCTCTTTATTCACTCCGATTCTCTGATTGCCTGTTCAGATCAATGAGTGTACAAAGTATACGTATTCAAACATCCATCCTCATGTTTGACTTATTTAATTCCGTTGTTCAGCATTGTCAGTTAAATCGATACAGATGTACGAGAATAATCAGGACGTATATTTCGACATTAATCATAACGATGATTTGTCCTATCTAATTAGATTCAGATAAGGTGCAATAAACATTATTCTATTGTTGACTACAATTCAAATAAATGATATCCAAGCTTCTTTCTTTGACTTTGTTTGCTTACTGAATTTAGATTTTGTTTTTTAGTTCCAATGACACACTCACCAAATGATTTCACTTTGATTTCTTACTTTCCATAGATGGATTCGGTGGAAAATGATGCTGATTTTTAGTGATTATTTAGCTTCCTACTTAATTTTTATTTAAGTAGTATTCTGAGTTCGCTCAAAAGAAAATATTGTGAAGTTTGTAATTCCTTATTTTTATACTAAATTTAATAGTAAAATTGTTAGTTATTTTATTTATCATAGTAACTTTTAATTAATTCTCAGATATATGATGAGAAAGTAAATCGCATATTTGAATTTGACCTTGTTTTGAATGAGAATCGACTGAATAAAGTCACTGCTTGAAGTATTGGTCAAATTGAGAAATCGATGAGTGTAGATCACAAACGTAGATGATCTATGTCAAATAATTGGAGACCTACATGAGTTAGATGAGGATGGTTTGACCAAAATCTAACTTCGAATTCACACCTCGATGTGAACACGTAACGTGGATTACCCCTTCGACGTATCAAGTTATTATATCTGCATTCAAGACCGTCAAACACAATAGACGTTATTACGGAAATATATATTAGTAAGAATGAGCAAAGAGAAGATAGTGAGACCACCACCGCATGGGCCACTCTATGGCACACGATTAACTGGTGCGTGTTGGTCGAACTTGAACTTGACGGGGGTCGATGAACTGTTCTATATTCATTCACCCAACTGCCAGCTAGGGATCAGTGACATTTCACTGGCCCTACAGGACTACATCTCATTGATGAGCTCATTACCATCAAGACTAATGACACTTAGATTTTCTGCGCACAACTCAAAAAGACTTATAAGTTGGTATCTTATTGTAGATAATAATACAATTCAGTGGTTTAAAACAGTTACGAATTATCAGTGAAAATCACCTGGTTTGAAAGAAGAATCATAAGAAACATTAAGTTCGTTTGAGATAGTGTAGCTGAAAGGGATGATTTTCATGGAGTTTCGTTCTCTGGGCTGAATGGTTTGGTCGTGGAACCTTCGTCGTTCTTCTGAACGACATCATCAGCACAAACTTTAGGTAGAAGTGAAGTTTGTGCCGATAATGTCTCTGTATGTCAGTGTATTTTTAATTAAAAACACTAATTGATCTTCACGCTCAAACGAATGAATGTTTGCAGTAAAAATTACTGGATTTTAGAAAAGAAACCAGCTTCCAGCTGAATAAGGAATTAGGAAAAAACTTTGGAAGTGGATAGGACATACATTACGGAAACCACCAAACGGCATCACGAGGCAAGCCCTCACTTGGAATCCTGACGGGAAATGGAAAACAGGAAGACAAAAGAACACATTACGTCGGGAAATAGAAGCAGATATGAAAAGAATGAATAACAACTGGAAGGACTTGTTTAGGACAAGGTTGATGTTTGACCTATGCTCCTCCACGAGGAGTAACAAGCATAAGTAAGAAAGAGAAGAAAAATAGATCTTGATAAATTCATTGCCCATGTAAAACCACTAGATCTAACTACGAGTTCTTTATATTTGTAATAATAATTTATATATTCTGAAAATAATAATTACAGAATTCATGCCAGTTTAAAGGGACATGATCAATTTGATATAAATAATAACGTTAGACGTGTAGAACAAACAAGTTTTAAGTATACTAGTTCAGTAATTGTTGAGGTAGTAGTAACATGTATATTACAGCAGTTCAATGCATCAGCCGGGAACTTTTAATTCTTCTTAAATGGACAGCCTGTTGATTTATGAACGGAGAGTAATTAAGGTCATTTCATGTGCCAGATCGAATTAATGATAATTATCTACAACTAAAGAAATTAAAACGAAAACAGAGAGCATGAAACAACAAAGTAGTAATGACCAAACTATGTCAGTCAGGTCTACCTAAATGCGTGTGTCATGTGACAATAATAATAATGGTAATAACGGTGATAGTCTATAGTAATCAAGTGATTGTAAATATATTGTATGTTGAAGAATGATCAATTTAAAATAACCTCAAATTGTAAATTGTTATCTTGTGAACAATTAAGAAGTCCGAGATAAGCACTTTAATTAATGATGAGAATTGACAGGATATTACGTAATAAACATTGATACAAAGAGGCACCGAATAGATATGCGACACACAAATAACTCGATCTGTGTGAGGGCTGAGATACTGCCCGAGTGCCCAAACTGAAACAGGTGGATATTTAGGGGGTCATACCCCAAACCTTCGACCTAAAGGTCTAATCCACAAGACAGTGGAGTAACATCAGGAAATGCAGTTCCATGGTAGTCGGTGACCAAAAATAGATTCATACACTTTTTTTCCTTAGGATCCTGGAGACCATGTACACCATTGGTTTGAAATCAGGGTTTTCCAACTCCCCTAGGTGGATCCTCTATATCCACCAACCCGGTTAAAGCACCGGATATTTCCTTGTCAATCTCTCAATTTTGTAAACAACAGTAATGGGGAGAGAAGGCAGTGAGTAGGATTTTCCCTGTCAGCGTTTATATGCACGTGGTCGTGTGAGAGCATTTGGAGAAGAATAGCTGGCACTCCCCACTCTCGGCCGTACCAGGGCATTTGGGGGCATGAAAAATATATAAATGTCTAATCATATAAGTTTATGTAAAGAATTCAGTCAAGCGACAAGTACTGATAAGGAAAAACATACTGTAAAAATAAAATATCGAATCTCGTGGCTGTTTAATGAAGTGCTAGGTGGATCCGTCAGTCAGCTACAACATAGAACCAGGCACATATATGCATCGGTCCAAGTTATCATACCTCATTAGCACAACAAGATGAAAATCAAATTCATAGAAGTTGTTAATTCAGTGGTGGTATTCTATTAAATAAAGATTGTGTATAAGGATATAATACAGAAAGAAAGGTAGAAAGTAATTTTAATCTGACAGTTCAAGGGAAGATAAAGAGTGTATATACCTACGGCATTGTGATAGACAGGTAAGTAACCTAGAGTCCAGTAGGTCGAATCTTGTTTTCTATTTTTATCATATACTTTCTATTGAAAGTAATTAGTTTAATTTTGAAAAAAATAGCTTCTTTGTCAATACTTAACATGTGTCATGGTTTGAATTAAATAATTGTCGATTCTCAGCAGTTCGCATCAACAATCCTGCTGGTGAGACTCAAACGGAGAACCTTCGGACCTTTCAGTACTGAACCTCTGAACCACTGAACCGAGACTGAACACAATGGTGTATGCTGGCGCAATTTTGGTGGATTGGTTGAAGTTAGTCATCAACACTATTAGATGCCAGCTCGGTGATCTAGAGTTTAAACGTTCACACACAAGACTGGAGATCCTGGGTTCGAGTCGCAGGAGTGAGATCGTGGATACACACTAACGAGGAGTTTCATACTAGGACGAAACTTCTGTCCATCACTTTCAAGTTTTCCATCGTGTTCCAGTTTTAACTGATTCATGAATTTATCTATTAAACAAATCACTATAATATCCACAACTGTCACACACCCACCCCCTTTCTAATAATAATTTAACTGAAAACACAAAGAGTTCTAAGCCTTACTGAATAATTATCTAACACAACCAAAATAATGTAACGATTTATTCTTAAATTCGCCCCATTCAAATACGTGATTTCATGACAGATCAACCAATATAATGTAAGTTATAAGGTAACATAAATGATTGAACATTATTGCATTATCTAATTGAATCCCATTTAAGAAACATATCCATCATCATCATCATCATCATCATCATTATGATTATGATGATTAGGATTACTTAGATTGATCTCTTATCATAATGATCTCGTGTGTTAGGGTTATGTCATTGTATGACAATATCTTATCAGTAGAATAATGATGATTAGTTGATCATTACGCTTTCATGCATATAATGATGATAATTTATGATGACGATCATGATGATCATGATGCTTTAATTCTAGCCTATCTATAATATGTAAATATAACATAAACAAATAATAGTTACATTTCATGTTCTATACTGGCTATTTATAATATAAATTATCTCATGTATTAATTAAATACAATGATTATGATTATCAATGATATTAAATATCGATATATCGATTAATTACCCAAACGATTGATTAGTTGATTGATTGATTGATTGATCAATGGGCTCTATGTGTGCCATATTTATGCAAGAATATCTATCTATTCAATGGATGGTATAGAGATTTGTATAATAAATTGGTCATTTAGTCTTTTTTTATAAACATAAATCGTTAGTGATTTTAATTTAGTAAACGTGTGTCATTTACATTTGAAACGCTTTCAACTTCATCCTATAAACATTATTGTTAAATAGTCAGGGATAGTTGAATAAAACGAAAGTTCTTAGATTGAAATCATGAGTCAATTGAAACTAGACCACTATGAAAAACCTGGAAGCACTGGACGATCGTTTCATCCTAGTATGGTCCTGAGTTCGAGTCCCAAGAGTAAGATCGTGGATACACACTACTGAGGAATCCCATACTAGGACAAAACGGCCGTCCACTGACAAAAAGAAAGTTGTAAGTTTACGGTTCATCGTATTTGATAATAACTCCACATGAAGCCCATTAGGGACTACTTTCGGTCACACATCCGGATATAAGAGGAGGGTTGGGCATGAGGTTAACGACCCTATCCCATAGAAAACTAACTCGCTAACAAAAATAAGAGTTCACTAGAAAAAATAATTCAAACCTATTTGATAATAGTTAACAAGAGATATTTTCAAATATAAGAGGATTGAATGAACTTATGAGCTATGAATCCATGTTATGTAATAAAAGAGTTATTATCATCGAAATATTCACATTTCAATTAACTGGTTGATTGATAAGATTCAATGGAAGAACATATGGAACTTAAAACAACTGTATGCAAGTCAATATCAAAGTTATAATCTTCGATACGAACGTCAAGACAGTTTTGCTATACGAAGCTAAAACTTGGAGAACTACCAGAACTATTATCAAGAAGGTACAAGTATTTATAAATAGATTTCTACGCAAGTTATCAAACATCTATTGGCCGGATACCATAAGTAACATTCTACTGTGGAAGACAACAAACCAGCGTCCAACTGAAGAGGAAATTAGGAAAAGACGTTGGAAATGGATAGGACATAGATTGTGGAAATCATCGAATTGCACCATGAGGCAAGCCCTTAGTTGAAAACCTGAAGGAAATGGAAAAGTGGAAGGCCGAAAAACACATTACATCGGGAGTTAGAAACAGATATGAAGAGGATGAATTGTAACTGGAAAGAGCTGAAGAGGCTTGTCCAGGATAGGGTTGGATGTAGAGTGCTGATGTTTGACCTATGTTCCTCCACGAGGAGTAACAGGTGTAAATAAGGGCTCAGCTCAATATTAATGATTATATATATATATGATAATGACTACTATTCAGTAACATGTCTCTACAAATGAGTCTTCCTTCAAACTAGTTACATCAAAAAGAGGCCGTTGGGGATTCACCATTTCAAATACGAACTCTGAATTCAAGAACGATACGTTCAATGTCTCATCCTTCCATGCCATTACATTATGCTTTGAACGTAAATCAATTTCGTCAACCTCTATTATCAAAATAAAATAACCTCTCATTGATATACAGTTATGAGAGTGAATTGGGTAAAACTGTAAAATTGCAGGTATAACAGCTTATTTCTACATAGCAAAATAATAACTCGATATGAAAGGGTTATAATAATAAGATATCGAAAGTTTGATCTGTTAGATACTTCTAATATCTAATAGTTGAATTCATGAGTCAATTAAAGCTAGACTATCGTGGAAAACCTGGAAGTAGTGGACTGCCGTTTCCTCCTAGTATGGGACACCTGAATAGCACACATCCACGATTACACACGAGAGATTCGAGCTCAGGACCTCCAGTCATAATAAATCGATTGTTCATTATCTTTATCGGTTTTGTATGATAATCATTTACACAACCATTTTAGGTTCCAAATATATTTTACTGATAAAACCTCCTTAAAATAAATAGATTTGTAAATAACTAACATCGATGCTAACCTTACTAAGTTTCAGTCGTAGTGATTAATTGATTTAGTTTAAATCATCAACCGATCAAAGTTAGACTACTATTGAAAACCTGTAAGCATTCGACAGTTGTTTCCTTCTAGTATATGACTCTCAAGAAGTGCTTATCCACGACCCCCACGTTAATCTTTCAGCTTCGAGCCATGGAAGTTTTTGAATCACAGATTAGTAGAAGTTAGATCTTTGAAACCTTAGAGCCTATTGCAATAGTCTAAAAGTTAATTGTTTGTTCACGAGATTGATGATCCTGAGCTCGATTCCTGAAGGTGAGTTCATGAGTGCACACTGTTGAAGAGTTACACACAGAATAGTGTTTCCTTGCTTTCATTAAATATCTAACCTGAATTGCTTCGTGATTACAATAAAAATTTAACAATCTCTACAATCCAATATTAACTTCGCCTGGAGCCCCTCTGGGGCTACTACCGGTCCCAAGCCCTTATAAGGGAGGAGGGTTTGGCATGAGATTAGCGACCCCATCCCGTAGAAAACTAACTCGCTAATCAGAAAAAATAACTCAAACCATTTAAACTGTACTCTGGGAGTTAGAAGGTGTTCATTTAAAAGAGTAACGATGCCTCATGGTGAAAGCTCAGTTCCTTCAGAAGTCACAAGGCTGATGTCTTTTCTAACAACCAGAGGCAACCATTAATTTATGTACAATCCAATATAGATAACTAAATTTGATTACTGATACAAACCATCTGATTAATTTACAATTCAATCAGATTATAGTTAATCATCTATAAGGTATGTGTTATTCTCTATTGACTATATGAAAAGTAATCATTTTGGTGGGGTTTTGTTCTCTGATCTGGATGATTTTGTCGTGGAACTTCAATCGTTCTTCTAAATGACATCATCATTAGCGCAAACTTCAGGTAGAAGTGATATATTCGAATTCCTCCATATATGGCCACTAGTTTAGGTGACTCGACATTGCGTGCACTATGTTGAGATTAGTTGGTGGTTGGAGGGAGTGGACAAAAAACCCTGGACCCGGGTTTCGTGCTACTTGGCACTCGTCAGCAAGTTTTACCTGTAATCTTGAGGGAGCTGGTGCTCCCTGATGAATTCGTTCCCTTGTCACCCAGCTTCATAGTCAGACACGTTATCATTGAGCTATCCGGACCGCGACCAACTTCCTGTAGGATCATCTAGTTCAGAGAAAAAAACTCCACCTGGGCTAAAAACCTTCTCCACCATCTCAAAGTAATCATTATTTAATATGTCATTTTATATGATCATTTCTACAATGAGTCCCTTTATGATAGATTTCCATAGAATAATGAGAAGATGAAGTTGATTACATTTTTTTGCTCAGATCAATTGACATATGATTACGTAATACATAAGTGTCTATTTGTGAATAGATGTTGATCATAACACTTGTGAAATATGAAATTATATGATGTAATTGTGAATGTCAATAAAGGAACTACTTGAATGTTGAAATAATAAAGAATATAATCATTATCATTACACTAGTACTCTTATATTATAGAGTTGAAAGCCTATTACAATCATAATTACTCAATAGTGAATAGACATGAATTATGTTGACAATATGAATGTTCTTTGAAAATGTGAACAGAAAGAACTTTATGGAAGTTATTTTACGGTATATGTGAGAAGATTATAGTGACCTACTTTTATCAAGAGAACGTGATTGGTATAATAGAAACAATTATTGTTATAATCAATTGTACCAGGGACTGTATTACTGTACTTGTTTGTTTAACTATACCAAAATACATACATTCATCCGTTGATTGTGACCTTGCACGGATTCGGTTACGCTCAGTAACCACACTTGTACTCCTTTGGCACGATCTCGGTATTCTTTCGATACTTTGAGATCGCCAACAAATACATCTCGACTACAGACGTCAACTACCTTCTGATATTTGACCTACGGGGGATCTTATCGGTTAACTGGCACATAGTCTTCCTGTAGTGGTGAGCATAGTCAACCGCGACTCGACGCCACACTACAAGATCATCTTTCAATACAGTATATTGTCAATTCACAAATGAACGACAGATTAGAAATGTATGCCAAGTGAAGACTGATGTTAGATAAAGCTACTTATTCTTAACTTTTTTTGTTGCTGATGGTTGATTGGATTATGAAAACTTTTAAATCTTAGGAAAAGTATGGAATAGAATAGACATTTTGGACGTTTTTAAATAATCTAATCTTTACAGATAACCTAGTTCTTCTGTCTTATACACATTAATAAATTCAGATGAAGAGATGGCCTGCTTGAATATCTAAGTTACTTGTTCTTGTCATCTGGAAATTTCAACAAGTTATCCTTTTGCTTGTTTGATTTAACACATCATGATGCGTACTAGTCGCATAGTCTATTGAGGTGCGTCTATGAAAAGTTTGCGACATTTCGCTATACAAGTTACAAAAGAGCGTAATCAGAGACATCGTGGTTATTGAACATTATTTAGATGTCGATTCCTAAAATACTAACATCTAACTGGCGATCACTCAATATTTATCGTCAGGATCGTTCAAGAACTAAGAAACGGAAACTTGTTGAAGTACTTCGTTCTGAGAATTACCAAAAACATAATACTGAGTAAAAACAGTAGTAATAATAAAATTAAAATAAATATTCTTATTTGAGATGATGGACCGAATGATGTTAGATGGGTTCGAATCTCGCGAGCGAGATCGTGGATAATCACTGTTGAGGAGTCCCACAATGGGACGAAACGGCCGTTCAGTACTTCCAGGTTTTCAATGATGGTCTAATGTCGATCCGTTCATTGGCTCAATCAATAACTTAACAATCTCCACAACCCTATACTAATAAATATTTTTTAGCAGTTGCTTCCACAAAAGTAGGTCTCAGAATTCATAAGGGAAAAAGTAAGGTCCTGTAATACAGCACAATGAGCAGTAACTGAATCACAGTTGATAAAATTCTGGAAGAGATGGAAACTTTTACGTATCTGATGCAGATATAAAGCACGAATTAACAAACCAATGATATTATTCTTACAGTTGAAGAACATCCGGAACTCAAAACAACTGTCAGTCAACAGTAAAGTCAGATTTTGTAATACAAAAGTCAAAGCGATCCTATTGTATGGAGCTGAAAATAGGAGGACTATTATAACCATCATCAAAAAAGTTGTCCACCCAAGATACTCCCGATGTTTTGGCTAGATACCACCAGCAAATAACTTATTGTGTCAGAAAATAAATCGATCTCTGGCTTAAAAGGAAAATAAGAAATAACGCTTTAGGTGGATGGATGACATCGAGTTATATCACGAAACAAGCCCTAATCTAGAATACTCAAAGCACATTAAAGAACACAAGTTGATAGGAATTGAAAGTAGACATCAAAGGAACAGATGGCGCATGGCAACAGTTTGAAAGATGAGCCCAGGACAGAGAAGGTTGGAGAATTTCGGTCGGTCACCTATGCTCCACTAGTAGTAACAGGAGTAATGAGATAGAAAGTTTATGAAAGCTGTTGAATATCATATTTAATTTGGACAACCACTGGAAACCAGAAAGCACTGAACAGTTGTTACGTTCTAGTTTGGAAATCCATATTCATGTATCTCTGGAATGTGAACCATAATATAACACGAAATTTTACTTAAGTGAACAGAAATGGGTAGTTCAACTTCACTTGAAGAGAATGATCCCCAACACATCAGTAAAGAGTAGATGATTGATTTTCAAGTTCAACTATTTAAAGTAGACATTTTGTCTATCAGGTCACTGAACTTTGTATATGTAATTTTGAAGATGAAGTACCTATTGAATATGATCATCAACTACTGATGAATCCAAAAATAGAACGAAACAGCTATCTAGTACTTCCAATTTTTCAATAATATTCTAACATCAACCAGTTCATGGCCTCAACCAATAACTTATTAATTTCAATAGTTAAGATCATGAGTCAGTTGAAGCTAGACCACCATGGAAAACCTGGGATCAATGAACGGTCGTTCCGTCCTATTGTGAGACTACTCAGCAGTGCGCATCCACGACCTCACCCTCTACGAGATTCGGACCCAAAACCTACTGGTTTTGCACGCGAGCACCTAACATTTAGACCAGTGAGCCGGTATCCAACGGTGTTAATGTCTAACTTCAACTAATCCACGAAATTGAGCGACACTTAATAATCTCCACAACTCTCTACTGATATCCATTGAATATTTGTTAAAATTTCAATAGTTCATCAATATTCTATTATTTTAAGATAAATACTTTATTATAAATGAATTGATGACCATATCTTTCCTATCAGATCATAACTATTGTAATCATGTTCAATTTGTTAAGTAAATAGATAGATGGTGTGAACAATGTTTCTCATCTTCACAATAAAACACATACATACTTGTCATGGTTGATTTGTCAATACACATCATCATATATAGAGAGATAGGTAAGTAGATAGATAGATAGATAAATTCATACCATATATGAATAGAAGATTTGACGTGCTCTATCATTCCCCTAATGTATAACAGTAATTTATATATAGTGATAAAACACATACAGACCCCCCCACACACACACACATACACAGACGCACGCACACGCACACACAGAGACCGTAATAATAAAATGGACCTACAACCTAATTGAAGTCATATTATTATTCTATAAAAAAACAAAACTGATAATTTTTAACCCCATTATTATTGACTCGGATGATTCGGATGATGATGATGATGATGATGATGAGGCTTCGAATAATGATGATAATGATAATGATGATACATTCAATTACGTAATCATCATTATTTAAGATAATTAAGTTGAATAAGTGAATTTATCCATCAAGGATAATAGATGATAGTCTAATGGTTACTCCAATTCATTCATTTATTTACTCAAGAAAACAGTAGGGAATGATTATACTTTACATCGAAATAGGATCAATTAAAAAGGGATCATTAAAACATCCCTTTTTTCCCTACAAAAAAAAAGAAAAGAATGAAAAAAAGCGAGAAAACTTTTCTCGTTCAAACTAATAATTCACATATCCATGGTTAAAAAAAAAATCATAATTAAAGAAAAGAAAAGTCACTACAAAATTACGCCTGTCATCCTACATTGTAGAGGATTGTAGGCCATTTAACGGGACTTTCCATTCCACTCTGTTATTGACAATATTTCCGATTTCTTTTTGTAAATTCTAATTCATTCTTTTCATGTTTACTTCAAGTACTCAATACAATGTGTTCATTTGTCTTGTAATTTTACCATTTCCTTTTTATGATTCTAAGATAGCACATGCATCGTGATACAGTTTGATGATTTCTTCAATGTATGTCATAACCACTTTCAACACGTTTTGCTGATTTCGATTTCAGTTGGATGTTGGTTTATTCTCTCCAATAGTAGACTGATGGTGATGGTATCCGCTCAATGGTTATTGTGTATCTTGCATAGAAAACTGTTAATAAATATTTGTACCATTTCAATGATAGTTGTGGTAGTTCTCGAAGTTTCAGTTGCGTACAGTAGAACTAACCAACTTGATTTTCATATTGAATATTCTCACTTTGATATTGACTTGCATATATGGTTGTTCTGAGTTCTATATATTGTTCAAGTGTAGGAACATTGTCTTTGATTTGACAACTTTTGTTGAAGTTTATCGATGATGCAACCCATATCAGTGAAACATTTCACCTCTTCCAGAGCTTTCCCATCAAGTGTGATTAGATTATAGCTTGACATAGACGTACAAAATATTGTCATCGAGTGATCACTGTTGATTTAGTAAACGCAAATTACTGTTTCTAATCATTTTACTCTTGTATATTCTCCACTGTAAAACTACATTATAATTCATCCATATAAAGTGAATACATATCTTACAAGGTATTTTATTATCAATATAGTCATTAGATCAGTGGAATTTGATATCATCGTGAAATTTAGTACTGATCGATTGCCGTCCTAAACATCAATCACTTGATACAAGTAAACAATATCAAGTGAATTTAAACTTCACTCCATTGCACAAGCAACTGGCTATCAGAACTCAGTTGCTAAGTAGATAACGCGATGAAGTTTGAAGCGAATGATACTGAATCCGTGTCCTAGAGTGAACATCAAATCTATGATGCAGGTACATCCAGCTGATCAGTCCCACATAGGACGAAACCCACGTCATGGATTTCACTGCTAGTCACTATTCATTTTTGCTTAGACATAATGATAGTTAAAAACGATGGATGAATAAATGTGTAGTCATTGACAGATGGATGCAAGTTAGATATTAACACCATTGCATTCTAGTCAGGTCACTTATCTACAAGTTAAATATTGACGCTTGTGACCAAATCTCCTGAAGTCGAATCCTCAGTCCAAGATCGTAAACTGCACACTGATGAAGAGTTCTACACTATGGGACAATACAGTCGTTCATTTCTTCCAATTTCTTCAATATTGTTGATAATAATAATCATTCATTAGATAAACAACCATTTCATTGTTTTAATAATCACGCAATAATAATAATAATAATGAAAATCTGTTTTTATCTTAGAAACAATCAGTGAAAGAGAAAAGAAAAGAAAAGAAAAGAAAACACCTTTTGTTTCTCTTATTTTTAAATGGATCAGAATTTATCACTATAACAAATAATAATATACTTTTATAATTCAATTATAATTTCTATAATATATTCACCAATTTACTCTCATTACAATGTGTACACACACACACGCACACGCACGCGCACATGGGCGCAATATTTGAATGATGTAAGCAAATATTATTTCATATTTATGACATAATTATATCGGGTATTATTATTATTAGTTGTGTAAATTTAATTAACACTAATTTAAAGAAAAAGTAAAAGAAGAAGAAGAAGAAAAAGAAAAAAGGAAAAAAAGAACCCAGTAATTTTTCTCTATTTTTATTACTAAGTGATAATTTGTTATCAGAAAGAAGGAGGGGAGGTTGTGAAGTTTATAATAATTTATTTGGAAATAGTTGAATTTATGAGTTGATTAAAACGAAATTACCATGGATAATCTGAAAGTATTGAATGATCATTTCATGGTAGTATGGGATTTTTCAACAGCGTGTATCCATGATCCATGGACTCGAATCTAGGAGATTGAGTCTCGATTGTGAATCTACAATTCTGAACGCGCGATTCGAATTCGGGAGATTTGGTCACAAGCGTCAATATTTAACTTGTAGATAAGTGACCTGACTAGAATGCAATAGTGTTAATATCTAACTTGCATCCATCTGTCAATGACTACACATTTATTCATCCATCGTTTTTAACTATCATTATGTCTAAGCAAAAATGAATAGTGACTAGCAGTGAAATCCATGACGTGGGTTTCGTCCTATGTGGGACTGATCAGCTGGATGTACCTGCATCATAGATTTGATGTTCACTATAGGACACGGATTCAGTATCGTTCTGTTCAAACTTCATCGCGTTATCTACTTAGCAACTGAGTTCTGATAGCCAGTTGCTTGTGCAATGGAGTGAAGTTTAAATTCACTTGATATTGTTTACTTGTATCTAGTCATTGATGTTTAGGACGGCAATCGATCAGTACTAAATTTCACGGTGATATCAAATTCCACTGATCTAATGACTATATTGATAATAAAATACCTTGTAAGATATGTATTCACTTTATATGGATGAATTATAATGTAGTTTTACAATGGAGAATATACAAGAGTAAAATGATTAGAAACAGTAATTCGCGTTTACTAAATCAACCGTGATCACTCGATGATAATATTTTGTACGTCTATATCAAGCTATAATCTAATCACACTTGATGGAAAAACTCTGGAAGAGGTGAAATGTCTCACTGATATGGGTTGCATCATCGATGAACTACGACAAAAATTGCCAAATCAAAGACAGTGTTCATACACTTGAACAATATATAGAACTCAAAACAACCATATGTGCAAGTCAATATCAAAGTGAGAATATTCAATATGAAAATGAAGTTGGTTAGTTCTACTTTACGTAGCTGAAACTTCGAGAACTACCACAACTATCATTGAAATGGTACAAATATTTATTAACAGTTTTCTATGCAAGATACACAATAACCGTTGAGCGGATACCATCACCATCAGTCTACTATGGGAGAGAATAAACCAGATCCCAGTGGAGGAAGAAATCAGGAAGAACTGCTGGAAGTGGATAGGACACACATTGAGGAAAGCACTCAACTGCGTCACAAGACAAGCTTTCACGTGGAATCCTAAAGGCCTAAGGATGAGTGTAAGACCAAAGAACACATTATGTCGAGAAATCAAGACAGGCATGAAAAGAGTGGACAACAATTGGATAGAACTGTAAAGGAAGGCGTAGGACAGAGTCGGTTGGAGAATGCTGGTCGGTGGCCTATGCTCCACTGGAAGTAAGGGGCGTAAGAAAGTAAGTAAGTGGGTCACTTTATTCCTAAATATGATTATTCACAGTTCGAATACACTAGGTTGAATTAGGATAAAGAACAATAAGTAAACAGTTTGCATCTTAAGAAAGATCCATATAATTTTTTTGAAATGGGTATAACATTTATGGCTTCATTGGGTCTATTGAGATGTCTGTTAATTTGTGCGGACATATACTGATATACAAATTAACATTAATGAACAACTGCAAACTGCCAAACATTAGATGTCATAGAGATTTTAGACCCTTTAGAAATACTTACAAAACTTAGTCACCTAGATACTAGAATATTTATAATTTACTATAGTGTTGGAATGTTGCGGAATGGAATCGTGAATCCGTACTGTTGAGGAGTACTTACTAGAACGAAACAGCCGTCCAATGCTTCTAGATTTTCCATGATGATTTAGTCATCATTGACTCATGATTTCAACTATTTAATTAATAAAATCTTCACATAATCTTCCTTCTGATACAATGTATTTGTTTAAGCAAAATTACATTATACTAGTTGCTATCTAGAACAGGCTAATGAACGGTTGGAAAAGGAAACTGAATTGAATCTGAAAGTTGTTTACATAATAATAGATCTACTTAAATCAATTGAGTAAACCTAATAATGAAAAATCTATAGTTTTTTATTGAGGTCACGAACCGATTGATGTTAGACCACCATTGAATACCTGGAAGCACTGGACGGCCGTTTCGTCCTATTGTGGGACTCCTCAGCACTGGTCATCCACGATCTTGCCCCACGAGATTCGAACCCAGGGCCTTCAGTCTCCCACGAGAACACTTAACCTACTGAACTACTGAGCCGGCATCCAATGGTGTTAATGTCTTACCTCATCCGTGACCAGTGGAGCTAATCCGTGTCGGGTAGAAACAGGTGTCTACCACAATACAATGGAAGATGGTCGCACAATTTCGTGGATTGGTTGAGGTTAGACATTAATACTGTTGGATGCCGACTCAGTGGTGTAGACGCTAAGCGTTCATGCGAGAGACTGAAGGCCCTGTGTTCGAATCCGGCTAACAGGATCGTCGATGTGCACTGCTGAGGAGTCCCACAATAGGACGAAACGGCCGTCCAGTGCTTCCAGATATTCAATGGTGGTCTAACATCAATCGATTCATGATCTCAATCAAAATCTTAACAATCTTCACAATCACTATACTGATAAAAATTTATAGATCTAAAGTTGATCATTGACTTTCACTTAATGTAATCAACTAATGAAACCTTTTACTTTAATATATAATCAAAGATCTTTTCAATAGATTTATTCGATAGACTATTCAAACTACGATTAGATTTTAATAATCAGTACTAATACAAGTTTTAGATTGTTCATCACTTGTTTACTACAGTTTTATATCATACATACTCTTCATTTACTGTCATTTTATTCCTCATTGACATCATCATCATCATCATCATCAACAAGATTGATCTACTTACTGAAATAATTAAAATCCACTTGAAAAAGAACTTAACTCTTGAATTGATTGAACAATGATCATCATTATGTCAACACTGTTATTTCTTGTCTGTTATGGTACATCATGTATGTGTGTGTGTGTGTGTGAAAGATGGAGTGGCTGCATGTGAATGTCGAATAATCAAAATACCTTCAATATACATATTACAGTTATGATGTAATCGTTATTATTAAAGATGAACCAATCGGATTAAAAGGAATAATGAACTCATCTATTATTATGAGAAGAGAATGGAATAAGAAAGGTAGAACAAGAAGAATGAGTTCTATCTAAGTAACCACTTATATAAAAGATAGTGAATAGTAAATAAATAAAAAAGGGGGGGGGAAACAAAAATATCTCGGATATACATACACGTACATGGAAGAAAATTTGGAAAAAAGAAACACAATTTTATTCTGTACCACTTATGAATTAGCCTGATAATTTAATAGAAGGAGAAGTAGAAGAACAAGAATGAGAACGATACAACATTAGAATAATAATTATGATAAATAAAAAAAAAACTGAACATGCAATGACGGAAGGGAGGACGACGGTGGGGGGGGAGGACACTGATTCAAATCAAGTAGAGATGGATAGAGAGAGGGGGGGGGAAGGAGGGGAACGTACTTAGGGAGGAAGGGATGAAGAGATCGAATTCCGATATATTTTTGAAAAAAAAACGTATATATATAATGAAACATTTTTTTAAAATCTCTTTTGAATCATCTACAAAAAAAATATTTGAGTTCTGTGAACAAAACGTGGAATTTATTTATTATTCTTTCATTGTAATTACATTATATAATCATTGGAATAATAATTTACATCAATTGTGATCATCTATTACATAAGAAGTAAGTTCATTTTGCAAATGAATTTTTCATTACTTCTTCATGTATATTCTATATTATTATTATTATTTGAACACATAAAAACTGGCACAAGGGAGCACCAGTTACATATGCGCCACACAAAGCTCATTTGATATGTGTGAGGGCTGTGATACTGCCCGGGTGCCCAAATCGAAGCAAGTGGTATTCTTAAGGGACCACATCTGGAACCTTCGACCTAAAATTCTGATCCATAAGGCAGTAGAACAATGTAAGGAGATGCAGTCACATGGTAGCCGGTGACCAACGACTGGATCATACGTCATTTGTTCCTTCAGAATACTGGAGCCCAAAGGCACCATTGGTTTATAATGAGGGTTTTACAACTCCCCTAGATGGACTCTCCATATCCATCAACCCGATTAAAGCGCTGGACATTCGCTTTTAGTTCTCTCAATTTCATGAACACCACCCACGCTACGAGAAGGCAATGAGTAGGACTTCCCTGGGAGAGGCTATATACGCGTGGCCATGTGAGAGCATTTCGACAGAGAGAGCGAACTCTACCTACTCTCGGCCGTACCAGGGCATTTGGAGGCCTATATTGATTTTCTTCTTAATTTAAGATCAATATTAAATCAATGGTTTACATGGTAACTAGGTATCATTAAATTAAAGTTAATTATATAAACATTTTTGTATAATTTCAAACTTATCCGTTGAATATAAATCTATAGCTTAGTGTTGATGTTTATATTAAGATTTAAGTGTAACATTGATCAATGTGTTTTTTAATGTAATCGCCTTATTCAGTAGATTAATGTATAAAATTACGTTGGTACCTTTATTTATTTATTTAAACACATAAATATTGGTACAGGGAGGTACCAAATAGATATGCGACATATAAATGATTCGATTTGTGTGAGGGTTGGCATATTTTCCGGATGTTATTCTTAGGGAGCCACACTCGGACCCTTTGACCTAAAGGTCTGATCCACAAGGTAGTGCAACAACGTAAGGAGATACAGTCCCATAGCAGTCCGTTACCAACAATAGATTCATACATCATTTGTTTTCTTAGAATCCAGAAGTCCGTGTAAACTGTTGGTTTGGAATGAGAGTTTTTCAACTTTTCTAGATGGATCCTCTATATCCAGAAACCTGGTTAAAACTTCGAACATTTGCTTTTTATCCTCTTATTTTTGTAAGAAACACTCCCATCGCGGAAGTATTCAAGATTATCAACAATTTTACTGAGGCATCAACTATTGGTTTAGAAGCTGTTGTGTAAATCAAACCAATACATAGTTAAAATGAACCTTAAAACCCTGTAAAATGAAAAGACTTATTTATTGTCTGCTCTATTGCATTTTATAAGCGTATACATTATACTATTCCTCATTAAGATTAATTATTCTAGCAATTTAGTTAGACATTGGATCCCGGTCTAGTGATCTAATTGCTTAGTGTTCACACGCGAGACTCAAAGACCTAGGTCAGAGTCCCATGTGAGAGATCGTGGTTGAGCACTGCATAGCAGTCTCATACTAGGACGAACCAGCTATTCAGTCCTTCTAAGTTTTTAATGGTGGTGTCTAGCATTGATCGATTCATGATCTCAATCAAACACTCAATAATCTCCATATCCTCATATAGATAATGTATAAACTGTTTGACTTTTTCCTTATCCGATAAGAATCAGCCTTTGAAATTGTTGTTAATGTGAACTAATAGTTTCCTCTAATACTAATATTATTACCATTTGTATTAATCTATCATTTGTCTTGTTACTTACATCGAACCTTGATGATATAGTTTATCAACTGAGAATGGATGTATCAGGATGTACCAAGTTCTGAGATGATTATCATTAAATGACTTGATTGTTTCATGACTCAGTTCATAATTTACACAATGACAATTCTAACAACAACAAAATTAGGTTACTATACGAAGTGATTAGTTTGAAAAGGGTTTACAATATATTTTTACAATAATTTAACATACTCATAACACCATATAAAACTGAAGCTTATGAAATTAATAGACTGTATAAAAGTAGTTTACTCAATTATTAAATGTATGATTACTATTACTAATGACTTTATTCAGCAATATATTTTCGGTCTAATCTAAAAGTAAGTAAGTAAGTAAGTAAGTAAGTAAGTAAGTAAGTAAGTAAGTAAGTAAGTAAGTAAGTAAGTAAGTAAGTAAGTAAGTAAGTAAGTAAGTAAGTAAGTAAGTAAGTAAGTAAGTAAGTAAGTAAGTAAGTAAGTAAGTAAGTAAGTAAGTAAGTAAGTAAGTAAGTAAGTAAGTAAGTAAGTAAGTAAGTAAGTAAGTAAGTAAGTAAGTAAGTAAGTAAGTAAGTAAGTAAGTAAGTAAGTAAGTAAGTAAGTAAGTAAGTAAGTAAGTAAGTAAGTAAGTAAGTAAGTAAGTAAGTAAGTAAGTAAGTAAGTAAGTAAGTAAGTAAGTAAGTAAGTAAGTAAGTAAGTAAGTAAGTAAGTAAGTAAGTAAGTAAGTAAGTAAGTAAGTAAGTAAGTAAGTAAGTAAGTAAGTAAGTAAGTAAGTAAGTAAGTAAGTAAGTAAGTAAGTAAGTAAGTAAGTAAGTAAGTAAGTAAGTAAGTAAGTAAGTAAGTAAGTAAGTAAGTAAGTAAGTAAGTAAGTAAGTAAGTAAGTAAGTAAGTAAGTAAGTAAGTAAGTAAGTAAGTAAGTAAGTAAGTAAGTAAGTAAGTAAGTAAGTAAGTAAGTAAGTAAGTAAGTAAGTAAGTAAGTAAGTAAGTAAGTAAGTAAGTAAGTAAGTAAGTAAGTAAGTAAGTAAGTAAGTAAGTAAGTAAGTAAGTAAGTAAGTAAGTAAGTAAGTAAGTAAGTAAGTAAGTAAGTAAGTAAGTAAGTAAGTAAGTAAGTAAGTAAGTAAGTAAGTAAGTAAGTAAGTAAGTAAGTAAGTAAGTAAGTAAGTAAGTAAGTAAGTAAGTAAGTAAGTAAGTAAGTAAGTAAGTAAGTAAGTAAGTAAGTAAGTAAGTAAGTAAGTAAGTAAGTAAGCAGGTAAGATAACTTGTTGAAATCTTTAAATGGTAAGAATAGATGGCTCAGATGTTCAGGTAAACCATTTGGATCATTTTATATATTAATTATCCAAGTAAATATTCACTTTACAAATGAAGGAATTAGTGTAGAACACAAATCTTGAACATTGAATGATTATAATTAAAACATTATTCAATATTCAATAGTTCAAGTAAATTATTCAATAATCGTAATTAATAATCAATTATTTATATTAAATAATCAATAATCATTTAATGAATCTATGGAATGATTAATAACTTGTTCAATCATTATGAATATTATGTAATGGAGTATCAAATATATATAATGGAAGAGAATTCATTATGGAACATGAAACGAGGCATTTATGAATGGACCAATCAGATTTAAGGATGAAAGATGTTCAACTTTTGGCGCGAGATCCATTGATACATCTAGTTAAATATCATCTTGATATTTCATAATGAATGAAGTAAATCTAAGTGTTAACCATCATTTTAATACTTCGCCTTGATTTATAATCTTCATTTAAGTTTAATAAGGAGATGGGTATCTTCAAAGTCATTTTGGTGTTACTCTCAAAAGTTGTCCATAGTCTTATCATATTCGTTTATTAATTCATTATCAAAAGGATCTGTCATGTTAATTATGTAGGATTTTCTTATTTCTGTTTTGTTTACTTTCTTGTAAACTGAAAAGTTGAATCATAGTGGTTGTTTTACACTACTTACTTACTTACGCCTGTCACTCCCAACGCAACATTCTCCAACCCACTCTGTCCTAAGTCTTCTTTTCTAGCTTCATCCAATTCTTGTTCATTTTTCTCATCTCCATTTCCCGGCGTAATGTGTTCATCGGTCTTTCACTCATCCTTTGGCCTTCACTATTCCATGTGAGGGTTTACCTTGTGGCGCAGTTGTGTGCTTTCCTGTCCACTTCCAGCGCTTCTTCCTAATTTCTTCCTCCACTGCAATCTGATTTGTTCTGTCTCACAGTAGGTTGTTGCTAATAGTGTCCGACCAACGAATCTGAAGTATTTTGCGTAGACAGTTGTTAATAAACACTTGTATCTTCTGGATGATTTCTTTCGTAGTTCTTCATGTTTCCGCCTTATACAGTAGAACTGTCTTGACATTTGTATTGTTTTAAAAAGTTTGTTTCAATGAACTGGATTAAGTATTATCAACATTATGTAGTTGATGAGATGAATGCATTGTTTTTTAATCATAATAATAGAAAGGCAATGGTTTAACCATTAATCAACTGATCCATTGTAGTAAAGCATCTAATCAACAATTAATAATTTAAAAATTAATTATTCTCCACAAGATTTTCTAGGGTTCCGAGTTTGACCTCTGAAAAGATGATAGATAAGCATTGTTGAATAACTTCATAGTAGGACGAAATAAGTACTAATTATTTCTTGATCTTCAACATCCATTGTTTAATCAGTTACACTAGAATTTGAACAATCTTCATATTTCATCACTTTCAATATAAAATAAATAAATAAATAAATATTCAATGGTTAAGATCATGAGTCATTTGAAGTTAGGCTACCAAGGAAAACCTGGAAGCACTGGATAGCCGTTTCGTCCTATTGTGGGACTCCTCAGCAGTGCACATCCACGACTGTTGGACAATTTCGTGGATCAATTGAAGTTAAACATTAACACTGTTGGATGCTGGCTGGCTCATTGGTCTAGTGGTTAAGTGCTCGCGAGTGAAATCAGTAGGTCCTGGGTTCGAATCTCGCAGTAAGCGAAGTCGTGGATGCCCACTGCTAAAGAGTCCCACAATAGGACGAAACGGATATCCAGTGCTTACAGGTTTTCCACAGTGGTCTAGCTTCAATTGACTCATGATCTTAACCATTGATATTATTATAATATCCCATCTGAAAATAAATATTCTTTAATTAATTCGCTGATTGATTGACCTTCTTAAATGAAAATAAAGAAACAAATAAAATAAAACAAATCGATGACAAAAAAAGGACATTCGAAAAGTATTCATTGAACCCTCTCCCCTTCCCCCCCCCAAATAATCTATTCCATTTAATTGACATATATATATATACATATATATTTAAAAGAGAAGCATGGCAACATAATAGAATTAATTGTACAATTGTATGACTTATCTCCATTTCTATAAGATAGATATTATTCCAATGAAGATCTCTAAAGCGAATGTATCCATGATTCAATAATGATAAGAAATCTGGTATTATAGTTATATCCCAAATGGAATGATAAAAATGCTATGGATTTTGATTGAGGGAATTTTAATAAGTCTATCTTGTTCAAACAAGGTAACATAAAGTTTATTATTTTTATATCAAATAATCTATTCACTTAAACTTTTTGAGGGGAAGGTAAATAACTTGACTACACCACAGGTTACCTGTATAATTGTAATACAGTTAGTTATTTTACCCATGTTTACCAATTTAATTGTTAAATTCACGATGTTCCACTGCCTTGTGGATCAGACCTTCAGGTCGAAGGCTCGGGAAGTGGCCTCCTAAGAAAACCACTTGCTTCGGTTTGGGCACCCGGGCAGTATCACAGCCCTCACACATATCGAATGAGATTTGTGTGGCGCATATGTATTTGGTGCCTCCCTGTACCAATATCTATGTAAATAAATAACCATGGAAAACCTGGAAATACGGGACGGTCGTTTTGTTCTAGTATGGGACTCCTCAGCAGTGTGTATCCAAGACGGTGGGACAATTTCATGGAGTGGTTGGCTATCGGTTCAGTAGTCTACAAGTTAAGCTTTCGTTCGCGAGACCGATAGGTCCTGAGTTCGAATCCTGCATACGGGATAGTAGATTTCACTACTCCCCAGTCCCATAGTAGGATGAAACGGCTGTTAAGTGCTCCCAGGTTTTCCTTGATAGTCTAGCTTAAATCGTCTGATGAATTCAATGGTTAAATTACTACAATCTCTAGTATTTTCTTTATTTTGCTTAATTACGTAATGAATTCAAATGTTTGTCTATTACAGTAATTAACCTTTGAATAATACTTTTCTTTGATAAAGATACTTGACAAAAAGGCTATTCAAATTGAGTTAACTACTTATCTCTTTGTTAAATAACACTTTTGTGTACATGAAACTATATATAGACTGAAGGGTTTGTTAGTCTTTAAACTTCTCTTTACTTGTAATTATCTAATTAATGATAAACGAATACATCAATATGAGTTCAAAAGTTAAAGGAATTGAACTTCAATAATCTATTTACTTACTGGAACCTTAATTTACCAGTATCACTTTGAGAATTTATTCATAACCAGAAACTCAGTTAAAGCGCCGTACATTCGGTTTTCTTACTCTCACTCACGTAAACAACACCTTCAATGCAAAAAGTCAGTGAGTATGATATCCCTGGCAATGGTTGTATGCATGTGCCTATATGAGAGAATTTCGAGAAGGAGAGCTAACTTGTTCCACTCTTGGCCATACTACGGCATTTGGGGGTATATGAAATGATAAGATGGTTGAAAAAGAGATTTATATCTTATCTTAATTTATCTTGATTGTCCAAAAAGATGTTTTATCCTGATAAACATTTCCGAATATAGTAATGTAATGAACGAGAACATAAGTAAGGACAATCCAATGTATTTGAACATCCAAATTATGATTGGTAAATACTTCATTTACAAAGTATCAGTCAATTATCTCAGAATTCATTGTTCTATCGTATCCTCATCAATCATTATTTGTTCTCATTCTCTCCTTCTTCGATCTTCTTAACTTTCTGCCACCAAGCATTTCACTTCCGATTGATGATACATACTACTTATATCTGTCGATATCAGTAGCACACACCACAAGATGATAATCACAATCATGAATCAAATTCATCAAATTAAATTATTCCCATCCAGTTTAGAAATAGTTGGGATCATGAGTCAATTGAAGCTAGACCACCATAGAAAACCTAGAAGCATTGGAAGATTGTTTCGTCCTATTATGGGACTCCTCAGCAGTGCGCATCCACGATCCTGTCTCATGAGATTCGAACATAGGACATATCAATCTTGTGCATGTGCGCTTAACCATTGGACCACTGAAGCAGCCGGCATCCAACAGTGTTAATGTTTAACTTCAACTAATGCACGAAATTGAGCAACACATCCACAAATGTCATCAATGAGTTACTATCTCACAACTGACCCAACTGAACTCCACTGATCACTGCTTCTCATTTGAATTCCAGGATATAGTAATGCCAACAGTTGAGATCATGATTGATTAGATCATAAAACATGATTACTAGTTATCAAAAGAATTTCATTTAAAACTAGAAAAATGTTATTTACTCCTATTAGGAAAAGTAAACAAAAAGTGATCACATCATATTGATGACCAGATTACGTAACACAGTACTAATTATAATTGTATCTATCCTGTAAAAATGTTGAACAGAAAAATGCAAACTATTCTAATCAATAGTTATCCCCTATCATTGAAATATCAAACTGTTAATTATTTATCAGTATAGGGTTGTGTTTAGTTGTGTCTGTGTGTGTGTGAGTGTGTGGTTAAGATCATGAATTGATCCATGTTAGATCACTATGACAAACCTGTAACTATTAGGCAACTATTTTCTCTTTGGTAACTTAGTAACTAGTTTCCTTCTTTTTTGTTGTTGTTGTTGTTGGTTTTTTATTCTATGGAATTGAGTAAATACAAAGAAAAAGAAATAAAACTGGTAATTAATAATAGTAATAATAATAAGTAGAATTATTAATGACTATGGGTCATAATTAAAACTTTGTTTATTTATGAATTGGTATTAGTTTCTTTCTTATTTTTGAGAAAGGGGTGGGATGAGATGGGATGGGGGTGGTGTGGGGGTGGCAATGAATCCAGTAATTACACCTTAAGAATTGTACATGATACAAAAAGAGTATTTGTATTATGATTTCGTTATGGTAGTAACTAAGATCATGTTATTTCCTACACTTTCATTTTAATTTTATTCTCTTGATGGGAGCATTAAACCAAAATATTAGTTGAAGTTTTTTTGAGTAAATGACTACGGAGAAATATTGGCAAGTGATAAATTACGGCGATCTGATTGAATATCTGGGTTACTTATTCTTGTCATCTGGATATATTCAACATATTATCTGGGGTTTTTTTTGTTTGTTAGTCGTATAACCTATTCAGCTACGTTGATAGAAAGTTTAGGATATTTTACTGTACAATTTTTATAAAACAGCGCAATCAGAAACGTCGTCATTGTAATCAATATATAGTGCAAAGAATGTACATTATGCAGATATCGATTCCTGAATTGCTAACATTTTAACTGATGTCTACTTAATATTGTTATTGTCAGGATTGTCCAAGAAGTAAGAAATGGAAACTCGTTGAAATACATTGTGTACCGTGATTTCAGCACCTTTAATTCAATAATTTATGATTGGTTAGAAGATTTATAGCTCAGTTAGACAATTATGATAGAGTTTTTATTCTCTGTACTGAATGGTTTGATCGTAAAGCTTTCATTATTCTTCTGAACAACATCATCACTATAAATTTCTTCATATATATCATTCACAACTTGTTTTTATAGACTTGAATGATAAAAGCTTTCATTTAACTGATTATGTCATTTAGAAGAACAATGAAAGCTACACAACTGAACCATTCAACTCAAAGGACAAAACTTCATCAAGAACATTTGTCTTGATAAATTGTTATCAAGCTGTTTTATCAAGTTGTTGAATATTGATTAATATCAGATGTGTTTTGTGGATATTATAGTAATTTCAATGGTGAAGATCATGAGTCAATTGAAGCTAGACCACCATGAAAAACCTCTTCAGCAATGCGCATCCACGACCCAGGATCTACGATCTCCACAAAATCACTTCTGATACTTATCAACATATGCTCACTAGTTATTAACTTCAAGGTGTATATCGTGGAGTTCTAGTGAGAAGTAGTGACCAATAGAGTTCAACTGGGTCAGTTGTAAAATAGTAACTCACTGATGACAATATTAGATGTGTCGCTCAATTTCGTGTATTAGTTGAAGTTAGACAATAGCACCGTTGGATGCCGGTCGGCTCAGTGGTCTAGTGGTTAAGTGCTCGAGCGTGAAACCAGTAGGTCCTGGGTTCGAATCTCGCAAGGGGCGAGTTCGTAAATATGCAATGTTCAGCAGTTCCACAATAGAACGAAACATCCGTCCAGTGCTTCTAGGTTTTCCATGATGGTCTAGATTCAATTGACTCATGATCTTAACCATCGAAGTTCTTGAATATTGATTGCAACTGATCACATTACACTGAAGTCATCTAACATTTCTCTTTGTTTCTTTTATAGAATTAAATACAAACGAATCATAATCATTGTATTCATGGAGTTTCATTATCCTTCAGCATATTCCACACCGACTACTTTAAATAATTTACAAATGAATAATCATGAAAAAATCATTTCTCTTCAGAATATGAATGATCCATTCAATATGTCAACAAATTCTCTCCATTACAATTTAAGACATGTACCATCCTGTTCATCTGAACTTCAGTATAATCATAGCATTAAACAATATGAAGTACAAGAAGTAGAAGAAGTAGAAGAAGAAGAAGAAGAAAAAGAAGAAGAACAAGTAAAAGTAGAAGTAAAGGTGAAAGATCATGAAAAACATGAAACTATGAAACAATTCGATGTATTTGATATAAGTCCACAATTGAATTTTGGTGAATCATCATCAAGTATTGAAACATTTAATAATTTATCAAGTTATTTTAATCCATCAAATGAATATAACACTCATATAGATTGGTTATCTCAATTATCACAAACAACAACAACAACAACAGCAACAACAACGAATTGTGAATCAATTTTAACTAATAGTAATTGTATAAGTCCGTCATGGAAACATAATGAATATGTACATTATTCTTATACAAATTGTTCAACAGATATGAATATACCACAGCAACAAGAGCGACAGTCACAACAACAACAACCACCACCACTACCATCACCACCACCACCACCACAACAACAACAGCAACAGATAGAATATCAACAAATTGAACAGAAAACATTTCAAGAATTTCATAATGTTCAATATAATCAATTAGATGAAATGTTATATCAATATCCAATTCATAATAGTTTCTATGATCATATTATAGAACCATATGATACTATAGATATGACTAAACATATTCAATCTATTCAAAAAGGATTCAATATAGATCCATATAATACATTATATGATACTCCTATTCAATCGTTAGATACTACTTATATTAATAATAATAATAATATAATCAATAATCAACATATTACACCTATACATCATAATGAACAACCAATCACATATCCATTGACTTATGATGATCATGATCCGGATCATAATGATCATAGTGATCATGATCATCATAATAAAAAATTACCAGTAGATACAACATTTCCTAAATCTCAATATTATTTAATTAATAAAACAAAAAATCAATATTTTAATTGTCAATTATGTTCATTAGAAAATTCTTATCCATTAATAACAAAATCTCAATCAAATTTTAATCAATATAATTGGGAAAATTATCCTCAAACTATAATCAATAATCAATTTAATTCTATCTATGAAGAAAATATAAATGATAATCAATATTTTCAAGAACATTCTACACAAATATTGAATGGATCTTATTTACCATCTTATAATCAATATATCAATATTTATGATAATCATAATCATGAACAAAAAAGAAAACAATATAAAAAACATATAAATCATGAAACAATCAATTATAAAAATCGATTAAAATCAATATTACCCCAGCAACAACAAGAACAACAACGATCATCATCATCACCATCTTCACAACAACAACAACAACAACAACAACAACAACAACCATCTAAAGCGACAACAACTACAACAACAAAATTAACCAAATTATTTCATATTACTCATGAACAATTAAGTAGTTTACTTCCATTTATAACATGTAATGAAATTCATGAAATATTGAATCAATTTAATCCACCAAATACAATGGCACAATTTCAAACGATATGTATTAACAATAAGGATAATAATAATCATCATATTTATTTTCAATTAAAAGAGCAAAAAATTTGGTCAGATATATATTTACATAATACTGAAATGATAGCTACAAATACAGGAAGGTTAGTTGATATAGCAACCAAAAGTGTATGTGTGTGTGTGTGTTGTTTAAATCGATAGATTTATGGAAGTAGTAACCAAGTGGAATCATTGAAAATTAATGTTAGGAAGAATCAGTTCCTTCAAAAATAAAACAGGTGCACTTTGTTGATGATGAATGCCAAGTAGTATGAAACCTAGGTCGAGGGTTTCTCATTGACTACCTCCAATCAGCTAGACTGGTGGACATATTGCGATTTGATTGATAGGATTCGATCAGCACTAAGAAGGACCTGACATATATGGCATTGATCATCACCCAGCGACTAATCAATTGTAAAGAGTAATATATGATTCAATTTTCGAATTTAGTACTTAGATACACTAACATCATCATTTTAAACATCAATGAGTTGTTTATTAATCCAGTTACTAATCTATTCACTTTGTATGATACAGGTAAATGTAGGCAAATATAAACAGAGTCCATTCATTAGTAATAGCTGATCATTTTAGTCTTGAATGGATCATTAGCAATAAAATATAAACAAACAAATGATTATGATAGTTTGGATCTATTTTCAGTATACTCAATCACACATTATCGAACGTAGATTATCTCTAACATTCACCTTATAATTTCACATAGTGTACACAATGTCGAGACTAATCATCACATTACTACTTGATTGATCGATTATGATCAGTATTGAAGGACTTTACATAAATGATATTGGTCAATCAATTGTAAATACATCACATTCTTATAATATATCAGCAGTGACCTGAATAGCTTAGTAGTAACGTCTCTGACTGTGAAGCTGATTAATACTGAATCGAATCTATCAGGGGTTAGTAGATCCTTCAAGATTATAGACATACCTTGCTGATGAATGCCAAGAGTTCCTTGAACATTAACTCCAACTACTAAATTTTACAAATACTTTCGTAATATTTTATTAAAATGGGCAAACACAATCGTTATTGTCCTAGAATGAGATACCTTGGTAACTGATCAAGTTATGTTTATATACTAGTTCATAGTTTTCAACTAATATCTAACTAAATTCAATCGATGTTGTAAACTATGAAATTTATGTTTACTTCAACAAGGTATAAGTGATTTATATGATTACTCCACCCGGAGTTCCTCTGGGGCTACTACCGGTCCCAAGCCCGGATAAAGGAGGACGGTTGGGCATGGAGTTAGCAACCCCAGCCCTTAAGAAACTAATTTGCTAAAAAAAACGCTAACCAGAAAAAATTATTCAAACCAATTAAACTCTACCCTAGGAGTCAGGTCTTCATTTAGAAGAGTTATGACGCCTCATAGTGAAAGCCGAATCCCTTTATAAGTCACGAGTCTGAGGTCCCATCTGACAACCGGAGCAACCATTTATTTAGGTACATGGCATGCTCGTACAATGTGGGAGACCGGGAGAGTCTTCCAAATTGCTGCAGTGATCTGAATATTTGGCTATTAACATCAAATTAGTATTGACATATACAGTTTACTAGTTAATAGCTAAATGTACCCAATCACTTAACCATACATGAACTAGTTTTAAAGAGAATAAGAACAAAGACTGGTGCTGTAGGATGCTCTCACATTGCCAGGCGTATATAGCCTCTGACAGGGAAGTCCTACTCACTGCCTTCTCGCACCACGGGTGTTGTTTACGAAAATGAGAGGACGAAAAGCGAATGTCCGGCGCTTTAACCGGATTCCAAACCAATGGTACATATGGGACCCAGTATCCTGCGGGAACAAATGCTGTATGAACCAATTGTTGATCACCGGCTTCCATGGGACTTCATTTTCTTACGTTGCTCCACTGCCTTGTGGATCAGACCTTCAGGTTGAAGGCTCCGGGTGTGGCCCCCTAAGAAAACCACCTGCTTCGGTTTGGGCACCCGGTCAGTATCACAGCCCTCACACATATCGAATGAGATTTGTGTGGCGCATATGTATTTCGTGCCTCCTTGTAACAATATCTATATGTTAAAATAAAATAAACGTTTCTTCCTATTCGAGGCTCGTCAATTGGATGTATCTGCATCTCAGAGGTGATGTTCACTTTTGGCACTCGAACCTAGTACTGTCCGCCATCGTGTAATCCATTTAGCTACTAGAATTTACACATTTCTTATTATGAAAATGATCATTGATTCAATGAATTTCATCATGATGTTTATTTCACATCTTTCTTATTTCTTTCAATGATTATTTAGACGAATATTTCCATCTTTATCAGTGTATGTATTTGGTTTAAATCCAAATGATCAATATATTTTCTTATTGGATATGCTTTTAATACAACCACATATATTTAAACATCAAGGTGATCGTTGGATTATTAGTAGTCAATCGGAAGTATTAAATCATTCTCATACATTAGGTAAGTATTACTACTTTACTACTACTTTACTTTCTAAAGATCAGACCTATAATTTATAGATGACTATTGAGTGACGGTATAGTGATCCTGATAGTGTCCACCTAATAACTGGGACTGAATGAGGGTTATGAAATATGACAGAAGGATTAGAATTATAATTTACAGTTGATGGTTAAGGGTTAGGAATTAGATTTAGAGTTTTCATCTTGAGCTGTGGTATCAGCTAGAATGATGAAATTCTATTTAGTCAAATGGATGAGTGAATTTCGCACCAGAATTCGAAATCTGTTATCTTATACTTGATTGGTTCGTCCATACATTAGACTCTCACCGATGTTTATTTAGATTATTTATTAGATTGTCTATATGTTTTAATGAGGCGATAATCCGATTGATGTCAACATCTAGAAACATTGACTTCGGTGGATTGGACATGTTCTACGAAACACAATTGATTGATCACTGGGTGGTGATCAATCTCATGCTTGTCTAGTCCTTATTAGTGCAGATCGAATGCTATCGATCATGTTGCAATGTGGCCACCAGTCTAGGTGACTCGACACTGCGGGCACTATGTATTGAGGCTTCTGTTGGTCGTTCACTACTCCTTGGCTGGGGTTAGAGACGTTATCAGATATGGATCAGAATAGAATCCAGTAGCGATCCTGCTTTAACCTTCTTTTACTTTCTTCATAAGAAGTGATTGTATCTTCCTTAACTGGAAGAATTCCTTCTGGTTGTACCTTTTCGTTTCCCCCACTATTATCATAATTATTATTATACGCACCTTCCCTTCTTTTTTCCTCTTCGCATTCTCATTGTTTTGTGTGGCGCATATATATCTGGTGCCCCCCCCTTGTACCAATATTTATGTATTCAAATCAATAATAAAGTAAAACAATGAATATTGATTATCTTCTTTATTTTGTTTTAAGAAGGTAAATATTATATTCAAGAAGAATCCCCTAAAACTGGTGCATATTGGATGGAATCTGGTGTCAATTTTACTCGGGTTAAAATTACAAATACTAAAGAAATAAAACCCTATAAAAACATGGTAAGTTTTGCTTTTCTTCTTCTTCTTCTTTACTTAAAATACATTTCATCAATGTATATATATATATAAGTGATGTAATGTCAGTTACTATGGTAACCCCATATCCCTTATTCTAGCTTCTTGATAGGTTGATCTATTCGCATTTATTTTTTTGTGTCACATTTTGGTCTGTTAAATGATTCACTTAACAACCTTTAGAGTATGTGAGTGTACACTTCTTATCCTATTCATTACATATCTGTAGCGTACTTTTGTTGGACTATGAATATCGACTAATGCTTGACTAAATGAAGTTGGTTCGCACCCTTCACCACCACGCACCATTTCGTTTCGTTTTAATCTCTCTCTCTCTCTGTCCTCTTCGCTTCTTTCCCTTTATTCCTCTCATTTCCTGTTGAGATCAATGAGTATAGAAAATGTATATGCTCAAACATCTATTCTCATATTTAACTAATTTAATTACGTTATTCACTAATGCAGATTAAGTCGATTATTACATACAGGGATAACCTATACTAGTATTTTGACAAAAATCATTCAATAACAATCATTTTTTTATTGAGACCATGCACCGATTGATGTTAGACTACCACAACTGAAAACCTGGAAGCACTGGACAGCCGTTTCGTCCTGTTGTGGGACTCCTCAGCAGTGCGCATTCACGATCCCGCTCTCAGGATTCGAAACCTAATAATCTCCACAACCCCTATACTAACAATAATTTTTCCGATCTAACTGGATTCAAACACATGGCCATTACTAGTGAACAGGATGTTCGGCGTGACTATAATTTATAGATGAATCAATCAGGTATAAGATAACAGGTCTTGGATTTAGGCACAAAATTCATTCATCCATTTGGCAAAATAACGTTTTGATATTATAGCTGATGTCACAGTTCATGATGAAAACCCTTAAATCTAATTCCTTACCCTTAATCCCTAACTGTAAATCATAATTCTAGTTCTTCAAACAGGTTTATAACCCTCATTTAGTCATGGTTGTTAGGTGGATACTCTCAGGATCACTTTAGTATCACTCAAAGGTCGTCCATAAACTATAATCTTACCATTAAGTTTTTGTCTTTTTCTTTTGACTTCTAAAAGTTTTAATTGTTTCCCCTTGAAACGCCAGCCCTGTTCAGAGTTAAAAGCTTAAGTTTTTCAATAATGAAGCGAAGGTAGTTTTGCTAACTATAGCCTATAGACACTTAATTTTATCATCTATCTGTTAACTGCTGATGAACAACATGTGACTTTCTATGATGAGAATTTAGCTTCAACTTATCAAACAAAAGAGAAAAGTTCAAATTAACTTGATGATCATCCTGTAGAAAACTAACTCGCAAAAATACGCTAACCAGAAAAATATTGATGATACGTGGAGGAAAGAAAGAACGCTAAACATTAGGGTGAATAAGATAATAGAATACAATGTATAAGAGCGACAACAAACTTGGGATTTAAATGAAAACAAAGAATGAATGCGATTATAACCCCGTTTACTCTATGTAAGTCAACAATCAGTCAGCTGTTAGGTGGTTGATTGTATTCAGCAGACAGCGCTGTTAACTACTTCCAGACACCTAACATTTCCGCGTAGTGTATGTGATGCCAAGTCATTCAGATGAGTATCTGTTATAGCGGAACGAATATCATAGAATTGGTGAGAAGATATAACACTAGCTACACTGCAGGTTGATTGATAGAATTCAATCATCACTAAAGATCGGTCACTAATCAATGATCCATCAATTGTAAATAAGCAAGTTGGACAACAAGATTCGAAAATTATCCTTTATTCGTTATCAGTATAGGGATATGAAGATTAATAAGTTGTTGATTGAGATTATGAATCGATTGATGTTAGACCACTAATGAAAACCTGGAAGCACTGGACAGCCGTTTCGTCCTATTGTAGGACTCCTCAGCAGTGCATTTATACATTTATATAAAGTATTTAAACGTTCAAGTAATGTGTTACTGCTTATTTGGAAATAACACATTTCTTAATTGTCAATTCTCAATTCCACTTCTCTATTTTGTTTTCCTTCCCAATCAATCAGATTCATGTCAACAGTATGCATTATTATATTCCAAGAATTTCTGTTGTTCGTTTGAATCATTTAATGGATAATCAATCAAATTATTATCATCCTACATCTAGTTCATCAGAAATATCTAGTCAGTCTAATCAATTAGAATTAATTGGTTCTTATATAATACCCGGTACACAATTCTATACAGTTACAGCTTATCAAAATCCAGATGTGATACGTATAAAGATTAATAATAATCCATTTGCTAAAGGATTTCGTAATCGTCAAGATACTGATGATTTTAATGATTTAGCTGTTTTATCTGTTATGAATTCAAGGAACAAGTATATGACAACAATAACACCAACAACAATGTCACCATCATCAACATCGTTATCAGTATCATCGATTAACTTTTCCAAAAAAAAACACATCAACTATTCAAATGAAAATTATC
The DNA here is from genome assembly GCA_944470375.2 of Schistosoma guineensis. Taxonomy (NCBI): domain Eukaryota; kingdom Metazoa; phylum Platyhelminthes; class Trematoda; order Strigeidida; family Schistosomatidae; genus Schistosoma; species Schistosoma guineensis. Next base: position 23,793,977 of record OX103895.1, read on the forward strand.
AATGCTAATTTCAATCTGTATTGTTTTGTCTTTTGGTTTGTTATCTTAATATTTCTCTTGTTTTCCATATTTACTCTTGAAAAATTTCTAAAGTTCTGTAAATATTTGTTTAATGAGTTGTTTTTCTAAAGAAAAAATACATTATCTTCTATTTTTCAATGAGTTTTATGTTTCATTTATCATTGGTTAGTATGAAGGAGCGAGAAAATTTTCACGTTTAATTTTTAACTACTAATAGTAGTATAAAATTTAAAAACGCAAAAAGTTGCCGAGACCTTAATATACATCTGATGGGTTTTACGGTGCGCACTGCTGAGTAGTCCCATACTGGGACGAAATGGCCGTCCAGTGCTTCCAGGTTTTCCATGGTGGTTTAGCTTCAACTGACCCATGATTTTACTCAGTGAAGTATACATCTGTTTAGTAAGCATTGGTAATTTGTTTTTCCTCCATAGACATGAATAAAGGTGTTATACATAGATTTAATTTATTAAGAGTTTATCATTAGTTATGAATGTCTTTTCAAAAACTGCATTTATAAATTTCTGTCTGGATATTTGAATTGTCGTTTAGTATGTCGAATCATTGGTCATAAAATAATCAATACAAAGAACAACGAAAAATAAACAGACCAACTAAGATGACAACCTTGAAACTATTCAGACCAATCCCAAGAACGAATTATATTTCATAAATACAATCAATCCTTTGCAAAGTTACAATCGTATCACATTCTATTGAGTCATAAATCTGTAGGATTCACTGAATAACCTATTACCGTTTTCAATTATGTAACAACTAATCAGTTAAATAAATAGATCAGTTAAAATGTTTTGTTTACATTGTGTAGCTATGCTTTTTTCTTTCCATCATCTACTGACATTTGATTCGATAAATATCAAGTTCAACGTAGTTTCATTGAGAAGCATTGGTCAGTGGCGATCAACCGGATGTGTTGTGAGATAATCACTCACCAAAGACAATGGTGTATAGTGACTCAATTTTGTGGATTAGTTGAAGTTAGACAATAACGCCGTTGGTTGTCGGCTGGCTCAGTGGTCTAGTGGTTAAGCATTCATGAACGGGACTGATATGTTCCATGGTCGAATCTCGTGAGGCGGGCTCTTGGATACGCATTGCTGAGGAGTCTCACAATAGAACTAAACAGCCGTCCAGTCCTTCCAGTATTTCTATGGTAGTTTAACTTTAATCGGCTAATGAATTCAATAACATAGAATTATCTTCATTCTATAGTGTCCGGTACTACATCAGTCCCATATGGGTTATTTTAAGTTCAGGACAAACTAATTTATTTGTTCTTCTTGAGTCACACTTTGACCTTACCAATTATTTGCCATTGAAATGAGCAAAGAAATGTTCTTTTTCTTTTCGATGAATTCGTTTACATTCGTATTCATAGTTGTATGGTGAATATATGAGTCTATAGAAAGACAAGAAAGATTGCTTCATAAATTGGTTTATGACTCTTATTATCAGATGAGGTTATGCAATAATCAAGGGAAGGGAGATTAGAGAAGAATTGAAAGATGAAGAAGAAGAAGAAGAAGAAGAAGAAGAAGAAGAAGAAGAAGAAGAAGAAGAAGAAGAATAAACATAAATGTCATAATCATAAAAACTGAATAATAATCAAGATAAATTTGTTTAAAGGGTAATAATAACTGATCACAGTCGAAAATTACAAAACGCTAACTTTAAAAAATAAACATACTACAGAAGGGAATTAAAACTAAGAAAGGATGAGAAGTTGGACGTATCGTTTTTGTGCGTAAAGTTCGGACTCGAATTGGTGGATTGCCAACTCTTCAGGAGTTCATAAGTTGTTGATTTGACTTACCTTCAAGATTTTGGCATCCGTACCTCCTTTAAATTCGATACTCATAAAAAAAGTTTTCTCTAGAACTGTTGGTGCTTTTTCAGGATGTTGTCTAGATGTTAAGTTCATAATGTTCCTACTATTCGCTTATTAACCTTAGCTGCTTTATATGAGCATATGTGTCCATCTCTTATCCTATTCGTCATCTGTCTTTAGCTTATTTTGTCTGGTTATAAATATTACCTTACGCTTGACCAAAATTAAGCTGACACGTTTCTATGATTGTCTGTCTGGAGCAATGCGTTTATGAAATATACGTATCCCAAATTGATTCACGCACTTGACTCACTTTATTTCGTTATTCCCTAACACAGATTAAATCGATAATTATATACGAAGGTAGCCGACATTTATTTTTCGTTAATACTATTACTATTCGATCCTATCGTAGTCAAATAAACGGGCCATAACAAATCTTCTGCAATAAATGATGTTTAAAACTTTTAACTACTCATTAGTAACTAAACGAAGTTAACAAAAAATATTTACACCTCAATATTTCGATTAATTTGTTAGTCCGTCTAAAATGTCACCGATAGATGAAACTACATGAAAGTAGAAAATATGAAATTTTCCATTAAAATTTAATTGTACATTCAAAAGAAATTCACCAAAAAGAATAATTGGTTGTTTTTTTTATTAGTATCCAAATTACTCTTCGCCATAAGTGTTTTAAAGTCAATTGTTCAGATTCAACATGTTTTCACCTTCAGGATACAGTTTCTCTTGACAGTAAACGTTTTATACCTTGTTTTAACCTGGTACTCCCAATGGAGCATAGACCGCCAACCAACATTCTCTAACCCACTTTGTCCTACACCTTCTTTTCTAGTTCGACCAAATTCTTGTTCTTTCTTCTCATGTCTCTCTGTATCCATTTCTCAATATAATGTGTTCTTTGGTCTTCCACTAATCCTTTGGCCTTCTCGATTCCAAGTGATGACTTGCCTTGTGACGCAGTTGGGTGTTTTCCTCACTGTGCGTTCTGTACACTTTCAGCACTTCTTCCTAATTCCTTCCTCCACTGCAATCTGATTTGTTCTCTCCTACAGTAGGTTGTTGATGATAGTGTTTGACCAACGGATCCGAAGTATTTTGCGTAGAATATTGTTTAGAAATAGTTTTACCTTTTTGAAATATGAAAACATAATCAAATGTAAATAAAACTTTCCAAATATCTCTACTAATCATTATAGATTGTAAACAGATTATAAGTTAATATTTTGTTTGTTTGTTTTTGATCATTCATTGTATGTTTATGATTTGTTTTACCGAACGGTAATTCACCTTTATCAAACAACCATGTTGTAAAGGTCACTATATCTAATAAAGATATAGATATATATATATACGATCAGATAAGATAGCCCGTATGAATAGTGAACTAGTATGAAAAAGGCAAATTATTCAAGTAGTGGAGAATAGAAATGTAAATTACGATGGTAGTGTAGTGTGTGTGTTACTGATGTCGACACATAAAAGTAGTATATGTATCATCAATCGAAAGTGAAATGCCTGACAGTAGAAGGCTAAGAAAATCGAAGGAAAGAGAACAAGAACAGAAAATGATTGGTGTGGTATCAAAAGAACAAAGAAATCTGAGATGATTGATTGACAGTTTGCAAATGAAGTATTTGCAGTATGATTCTCAGATTTCAATAAGACATTCCGTATTGTTGCATTCAAATATATTTGATTGTCGCCACTTGTGTTCTCGTTCACTACAGGAGGAATTAAATACAGAACAAGGCTAACTAATATTAGATTAAAAGACAATGTAATCACTTGTTACTAATAACTTTCTGTACATTGAAATGCAGTTTTTTGTTGATGGCACGGACAAAATTATTCATTCTTTTCATTCATTACTCCTGTTACTCCCAATGAAGGATAGGCTGCCAACCAATATTCTTCAACCCACTCTGTCCTACATCTTCCTTTCTAGTTCTATTCAATTGATGTTCATTCTTCTCATGTCTGTCTTCATTTCTCGGTGTAATGTGTTCTTTGGTCTTCCACTCATCCTTTGACCATAAGGATTCCAATTGAGGGCCTCCTTTGTGACGCATTTGTGTGCTTGCCTGCGTCACTAACTTACTAAAAAAAACGCTAACTCGAAAAAATTATTCATTGTACTTGAAAAAATACAAAACGCTGATATATAAACGAAGTGAGATACAATGATTGTCAGATATGATGAATGAATTGAATTGTGAGATGATGGAGAAGATTTGTAGCTTAGATGGATGATTCTGATGGAGTTCTGTTCTCTGAGCTGGATGATTTGGTTGTGGAGCTTTCATCGTTCTTCTGAACGACATCATCAGCACAAACTTCAGCTCAGAGAATAAAAATCCATCAATTGAATTGTATTTGAATAGTCATCATTAACATTTGATCTAACTTTAATGGTTAGTAACGGATAACAATCTAAACTTCCTTATAAACACATGGTTAATTCAGTGAATACATAACCACTAAGTATTCACTATGGTGCATCAGCGATCAATCAATTAACCTAATCAATAAATAGTTTTGTGAAATATCAATGTGTTGGTAATGCTAGAAAATATAAAACAATGAAACGTTTACAAAATATGACATCTAATGACTTTCATGAAGTGTTACCCATTGAAAATAGAGAGATGAAGAGTGTGTGTATGTGTGTGTGTGTGCAGCAATTTGGATGACTCTCCTGATCTCCCACATTGTACGAGCAATCCATATACCTAAATTAACGGTTGCTCTGGTTGTCAGAAGGGGCATCAGCCTCGTGACTTATGAATGAACTCGGCTTTCACCATGAGGCGTCATAACTCTTCTAAATGAAGACCCTCTAACTCCCAGGGTAGAATTTAAATGGTTTGAATTATCCCTTCCTGATTAGCGTTTTTTTTTGTGAGTTAGCTTTCTACTGGCTGGGGTCGCTAACTCCACGCCCAACCCTCCTCCTTTATCCGGTCTTAGGACCGATAGTAGCCCCAGAGGGGCTCCAGGCGGAGTTAATGTTTTTGTATGTGTGTTTGGGGGGGGGGGTAAATTAAATATCGAAAACTGTGGATTATTTTAAAAATGGAATTAGATTCTTACATATTAAGTGTTTAAAAATAGATTTTTGTTCTAATGGCATTTACTAGTACTTTCATTGAATAGATTGCATAGTTAACAGTCTCTGGCATGAAATTCATGAAATAATGATTAAGGCTTATAGAGATTGTAGTAAATTTTAATAGTTGAAATGATGATTCAATTAAAGCTAAACCACTATAGAAAACCTAGAAGCACTGGATGGTCGTTTCGTCCTAGTATGAGACTCCTCAGAAGTGTTCATTCTCGATCATGCTCGCTGGATTCGAATCAAGGACCTTGATGAACGGTGAATGATGATACGATTTCGTGGATTGGTTGAAGTTAGACATTAACACCATTAGATGCTGGTTCACTGCTCTACAGGTTGAGCGTTCGCGCGCGAGACCGAAGGTTGTAGGTTCGACTCCTACGTGTAGGATCTTGGATGCACACTTCTGAATAGTTCCTTACTAGAACGAAATGACCATTCAATACTTTCAAATTTTCTATGGTATTCTAACTATAATTATCATTCTTTAATCAATATCAGTAGTTATGTACAAAAAACTATTGAATAATGATATAACTTGTTTAAGCTTGTATAAAATGCTTTTAAATGATGACTATAATGAATCATATGTGATGTATTATGTACATAAATCATACATTTAAAGTACTCATTACATTGGATAGTACAAACAAACCTGTTTTGAAAATGATTTTGTGTGTATACGAACACTTCTGAGATGTCACTACTTCTTTAATCTTGTTTAAACAAGTAAAACCTTAGAGTAGGCAGATTATTCATGAATGCATAATTACTGATAAGTTGATAATAGATGTTATCGTGTGAATCCATGACCCTTAAAGCATGAAATGAAACAAAAACTTTCAGTCTAATGAGCAAATCCTCAACCTCTAAACCATCGAGAAGAGGTTAAATCGGTTAAAGTTAGATTTGTACACCATTAATAGCCGACATAGTTGTTACCAAATGCCCTGGTATGATCGAGAGTGGAGAAAGTCAGCTTTCCCTCATGAAATGCTCTCACTTAGTCACGTAAATACAACTACTGTCCTGGAAGTCCTACTCAATGACTTCTCTCAGCATTGAGACGACAAAAACCGAATGTACGGTACGGGATTTAATCGAGTTGATGGACACGGAGAGTCCAACTACGGGAGTTGAAAAACACTCATTCCAAACCAGCAGTCAACATGGACTGAAGGATTCTAAGCAAATAAATGGAGTATGAATCTATTGTTGGTAATGGGCTACTATGGAACTGTATCTCCAGACGTTGATCCATTGTCTTGTGGATCAGACCTTTAGGTCAAAGGCTCCAACTGTGACCCCCCAAGACAACCACCTGTTTATATTTGGGCAACCGGGCAGTATTCCAGCCCTTACATAAATCGAATGATTTATGTGGCGCATATCTATTTAGTGCCTCTTTGTACCAATGTTTATGTGTTTAAACAAACAAATAAATAAATAAAGGTCTCGAGTTCGATTACTGGGTGTAAGGTTGTAAATGTGCATTAGTGAGGAGTCTCGTACTAGAATAAAACATATGTTCAATACTTTTAGGTTTCCAATGACTATCTAATTAAGGTCTGATTGTGATTTTAATAAAATTCAACAATTTTGGTAGTTCTATTCCCTGGGATGAATGGTTAGGTCGTGGGGCAATCATTATTCTTCTGAACAACCTCATCAGCACAAACTTCAGGAAGAAGTGATATATTCGAATTTCTCCACACATAACTAACAGCTTTCTCTGTCAACTTCGATCTTGGTTCGCTGTTGTTCGCCTTTATCCTATCATTATCTACCTCTTTATCTTGCTTGTACTTCCCTTTGATCTGATTTTTGATCTTATATTCATCCATAAATTTCTGACTTGTTCATAATGTGGATCGATTTCGATGTGACAACAGACTGATATGGATGCTAAGCTTTGAAAATTCCCTGATGATATTCATATTCCCTATATCTTCCGAGTTTATAGTGTGTTCACAATTGTCCGCGTACACTGATGTCAGTGAAGATAAATCACATACATATCATATCAAGATCGAGGTCAATAAGGAAAGTTATTAGTCATATGTGGGGGAAATTTGAATATTTCACTTCTTCCTGAAATTTATGTTGATGAGTTTGTTTAGAAGAAGAATAATGAATACCCAACGATTAAAGTATTCATCTGACAGAATGAAACTCCACGAAAATCATTCTCACCTAAGCTACAAATCTCTACCATCTCACCATATCATCATCATTACTGAGAATCATTATCATTATTACATTTTCTTTACTTAACTTAAAGTTAACGATTGAAGTGATAGTTCTGATTGCTTAGATCTATAAATATTGAAACCAATCGGTTCCAAATTCGAACCCTTTCTCTCTTCCATAAAGTTAACAATAGACACGTATTGTTGATAAGTTATGTAAATAAGTTAAACTCCCCTATTCAATGCCCTTAGATCTCCCATTTTTTAGAAATAAAAACAATAATAATAGTAATATTATTCTAAAAATTAGTACAGAATTCATACTAGTTTATGGATAACATAAAGGTATGTTTAGGACTGCAATTGATCAGTCTCTCTCTTATTAGCAAATGTGTATACTGTGTGTATTGCTTTGATATTGCCTTAATTTACAAGCATTATAAGCGAAGATGGATAGTGGCTAGCAGTGGAATCTAGTTTGATGCGAGTTTCGTCCTATGTGGGACTCATCAGCTAAATGTACCTGCATCTCAGAGTTGATGTTCAATCTGGGACTCAATAGCCAATTGGATAACGTGATAGCATTTGAATCGAACCGTACTCTGTTGGAGTCCCTGCATTAATTCAATTCATCTGCTTTAATATTAAACATTCTTACACTTCTAACTTTGTCATATGTTTCTTCATATTGGAGAATTATTGTTCCTGAAATGTTATATACCAATTGGCATCCTATTGAGTTCACCATTTAACTCTTTCTTAATTGAATAAGTTCAATCGTTCCGTAATTACTATTATAGGGGTCGTGGAGATTATTAAGATTTTGATTGAGATCATGAACCGATTAATGTTAAACCATCACAATTGAAATCCTGGAAGCACTAAACGGCCGATTCGTCCTATTGTGGGACTCCTCAGCAGTGCGCATCCACGATCCCGCTAGCGGTATTCGAACCCAGGGCCTTCGGTCTCGCGAACGCTTAACCAACTGGACCACTGAGCCAGCATCCAATGGTGACAGTTTCCGTAATTACCAATCACTTATAGTTTCATAACGAAACTAAACCCATGATATAACACCCTCTATGGTTTTCCTAAGATAATATTAAATTTTTGTTGGTTACATAATATACACAGAAAAAAAGAAGTGGAAACACGGTAAGATTAGAATTTATGGACGACCATTGAGTAAGGTTAGACTGACCTTGAGAGTGTCCACCTAATAACGAGGACTGAATAAGGATTATGAAACATTGCAGAGGGATTAGAATTATGATTTACAGTTGATGGTTAAAGTTAAGAATAAGATTTAAGGTTTTCATCACGAACTGTGACATCAGTTCTAATGCCTAAACTCCATTTATCCAAATGGATGAATGAATTTCGCACCGAAATCCAAGACCTGTTATGTTCTACCTGATTGGTTCGTTCATAAATTAAAGTCTCACCAGCAACACTCATAATCTATGTTAATCAACTATGATTATGGTTTACAAATACAATAGTCAACATCAATGATAATTAACCAATTTGTTTACTTTATTTGTTTACATGTTTATGATGGTTGTCATTGTCAATAATCTTTATTTTAAACAAAACAATTTAGGTCACCTTTGTTTGTTATATCAGTTGGTGTTTCACTCGAATTTCTATTTCCCTAAATACAATTGTATACAAAGAAAGTGATTAGAATCTAAGCATAATAAACGTTTTATCAGAAGGGGTTTTGTGGAGATTTTTAGAAATTTCACTGATTGAAATAACGATGAGGAGCCGTTACCAGTGGAGTTCAACCAGGTCTGTTGTGAGATATCAACTCACTGAAGACAATGGTGTACGGTGGCGAAACTTCTTGGATTGATTGGAGTTAGACATTAACACCGTTGGGTGCTGGCTCAGTGGTCTAGTTGGTTAAACGCCTGGCGTGAGACCGATAGGTTCTGGGTTCGAGTTTCGCGGGGTGCGAGGTCATGGGTGCGCACTGCTGAGGAGTCCCGTACTAGGACAAAACTGCCGTCCAGTGCTTCTAGGTTTTCTAGGGTGGTCTAGCTTTAACTGACTAATGATTTCAATCAGTGTAATAAGCGTTTATCAAAACATACCAACTTATTACTAATAAAATTTATTTCAGTAATCAATAACAGGTTCAAAGCTTCATTCTATATGCTTTTAAGGTGAGACTATAATTCATAGACGACTGTTGAACGAAGTTTAAGTGACCTTGAGAGTGTCCACCTAATAATTGAGGGTTATAAAACATTGTAGGAGATTAGAATTATCAGTATAGGGTTGTAGAGATTATTAAGTTTTTGACTGATATCATAAATTGACTGATGTTAGACCACCACTGAAAAACTGGAAGCACAGGATAGCCATTTCGTTCTATTTTGGGACTCCTCAGCAGTGCACATCCACGATCCAGACTGGCGGGATTCGAACCCAGTCTCGCGCGCGAACGCTTATCCTCTAGACCACTAACCCCAATCATTTATGATTTACAGGTTCTGAATTAGATTCAGGGTTTTTATCACGAACTGACATCAGCTTTAATGTCGAAACTCAATTTATCCAAATGGATGAGTGAATTTCGCGGCAAAATCCAAGACCTGTTATCTTACACCTGATTGGTTCGTCCATAGATTATAGTCTCCCCACTTTTAGTTTCTATTAATAGATTGTCTTAATCTGAGTCTTATGTTACTACTGATGGCTGCGTATTTCTTTCTTTATTAAACATAACAGTATTTTATTCACAATCGCTGGATCATCGGTCCACGTTTTTTATTTAGCTCTCTTCACTCATTTTACTCTCCACACTCCCCCTAGTGCACAAACTACCTTCTGGCTAAATGTGAACAGCTACATCTCGTACTATGCCAATTATCCTATTTCAGTTTACTTTACTCCCATCATACATATATGGAAGGAATAGGAATTGATTAGGTAAGAACAAAACACAAAAAAAGTCAAAAAAGGTATATCAAATTTATAACTCCATAAACTGGTGCCCAAATCAGAATGATATAACAAAGAATAAATGAAATAGTATTAATTCTGAAAATCATTTATAGAAGACCATTCTACAATAGTCATAGTAACAAATCAGTAATGCACTACAAATAAGTAGTAGTAGTAGTTTTCTTAGGGGGCCACAATTGGAGCCTTTAACCTAAAAGTCAACGTCAGGACATACAGTTCCATAGTAGTCCATTACCAATAAAAGATTCATACTCCATTTGTTTGCTTAAGATCCTGAAGTTCATGCTGACTGTTGGTTTGGAATGAGGGTTTTCCAATTCCCTTAGGTGGATTCTCTATATTCACCTACTCGGTTAAATCGCCGTACATTCGATTTTCGTCCTCTCAATTTCGTAAACAACAATAATGCTGAGAGAATACATTGATTAGGATTTCCCTGACAGTGGTTGTATACACGTGACTGAGTGAGAGCATTTCATGAGGGAGAGCTGACTTTCTCCACTCTAGGCCATACTAAAGCATTCGGGGGCTACGTTAATAATAAACAAAAAACAAAATAATTAAGGCTGAAGCAACCGAAAATTATAATTACTGAAATAGCAGAGTTACTTACTTACTTAATTACGCTTGTTACTCCTAATGGAGCATAAGCCGCCGACCAGCATTCTCCAACCCCCTCTGTCCTAGGCCTTCTTTTCTAGTTCAGCCTGGAGTCCTTCCGGAGACTACTGCCGGTCTCAAACCCGGATAAATGAGGAGGGTTGGGCATGGGTTTAGCGACCTCAACCCGTAAAAAACTAACTGGCTAAAAAAACGCTAACCAGAAATAGGAGAGTATTACAAAGAAAATGACGTAACCATTTCATTGATTCAATAGACGGGTTGACAAGAATTCTATTATATTATAAGTTAATGTCTATATAATAAACAATTACTCTGTCAAAGTATAAATCAAGTTTTTCATACTTATTAGCAATAGTCTCATTTAAAATTTATAAGACTATTACTTCTCCATTGATTGGCCAAAGAATATCAGAACATCGGTAAAGAAAAGTAGATATGAAAAAGATGAAAGAACTGGAAACGATTGTTTAAGACAAAGTTTTGGATGAAGAATCCTTGTGGGTGGTCTATTCTCTTCCATAAGGAGTAACAAAGCATAAGTAACTAAGTCTCTATTGATAAATGTTTACATCTAGATGAGTTGATGTTCATTGATTGGATTTCATTAATAATATATGTCTACATGCTCGAAAATACGTCCAGCTTAGTATATTCCTAATTATATAGAAGATTAAACAATATGAATGATTTAAATTTGTGCGGACATATATATTAAACAGTTAAGCTTAAAATTATCTTATCAATTTACAAGTTTCAATGAATGACTTATAATTTACATATTTGATTAGTGTAATACTTTGAATTTGGAAACTTGGACAGTATCAGAGGCGTCATACAAATCAATAATAACTACTACTACTACTACTGGCCTCATTGTCATTGTGTGGTGTATATGTATTTGATGCCCTCTTGTATCAATATTAATGTGTTGTTAATGCTGTTGCTGAAAGTATCCACTCAATGGATATTGATTATCTTACGTACACAATTCTTCATAAATATTTATAACATTCATGCCTCCAAATGTCCTGGTATAGCCGAGAGTGGGGTGTGCTCGCCCTCCCTCTCGAAATGCTCTCACATGGCCACACGTATACAGCCTCTGCCAGGGAAGTCATACTCAATGCCTTCTCGCACAACGAGTGTTGTTTACGAGATTGAGAGGGCGAAAAGCGAATGTACGGCGCTTTAACCGGATTCCGAACCAATGGTGCACATACGCTCCAGTACCCTGAGGGAACAAATGGCGTATGAACCAGTCGTTAGTCACCGGCTACCATGGGACTGCATCTCCTCACGATGCTCCACTGACTTGTGGGTCAGACCTTTAGGTCAAAGGTTGTGGTGTGCCCCTTTAAGAAAACCACCTGTTTCAGTCTGGGCACCCGGGCAGTGTCACAGCCCACACAAAAAAGTGTGGCGCATATATATTTGGTGCCCTCTTGTACCAATATTTATGTGTTCAAATAAAAAATAATAAAATTGGCTTGTATACAGTTGTTTTGAGATCCATATTTTCTTCAACCGTAGGAATACTGTCCTTGTTTTGCCAATCCTCGATTTAAGGTCTGAATCAAATCCTTCACATTCATCTATGATGCTGACCAGGTATGTGAAAGATTTCATATCATCCAAAGTTTCTCCATTAAGTGTGATCAGGTTGATGTTCTCTGTGTTTTATTTGAGGATCTTATTCTTTCCCTTGTGTGGGTTTTGGCATACTACTGTGAAGGTTGCTGTTACATTGGTTGATGTGTATAAACTCCCATTTCAGATAATTACATAAATTAGTGATCCGACATGTGTTTGGAAAGTGTACATTTTATATGTCCAGTATAAGCTGCTCCGCAAAAACAAATGAACTGTGAAATGCACATTGAAGGTAACCACACAGACAGTTTATCTTTGAAATTTCTCCGAAGAGTTACCTACTGAATCTCTACTTTACAGAAAAATAACGTCTGTAGATAAAACTCATACAAACTCAACAAGAACTGCAGCAGATGACATAGAGACTAAAATTAAATGTCACTTTCCAGCCAAGTGACATAATTAAGATACCTACTTACTTTCGCCTTTTACTCTCAAAGGAGCACTGGCCGCCGACCAGCATTCTCTGACCTATTCTGTCCTACACCTTACTTTCTACTTCCATCAAATTCTTGATCATTCTTCTCATGTCTGTCTGTATCCATTTCTCCGTATAATCTGTTCTTCGGTCTTCCACTCATCATTCTTTGACCTTCACGATTCCACGTGAGGGTTTACCTTGTAACGCAGTTGGGTGCTTTCTTCAATGTGTTTCCTGTCCATTTCCAGCATTTCTTCCTAGTTTCCTCCTCCACTGGATTCTGGTTTGTTCTTTCCCACAGTAGGTTGTTGTTGATAGTGCAGTGTCTGGTCAACAGATCCCAAGAATTTCGCGTAAACAACTGTTAATAAATACCTGTATATTCTGGATGATGGCTTTCGTAGTTCTCCAGGTTTCAGCCACATACAGTAGAACTGTCTTGATATTTGTATTGAAAATTTTGAACTTCGTGTTGGTTGACAGAGAGTTGTTTTGATTTCCAGATGTTCTTCGATTGTAAATATGCTGCTCTTGCATTGCCGATCCACGCCTTCACATCTGCATCAGATCCACCGTGTTCGACAGTGATGTTGTCCACATATATAAATGTTTTTATATCTTTCAAATCTTCTCCGTCACTTGTGATTCGATTGGTGATCGCAGTAATTTAATAGCTAAATTCATGAGTCACTTAAAACTAAACCACCATGGAAAACCTGGAAGCACTGGACTGTTGTTTCTTCCTAGTATGGAACTCTTCAGCAGTGCACATCCACGATACCACTCTGTGAGATTCGAACCCAGGACCTACCAGTCTTCTAGATCACTTACCTGGTCGACATCCAATAGTGTTAATGTCTAGCTTCAACTAAATTGAGCGACACATCCGCCAGTGAGTTACTATCTCACAAGTGACCCAGTTGAAATCACTGGTCGCGGTCTACTCACTAGAACTCTAGGAAATACCACTTGAAGCCATACATACTTATTCGTTTATCTAATTGTTAATTAAATGTTGAATTCAAATTTCACTGTTATACCGTTGATAAATGTTCCATCGGTTAAAACTTAATTGGTAATATGTATAAATACCTTATTACATAACACATCAGTTGATCAGTAGAACTATCCTTTATTCATGGATAATACTTCAAAGTGAATAATCAATAAACAGAATATACTGAGGGTGATATCTTCACATAACTTGATAATGTATAGCTCCTTTTGGTAAATTTCAAAAAAGAGTATAAAGAAAGTAAACTTACTTATACCTATTACCCCACATCGTGGAGAATAGGCCACCTAACTTTACCCAAGACAATCCTATTTAGCTGTTTTCAGTTGTTATTCATCCTTTTCATGTCTACTTCCAATTTCCAATAGAATTTGTTCTTTGATCTTCCGCTTTTCCGTTTCCCTTGAGGAATAGAAAGTAAAGATAAGTAGGAAATGTTTTTGACAAGTTCATACGTGATCAAATTATTGTTGTATTACACAACTAACAACATAATTATTGACTAGATTATTGAAAGAACTATTTAAGTTTAATTAAGTAGTATAGAATATACATTAACGATTCATAGTGTAGTGAACAAGAACATAAATGTGGGACAATGGAATGTATTTAAGTATAAAATTCAGGAATCTCATAGTAAAATCTTAGAACCACACACTAAATACTTCATTTACAAAATATTCATTAATTGTGTAAAACTTCATGGTACTTTCGTTTCCACACCAAATCATTCTTTGTTCTTTTTCTCTTTTCTTTGATCTTCTTAACCTTCTGCCGCCAGATATTTCACTTTCGATTGATGATATATACTACTTATATCTGTCGATATCAGTAGTACATATCACGATTGAAATTAACATAGAATATTATAACTTGCTAATTAATTATTTTCAGAAGGGGGTTTTGTGGATATTATAAGTAAATTTTCATAGTTGAGATCATGAGTCAATTGAAGCTAGGTCACTATGGAAAACCTGGAAGCACTCGAAAGCCGTTTTGTCCTATTGTAGGACTCCTCAGCAGTTTGCATTTATGATCCCGAGATTCGAACACAGGACCTATCACTCTCGCGGGCAAACCCTTAGCCTTTATAACACTAAGCCGGTATCCAATGGTGCTAATATCTGACTTCAACTAATCCACGAAATTTAGTGACACATTCACTATTGTTATCAGCGAGTTACTTTCTCACAACAGACCCGGTTGAACTTGATTGGTCACTGCTTCTCATGGTTATTTTATCCATTCCCTAGAAGTACTGAAATGGTATACTTTTGCTTTATATTTGGTTCGCCTTCATTTTGTATGTTGATAGGTCTCTTTCAATTCGTTATATTCAAATCAATATTTCAACAGGAAATTATAGTTATTTTTTTTCTTTATTGTATTTTGTAGGTCAGATTGTAGTATAGAACTGACTGAATCAGAATCAAAGAAGCGGATCTGAGAGTTTGAGCAAGATTCAAAGTTAAGCGACATTTTTAAGCAAAAATAGATAGTGGCTAGCAGTGGAATCCATAACGCGTACCACTTCATCCTATTTTTGAATTTCCAGCTGGATGCCACTGCATCTCAGAGTTGATGTTCACTCCGGGACTCGAACCCACTACCGTTCGCTTCAAACGTGTTCGCTTTATCCACTTAGCTACTGAGTCCTGATAGTCACTTGCTTGTACAATGGAGTGAAGTTAAGATATATATTGAACCGATCTGCGTAGATATGTTGGGGATGCTAGATCCCAATGAATTCCTTGGTAAATTTCTTATATTTGTTATTTAATTGTAGAAATTTGAATTTCTTAGTTTCACGCTAAAAGCACCTATTATTACCACCGGTTTATGTTTCGCGCCTGAAACGACCTAACACATCATTGGTTTGTTTTCTCTTTTCTGAGGTTTGTCATAGATACTTCTGTATTGTATGTATTACGCATGAGTTGAGTGCTTGTTATTTATTCTTCCAGGATGCTTGTAAAATCATGTGTTTACCGGCTGAGTTTGATCTCTTTCCTCTAGTTAGAAGAGGAGGGGTATTTATCTTTGTCTTGTTATTCCGTTGCTGGTTTACATTCTGTTTACCAGTCGAATGTGATATCATAAGATCACGAACATGACAAAATATATACTTCTTGGACAAAAACTGAGTTGAAACCGTTTACATTCACAAAAAAGAATTATACTATTATACCAGTTGAACAAGAGTTGTTCATCATGATTCAACAACGTGAATAGTGATATCTTGTCTTTAGGATCGATAGTTACAAGAGTATAGTCTTAGTGTAAACATCAACACCTAACTGAAAGTACATACATAGAAACATGTATTTCACCATCCACTCCTGTCAGTTTTCAAGATTATAATCAGTATGAACAGTTAGAAACTATCAGGTCAGTCATTCACTGAATTTATCTGGCAACCACTAAAGATTAATCCATTCCATTCTGAACATGAAAATAATCGATAGGGTCAAAAGCAAAAAGTGATTATATTTCCTAGTTTTTTCAATGGTAACTAGTTTATAACTAATTCTGATTTCTCTTTATTTCTCTATTCACTTTGGATGATTAAATCGTTTACTTTAGTTTCTAATTATAAACTTAATGTTAAAAACAAACAAACAAAAACAGAATAGTCCCTTACATAAACAATTGCATATTATTAACATGATCAGTAAATTTAAAGCAATTTAGTAATTCAATTCATGAGTCACTTGAAACTAGACCACCATGGAAAATCTGGAAGCATTGAACGGTCGTTTTGTCCTACTGAGGGACTCCTCAGAAGTGTATATCCACGACTCCACCTCGCGAGACTCAGACACAGGATCTATTGGTGAACGCTTAACCTCTAGACCACTGAGCCAGAATCCAATGGTGCTAATATCTAGCTTCAACCAATCCAGTTTAAAGCAATTAGTTCCTTTGATAAATTTCAATAGTGTAATGAGGAGACGAAAGGTTATCAGAATTATGTGATGATATATATATATATATATATATATATATATATATATATATATATATATATTAGCGTAATACATTTCGAACAATCTGATCACACTTGTACTTGTTATTAAAACATCTATATATAAAATTGAAAAGTCAACTAGAACAGAAATGAAGGGTAAGAGGAGACAAGTATAATAAAGAACTATTTGAAACCTGATCTTTTCTGAATAATAAGCTAATATTACCAGGTTAGGATGGTGTGTGCTGGTGAGCGGCCTATGCTCCTCCACGTGGAGTAACAGGCGTAAGTAAGTAAGTACGAGGGTAGAACAAAATTGAATTAGTCAGTGATTCTCGGTAACATTGTCAACATGAATTTTACATACTATTTAATGTAATTTAATAAACATTCTAGAGTGTTTTTTTTACTCCCCCCCCCTTCCTAAGGAAAAAAATAACATATTGATCATGTTATTCTTCATTCTTGTCAAAAAAAGATTATTTACTCCATATTTTTTTGTTATTTATGAAATTACTAAAATATCCACAAAAATCCTTCTGATATGAATCAATATATGCTCACTAGTAACGGTCTCCAAGAGGTATTTCCTAGAGTTCTAGTGAAAAAGAATTGATCAGTAGAGTTCAAGTGAGTCTGTTGTAAGATAGTGACTCTCTGAAGACAATGGTGAATGTGTCACTAAAATTTCGTGGATTAATTGAAGTTAGACATCAACACCATTTGATACCGGCTCAGTGGTCCACAGGTTAAGCATTTGCGCAAGAAACCAATAAGTTTTGTGTTCGAATCTCACGAGATGGGATCGTGGATGTACACTGCTGATGAATCCCACAATAGGACAAAACAGCCATCCAATGCTTTTAGGTTTTCCATGATGGTTTAGCTTCAATTGACTTTTAATCAAATTATTCATAATGAATTAGATTGTGGGGCAAAAACAGAAATAATACAACCAGGTCTGTTGTGAGATATCAGCTCACTGAAGACAATAGTATATGGTGGCGCAACTTCGTGGATTGGTCGAAGTTAGACATTAACACCGTTGGACGCTGGTTCGGTGGTCTAATGGTTAAGTGCTTGCGCGCGAAGCCAGTAGGTCCTGGGCTCGAGCCCCGCGTGGTGTGGGATCGTGGATGTGCACTGCTGAGGGGTCCCATACTAGGACGAAACGGCCATCCAGTGCTTCTAGGTTTTCAATGGTGGTCTAGCTTCAATTGACTCATGATTTCAATCTGTGAAAATTTCATTTATGTATATTAACACTTTCAAAGTACATTCCATTTGCCTATTTTATCTCCTCTCAATCGTTTTACATTGTTCCATGATAATGATTTACATTTGTGCAGTATTTAGTCTAGACAACAACAAAAATAATTAGCCCTAGTACGAATGATCATAGAGTCATAACCTTTGACATAGTTAAACTTCTAGAATATCGCAATAAATAGGAAAGGATACATAAGTGTCACACATATTGAATAAGAATGGAAGACTTAAATAAGCATGTACTTGTATATACAGTACTATTCTACATACTCCATACCCAATTCAGTACCCTATCACTTAAATGAGTCATTACAATAATGAACAAATATATAATATTACCCTATATTCATTATTATTAATATTGACTCATCATCTATCCTTAGTTGACAATAGAAATGTATTGATTTCCCATTAGAACATTAGTAACTAATTCTATACTGTTTACATTGTATTAGTAACAATCTATTGATGATTTGAATTATGGACAAATGAAAAACATATGACTGTTGTTAAGGTTTGTTTTGTTTTAATTAAATGTTATTGACTTATCGATTATACCTAATTGATCGATAATGTAATACAAACAGATATATGTACACTTGTAATTGATTTAATCAAATAGTAGTTGATTGATGACACACCCGAAAAATGTTTGTAACTTGGTGATGGTGATGATGATGGTGGTGGTGATGGGGGTGGTGGTGGGGCGTAACATATATGTTGCTATGATGATTCCTTTTACACCTTAAATAAAATCATAAACCGAAAAATTCCATCATTCATTCATTGTTTAATAATATAATAAGTAATAAATATATGTAGTTAAACATTTTGATAGTGAGGTATGTTTGTTCTGTTCTTGTTCAATCAAACTGTTTGTTTGTTTTTTTCATTTGTATTGACTATTTGTTAAAATTTGAAAGAATAGTTTGACAGAAATGGGAGTATCAAATTAGTACAAAAAGGGTCAGTGGTCTAGTGGTTAAGCACCTGACGCAAGATTGATAGGTCCTGGGTTCGAATCTTGCGAGCCGGAGTCGTGGATACGCACTGTTGAGGAGTCTCACAGTAAAACGAAATGGCCGTTCAGGGCTTCCAAGTTTTCCATGTTGGTCTAGCTTCAATTGATTCATGATCTCAACTATTAAAATTACTGCAATCTCCATAAAACCCCTTCTGATACGAAAAGATATTAAGTTTTAAAGAAAAAACAAAACTGTATTTTAGTAATTAAGATGTTCCATCCAGAAAACTTTGGAAGATGGAAAAACCTTTACATATCCGGGCAGCAGCATTAATAAACACGGTGGATCTGATGTAGATATGAAGACGTGGATCGGTAAAACAAGTGCAACATACGTCAACGACCTCATGAACGTTTGTTATCGTAATCTTCGACTCAACTAATCGGAACAAGATGATGCATATTTCCAAACCTTATTACGTTTCTGAAATACGGTAATGATTAATCGGTCACTGTCATCAGTGAACCTCACGGACTTCCGAATTCTTTGACTTCATAATTCATAATTACCTATTAATACCTTCAATAATTCATTGTGAATTGTTGAGAAATATATTACATCTACCCTAACTACTGGCCGCCTCAACATGTGATGTTAGCCGGTGCAGTGATATTTGGGGGCGAGCAATCGAACACGTAGCATTAAACAGTGAAGTCAGTGACTGCTAGACTGCACCGTGTCGGTAGGTGTGTAGTGAAGGACCACTAAAGTCGAGGATACCAATCTAATATGCTTTCGTAAAATACGCAAACCATAGATTAAAATGATATTTTGCTCATCTCCCATTAGTTGTCCTTCAAATGTTCCATTACAATTTCAAT
Organism: Schistosoma guineensis; assembly: GCA_944470375.2. Lineage (NCBI taxonomy): Eukaryota > Metazoa > Platyhelminthes > Trematoda > Strigeidida > Schistosomatidae > Schistosoma > Schistosoma guineensis. The sequence goes on from OX103895.1 coordinate 23,813,950, forward strand.
TCCCTTGTTATTATAATTAATTTCAGGTTCCCTATCTGTTTTCTTCAATTGAATCTTTGCGATCCACTATGGCGTGCAATCCACTTGTCTGTCGACAAAAGTAGCATAAATCACAGGTGCAAGTTATCTGGCTGTATTCCTTTCATTAATCGTAAACGACGATTGAAGAGGGATAACACATATTGACTGATCACTAAGTAATCACTCATGCAATATTTGTTTATTTTTTGGTGTTGATCGAATTTCAATGTGGTTACTAATCTGAGCGTCTCAGCAGCTTGTTCATCATGTTTTCTTTCTTCTAGTGGTTGTCAGGATTATGAATACGTCCACATCTAATAAGAAAAACAGAATACAATGGAAAGCTCGGATGCAACTGAACTTTACAGACTACCTAGCTGTTCCATCCCTTACACACCAACAAGTGCAATTCAAGACAAACAGCGTGACACTAGCCTTTGCAGTAGTACGCCTCAACATACACATGGGAAAAAAGAAGATCCTCAAATACAACACGAAGAACATCAACTCGATCACACTTGGTGGAGAAACTCTGGATGAGACGGATCGTATAAGTCTTACTTATTTGTAAACTTACATCTGTTACCCTCAATAGAGCATATGCAGCCAACTACCATTATCCAACCCACTCTGTCCTACGCCTTCCCTTACAGTTCGATCAAATTCTTGATCATTCTTCTCATATCCGTCTGTATCCATTTCTCCGCATAATGTGTTCTTTGGACTTCCACTCAAATTCTTTGGCCTTCAGGATTCAAATTGAGGGCTTGCCTTATGAATCAGTTGGGTGCTTCCCTCAATGTCCAGCAATTCCTCCTGATTTCTTCCTCCACTGGGATTTGGTTTGTTCCCTCTCACAGTAGGTTGCTGCTGAGAGTGTCCGGCCAACAGAACCGAAATATTTTGCGTAGACAACTGTTAATAAACATCCGTATCTTCTGGATGATGGCTTTCGTAGTTCTCCAGGTTTCAGCCACATACAGTAGAACTGTCTTAATATTTGTATTGAAAATTCTGAACTTCGTGTTGGTTGACAGAGAGTTGTTTTGATTTCCAGATGTTCTTTGATTGTAAATATGCTGCTCTTGCATTGCCGACCCACACCTTCACATTTGCATCAGATCCACCGTGTTCGACAGTGATGCTGTCCACATACGTAAATGTTTTTATATCTTTCAAATCTTCTCCATCACTTGTGATTTGATTGGTACGTGCTGTGTTGTATTGGAGAATCTAGCTTTTCTCTTTGTGTATGTTGCGACCTACTGCTGCTGAGGTTACTGCTACACTGAGTGTATTCTCCAGCATTTTTTGTTGCATGTGCGATAGGAGAGTCAGATCATCTATGAAGTCTAGATCGTTCAACTGCATCCTAGCTATCCGCTGTATCCCATCCTTCTCCCCAGATGTTGACCTCTTCATAATCCAGTTGATCACCAGGTGAAAGAGATAGGGTGCGATTTAACAACCTTGCCTTACACCAGCCTTTACTTCGAACAAGTCTGTTATCGATTGTATAATTCAGTGTATCTAAATTTGGCAACTCATATTCCATAATCATCATATAATCTTAAGAACATAACAAACTTAATTTTGCATATTTTTTTTCGGGAAGGGGGGTAAGAAGGGAGAGGGGAGGACAGAAGAAATCAAATTTTCAATAATTAATCATTGAATCAGGGTTTTTTTTTCTTTGTTTATTTTAAATTAATCTGGATGACTCATTAGACAGTTAATCTATCGAGTTAGCAACAAAAAAACATATTGATTTGATGAAAAATATTTAGCCATAGTTTCTTCTTTTTTTTGGAAAATGATGATTTTATTTATGTAAAAATGACATGTAGAAACTATTGGAATTGATGAGTTGATGTAAACTAGATCAATATTGAAAACTTGGAAGGATTTGATGATCGTTTCGTCTTAATAACGGAGTCTTTAGCAGTACGTCTCCACGATCTCACATGCAAGACTCGAACAAACGATCTTTGGTCTCACACTCGAACGCTTAACCTCAATATCACTGAGCCAGCATCTAATGGTGTTAATGTCTAACCTCAACCAATCCACGAAATTGCTCCACTGTCCACCATTGTCATTAGTGAGTTACTATCTCACAACAGACCAAGTTGAACTCCATTGGTCACTTCTTCTTCACACTAGAACTTTAGGAAATACCTCTTGAAGACAGTTACTAGTGAGCATATGATGGTCAGAGAATCTCGCGAGGTGGGATCGTGGATATGCACTGCTGAGGATAAAACGGTCATTCAGTGTTTCCAGGTTTTCCATAGTGGTCTAGCTTCAAGTGACTCATGAATTCAACTTTTGAATTACTATATTATCCACAAAAACCCTTCTCTAAATAGTTATTTGATGGAAAATAGTTAGCCATAGTTTTTTTTGTATTTTTTTGGAAAATGATGATTTTATTTATGTAAAAATGACATGTAGAAATTATTTGGATTAAGGAGTTGATGTAAACTAGATCATTATCGAAAACTTGGAAGTATTGGTTGAACGTTTCGTCTTAATAACGGAGTCGTTAGCAGTACACCTCCACGATCCCGCCTCACAAGATTAGAACATAGAACCTATCGGTCTCGCGCGCGAACGCTTAACCTCAGCATCACTGAGACAGCATCTAATTGTGTTAAAGTCTAACTTCAATAGTAGTCTAGTATCCCATTCTGAACTAAATATGTCAATAACTCTCAATTAAAATTTCTGTGAATAAAATTCAATTAGTGTTGAAGCTAGTAATTACTATTGATATGTACTGCTATTTATTTAAGAAATCAGTTCCTGGAGTGATATGCGTTCAGAAATATACATTGTTCTTGACAATATTCAGTTGTTGACTCCTTTTAATATTCCTATCGATCAATCAAGGTTAAATGAAATCAACTTGTACTTGATTGATCTTTTTGTCTACTAATCGTCTCATTCTCTTTAGTTGTTTAACTGAGAATCACTTAGATACTAACAACTAGAAATAATTAAAGCGACGAAAGATCTATGAAAACTTTCATTTTGATAAATATTCTAAGTGAACGGTAGGGTCAGTTTCCTAAGCTCTTTTAGTAACCCCTAGGCTAATCTACACGGCAACTGGAACACTAGAGAAAAGACGCGAAATATGGAAGAAACGCTTTGCTCCAAGGTTCGTTTTCGTACAGAAAATCTGAGATATTTATAACATTTCACATAACCTTGGGTTTCTAGGAAATCCTGCGACGCCACTAAACATTGTAGCAATACAGGTAGTCATCCAATCAGAAATGTGGCATATGACATTCCGCATTCTAGATGTTTCTGGTAAACTTCTATTGAATACTGATTAGATAAGATGTTTCTCAGCGTTTCAGATCGTTTTTCGGCTTTTTTTTCGAGGAATTTTCTAGGTCTCCCCAACAAATTTATACATCAATCTTACACAATCAAACCTAATTCACCATCTAAATTGTTGTAATAATTCTAGATTTTGCCAGGGACTGATATAAGTCAATGTTAACATTGACAACCAAACAGTACTGATCAGTTATTTGATTGTAGATTCAGATATTTGTGATATCTTGCAATCCAATCGTTAATGTTTTTGATCTGGCAACATTTTATTGCCAATTTGATTAAGCTTAGTGATTGAAGTGTTGGATTTTGGAATGAATAGTTTCAGGTAAGGTGTTCATTGTGAGACCTGGAGTTTTCCAGTTCATTCTCTCGTACAATCATAAGTACACAGTGATAAGAATGTTTAAACTAAGATGAAATTACTGGATAATATTCCTCCCAGTTTCCAAAGGTTACGCAATTCAGATTAGATGGTGCTTGGAAGTAGTCTACAGGAAACCCTGGACCCGAGTTTCGTGCTACTTGGCATTCATCAGCAAGGTGTGCCTGTAATCTTGAGGGAACCGGTGCTCCCTGACGGATTCGATCCCGTGACACCCAGCTTCACAGTCAGAGACGTTATTACTGAGCTATACGGGCCGCGACTTGACACACATAATACTGACCACCACCTAGTGATCAATCAATTGTGGTTATGCAATTCAGTTGAGTTCATAGTGAAAATTTTGTAGAAAACAATTGTTTGACAAAGCTTGAATAAATATGAATAATTCAAGTCAACTTAAGAACTTGGAAGTATTTATTGTCATATTTCTTAGTAAAGAGGAAATAAAAACTTTCAGTTTGAGCATACACTAAACTATGTACTGGCATGGGAATATTCGTAAACTGAACCTGAAACTTTCAAAACACACAGGAAGGTTGATACTACTTCACCGTTGAGTAAGAACCTTATATCACTGTCGAGTATATTGCCTAATTACAAACTATGTCGACTTACACAGATCATGGCTAGAACTGTAAGAAATCTATCTGGATCATTATTGACATAGAAGATTTTGTAAGAGAATCACTGTTATCAATATTCGATGATGGAAATCATGTTCTAAATGAACAAATTCGGCGAGATTATAATTTATGAATGAACCAATCAGATTTAGCATAACAGGTCTTGGATTTTGGTACGAAATAGAGTCTTGGCTTTATGGATGATGTCAATTCGCGATGAAAACCCTAAATCTAATTCCCAACCCTAACTATCAACTGTAAATACTAATCCTAATTCCTCAAACAGGTTTATAACCCTCATTTAGTCCTAGTTATTAGGTGGACACTCCCAAGGTCAATCTAGCGTCGCTCAATGGTCATCCATAAATTATAGGTCTCACTGAATATATTGTATATTGATCACATCCAGTTACTAGATTGTTCAGCTATTTACACATAAATAAACTGTATAAGTTTACATAAAAGTGAATTTAATTCCAGATTAGAAAAATGTTAAAATAATCTATTTAGATTTGTGGTCCAAGAACTCCTGCACATAAATATATGTAGGTAAGCGTTTGTCTATTTAATAATTGAATTCAAAAGTCAATTGAAGCTAGACCATCGTGGGAAACTTGGAAGCACTGGACGACCATTCCATCCTAGTATGAGACTCTTCAGCAGTGCGCATTTATGATCCCACCTTGCGAGATTTGAACCCAGAACCTGTCACTCTCGTGCGCGAACGCTTCACCTCTAGACTACTGAGTCGGTATCCAATGGTGTTAATGTCTAACTTCGACCAAACACTTTAGATGTAATGAACACAGTTGGGTCCATTTTTCAAATATAGCACCTAATATGTGTAACAGATGAATTTTGTCTAATACAAATTCATTCCACATACACAAAAAATACTTTACAGTGAAGAATAAACAATACATACCAGTGTATCATAATGAAAAAGACAGTGTGTTGTATCGGAATACTTACTTACTTACTTACGCCTGTTACTCCCAATGGAGCATAGGCCGCCGACCAGCATTATTTTAACTGAAATATTAAGTGAGCTATGAATATGTGAGGGATCTTAGAAATTACCAAGAAAAAAAGGTTTAAATGTGTTCTTCAACTACCAAGAAAATATGAGTGATTGAATATTGAAGCTGTCGATATCCTCTTGTAAAATAGAGTAATACTCTATAGTGGTAAATAAATCCCCAAAATTAATAGCTTTGTAAATCTTTGACATTTTAATGAACTCACTTAGCTGAAGGTGCTCGGTCATGCATCCGCACCAGATCATAAGTGGGTACTTTGGCCTCGATCTCTCTTACAACCGTTATCCAGATTAGATCAGTCACTTCTCGATATATTGATAGCTTATCAAATACATCTTAGAATTTCTTTGTTACTGATTTCTGATTTCACTAGGTTGGTACGTTTCAATTATAGAAAGTGTTCCTTGTTAAGATCTAAATACTTGTGGCATCTTCAACATTTTATTTTGTCTAATACAATTTACAAACTGGTTATGTTAAAACAACTCAGGTAAATCAACTCTAAAAAGTCGTGATAATTAGAATGTTTACAAAATCAAACCTAATGAGTATTAAACACAAACATATTGGTACAAGGAGGCATCAAATTGATATGCGTCACATAAATCGTTCGATTTGTGTGAGGGCTGGGATACTGTTCGGGTGCCCAAACCGAAACAGATGGTTTTCTTAAGGGAAACATCCCAAGCCTTCGACCTAAAGGTCTGATCCACAACACAGTAGAGCAACGTCAGGAGATGCAAGCTCATGGTAGCCAGTGACTAACAATAGTTTTGTACGCCATTTGTTACCTCAGGATCCTGGAACCCACGTGCACGATTACTTTGGAATCAGGGTTTTCCAACTCCTCTAAATATATCCTTTATATCCACCTACCCGGTTAAAGCCCGTGCCATACATTCGCTTTTCGTCCTCTCAATTTCGTAAACAACAACTCCTCAGCTTAAAGGCATTAAGTAAGACTACCCTGGCAGTGGTTGTATGCACGTGGTCATGTGAAAGCGTTTGGAGAGGGATTGCTGACTCTCCCAACTCTCTTCCATATCAGGACATTTGAGGGCAAGTGTAGTAGTAGTAGTAGTAGTAGTAGTAGCAGCAGCAGTATAAGATCTATTGAATATTTCGAGGAAATTTGATACATTTTCATGAACTCACTAAGTATTAAATACATTTTTATGCTTAAATGAGTCACCATGATTTGGTTGGATGTTCTTTTTTTGGTATAAATTATGTAGGTGACTCACGCTAAACTCCTGTACTACCCCTATCTAATACATATATGGATATGAAAACTTCATTTTACAACATTTTATAAGTATTGATCACATTGACTTCAAAATATTACCCTACATATTTGTTACTATGCCTTTTTCCTATTTCCCTTCACTTTATTCAAAAATAAACTGTATTCGTCATATCCCCAGTGATCCCGGTTGTTAAGCGTTTTCTACAAAACCTGAAGTCTTAGGTTAAATCAGTGGTGGTGTAGTGGGTGTGCATTGTTGTAAAGTCCTATGCCAGAATGAAAGGACTTTTTAGTGATCGTTATTTTTCAATAATGATATCTCAGCTGAGATCAACCTGTAATGATTACTAACTGAGAAACAAATCAATTTCCATAAAACTCCTTCGGCTAGATTTTGGAAATTCTCAGGAATCATTGTTTTATTATAGGAAGTAGTGGAGATTATTGAATTTATACTCTTACATTGAATGACTTTGATCAAGTAACCATTAAAAAAATTTAGAGTCACTAGAAAATTGTCTAGTCTTCGTATGGGACTCCATAACCATGTACATCTACAAACCTACTGGGGAATGAATTTAGGTATTCCAGGCCTCATGGTGAGCGATTAGACTTTAGACTGCTAACTTGGTATATTTTGATTAGCTTTTTCTAACTTTAGTAGATTCACAATCTTGAGTGGCCTTCTTCCAACACGAACGATAAGATTAGTCTCATATTCTATGTCGTCAAACTCTGCTAGTCAAGGCTCATCATTTTAAATGCTGGACTCATCTTTCGAGGTTAGTCATTGGGAAGAACATGACTAGTAACAGTGAAGGTCGGCGTTCATTCTGAAATGTTTGATTTACTTGATAGTAGATAGTTATTTTCTTCCGTAACCGGAGATTACCAGCAATCACTTTCACTTATTATGATTACAATTAGGACCGAATGAGAGAATGTTCAGTATGATAATCTGGAATACCAAGCAAAAGGTTTAATTTAGTGTCTGATTCAGTTACTTTCATATCAACCTTTTTTATTTATGGTCATGTTATTCTGAAAGTGTCCTTTCCTTAGGGAAAATATTTCACTAGAAATACTCATTACACCACCTGGAGACTATCTAGGGTTACCGTCGGTTCCAAGCTTGGGTAAACTAATACACCCCCCCCTTAAAAAGAACCCGACTAAAAAATGCTGACAAAGAATATTTATATCATCGTTCATTGTTGTTTATTGAAATTCAAAGCTGTAAACTTAAGCAATTCAGCTCACTGAAGCTGCTTATAGCTGACTATTGTGACGTAAGATGATTTCTGTGCTACATTTTGATTGCAGTGTTAAATCTTAATGCTCAATAAAAAATTGATCTAGAAAAATGTTGTCTGGAGTGCTGTTAGAAGTATGAGAATGTTTGTCGCTTTCCTAATGTTCCTTTCACCGAACGTGTGACTTTACTTTACGGCCAGCCAATGACACCTACGAATTAAGGGATAATTGAGTTGTTCTAATACAAACTGTTCTGTTTCGGACTCAAAAGCGGTAGCTAGCATACAACGCTTCACTGATTTCCCGCTAACACAGGAAGAGGGAAGATTATGTGAACTGATGCAACTTAATCTTAGTAGTAACGGAAAGCGCGACCATAAAACACGCCAAAATTAAGTAAACTCAGGGTAGTGGGATTCAGTCAGTGGAGGAGTTCATATGAAAGACCTAATCAGAAGAAAGTCTATCTCGGTTACGGTTACAAGTAAGACCTTTGTATTATTACTAAAGATTAAGTAATCCTAAGGTCGCCTTAACAGGAACCTAAAAGCAAAATTGGATTATTAGCAATCTTGTCAACCTCTGGGGATAACATCAGATACCGAAGGACAACTGCAGAAGGTCAGTCATACATAAATTTTTTGAAGTAGTTTTCGATTTGTATATCTGCACTTTTCAAATCCTATAAATGGCAAAAGGAATCCATGTGGTAAGGCGAGGTATACCATTTTTAGGACCTACTGCTCACCACTCGTTTTCGTTGTGAGGAGACAACATCGCTGCAGATGCTAGTTGTCTGAGGGAAATATCTTATTGTCATCATACCCCAATAAACCTCAACCGTATCAGTTACCCAGATTTGGTGGTCGGGCTTGCTTATCATAATGTCTCAATCGACCTATATTGGCTGGAACACATGTTCTCGCAGGTTCTACCGTGACAAGCAGGTCGACTGGAAATCGATAAAACTAAAAGCAGTAACTTAAGGTCATAAAGTGAATTGGTAATAATGACTGAAGGGAGGCGTATCAACATTGAGGTATTTCCCTCAGCCAACCACCATCTGTGATTATTCCTCCTTCTTCAAACAGAAGGATGGAATTAGAAATGATTGATCCTAAATTGTTCATACTTCACCTTACCCATGGACTTCTATCTCCAGAGGTAACGACCTTCAGAAATACGGTGGTACAACCTCTTCCATAGACCATAAGTTTTCTGGTTCTAGTCTTACTGCTCACAAACGAACCTGGTTGATATGATACGACCTAAAGTGATAAGTGTTTCGGCCAATATAATTCAATTAGTTCACCATTAAACAAAACCCAGACCCGATCACTATAACAGGATAGCACCCATAGATGGGACTGAAATATGTACTATATGAAATCGCTTAGATATGTACTCCTGAATAGTCTTTCATCATAACAAAATAGCTATTTACTCATAATTACTGACAACTATTATGATATGGTTACATGTTAACTTAATGTATAATCATTTCTATGTTTATTCATTAGAAAGTACCATATTCAATCTTGTTGAATGATACCATCATATGACCTTTATAAATTAATTATTCCGACTAATTTGTTTATTTAATTCTAAATTATTCGTAAACAAACAAAAGAAATATGTTTGTTAGATGTCAATATTTGTTTATAAGTGAGAGAAGTACAAAGGGTATTTGTAAGTGTACATGGTATTGCATAATTACAACTATATGTGGCACATACATGATCATATAATGTATCTCATTAGGGTGTATGAAATATTGCTATAATTTAGAAAATAGAAAAAAAAACACAAATAGTTTCAATAGTTGAGATCATGAGTCAAATGAAGCTAGACCATTATGGGAAACCTGGAAGCGGTGGACAACCATTTCGTCCTAGTATGGGGCTCCTCAGTGGTGAGCATCCACGATCCCGCCTCGCAAGGTTAGAACATAGGACCTATCGGTCTCGCGCGCGAACGCTTAACCACTAGACCACTGAGCCAGCCGACATCCAACAGTGTTAATGTTTAACTTCAACTAATTCACGAAATTGAGCGACACATCTAATATTGTCATCAGTGAGTTACTATTTTACAACTGGTCCAGTTGAACTCCACTGGTCGCTAATTCTCACTACAACTCCAGGATATACACCTTGAAGCCAATCACTAGTGAGCATATGTTGATTAGTATCAGAAGTGGTTTTGTGGAGATCTTAGGTCCTGGGTCGTGGATGCGCACTGCTGAGGAGTCCCAGTGTTTGAGTCTAGCTTCAATTGACTCATGAGCTCAACTATTGAAATTCCTACAATATCTACGAAAGCTCTTCCAATACAAATAATTTAATTGTAGATACACATTGTTGTGGCCCAAAGCCAGAAGTGGATCCTTAACACATCTATGAATGGTAGGCCAGCTTGAGAAAACCATTCGGAGCTTAGCTGCGTAGAACATTTTATTCAACGATTTTGAAAACCGTTTATTTAAGATTTCAGAAGTCGTGTCTCCCTTAAATTCCATATTCATAAACACAGTTTTCTTTTGTACTGTCAATGCTTTTTCATGATGAATTCTAGATGTTAAATTGCTATTGACGAATCAAGGTGGAAAACTATTTCTAATGAGAATCTGCTGAATTTGAAATACTTCCTCATCTATTGTGTCAGTGGAATATATTCCCTTGATCCTTGAGGATAAAGAGTGTATTAAGTTCCTCTTTCTACTTAGTGGGACTCAGCTAAAGAAATTCGTGTACTGCCCATTCCAGGTAGGTTTTCTATATATAGATCTCTGTAAATGCCATCCAGTATTCTTTTCAATCGAACATCAAGAAAATGAAATTTATTATTTGCCTCTGCTTCTAAAGTGATATTAATTGAGGGGTGACAATTATTGAATTGATGTGTTAAGGATAAATGTCTGCTTTGGGCCACATCAATATGTATCTATAATTTCATTGGTTTATGCGTTCTTCTTCATTGTTCATTTGTAAAAGCAGCAGTTTTGAAATTAGAGTGATTACTTTTATAGACGCTTTACTAATTTGTCTAGTCAATAACCATGACTATGAGATGTGTATGAAGAAGTACTGATTTTAAATGATTGAAGGTAATCCGGGATGAAGCCTTAGGCCCAAATTTTGTCATCTGGCCGTTATTAACAACTTATCCTAAAGGAATTGTTACTACACATTAGAATTGAACCCAATCGAGTCCGTATTATTAAGAAGTTTGAGTTTTCTGGTTAAAGTCCAAGAGATCCGACAAATGTAAAGTGTCATGGTTATAAATCGATAAATGCATAGTAAATCCCGAATCGGCAATAAACTTGTAACAGTCTTTACTCTTGATATGAACTACGGTTGAATGTGACTATATGAAGTTCAATAAAGAAAATATAGTTTTTATCACTATCTAGGAACTATTACTCAATCACAGTTTGATTATGTAATTAACCATTACAGAATTTCATCCTATTTATGAACCTCACTTACTTAGCTGGTTAACATTCATCATTGATATCAATTGTCGTATGGAACTAATATCATCAATACAGAAAATATTACGGTGAATATAGTGAACTAATTGCAAACATCATCATACTTAACAAATGCAAAAACAACTTCTTACTAATCATTTGTACCCAATTTTTGCAAACAATCCTTAGAATCATTAATTATAATGTTAGGATTTTGATTTTATTCAATATTGTATCGTAACACTGAAGAGTCTCACAAAAGGACGAAACAGACGTCCGGTACTTATCATTATTATGATTATTAATGGCTTTATTCAGCATTATCTTTTGGTACAATATAGAATTCTCAGCACGAATTATTTCAACAAGTTTCTTTTACAAAAAGAACAAAATAAGGTGAAAAAATGACTTGAATCCGTATAACTTTTCAAATTAGAGACATATTTAAGAATACAGGTTATTGATTAGGTTAATTCTAACAACCTGTTCGTCACAGAGTATATTTGCTAACTAAGGTATTATAGAACTTTGATACCTTTGCTTGAGTGTATGGATTTTAATGTATTGACAATACGTTCTACCCGAAGATAAAGAAGGAGAAAGATATGAATAAAGGGGGATAGCTAGTATCTGATAAGACAACACTTGCCAGGAGTTTGCATGAATTTTGATGTTCATCCACAAACATATTAATTATGATCTCGAAAGATTTACCACACATCTTGCTAACTGCTTTCAGCACTCACCGCAATACAGCAAAGTTTTTTCTCAAAATACCATGAAAGAATAATGGAGAACAGTGAAGAATAATGGGTAATATGCAAAAATTGACAAATTGTAAGAGTAAATGACGAGTAATCCCAAAAGCATGCAGTCTCTTTATGTAGTAAGTCAAATGGAAAAACTTTCTTCGATAATAGTAAAAAATGAGAAGACCAAGAGAGATCAGAGGAAAAGGTAACATCAAGATAATTGACCTTCGACACTGTGTTTATCAAAGAGTCTCCAATAACACAAGCATTATGGGATCTCAAAATGGTGTTTAGATTCCGTTCATGTCTCATGCTAAAGTTAACAGCTTGACATTTAGACGGATTAGGTATGACAACATTAACAACAGACTGACATTCAATACGAGACAAAAACTCACTCATTTCTATGGAATATAAAGAGGTAGAAATCAGCATACATACAGTGAGATCATCCACAAGTTTCACAATAGTATTTTCTGTTGAAGATGGCAAATCTAGGTTTTCAATGGTAGTCTAATATCAATCAATTCATGATCTCAATTTAAAATATTTCATTAACCTAATTATTGTGAAAGCTTGTTTATTTATGTTTGTACATTTATCTATTAATAAATACTAAAGAACAACACAAGTTAGTATTTACTTACGCTTCTTACTCCGCATGGAAGAGAATAGGCCGCCCACCGGTACTCTCCAACTAACCCTGTCCTAGGCAATCCTTTCCAGAACATTCCAGTTGTTATTTATCCTTTTCATGTCTGCTTTCATTTCCCAATGTAATGAATTCTTTGGCCTTCCTCTTTTCCGTTTCCCCTCAGGATTCCAAGATAGCGCTTACCTCGTGATGCAGTTTGATGATTTCCGTAATGTATATCCTATCCATTTCCATCGTGTTTTCCTAAATTCCTCTACATAATATCAAAAAATGTCCAGTTCTTTTTTTACTGTTTCCTTTTGACTGATTTCGTTTACTCCCGATGTTTCTATTAAACACAGAATCTTGATTTAATAACATGAAACAAAATCTTTGTATAAACATTAATAATGGTTTACTCGTTACTATGTGTGCGTGTGTATGGGTGTATGTATGTAAGTTGAGGTATGTGGTCATGGTAATGTTGGATGTGAAATCTTGACAACTACAAGTTATTTGATGACAGAAATTAAAGGAAAAACAACCCACAATATTACTCATGACAACATTAAATATTTTTGTATTATTTGTATTGAATTATTATGGTTGCGATGGGAATATTTCTGATTGTTACAATTTGATGTTGAATTGATTATACTGAATTACTCTATAGGCTTATTGAATAATGGTTGATTTCAATAAGTTGGAGATATGAATTTTGGAACAGTAAATAATGGATTTCATTACGTTGGGAAATAGAAACCGATATGAAAAGGTTGAATAACAACTGGAAAGAGCTGAAAAGGATTGCCTAGGACAGGGTTAGATAGAAAGTGCTAATGGACGGCCTATGCTCCGCCTTGAGGAGTAACAGGCGTAAGTAAAGTAAGTTAAATAATGGATTTGGTTCTGGAAAGAAAAGAAAAATCATTACATGGATAGAATACAGGTATATTCCATTGAAAGATTTTAACGATTCCACTAGTGTAGATTGATTATGATTGACTGACTTCACATTTAATAATGATGGGGTTTATTGACAATTTAGTTGATCAGATAGTTTTTTTTAGATCATCACAAATGATCCAAAGGTGTATGTGAATGCATATTTTAGTACTTAAAAGTATTGCGCGGTTGGCTTTTAATCTGTTGTCTGAAATCGTATTATGAAAGTATCAGTTGGATTGGTTTTATTTACTATTTCTTTCCTTCATAACTTAACTTTAAAGGAAAACCAACTATGTTGAAGACTGATCTATTTCATCTTGTAGTGTTATTATAACATGAATGAATGAAGATTTATTCAAATTCAGATATCAAAACCCTGTCAACAAACTTTATCATTTCCATTTGGCCAACATGTATCCTTCGACATAACGGTGCAACACCTCTGTAATTCAGGATCAGAAAAAAATTATATGTAAGGTAAATAAAAGTAATGTGAGATAATTTGATGTTAGGTATTTTCAATTTCTCGAAAGAACTGGAAAGCGTTGTCTTGGACAAGGTTGAATGGAGGGTGCTGGTAGGAGGCTTATGCTCCTCCACAAGAAGTAAGTAAGTAAGTAAGTAAGTAAGTAAGTAAGTAACTAAGTAAGTAAGTAAGTAAGTAAGTAAGTAAGTAAGTAAGTAAGTAAGTAAGTAAGTAAGTAAGTAAGTAAGTAAGTAAGTAAGTAAGTAAGTAAGTAAGTAAGTAAGTAAGTAAGTAAGTAAGTAAGTAAGTAAGTAAGTAAGTTCAATTTAAAGGGATCATCACTTGTATATGTTTTTTTGTATGTGTACATGAATATTTGTACAGATACATAGGAACACTAGTAGTTTGTTGACATTACCGACAAAAGTTGTGTTCAAAATAAGAGAATCTACATCTTTCTTGATAAACTAAGATAAACACTAGCTAAACTGTTCTATATTCATAGCCAACTGTAAACAAATAAACACACACACACACACACTTAGAGAGAGAGAGAGAGGAAGTATTTTAAAAATCTCGAATCTATCTTTCAGGTTGATTTCTTCTTATTATATTCATCTGATATGATTGAAGTATATTATAGCTTACTGTACACATACTGAATGACATGTCTCAAAATCTTTTGCAATGACACAGATGCATCCACTCTTTGTGTTCTCCCAAATTCTAATCTTCTGAATTTTTCATGTCCCTTTCTTTTTTCTCTTCCCAAATTCATTTCACTGGATTATGCTCTTTGAATAACATCTTTAAACGCTAATCTTTCCGATGACTGTTTGTACTTTTACTACTTCTACCACTACGGGATTTGAGTCGACAACTGCACCTGTGTACTAATGTGGTATGGTAACTCGAACTGATGTACGTACGTACGAAGTTCTACGTTGTTACTGACTGACTGACATATACTACTGACTCTGTCTCAACTTCATCCAATATTATTAACTATTAAATATTCTGTCTGAATTCTATTGAGTGAGAAACATTTTATCATTTCATTGTTTGAAAGTTGATAGGCTAGAAAGAATCTTTTAAGAAAACCTACCTACTTACTGGAGTCAAACGAGGTTTATAAATTGATGTGAGGAATTAAAATTAGAAGGGGTTTTTGTGGATATTGAAGCTAGACCATCATGAAAAATATCAAAGCACTGGATGACCATTTTGTTCTACTGTGAGACTCCTCAGTAGTGCGCATCCACAATCCCGCTTTGCGAGATTCGAACTTAGGATCCACCTGTTAGTCTTGTGTGCGAGCACTTAAGCTTTAGACCACTGAGCAGGTATCTGACAGAATCTCTACATATATATTCATATAATGAAAATTGAAATTCTTCTTAAATTTTACTTGATTTAATTAATATCGAAAAACAAGGTCATGATTTGATCTCTATTTGTAGTTTATGATAGTAACAATGATAACAGCGGTAACATTGAAAATTTCATCCGCTGTTTAATATTTATTCATGTATATGACAATCAATCATATTGGGGCTACTACTAATACTACTACTACTACTACTACTACTACTACTACTACTACTACTACTACTACTACTACTACTACTACTACTACTACTACTACTACTACTACTACTACTACTACTACTACTACTACTACTACTACTACTACTACTACTACTACTACTACTACTACTACTACTACTACTACTACTACTACTACTACTACTACTACTACTACTACTACTACTACTACTACTACTACTACTACTACTACTACTACTACTACTACTACTACTACTACTACTACTACTACTACTACTACTACTACTACTACTACTACTACTACTACTACTACTACTACTACTACTACTACTACTACTACTACTACTACTACTACTACTACTACTACTACTACTACTACTACTACTACTACTACTACTACTACTACTACTACTACTACTACTACTACTACTACTACTACTACTACTACTACTACTACTACTACTACTACTACTACTACTACTACTACTACTACTACTACTACTACTACTACTACTACTACTACTACTACTACTACTACTACTACTACTACTACTACTACTACTACTACTACTACTACTACTACTACTACTACTACTACTACTACTACTACTACTACTACTACTACTACTACTACTACTACTACTACTACTACTACTACTACTACTACTACTACTACTACTACTACTACTACTACTACTACTACTACTACTACTACTACTACTACTACTACTACTACTACTACTACTACTACTACTACTACTACTACTACTACTACTACTACTATTACTACTACTACTACTACTACTACTACTACTACTACTACTACTACTACTACTACTACTACTACTACTACTACTACTACTACTACTACTACTACTACTACTACTACTACTACTACTACTACTACTACTACTACTACTACTACTACTACTACTACTACTACTAATACGAATAATAGTAATAATAATAAGGGGCATTTTAAAGAACAATCCTCTTTTTTTTCTACCCTATGAATTGTAAAAGATGCAATTGAAAACTTCAGTTCGTTGAATAGAGATGTAAATTATGAATAGTGATGATATCAACAACAACAACAACAACAACGAACAGAAAATCAATAATATTCTATCATATATAGATACTATATGTAACCTATTCTTTCATTAAAGGGTAAGTTAAGCGCAATAGATGGATAATTTAAATAATTCTAGGTCAAGTTATATATGTATGTTAGTAGTCAAAGTAACAATTCAGAGAATTTTAAATCACAAAATAATCCCTTTATTTGTATATAAAATGTGTGTGTGAGTGTGTGTGTGTGTGGAGAGAGAGAGAGTGAGGGAGAGAGAGTTACAGAAGGAAAAGTAGAACTTACAAATGAAGGTAAATTAATGGATTTACATGTACATTCGGATTGATGAGATATGGGGAGAACTTTGAAAATAATCGGTATGTTTATTTATCAAAAAAAAAATAATTATGTAACAGGTAAGAAACCAATTTCTTTTGTATATAAATATATTTCTTAGTTTAAGGGGATTTGTGCAGATAGTACAATTTTCACAGTTTAAATTACGAATTGATTTTACTTAGATCACCATTGGAAACCTGGAGGCACTTGATAGTCATTTCGTCCTAGTGGGGAACGTTTTAGCAGTCTATATCTACGACCACACAGTAAAGACTCGAGCTCATGATCCTCGTTCTCTCGTGTGTACGATTAACCTCTGGATTACCCAGTTGGCACTAAAGGTAACAGATGAGGGTTATGCGATATCATGAAATGAATGAAGCTGAACATCTACACTAGTGGATGTTAGCCCAGTGGTCCGGAGGTCAGGCATCCCCACTCGAGAACGAAGGTCGTGGGTTCATTTTCCAGGTGCATGATCGTGGGTGTGCACTATTGAGAGATTATAGTACTTCTCCTACACTTGAGTTTATTGACAGTTGATTTTGTCAATCTCTTTAATTAACTTACTTAGTAGACAGTGTTTTTCGGTGATAATTAGTCCATATGTTTGTGTTATTATTATTATTATTATTATGTCTGTATGAACATGCATTATGGACTATATATATGACGGCTTGCGAACACACCTTCTGTCTAGCTTAAACGTTAGTTGCTTAAATCGCTCGATAAATCATTCTCTTTCCCATATATATATGCATGCTTGGATCTTATTAACTGATTCAATTCTTTATTAGTGTCTTTATTCTACTTTTAATTCGTCTCTGTATTCACTTGATAGCGCGCATTAGCTTTTCTGCTGGAATTCGTTTGATGTGCTTGTGGCTTAATCATCTGTGCTACTAAATAATAAACTGTAGTTGGCGCTATGTGTTGCCTTCTGGATTTACACACTGTTGGAATGTATTTAATAACAATTGTCTGGGTGATTGATTTACAAACCATACGAAGTTATCTCGAAGCTAATTGTTATATCTAGAGCTTATATATACCGCGTATAACTTGAGCACTAGAATGCAATGAGAAGACAGAAGACAAGTGATAGGGATGTTATTCCAGACAGTGTCCATTATAGTACAAAACTGTCATGTATTTTTATTTTTTAGCAAAAACGAAATCATCATTACAGTTCCCCAATCTGCATACAGGGGGTTATTAGCATTGTCCAATCGGGAAGCTACACGTAGGACTCCTAGAATATTTTTCCAAAAGAAGACTGGATGGAATATCTTTGGCTCTTTCTGAGCTTCTCAGAACTTCCTATAGTTCACCCATGGACCGTCCTCACACTAATCCACTACAAGATCACATACAGGACCGAAATGGTAGTCCAGTGCTTTCAGGTTTTTAATAGTAGTCTAACTAAGTGCAGTTCGTTATTTTACCTATGAAAATATGCATTAATATGTTCATTCTTTTTACTTAATGAATCTATTTGACATCCTTGACAAGTTATTGTGTCAGTAAATCAAGAAAACAACAACATACATATACTAATATGGATTACATAGACAAGATTTTTAAGTTTAGACCTCCAACTGATCTATGTTAAATATATTGAAAAATCAACGTGCACTGGAGAACTTTCTCTTTATAGTATCGGATCCTTCAATAAGAGATAAATTCATAAGTTCAAGTGAATAGCCGTAACTAACAGAGTTCATTCATGTCGAGTAAGATTATGTTGCTCACCAATAACATTGAAAGATAACTGAGTGGTATCATGATTTTATTGAAGTCAAACAAGTAAATTACAGGATACTGGCTAATTAATTCAAAATTGTATGGGTTCGATCCCTTTTGAAAACATGGATATTCACTGCAGCATAACTCTTCACTATAAAAAGTCAGTTGTCCAATGCTTTTTAGTTTTAAATGGGTGCTTAACTAAGATCAATCTATGATGTAAAATAAAAAATTCAATAAGATTTTATTACATAAATAATCTATGTGGTTAAAGATATAACAACTCAGTCATATATCTTGAAAATGTAGACCTAATCCTCACTAGCGAGAAAAAAGCGTTAACAAATCTAACTTCATTTTCAGAGTTGGTTCGAAGGTTGAGCATTCGCATGAGAGATCGAAGGGCCTGGGTTCGAATTTCACAAGCTGGATCGTGGATACGCACTGTTAAGGAGTCTCACAATCAGACAAAACGGCCATATAGTACTTCCAGGTTTTCAATGATGATCTAATATCAATCGATAATTCATGATCTCAATCAAAAACTTAATAATCTCCACAAACCCATAATGAAACCACATCTTAAGTGAATTTGAGTTCGTTAAAATAATTCCTTATTTTCCTTATGTTATTAAAATAAAAAAAAGTGATTCGCAACCAATAAACAATATCCAGGGCGTTACTACATTCTTGTTCAATGATCAATACTGTAATTTGTTTAAACTATTCAACTATAACTCATTAGGGAGTTTGTAAATATTAAATGAATATTAAGTGACAAAAGTTTATTTGACCTGCTTTCTCATTCTTTTTTAATCAACCACACCCGATATTCTCCCTGCTCTCCCTCTTCTTCCTCTTCTTCTTCTTCCTCTTCTTCTTCATAGTTTATGTAATCCATTGTGTTTAGTGAAACAAACAGATTATGTTTTTTCTTAATTATCCACTGATATATCTGATGATCATTTGTGTATTAAACAAGGTTACATTTGCTTATATTCAATATAATCATATGATAATAGATTGATCATTGTAAATTCATGTAAGTGTATGATGTGTACTACTAATGTCAACAGATATAAGTAGTATATATCGTCAATTGAATGTGGAATAACTGATGGCGCAAAGTTAAGAAGATCAAAGAGAAGAGAATGAGAACAGAGAATGATTGATGTGGTAACGAAAGAACAATGAAGTCTGAGATGATTGATCGACATTTTGTTAATGAAGTATTCATTGTATGGTTCTCAGATGTTATTGAGATGTTCTATAATACAATTCGATTGTCCGTACTTGTATTCTCGTTCACTACAAGTGTACAATATTAGGGTAAATAAGAAGTTGTTCTGTTCAGCTCATCATTAGAAAGCCTAAACATTGGCAGCATCATATCAGAGTAAACTTTTAATCAAACCAATAAGCTGTTAGTATTGTTTCACAAGTTAATTTGACGAAATGCCACATTTTTAACATGGAACATGCCTATAAGTAATGATATGTGTGAGAGGATTTATTGGCAGAATTATTTCAAAACAGTTCAAAGAAACTTTGTAGCTTCATTTCAAGCAGAGATAGATAATAGCCTACAGTGAAATCCAGGACACGCGTTTCGTCCTACTTGAGATTCGTTATCTGGATGTATCTATATTCAAGCGTTGATATAATAAATTTTTCTAAATTTAACAAGGCACTGGTTATTTGAAATTAGTAGGTAAGTGGATAATTCGATGGTAACTGGAGCAAACCATATTGGGTTCAATTCCCGGAGTGAAGACTAATTCTACGATGTAAGTGCATCGTGCTGATAAGTCCCAAATCGAATAAAAAACACGTCCTGCATTCCACTGTCATACACCTTCTATCTCTGCTTAAAATGATTGTAACTTGATAGTAATATCAAGGCAGTCCACATAGGATGCACATATGCCAATAAGAGACTAATCGATTGTAGTCTTAACCATCAATGGGAAGATCCAAACAACGACATATATTTCGTTACATGTTTTGATTATTTAACTAATGGTCTGACTACATTTTATGGTAAAATAGATAAAAACGTGAATAAGGAGCATTTTCTGTAACATTTGTAAATTTTACTTAGTGATCTTAATCAAAACGACAACAGAAAACAAAGGTGAATCGAAAAGAAGTAACTCACAGCATCAATTATGCAATAATACGAAGTTCTTTTCTTTAGCCTAAATTCAAGTTGTAACCAAGGAACAATGTCCGTATTGTTGAAAATGACAAATCAGATGACGTGGTGGTGATTTTTCATTGACTAAAGTGTTTCGAATATATATCACACATACCTAGCCACTGTCTGCCTCGAAGCTCGTTATTCGTGGGTATGGGAACACATTAGAAGAAAGTTAGGAGAGTTCGAATGAAGATGTAGCGTCAATCCATGAAGCCAATGACTTTTGGACTAAGTCCTGTAGATCGATGTAGAATACCCGTTCGAGATCCATGAGATAACCGTAACCAATGGTAAGAGAATTCGGGTGACATGGCTCAGAATTAGACGTAATGGAACCCATTATTTATCTTGAGTTTTAAAACTATCTGATATATTTTACTCAGTGAAATAATATTGTTTATGTATAATCTCGTCTATTACTATTTATATTGTGTTGTGATAACTTCAGTCAACACGTGTTGGTAGGTGTCCAAGAATGTCCCTTGTCAAAGTACCTGGAAGTGCAGAAAACGCCTGGAAACGCTTTATACAATCAGCAGTACGCAGAAGCTTTTCAGAAACATCCAAGAAAACGAGGTATCACGTGTCACGTTTAGAGTGCGCAATTACCTATATCATCACCGTACTTCGTATGTCACACCAACTCTAAGATGCAGGTACATCCAGCTGATGAGTACCGAATAGGACGAAACGCGCGTCAAACTGGATTCCATTGCTAACCACTATCAATCTTTGCTTAAAACGTTTGTGACGTAAGGCTGTATCGAGGCAATCCGCACAGGATGCACATATGCCAACAAGAGACTGATCGATTGTAGTCCAAACCGTTAATGGTAAGATACTAGCAAAACAACATCAAGTGAATTTGTGTTAAGATATTTTCATATTTTCATAGGTCTAACATCCATTACGTTTCAATCAATCATTTCATCATAATTACATCATAAATCTTACATACGTTTATATCAGTAGTAATTTACATTTGTATCCGTCTTATACATAATCACTAATTAACATTAATAGACAGGTCTTTCATCAATGATTAGTTTCTTTTTTTAAATTAATTGACGCATTTCTTGAATATTTTCACAGTTTGTGTATCATTATTATTTAATTAGAGTTATGATTGACAAACTGATATTGACTAAGGTGAATGATAAAAGAAAGAAAATTAAGAACGACAGATAGTAATTCACTGAAGACAATGGTGGATGTGTTACTGAATTTCGTGGATTAGTTAAAGTTAGACATTGACACCGTTGAATGCCAGATCAGCAGTCTAGATGTTAAGCGTTCGCGCACAAGACTGATAGGTTTCGGGTTCGAATCTCACGAGGTGGGATCGTCGATACGTATTGCTGAAGAGTCTCACGATAAGACGAAACGGCTGTCTTAATGCTTCCTGAATTCGAACTCCACAGGAGACATCGTGGATGCGCACTGTTGAGGAGTTCCACAATAGAACGGAATAGCTATCCTGTGCTTCCAGGTTTCCCATGGTGGCTTCAATTAACTCATGATCGCAACTAATAAAACTACAGGTTTATTCAGTATTGGAAAAGTGATCTACATGGATTATTACTCTAACTTTGAGAAAAAAGATAACTGAGTGGCTTTCATCATTGTCTTTAATTAATGGTTGTTTGAATGAAGATTCATTCTTTTACGTAAGTAAGAAGACAAGACTGAGAAATCGGAATGGGATGCTTGAAAATATGAATATGATGACTGGAGTTAATAATAATGAGAATGACGTTGTAAACAGTCATTACATGTACTGTATTAGCAATTACTTGATATCCTCTTATCAAGGCCTGATGATTCTTAGTTCACTATGTGATAGGCTGGTTGTTGCCCGCACACAAAATAACTGATCAGTGTTTCCCGGTTTTTAACGGTTACCTAACTAAGATCGGTATGTGATGTAAAGTCACGAAATTTGACTATTTCCAACTTCCCCATTGCCAAAAAAGTAATTCAGGAAAGCTGTACAATGTAAAAGTTAATTTTCATAATGAACTAGCAAAACATACACAATATTTTTGTAAAAAACAATATGAGCTGTTGGGTGATTTTTCAATAGTCTAAATCTGTTATTGTACTTACTATGAGATATGAAGGTCGATGAGGCACAATATCAATGTTACTACACATGATCTTAGCTCAGAGAGCCAAGGATCAAAGGTGGTTAGGAGATCTGAGCGGTTTGAGGCGCTGCATTTAGGTTGCAGTCAACGCTGTGGGCGTGGGTTCGAATCCCACCCCTGACGCTACACTTATAGGACTCAGTAGCTGATGGAGGACTCGATGGCGTTTGGAGCGAACGGTATTGGAATTGAGTCCAGGAGTGAATATCAACTATGGGATGCAAGAATATCCAGCTGACGAGTGTCAAATAGGAAGAAGTGGTGGGCTTCCTGGATTCCACAGCTAGTCACCATCGACTAACAATATCGATTTACTTCAAATAAAATCGAGTATTCTCTGTGATGCAATAAATGTATTTAACCTTGATCTAGTTGACTTGTGAACCATTTGTAGCTGATAAATGAGTAATCAAGATGGTCTCTGAACCTTTTTATAAGGATTTGTTTTTTCATGTAATATTAGCTGGTTACAAGTAATATGAAAGATACTCTAGATCTAGGTTTCACGCTAACAAACCGTGTTATTGATACGCCTACACTGTCTTTCGATAACCTAAATTACTTATACACGTCAACTGGAACAATAGAAAGAAGGAGAGAATTGTGAGCAAAAATTTTACTGCAACATTAGTTTATGTAGAGAAAAACGAGGGCATCGATAGAATTACACACGATCTTTCGCTCCTAGATTTTTTTAGAATCATAATAAATATAGTAGCAGTACAGGTAAGTATATAAGTTAAGTCGCGACACTTGATTGTGAATAGTCTAGGTGTTTCTGGGGAAATTCTGTCCAACACGGATTGTATAAGACATTTCTTGGCCCATAGAAACTTTTAAGAGTAATAGTTTGGTATTCTTCCATTACATGTCAGTTGACACCTATCAACACAGTGCACCTGCCATCTTGATATAATTGGTGCTCCCTGAAGTATTCGATCCTATACCAACCAAATTCACTGTTTGAGTCATTATTAGCAAGGTGAATTAGTTAGTTGATTAACTACGTGACATACTACTTGCTACCGAACTGGTTCCGTTCAATACGACCATATAATGAAGACCATAAATATGTTTAGATAAGTGCCCATGATGCATCCTCATCAAATGATGATTAGTAGCCTATTCAAACGTTTAGGTCACTAATTTTTTTTTCAATAAAATCAATCAATATATGAGTTTAATAATCGTCATCTATGTTCAATTATCATCTTCTATGAGACAAACATCAGTTTCTGTGATTATCACTTAACTTACATGTTATCGATTTGTTTCGATAACGGTGATGTGATGTATGATGTTTATTTCTTAGCTAATGATTTGTACATGTCCTGCAGGTCATTTCTGATTGTTATCAAGTGACCTTATTTGGCCATTTCAGATTGGTTCATTATAATAGAATGATGATTGTATATTTGGATATGATAGATTATGAGAGACAATTTATTGAAATATTTAATATTGGAAAAAATCTATATAGGAATACTACAATGTTTGGTATAATTCTCTCTTATCCATTCTTTATAGAAAACAGAGTTTGATAGATCGGGATTTATGTATGTTACATTTGATGGATAGAATAAATATTTGTAACATTTGAAATGGTAGAAAACATTCGAAACTGAAGATGGGTGATATTGACTATTGGGTAGAATAGGAAAACATGATGCACATTTCGTCCTAATTAGGACTCCTCAACTGTATGTCCTTGCATCCTAAGGTTGACGTGCACCCCGGGACTCGAACATAGTACTGCTTGTTTCAGGTGCCATCGAGTTATCCACTCAGCTACTGTGTCCAGGTAGCTCATAGCTTCTGCAATAGAGTGAAGTTTTGTTCATTTTTGTACTGGTTGTTCTAATCTTCGCATTAATGTTTAAGACTGTAATTGACTAGTTTCTTACTGGCATATATACATCCTGTGGGGATTGCCTCGATATAAGACGAAACGCTCCTTCTGGATTCTATTGCTAGCTACCATCCATTTATATATATATATATATATATATATATATATATATATATATGTCCCTCAGAAATTTAAGCCACATTTTCCCACAAATGGTGTGTCTTATTCCTTAGAAATGGAACCGATATATACATCAACTAAACGAGCACGTTTAACATTTAACCGACATGGAAGAAAGTAAGTCATCTGCCTTCTTGTGTTTAGCTGTAGGAATTGGTGTTACATACTACTTATATCTGTCAACACAAATAGCATACACTAGAAGTATACTCAAAATTGTAGACTGTTTAAATTCAGTGATTCTTATCAACAATCGGGAAATGGAAACTATCGCATGCATAACTTCATACTCCTTGAACAATTTAATAGCTATCTAAACTCAGTAACTTAGTGGTTAACACATTGATGTTTGAACTGAAGTGTACTAGATTCAAATCTCAATTTGAACATGAACACTGGGATATACAGGTGCATCCAAATGAATGAGTCCCATACAGAACGTAACATGGATTTTAGATTCCATTACTAGGTACCATTCAACTGTATTAAAGGATAATGAAATTCTTTTGTTTAAATTAGACTAAAAACTTCAACGGACGTCTAGGATGCAGCTGGACTATCTAGACTTCGCAGATGATCTGACTCTTCTAACGCATACTCAAAAACAAATGAAGAAGACAACTAGTGTAGCAGCAGCCTCAACAGCCGGTGGTCTCAATATACATAAAAGGAAAAGCAAGATTCTCCAATACAATACAGCATGCACACTAATCACATTTGATGGAGGAGCTTTGGAAGATGTAAAAACCTTTATATATCTGGACAACATCATTGTTGAATACGGTGGATCTGATGCAGAAGTGAAGGCGAGGATCGGCAAGGCAAGAGTTTAAGTAATTAGGTAAAAACTTCGACATTATAATCGAACTATTTTTCAAGTTTTCATTGTATACAAAAAGGCAGGCTTCCACTCACGAACGACTGTATTTTCTCCACGAGTGTCTTCATCAACATGTTCTACCAACAAGTGTAAGATACAGACCTCTAGTCAACTACCCAATGGGATGGCAAATAGCTGAACAAAGTGGAAGAAAAATGGTACACCTAATGATAAATACTGCACACTACAGGATCCACAAATACCAGCACCTTATAGAGGACCAAAAGAGGAAGCTCCAAAGGATACTCATATTAGAACATTTGGAAATCTTGACAACAGCCATCGAGATATTATGCAAACAATACAGAGAACAATGAAGAAACACCCTAAAGAAGAAACTAATCAAGATCTCAAAATCATTCATGGAAGAAAACACAAACAACTACATGGTAAACCTTGATTCCATAACAAAATTATCATTTTAAATGAAACATGTGCCTAAACGAAGCAAATCAACTACTCTGATTAATCCATTTAAAAATTCTTAATCAAGAATATCTTTTCAATGTATGGACAACATATAAATGATCTGGAAAATTTACATTGCATACCCAAATATGTACTGATTTCGCTCTCCGTCTCTCTCTCTCTCTCCATATATATACAAAGAAAGTGTATTCACTTGTCTTCACCCCCCGCCATGTTACTATGGCTTTGATTATGGAATCCAACTGATATTAGAATCAGGCTAATAATACACAATAACAATATTATTATCAATGTTGTTAATGCCAATAGTAGGAAAATCGATAAATCGGAAATTGCAAATTAAATAAACTGGGGGATTATTTTTTAGTGAAAATAACGATTATTACGGTTATAGGCAAACAATAATTTGAAAATGGCGCCATTCTATTATGATATAGAAACAAGTGAATTATAAACTTACATTTTTCCATAAAAATAATTTTTATTTCAGAAGGGTTTTGTGGATACTATAGTAATTTCAATAGTTGAGATCATGAGTCAATTGAAGCTAGACCACCATGGCAAACCTATTGTGGAAGTTCAACGGAGTCTGTTGTGAGATAGAAACTCACTGACGACAATGGCGGATGTGTCGCTCAATTTCGTTGATTGGTTGAAATTAAACATTAACACCACTGCATGCTGGTTGGCTCAGTGGTCTAGTGGTTAAGTGCTCGCGCGCGAGACTAATAGATCCTGAGTTCGAATCTGACGAGGTGGGATCGTGGATGAGCACTGGTGAGGAGTCCCATACTAGGACGAAACGGCCTTCCAGTGCTTTCAGGTTTTCCATGGTGGTCTAGCTTCAGTTGACTTATGATTTCAATCAGTAAAATATTATCACTTCATTTACTGAGGTAGTAAAGCTTTATCAACTGAGAGTAGTTTTGACATGTATTAAGTATACCCGTCTACAATTTGTCACGATTGTTCATGTTTTCTGATGCAAGGGTAATTAGGATGAAAGATTTGGGGGTAGCCAACCTCAAATTTCATATCAGTTCATGAAGTTGCTCGCGGTTGAACTGGACCTTTTAGGTATATATCAACCACCTAGTTGACGTCCATGTCATCATCGCAACTAATAGTCAGATACATTAAGTGGCATAGCTGAGAAACGATCGTAATGTAGCAAATATATGAAATCATTATCTGCTATTAAATGTTTGGTTCCGAAGTTATTTTATACTTTTTATTCCACGAAGTTTTTCCTTCTTCACTGATACTATTACTATTTTCACTACTTTAACATTTATCTTGACAATTTGATTTCGCCTTAATAATGTGATTTGGCAACTTGAATCGATATACATGTATGCTAGATTCTACGTTGCTTATGACTAACTAACTAACTAGCTGATATCAGTTCATGGGTTAAATGCTAAATATAAACTACACAAATCCCCTACAAAATGACATCAGTTACAAAAAAAATGTAAGTAGACCAAATGAATTCGACTCTTACCTGTCAATTACTTACTTACGCCTATTACTCCTCTTGAAGGAGCATAGGCCGCTCACCAGCATTCTCCACCCAACCCTGTTCAGGGCAATCTTTTCTAGCTCCGTCCAGTTGTAATTCATCGTTTTCATATCTGCTTCTATTATCCGACGCAATGTGTTCTTTGACCTTCCTCTTTTTCGCTTCCCTTCAGGATTCCAAGTTAGGGCTTGCCTCGTGATGCAGTTTGACGATTTGCGTAATGTATGTCCTATCCATTTCCATCGTCTTTCCCTAATTTCCTCTTCAGCTGGAAGTTGGTTTGTTCTCTGATGGTATCCGGCAAATGGATGTTGAGTATCTTGCGTATACAGCTATTTCTAAATACTTGTACTTTCTTGATTGTGGTTGTTGTAGTTCTCCAAGTTTCAGCTCCATACAGTAGAACTGCCTTGACGTTCGTATTGAAGATTCTCACTTTGATATTGGTTGAAAGTTGTTTTGAGTTCCATATGTTCTTCAGTTGTAGGAATGCTGTCCTTGCATTGCCGATCCCCGCCTTTACGTCTGCATCTGAACCTTCTTGTTCATCGATGATGCTTCCCAGGTATGTGAAGGACTCTACATCTTCCAGAGTTTCGCCATCAAGATTGGTTGGATTGCTGTTCTCCGTGTTGAATTTGAGGACCTCGGTTTTCCCCTTGTGTATGCTAAGGCCTACTGATGCAGAGACTGCTGCTACACTGGCTGTCTTCATCTGCATCTGTTCGTGTGTACGTGATATAAGAGCTAGGTCATCTGCGAAGTCCAAATCATCTAATTGATTCTGAGCTGTCCATTGTATTCCGTGTTTTCCTTCAGATGTCGAGGTCCTCATAATCCAGTCGACCACCAGAAGAAACAAATGTTTATTTAGAGCTCTATTATAGAAAGAAAGTCAACTGGATAGAGTTAAGGTGGATTGTGGTTCTTTTCATGTATGAAAACAAGTAGTAGTAAAATGATTTTCCGCAAATAACCAACATCTTCAGCAGTATTGACTTTTAGATTATGAATATCGCAGAAAACCTGATTATATAATATCTCACATATTTTTTGGCTTCATGAATTTCTAGTGTACATAGTAAAGTGTACAAAATCTCGAAATTCACATTCTGAAAACAGACAGTTCAAAATAAATGCACATGAATGACATCAATCAATTAACAATTGAGTTCTGAGACTATTTGCTCGATGGGACTATCAATACTGATCCCCTTTCTTTTCATGTTTATCAAAACTGTTCATTCAGTCCGTGATGAGAGCAGACGACAATGATTGATCCCTTAAATACACCTCATCCTCACTCATATTCCAGAACAGTTTTATTTTTCTATTTGTTGTATTGTTTTTATAGTCATTGCATATCCTTCTTATCTCCGTTGGGTTAAATAACGTAGTGCCTTTACATCTTGGTTCCTTGAAGTTAGTAGAAGTTAAAGATTTTGGAAACGAATTAGATTTCAGATTTTCAATATCGTGATCGTTTTAATGTGATGTAAGACAATACAGAGACAGTAAAACTTTAAACTAAATGTTTGATGTCAGTCTTATGTAATTTGTAACTAATTCATGTTTGATTCTTTTTCATGTTTATCAACAATGCACAAATTCTATTTCTAAGTTATTCTCAACGACTTTGGCGTATGAACTAGTGATGTGACAAATGATTTAGTGTTACATCCTTGATCTATCCACCCACTTCTATGCAGAGGATAACTTGTCTAAGTCTACATTAAGACCTTGATGCAATAGGCTGATGGACTCAACCTTGAGGCTCGTATGCGTGAGTTCAAAGTGACATCAACTGCTTGGATTAAAGAGATGAAAACTATTCTATCACCTGGTTGGCTGACAAGCACGCGAGTAAGAGAAGTTAAGTCAACTGGAACATCAGTCGATTTATTCGCAATTCCGACCTGGTTTCCCATTTCAGATTATTTTAAAATGATATATGAATAAATAGATGACTAAACAGACCACAACGCACAAACAATTAGGAAAATACAATTATTTCCAAAACTGGAGTTTAGCGTAAAAAATCGAGTACAAAAGATTATGTTTAAATTACCATAACTTTGGAATAGAAAAGGATATGACAGTGAATGATACATCAAACGAAAGCTTATGATTTATGGAATAGATTAGGTACAAAAATCAATGCTAATGTTTTACAAGCTTTGAATGAAATTAAATAATACCCCGAAAAATACCTTCCATAGATTGTCAGGACTTCTTGTTTCTCTCTTCACATCACTTAGTCGTTTGAATTACTTACTTACTTACACCTGTTACTCCTTATGGAGCATAGGCCACCAACCAGCATTCTCCAACCTACTCTGTCCTATGCCTTCCGTTACAGTTCTACCCAACTGTTGCTCATTGTTCTCATGTCTGTCTTTCTGTCTCCAATTCTAGGTGTAATGTGTTCTTTGATCTTCCACTTTTCCCTTGGCCTTGAGGATTCTATGTGCGGGCTTGTCTTGTGATACAGTTGGGTGATTTCCTCAATGTGTGTCCTATCCACTTCCAGCACTTCTTCCTGATTTCTTCCTTCGCTACAATCTGGTTTGTTCTCTCTCAAAGTAGGTTGTTGTTGATATTATCTGGCTAACGGATCCGAAGTATTTTGCGTAGACAACTGTTAATAAACACTTGTATCTTCTGAATGATGGCTTTCGTAGTTCTTCAGGTTTATTCGTTTGAATTAACTAGAGCTAAACCCTAATATTAATAGAAATTTTGTCATACTATAATTTTACACATTAATATATAACTAGTTTGTTTCTTTCCAATTCAACAGTCTATGCATTCACTAGTTTGTTTCTATTCCTCATTAATATTGCATAAAATAAGCAACTTCATGTTGTTCACTGTAAAAAAAAACTAAACTTTACCCTGGTGAACATTATAAAATAACCATAAGGTATCCGTAAATTTAACAAAGAAATCTAAGCTGAATATCATCTAATGTATGTGTGTACATAGTTGTGTGTGTGTGTGTCTGTTTGTGTTTGTATGTACATTAGTTACTACTCGAATGACATGAATAATAATACTCTATTTTCATTGGTTGATTATGTTACTATGTCAATCAATAACCAATCAAGAATCAACAAAATCAGCTGATATAGAAATTCCTTATGCTAATGACCTTCATTTTGATTGGTTCTAAAAAAAGTTTTCATTTAATATAAACTAATTTTTATTTTCTTATTTGATATGAAATTAGTTTTAATTCCTTCTTATTTACTTACCTTCTAATGAAGATTCAATATTCATTATGTATGTAATTCTTATTAAAATGATAACATAAATGTAAATATTCTATAAAATAAGATCATACCCATGAAGAAATATGGATGGATATTATAATGGTATAATGTTTTTACTATAACATCATATCTCATGAGTTGTGCTGTAGATATTTATGATTCTGGACCACATTTCAAATGGATTACTCGTAATAATGTTGATATGAATAGAGAAAACAGTCGTCATATAAATAATGATAGTATAAGTTATAATCAATTTATGGATTCAATGCGGTTTACAATTCAAGATCTTGTTCAACAAGAAAGTTGTATTGGTTCATCAAATTATCCAGTTGATAAACCATCACGTCTTGTTCAAATTGAATGTCGTAAACCAGGATGTCGTTGTGTACTTAAAAATGAACGTGCTCTAGCTATGAAAATTGTTCCTGGTATAACATTAGTTCAAGCTGAATGGTTATTACCAAATTCTGTTGTTTCAAGTAGTGAAAAATCACGATTGAATCATACTTCTCAATATACTGTAAATAATACATCTAATAATAAGATTGCTTACAACCAGAGTTTACCAAACTTTAATCAAATTAAATCATCTTGTCCACATTCTGTTGTTCTTACTTCCTGTTGTCCATCTTGGTTCGAATTAGTACGAAGAAATGTTATTGGACCATCTGATAATGGACCTCAAATCTGTCCAGAAGTTCCTGTTTGGTCAAGTTGTAAAGCGGTTTGGCGAGCCAAACCAAAATTTATTCTATTAAGAAAAGATACTCAGTGTTTATTCGCAACTAATACTCAGTCACTTACCATGAGTTCAACTGAACTACTTAAAAAGGATGATCGTTCCACTATAACATTAGATGCAGATAATATTGGTATTCTTCGACCTGGAACTGTATTACAACTAATTGATTGTCGACTATGTCGTCTTGTACACAAAGAAGATCAAATTTCTTATCGGCTATCTGCGCGTCATCGTTCAAAACCTGTTTCTATGCTTCAATGTGCAGTTGTTGGTGGTAAAGCATTAGCTGCTTTAGCTTCATCAATTACAAATTTATCTTCCCAAGATGCATTGAACTGGTTCAGTACTGGTCCTCGTTTAGTTTATTTATCTTTAGCTTCGAAATCGATAATGTGCAGTCCCGTGAAAACAACATCCACAGTTAGCCTAAATAATAGTTATGGTAACCATATTAAGAATTCTAGTCAAATTAAATTATCAGGCAATGAAACAGATTACGGCATTTTCGATAATGGAGTTCATAGTATCTTATCGTTACTGAGCACTTATCGACTCCCTTTAATTACACGTCCTGTAGTTGGATTACGTTCAAGTGAATGGTTCTTCATGGGAAAATGTACAAATCACTCGTTAATATCAAATCAAGACTCTGTCAATATGCATTCATTATTACAGATATTCTCATGTCATCATGGGGACCTTATATTTCTAGAACCTTTATCCGATTGCACTAAATCTGTTTATCAGAATGAATCATCAAATGAAGCAATTAAAAGTCGATTTTTTGTAGTTACCACTGATATGTTATTACATCACAATTTCTTAGTTGCAGACTCACAAACATGTCAAGCATATCAACAACAACTTGAAATACATGCATTTAGAGTATCACACTTTCTAGCTGCATGTCATCCTGTTCAAGGTTTAACATATATTTTAAAACATTTAGAAGATATTACACATTCATCAAATACTGGACCATCATATATTCCATTGACTAGAACACTTGGACCAATTACTAATCGTTTCAATACTATTGCTATTCAATCGGCTATTTCAAGTATAGCTGCAATTGCTTCTTTAACTATGCATGAAGAATCTAATGATATACCAAATGATCCATATCAGTTGAATGAAATTCAACCGAAAATATTAAATTATTTAACATTACATAATAATAATAATAATACTGTCTCTACTACCACTACAACTACTACTAATTATCATAATAGTAGTAATTATAATTCCATGCATACATCATCAATCGATATTAATGATTCTTACCATTCTGCTAATTGTTTAATCAATACTACTAATTTACATACTCAATCTAGTTTATCATCATCATTATTTGCTAGTGAAGTTGATGAAATGAATGCATTATGCGATGAAATTGAAGATATTTATTTTTATGTACGTAATGGACATTTTCCAATGCAATCTCATTCATTATCTTCTTTAGTACATCATAATCAACCTCATCATTATCATCGTCATCATTATGAAAAGAGAAATACATATTTGAATAATAATTCATCAGCGCCAATATCTCCACGTTTAAATAAATTAATGACTAATACTAATATGACTAATCAATATATATCCAATAAAATAATCAATAATCAATCATTAATCAATGAACATACCATAGAAACTAATGATACAATGGAAAATAATAAAAAATATTATAAAAATTTAGAGGATAATTATTATCAATTAAGTAATATTCCAGTGAAAATTACTAGTAAAGCACCAGTTTTATTGATTCGTCCTAAACCATGTCATGATTATCATCATCATCATCATCAAATAGATGAGAATGAAAGAAAGGGGATTACTCAATTAACTAATACAACTAATCAACAAAATAATTGTCATACTACTACTACTATTACTGATACTACTACCACTACTACTACTACTACTACGAATACTTCTACTACTACTACCACTACTACTGATGATAATAATAATAATAATAGTAATAATAATAATAATCAAAAGTCAAGTTATTTCAATGTATATGATATGAGTTATGGTAATTATTCATTTGCTGAAACACCCATTACAATGAAATCATGTCATCAATCCATTCAATCATTATCATCAACTATAAATGATCATATAATTAAACCTAGTCAAATTGTAGATAGTAAACCACATGTCTTGTCACATACTTTTACCCCAATTACTACTATTAATAATAATAATAATAGTACTTGTCGAAATGATAGTTCAATGGCATTTACTCCTTTGTTATATTCTTCCACTTCTTGTAATAATCCTATTAATGAAAGTTTCCCTCATTCTACAACAATATATGAACGTGGACGTGTTAGTTTGACTGTACCATCATTGTTACAAGCGAATACAACGATAACAACTGGATATTATTCCACTCAAAATATTACGAAATTGAATAGTGATAATAATAATAATAATGCCATTTCATGTACATATTTAGTTAGTCAATCTGTTCAACAACCATCATATTCTGGTATGTTTTCTTCTTATTGTTCATATCTACCTGGATTAACAACAACATCTTGTTCTAATATGATGAATCATTCATCGAAGCCATTGTTTACGACATCAGCATTGAATATATCATCATCTAAACATAATTGTATATATGATAGAAATGATAATAAAATAGAAGAATGTATTTATGATGAACCAAAGGAAGAATATTATTCAATATCAACACCATTGAAACAACAACAACAATACAAGACTACTTGTAGTAATAATAATAATAATATGAATACAGATGTATTAAATAATTCAACATATGATTATGGATATAATTTGTCTTCATCGAATCATCATAGTAAACGTCATCTTAGTTTATCCTCATCTCACATTCATCCGTCTATCAGTCGTTCAATGCATGAAAGTAATAACTCTTTGGGAAATGTTTGGACTTCTTCGTTTTCTGTCAATAATAATAATAATAATAATAATAATAATAATAATAATAATAATAATAATAATAACAACAATAAAACCAGTGTTTCCACTACTACGAATATCAGTAAAAGTAGTACTGCCTTCCAGTCGATTAGTAATATGTTCAACGACAAAATGACAACTGCAGTCAATTGTATACAAATTATTCCATCAATGAGTATTCCATCAAATGTTATTTCTCATTCAACGATCACTAGTGCTACTACTACAACTACTATTAGTAAAAATAATAACAATGTAGGTTATTATTTCACATCACAAGATCAACCTTCTTCTATGACAGCAAGTTTTCGTCATCAATCTGCACAGAATTCCTCCTCATCAATACAACCACCACCACCTATGCCACTGTTATACCCGTCACCAGTAACAACGAGTCACACATCTCGACTGTATCAGTCCACTATAATATCTCCATCTATTGACAGGAAACAAATCACTGCACGACCATCGTATAAACATGTGACTTCAACTACAAATTTAGATTTCGGTATGCATCATAATCATTCAACAATTCCTTCACCATTATCCACTATGTTGTTATTACAGTCGCCTAAACTTAAACGTACTGAATTAACTAATTCATCACCAGACACAGGGATCGGTATAGAAAGTACATATGATCAGCAAACAACTCCTTGTACAGGTGGATCTTTTATGCCTTTAAATGCATATCATCATTCATTGTCTTCATCAAATATGGCTGTTTGGTTACCATCTGAACAACATTGTCAACAGTGTAATCGAGAAGATTCTATTACTAAACCTTCTACAATTAATAATCGCAATATCAGTTATCATAGTAGTCCACATAAACATTTCACTTCATGCAAATTAACAACTTTTCCTGTACAAAACAATCATTTGGTGAATTCCACTACGGATATTATCAATACTACTAATAATCATAATAGTAATAGAAATCAACAATATGCTTATCAATTTTAAATGAATTACAACTAGTAAGCTCAGCCATTTGTCTTCCGAATAGGATTTATTCAATATCTTTATATATTGATGGATAACCTTATTAGATGTAGAATATATATATATTTGTATATGTTAATTTCCGGTTTGTTGGCATACCTTCCTTCATTTCAGTACTCTAAGAAACATGTATACATACACATATACATAATCCATACAGATATCAGGTGTTTGTATAGTCTTTTGTTCTGTTTATTTCAAGACAGTTCCTCTTTTTTCACACACACTCATTCTATTTGAGTAGTACGCTTATTTTATTAATGTGCTTCTTTAACCCTCTATCCACCCCTCTCACTTAGTATTGCCTTTATTTAATCAATTTTATTGCTAAGCTTACAATTTAGTTACCATGTCACTATCAATAGCAAACATTATTTATTGCTAATTACTAAAAAAAAAACACAACTATACTAACATCAATGGCATAGCCTTATGATAAGCCATTGCATATCTTTCTACCTTATAGTCTTATCGTTTCATTATGATCCTTATGGTTAAAATACCAGCAAATTTTTGATCGACTAATGAAGATTCAGATCACTTTTTTTCATAAAAAAACCTTGTTCATAATAGATATACATACGTACGTATACGGGTGCACACGTGAACGAGAGTAAAGGGACACAAAACATACATGCATACATTTTCCCATAGATATAGACAGAAATGAAACATTGATAATAACTCATGGAGTTAGTTGCCTTGTATTTATTTCCACCTATTATTCCATATAGATATTTGACAGTTATGATCACTATTGACATAAGGAATAGTTGTGTAATGAATGCTTTTGTTGCCTTGTTTCTTCTCATTTTTGATCTTCGTTACCTTTTTTGTTTTGTTTTTTGTTATTGTCCTTACTTTGTGTGTGTGTGTGTGGAAGAGAGAGAGAGAGAGACGGCCAATATTACAAATGGAAGTAATATTGAAGATATATATTTTTAAGAAATATATTTATGCTTATAACATGCAATGCCATTTTTAATTACGGACTAAAAGAAGTACTATATGTCTGTCTGTTTATCTACCAGGGAAGTCCCACTCACTGCCTTCTCGTGGCGGGGGTGTTGTTTACGGAAATCAGAGGACGTACCCTTTAACCGGGTACGTGGATATACAGAGTCCACCTAGGAGAGTTGGAAAACCCTCATTCCAAATCAATCGTGCACATGAACTCCAGTATCCTGAAGGAACAAACGGCGTATGAACCAATCGTTGGTCACCAGCTACCATGGGACTGAATCTCCTCACGATACTCCACTGCCTTGTGGGTTTAGACCTTTAGGTCAAAGGCTCGGAGTGTGGCCCCCTAAGAAGACCATCTGCTTCGGTCTGGGCACCCGGACAGTATCACAGCCCTCACACAAATCTAATAAGATTTGCGTGGCGCATATGTATCCAGTGCCCCCTTGTACCAAATTCTATGTGTTCAAATAAATAAATAAAATAAAACGAAATAGGTTAATTGAAGAGTTTCATAAATTTGAACAAACATAAGCTCGTATGAAGATGAGGGTTCTGTCGTAGCCAGTCACTCAATTATTATATAATACTGTTTCATTAAGTGAATAACTATTGATTGGAGTTAAGCAGTTGAATAGGTTGTATAAAATTGAACCAGTCATTAAGTGAAGAATCTCAATTTCAAGTTCTACTGTCAGTAGTGGAAATTAATCAATCAATAGGATAGTAAGAGAAAATGTATTAACAGAGGAGAATTTGAGCAAAGATAGATATTGGTTAGTAGTGGAATCCAGGACACGCATTTCATTCTATTTGGAACTCGTCAATTGGATGTACCTGCATCCCAAAGTTGATGTCCACTCTGGGTTCGAGTCCTTTTTAAATTTTACTATCCATCTTTGCTTAAAAAAGCTTGTGACTTAAGGTTATATCGAAGCAATCCGCACAGGATGCACATATGCCAACAAGAGATTGATCAATTGCAGTCCTAAATAACAATGAGAAGATACAAGGAAAACAACACCAAGTGGATTCAGAGAAGAATTTGATTCTCATTATATGTTTTCAGAACTAGAATCGATTTTGAACAGTTCTAAATGAAGTTATTGTTGTGACTTTTGCCCGCTGAACGTCACTTGACTTATTCTTTTATCAGAATACGACTTATACAATCTTAGTACTGTGCCAAACCAATAACATTTGACTGGTATGAGCGGCCTAACGTCCTTATTGACCCATTTTCTGACTAGTTCTGCCTGTTCAGTCTATATCACCAATACCAGCTTCCACTGTATGAATCAAACATAATTGGTTTATATGCAAGTCAACCAAACTACATCATACGATAAAATTGGAAATAACATTAGTAGGAGATCGAGCGAAAAAGTGTCTGTGATTGTGAGAGACTGCAATTAATAGGCTCTTAAATCTTATAATAATAGTCTATAGGTCAAAATAAAGTTTAGAATAAGAGAAATATAGATAAACATAATCTAGTTACTGAATAGTCATATAATAAGAATATATGTATAGTATTAGTCCATTTATAGTTCTCAGAAGTTACCCATAACTTAGTCTTTGCTTGGATATAACAGTTATGAGTGAAAATCCCTAATTTTGTAATATAGTGTAATCATCAAGAATATACTTTCATACACAACTGAAATCATTATTCAGTAAGAAGGCAAAGTAGTATCATCAGTTGATTTGGTAACTATGGTTTACTATCTCCAGTGTGTTACATATTAAGATATATGATATATTAGTAGACAAGGTCCTGCCTCTATCATCGTATCTTCGAGGTTTCGCAAAAACTTGCCATCTTGATGCAGAAATACATTCAAATGAAATCGAGTACTGCTGGAGTTGTTTGACCACTCATCATATCCTGATTGCCATTTTTAATTCGAGCAGTATGAAAATGAAATTGGGTGTTAAGTGGTTTCTCAACTTGGAAGTGTAACAGCAATGTTTAAAATACAGCTATTTGAAATCGGTCATAGATAACCTCTTTTTAATTAGCTTTTACTGTATTAACGCTATTCTTCTCAAAATTTATCAATAGACACCAATTGTGATATATTTTTTAAGGTGGATGTTTTCTTGTCGCTCTTTTGTTGTTGAAATGAGTTATCTCTGGAAGTTTTGGTTATTCACGTTAAAACTCTTACTTCTATTACACCCTATTGCGGATAATGGTATAAGTTTTTTCTAAGTCAGATCTTGAGTTTATTCATGTCAGTTTAATTACTCTCTGACCAGCCTACTTGACAAGCGTATCCTTCTTTTTAAATACTTAGTATCGATGAAAAAGTTGTTTGGATAACTTGTTGTAATTTGAAACGATAAGTACTGAATTTAGGCCTCAGATATAAGTGCATCTAGTAGATGAATCCTAAATCAAATCAAACATGTTTCTTAAATTCCAATACTAGTCATTGCTCAATACGATAGAAAAGGTGCGAAATATAGAAAGAAAGTTTTTCTGCAAGGTTAATTTATGTACAGATAATCTAGGGTATTTATAGCGTTTTAGATGACCTTGGGCTTCTGGGAAATTCTTGAACATTACCAAACATAGTAACAGTATAAGTAACCATCCAATCAGAAATTTGACATATAGCTTTTCACTTTCTAGATGTTTTTGGTAAAACTTCTATTCAATGCTGATTGGATAAGATGTTTCTCAGCGTTTTCAGATCCCTTTTCGGATTTTTTTTCGAGGAATTTTCTGGATTTCCACAACAGGTAGAATAAAGTTGTATTCGTTATTACTAAAAAAAATAGTTGAGGAAAGAAACAAGTAATAGGATAAGCAAATAACATATTGAAATACTTATCTGTAGTATTTATATGAACTTGTTATAACTTGTAGCCTGTGTGCTCTGTTATTGTATACGTAATGATACCGCCAATTAGAGAACAGTAGTTTATCGATCGGACCAATGACTCAAAAAACATGTACAAGCAGTCTAGAGTCCTTATCGGTCCTGCTTCCTGCGTAGCTCAGTCATTTAAGTCCAGAACACCAATCTCAGCCTCTGCAATATGAATCATGTATTTCAAACATACTGGGTTTATATACCAATCAGACAGACCACATTATACCATAAAATAGAAAATGACATATGTACAAAATTTGACCAAATGTGGCTGTGAATGTGTGAGGCAGTGATTAATAGACAGGGCATAATCGAAGAATGGTAAATTGTATAATAATAGTTCATAAGTCAAAATAAGGCTCATAAGAAGAAGGACATGAATATGAATAGTTTAATTATTTATCGGTTATACGATAAAAAATATACGTATAGTATTGATCCATAAATGGATCCCAAAAGTTACCATTCATTATGCTTATTGGGGTATAACAGAACTAATGATTGAGATTAGATGGTGGTTGGAGGTAGCCAACAGGAAACCCTGGACCCGGGTTTCCTGTTGACTACCTCCAACCACCATCTAATCTCAATACATAGTGCCCGCAGTGTCGAGTCACCTAGACTGGTGGCCACATTGCAACATGATCGATAGCATTCGATCTGCACTAATAAGGACTAGACAAGCATGAGATTGATCACCACCCAGTGACCAATCAATTGTGAGAACTAATGATTCTTTTGTACTCGACTACTCGCTCATTACAAATTCCGAATATAATACATTCATTGGTGCTCATGTAGTTCTATTTTCTGTAAAATTGCACTATTTCGGGAATCCCCAGTTAGTACAATAATTCGAATACTTCTAATTATCATATTAACACATGCTAGAATTTATTTATACGTGATTACGTAAGTAATTGACAATCTTGATAGGTCCTGGGTTCAAATCTCGTGATGCGGGATCGTGGATTCGCACTGATGAAGAGTCCCACAATAGGACGAAACGGCCGTCCAATGCTTCCAGGTTTTCCATGGTGGTCTAGCTTTAATAGATTCATGATCTCAACTATCGAAATTACTATAATATCTACAAAACCCCTTCTAATAATGATCAACATATGCTCACTAGTGACTAACTTCAAGAGGTATATCTTGGAGTTCTAGTGAGAAGCAGTGACCAGTGGAGTTCAACCGCGTCAGTTGTGAGATAGTAACTCCCTGATGACAATAGTGGATGTGTCGCTTAATTTCGTGGATCGGTTGAAATTAGACATTAACACCGCTGGATGCCTGCTGGCTCAGTGGTCTAGTGGTTAAGCGCTCGCGAGCGAGACTGATATGTCCTGTGTTTGAATCTCACGAGACGGGTTCGTGGATGTGCACTGCTGAGTAGTCCCACAATAAAACGAAACGGTCGTCTAGTGCTTTCAGGTTTTCTATGGTAGTCTAGCTTCAACTGATTCATGATCTCAACTACTGATATAAT
Source organism: Schistosoma guineensis (assembly GCA_944470375.2). Lineage (NCBI taxonomy): Eukaryota > Metazoa > Platyhelminthes > Trematoda > Strigeidida > Schistosomatidae > Schistosoma > Schistosoma guineensis. The sequence goes on from OX103895.1 coordinate 23,855,383, forward strand.
ATTTTATTGACTCATTTAATGAATAATCTATTATGTCTGATAAATGAATGAATGAATTTATAAAGAAGATGAAAATTAGAAAACTTACATTCTAGAAAACAAAAACCCACACAAATCAATTCTATCATCAAATTCACATTTATTCTATGAATGTACCAAGTGGGCGCATATAAGTGATGATCGATTTGTATACCACATGTATATGTACATATCTATGCTTATGTATGCGTGGATAATCGCACATATTTGATAATTTATGTTTACATAGCGCATTGAATCTCATGTGTTCATCTCGTTTATTACTAAGTATCAGTTTCTCGTATGAAATTCTGTTTTTTTTTTCTTTCTGAAATTTGATTTGGTAGAAAAAAGTTTGACTATTAACATTCATAAAGTATGAATGATATAGATCGTTACAGTTCCGACTGCCACACAAAAATAATGGGATTTTGTCTTGTGAAAGATACATTATGTAATGGTATTTGGTTTAAATCTTTAAATCTAAACCATTCATTAGTTGTGTATTTATTGTTAAGGTATATTTCCGATTTTGAAGGTTGATGTTTCCTGTGAGACTTGAACACTCATCATCTAAATTGATGTAGTCGGAGATGTTACTAATGCGGTGTTTAAGTTACTGAGTTAGTGATTAGTACCATTCTTACCTTGTCCTATTTGGTGCTGACCACATTTGGTTTAGCAAGCTGTACAGTTAGTAGGTTATAGAAAAATTAAGATCTTGTGAAACTATTTTGTAATGATCTATGCCGATAAATTTCATGTCAGAACTCATGCATAACTAAAATGAAACTGTTATTACCAGTGACATTGAATATTCACCTCACTAAATCGAAATTTCGTCAAAGTTGGAATGATACAGTTGCAAACCTACCCTATTGTTCTAATGTTTAGACATCAGCCGTGAGAATGAAAGATCCTGGGCTCGATTCTTAACTGGGTTGTGAATGCCTACTATGGATGAACACCATGCGACTATGAATCGCTTTCAATTCAGAAGATTTGACTGATAGTCAGATCATTTTAGGGAACAGTTCAGTTGACATTCAGCCACATTCCAGTTACCCAATATCTTCAGGCAACCTGAATGGCAGTTTGATGTAAGTCCTGCAATACTTAGTGTGGTTGAAAAGCCTGTAAGTAATATAAAACCAGGAAAAGCACCAGGGTCTAGTATACTAGCCCCTGAGATTTTCAAGGATGGTGGCTCAGTTCCAACAGTTAAATTGGACTAAATCCCAACTAAAATCTGGGAAGTGTATGTAGACCTATTTGACCAGTCTCGATTGCTGATCGCCCCAGTCTGTAAGAAAGGACAAAACTCCTCTTGTGAAAATCGCAGAGGAATCAGTTTAACTAATATGGTGTCCTAAATATTCGCCTTTATAATAGTTCAACGTCTAACTAGGGTTTACTAAAGGCGAACCCGATAAAACCAGGCTGGTTTCAGACGTGAGCGTGGACATATAAACCAAATGTTCACCTTTCGGCAGATTCTAGGACATAGACATACTTTTCGACGTCCAACTATAGTTGTACCCTTCGACCTTGGGGTGGCGTTCGTTTCCGCTGGTCTTGAGGCTCTTTGATAGTATCTGTCATTGAAAGGCACAACAAAGAAATAAATTACTCTTGTCCAGACTCCGTACTCAAACAGTAATGTTCGAATCAGTGCTTATGTCGAACTGTCATCGGAGTTGTTTACTTCAAATGGTTTTCGTCATGGTTTTCTGCTTTACCTTTTCTTATTCAAATATGTCATAGACATGCTTTAAGAGACAACGTTTTCATCGTCTGACTTTTAAGAGATTGATCTTCTCCCAGAAGATTCACTTGTTAACTTTGAATACGCAGATGATATAATAATGTTTGGTGAAGACGCTGACAAAACTCACAGTCTTCTGACCACTTTAAGTGACAATGTAAGAATGTTTGTGATATGGTTTCTACCTCCAAATGCAGAATGTTACTTCAGGATCGGCTCGCGTCATTGCCTGAATTGATGATAGGGAGTGAAGTAGTTGAACATATAGTCCGCTTTACTTGTCATGATTGTTTGGTGTCTAATGAAATCTGGGCAAGGATACATGAGGCTCGATCGACTTTTTTTATTGTGAGTCAACATAGACGTAGGTGATGTATCTGTCCTTTAGCCAAAGGATGATTTTATTGCGCATCAGTTCACGCCATTCTACTCTATGGATGTGCAATACGGCCATTAGGATTTTAGGATAGTCGTAGGTTACTGGTATTCGATCATAGGTGTCTATGAAGAACTGGTCGTGTATTTTTGGACCATGAATTAAGCAATCCCTGGGTTAGGAATACAGTACTAGGTAAAGATGGTAAATTGATTAATGATGTAGTAAATCTTTACCAACTGAAATGGTTGGGACATGTGTTACGAATGTCCATCCCCCGCCTACCTCGACGAGTGATGTTGTGTGGTGTAGGAATAGGCTGGAAGAAAGCTAGTGGCGGCTAAACCAAAACATCGCATTATTCTATGAAGTCACTGATAAATGGACTGAGCTATGTCAATATGTGCTGACTATCTGGCTGAGGTCCGTGTCACTGTCGTAACCAATGCTTAAGGACTTTGAGTAATATTGTTCAAAATAGTTTTAAATGGGCTAGTATCTCCATGCTTTGTCTTCCTCTAAATCCTTTGATTCCCAATTATATCTCCTTTTCGGGTAATATCTTCAATGTCTAATCTTCCTTATTCCTACTGATACTGTTACTACCTCTACTATTCTAGGATTTGGCCTGATAACTATTTCTCTGTGCTAATGGGGAACGGCAACTTGAGCCGATGTTCTGAGTGTTTGTCTAGCTTTAAATCGCACAAAATCATTATCTAATTAAATAAAATATTGTCAATGTATTTTCATTCAATATTTGAATATAACACATGATCTCTTATAATTATCCCTTGATTTTATACTACTAAATTCAATAGTTAGTAGTTTGCGATAATTGAAACAAATATACAAAGTAGGGTAGTCACATCACTAATGATGATATAATTTTGTATAGTTTTAAAATTTTACTCTTTGATGAAACAAATTAGTCAAGTTAGACTTAGTTAGTTAAGGGCTTGAAGGATAAATTCTGAAGTATGAAAAGCTGAGAATAAAAGAAAATCATATTGTGTGGAATGTTACATTTATCAGTAACCACGTATACATTTGTGCATAAAGTTCTGTTTTCATGTTCAAATTAAAGTAGTTGGAGTTTTTGAATATTCATTGTTAAAGTATAAGGTTACCTTAATTTATTATACACATGTAGCACTAAACCAAGATGCACAGAATGGAATGACATATTATATTTCATCATCATTGGTCTGAGAACACTTTTAGATCATTTAACAAGATCAATAATCTAGAATGATGATGCTTTCATAAAAGATTAAATGGAAGCATCTTTATAGACGCATAAAGGACCCAATGATTTTTACATATCTCTTTAGCTTATCGTTCCTTATTAGTGCTAAATTGATACATTCCATGAACTTTCTAATGACGAAAAGATTTGTCTCTCTCTATATTCATAAAGAACTGATCTTAGTAACGTATATTGACAACACAACAGTGAATAACATCTGAAGGTTTTATGGTATCATAGGGTATGATTCTATGAGAGTTAAGAATTTCAAAAGTTTAAGTTGATCAAAGTTAACTAATAAATATATCATTATAATAAAGATTCATAATTATGTTCTGTATTTTGTACTTAATTAAATGAATTTTAATCCCAATAGAATATATAAGAACTTTTATCCTAGAGATGATCGAATAGTTTTACAGTGTTTAGGCGCTGATTTAAGGTGGAAGAATGCATTTGTAAAATCTCACGTTAATCCAGTGTTTTGACTCCTAATCGCCTCACCCCAAATGCCCTAGTACGACCGAGGGTGAGGAGAGTTAGCTCTCTTTCTCCAAAAGCTCTCACATGCCCACGCGTATACAACCACTGTCAGGTAAATCCTACGAAAAGTGCATATCGGGAATTTTACTGGGTTTACAGATGTGGAGGAACCACTTAAGGGAGTTGAAAAACCTGAATCCATACCAGTGATGCACATGAGCTCCAGGATCCTAAGGGAACAAATGGTATATGAACCTATTGTTGGTCACCGACTACCATGGAACTGCATCTCTTAACGTTGCTCCACTACCTTGTGGGTCAGACTATTAGGTCAAAGGCTCCAGGTGTGGCCCCCTAAGAAAACCACCTACTTCGATTTGGGCACCCGGGCAGTATCATAGCCCATACACAGATCAAGTGACTTGTGAGGCGCATATTTATTCGCTGCCACTTTGTATCAATATTTATGTGCTCAAATAAATAATAATCTTATTCAGAGTTTTTCAAGGAGTTATAATCCAACCTTAAAATTATCGAATATCAATAAGCAGATTGTTCACTGGTTAACTATATACTACTACATAGGTCATCTAATCAACGTTGACAATGTTTAAATTACATCTTTATTTTAATGTATAATAGACGTGTATTATGAATCGATCACCTATTTAATACATAATTAATCAACGAACCAATTACTTCAATAGTTGAATTCAATTAAGTCAATTGAAGCTAGACCACCATAGAAAATCTGGAAGTACTGGACAACCGTTTCATCCTATTTTGGGACTCCTTATTTATATTCAGTATTTTCGATAATTTCGAAAAAAACTTTGGACCAGATTGTTAGGTGAAACATTATTTGAAATTTTATAGATACCTTCTTCTTCTTCAATCTCCGTCTTCTTGTTCTTGTTCTTCTTCATCTTCGTCTTCTTCTTGTTCTTCTTCATCTTCGTCTCCTTCTTGCTCTTGTTCTTCTTTGTCTTTGTCTTCTTCTTGTTCTTTATTAATATCACAATTTAATAGATTTTTAATGAATAATATTATTATAAAATTTTATTATGTGCATCTTATGTGCATATTTGATAAATTTCATGTTATCGATTTTTATTGGAATATTGATTTTTTCTTCTTTTTTTTTAAAGAAAAAAACACAACAACAACAACAATCATTCAATCTATAACACATTAGAAAATATTTTTAACCAATAAGAATTAAGTTACATGATGTGTATGTCAGTTGAACGCATTAAATTGATTGGTTCAAAATGTTTTAATGTGTGCCAGGGGGGTTGTTCACTCTATTTATTACCTATGTGGATATACATTTGCATATATATATATAAGGATTGTTTAAATGAAGAAACATTTTTGTTCAATATTTAAATGATGTAAATAAATTTTGGAGGGATATTTGTAAACATCAATTCATATGAACCTGTTGTTTACTTTTTCATCGTCTATTGAAATACATTCTATTCTTGCCGATCATTATATACTACTTATATGAATATAAATAATTCATATTACCCTATTATATTATCATTAAAAGTTAATATTTTTCATATGTGATATTTCAGTATATGAATATGTATGATAATATTGTGGAATAATTCATTTTATATTATAGAGAAGAATAAAAATACACAGAACTATACTACTGAATTGATATTACTGAATGTTATCATCATATCAAATTCCTATTAGCAATAATAATAATAATAATAACAATCAAAAGAAGAATGAACATCTCAGTCGAATAACTTCATTAAATAATTCAATTGGGAATTTATCTTCTCCAAGAAATAGTTCATCTTTCATAACAAATTCAATGAATACTAATACAGTTTTAAATAATAATAATAATAATACTAATAGTAATAGTAATATAGGTGTTAATACATCAAGAAATAATGATTATACAAATGGTAATGAATCAAATGGAAATTATACACCTTCATCATCTATATTAGGATCTAATTCAAGAATTTTTAGTAATTGTGCTGAATGTGGTCTAAGAATTATTAATTTAATTGATACATGTTATGCAATGGGATATTTATATCATAATTCATGTTTTGTATGCTGTTGTTGTAGTAAGTGTTAAAATGATTCTTTATAAATATATATACATTTATGAATATTATCTATGATATAATAGTTTATGAGTTTATGAGTTGATTGTTCTACTGTATGGAATGGAAACTTGGAAAACTACGAAAGCCATCATCCAGAAAATACAAGTGTTTATGAATAGTAGTGTATGCAAAATACTTCGGATTCGTTGATCAGACACTATTAACAATAATCTATAGTGGAAGCGATGAAATCAGATTCCAGTGGAGAAAGAAATTAGGAAGAAGCACTGGAAGTGAATAGCACTTAAATGCATTATAAGACAAGCTCTCAATTGGAATCCTCAAGGTCAAAGTAAGAGAGGAAGACCGAAGAACACATTACATCGATAAAGGGAGACAGATATGAGAAAAATGAAAAAAAATTGGATAGAACTAGAAAGGAAGGTATAGAACAGAGTGGGTTGGAGAATGCTTGTTGGCGGCCTATGCTTCATTGGGGGCAACAGTCGTATGCAAGTGAGTAAACTATGAGAAACCTGGAATTACTGGGCAGCTGCTTCGTTCTAGTATGAGACTTCTTAACAATGCATATTCACCATGATGTTTGCTGGATCCGAGCCCAGGACCTTATTCGTTATGCTAACAAGATTTCGTGGTTTTTTTAAGACAACTCATTTTCTACTGGGATTATTCGAAGCTTAAGTCATTTACTAACGATTTTTTTCACTGTAATAGTTTACACCATGTTTAACTGATAAGTTTTAGCTAATATTGTAATGAACGAGAACACAAGTAAGGAAAATCTAATGTATTTGGACACATCACTTACAGAACGACTTGGTAAAAGCTTAGAAGCATACAGTCAAAACTTCATTTGCAAAATGTCAATCAATCATGTCAGATTTCATTGTTTTTTCGTTTCCACACCAATCATTCTTTGTTGTCGTTCTCTCTCCTTCTATCTTTTTAACCTTCTGCTGCTATGTATTTCACTTTCTATTGATCATATATACTACTTATATGTATCGACATCAGTAGCATACACCACAATATAAGATCTAAATCATTAATTAACTCTCCAATATATAATATTATGATATATTTTTCAATCATAACATTTGTATATCGATAGACTTTAGTCTACTAACTAGTCCGACAGATATTGTTTATTTGTATGCAATGAGAAATTTATGTTTAATATCAAAAGGGGTTTCTGTAGGTATTATAGTCATTTTAATAATTGAAATCATGAGTCAATTGAATCTGGACCATTATGGAAAACCTGTTTGTTGTTCATTCAAGATAGTCTTACTTACGCCTGTTACTCTCAATGGATTATAGGCCACCGACCGGCATTGTCCAATCCACTCTGTTCTACACCTTCCTTTCTAGTTCTATCCAATTTTTCTTCATTTTTCTCATTATCTGTCTCCCTTTATCGATGTAATGTGCCCTTTGGTTTTCCTCTTTTCCTTTGGCTATGAGGATTCCAATTGAGGGTTTGCCTAGTGACGCAGTTGGGTGCTTTTCTCAATGTGTGTCATCAAACATCTAAGAAATAATGATGTTTTCCTTCGTGTATCACCTTAACAGTATCACAATTGATTGATCACTGGGTGGTGATCAATGTCATGTGTGTCAAGTCCTTATTTAGTGCAGATAGAATGTTATTGATCATATTGCAATGTGTCCACTAGTCTAGGTGACTCGACATTGCGGCCATTATATATTGAGATTAGATGGTGGTTGGAGGTAGTCTACAGGAAACCATGGACCCGGCTTTCGTGCTACTTGGCACTTGTCAGCAAGGTGTGCCTGTAATCTTGAGGGAACTGGTGCTCCCTGGCGGATTCGATCTCGTGTCACCCAGCTTCACAATCAGAGACGTTACCACTGAGCTATCCGGACCGCGACCAACCTCCTGTAGGACTGATATGTAATCACGATTGATTGATCACTGGGTCGATAGCATTCGATCTGCACTAATAAGGACTTGACACACATGACATTGATCACCACCCAGTGATTACAGGCACGCCTTGCTGACAAGTGCCAAGTAGCACGAAACCCGGGTCCAGGGTTTCCTGTCGACTACCTCCAACCACCATATATGCTTAAGGGTATCTTTACACTATAGGCAAATGATACAATTATAAATCTAGTTCAGGTTGTTACATTGAAGACAAAAAAAAACAAGCATTTGAAGAGAATAATATTTAAAAAATTCCATTTATTTCATTCGGTACTCATTAGATGGTGCTTACAATCTATGCTTTAGTATCAAAATTATGCATAGGAATTAATATACACATATTGTGTTGTGCGCTACTGATGTTAACAGATATAAGTAGTATGTATCATCAATAGAAAATGAAATGGCTGACTGCAGATGGTTAAGAAGATCGAAGAAAAGGGAACAGGAACAGAAAATGACTAGTGTGGAAACGAAAGAACAATGAAATCTGAGATGATTGATTGACATTTTGCAAATGAAGTTTTGACTGTATGCTTCTAAGCTTTTACCAAGTCGTTCTGTAATTTACGTGTTCAAATGCATTCGATTGTCCCCACTTGTGTTCTCGTTCACTACAATATTAGTATAATTATTTTGTTGTGATTGTGTATATCATCTATAGTTAACTATCAATTTGACTAAATTTAATGGAGTTGAAAAGAAATAAAAACTGTTGGAAATACAAACGAGAATGTACTAGAGAAAAATCCATGACATCAAACATAATAAATAAGGATAATCAAACTTCTAATCAGATTATAAGCAAAGATAGATAGTAGCTAGCAGTGAAATTTAGGACGAGCGTTTCGTCCCATTTGGAACGCATTAGCTGCATGTACCTTCATCTCAGAGTTGATGTCCACTTTGAGACTCGAACCCAGTACCATTCGTCTCAAACGCTAATAAGAGACTGCAGTCTTAAACATCAATGAAAAGATTCAAGTAAACAATACCAAGTGATTGAGAACATGAACTGATTGATGTTAGACCATCATGGAAAACCTGGGAGCACTGGACGGCCGTTTTGTCCTATAGTGGGACTCCTCAGCAGTGCACACCCACAGTCCCGCTCGCGGGATTCGAACTCAGGGCCTTCATCCTCGCGCGCGAACGCTTAACCTGTAGACCACTGAGCCGGCATCCAACGGTGTTAATGTCTAACCTCAACCAACTCACGAAATTACGCGATGATCCTCCATTGTATTGAGGTAGATACCTGTCTCTACCCCACACGGATCTAAGATCAATCAGTTCATGATTTCAATCAAAAACAATAATCACAGCTCTATACTGATAAATACCTAGTGAATTTTAATCAAATTCTTGAAAATGTCATATATATATATATTTCCTTATCCGATTCGATGTAAATACAAAACAAGTGAAGATTTCTATTTTGAATTAATGTTAGTATAGATACTACTTAGTAACTAACAAATAATTATTAAAGTTCATTCTTTTAATATCAAGCTAGATTGAAAGCGATCGGCAGGGGATTTTAATTGACATGAAATTTTTGCTTTATTAAATGTCTTTAGAAGAACAAATCTCATGAAATTCTGAAAGAATCGATACTCTCTTTTGAGATTCGAACAAGCATCATTCAGTTTTACTATTCAATGAAGTTATCATCAAGCTATTTAGACTGATTGACTCCAATCATATAATAGCAAAAAATTACAACATATGATATTAAGTCCTTTAGATTAGTAGTCATATTGTGATGTGATTGATTAAAATTTGTCCATATTTGGAGACTTAAATAACATTGGTTACCATTCAGTGTGCTCAATCATGTGAATTCAAAACTAAATAGTCCTACAAATTGGGACAAAAGAGCTGTCAATTGCTACCTAGTTTTATTTGATTTTCTAGCTAGATTTTGTCTATCAGTCAACAATAACCAACTGATGTGCTGACCTATAACCTACTTAGTTAGGACAATAGAATCTGAAGGAATAAATGTTTCAGTCAATATATTGGGTCATAACAAAAGTCATGCTCAACCACTACATCGAGGCAACAACCATGGTCGGGAATGTTATACACGGGTGGAAATTAACTCCAAATTAAAGAATCTTCAGAAGCGTTTCCCTTACGAGAACAATGTGATAAAGAGTTATCGATCTCAAGAATAATTCTCAAGGTTCTGGTAGGTTGGTATCGGGTGAAATTTCTCTGCACAGTCTTAGTATGGTAATCGTTGTGACTTTAAATGAAGCTAGTTATCACATAATTAATTCGCCAATAGAAATACACCTTATCCACTCTTGTACTGTACCAAACGAATGATGTGCAACCGGTCTGATCAGGCTAGCGTCCTTATTGGTCCTTTACTCGCCTAGCTCGTCCAAGTTGAGTCCAGGACGCCAATAACAGCTCCCGCTATACGAATCCTTTTTTTCAGACATACTTGGTTTCTATAACAGACAGTATCGCACCACAAAATAAGAAATAACATTTATGCAAAATAAAGCCAAAACGTGGCTGTGAACATGGGAGACAGTAATTAATAAACTGGACATAAATGAAAAACAGTAAATCGTATAATAATAATAATAATCTATAGGTCACAATGAAGTTTATAATAAAATGAATATAGATATAGACAATCTAGTTACTGGATAGTCATACCATAAGAATGTATAGATACTATTAGTCCATTAATAGTTCTCAAAAGTTACTCGTAAATTGATCTTCGCTAGGATATAACAGTAACACAACAAATGTGCATCAGGTCCTAGCTGACTGACTCATAATGTGGTGTGGGTTACTTATATCCATTTAAGTAGTATATAACGGTGGTGAGGCATAGAATGTATTTCAGCAGAATATCGATAAGGAAAGAACGGAAACGGAACGCAATTGATATGAAAATACATAAACAATGAAATCTGAGACAATCGATTGATATTTGCAAAAGAAACAGTCAACTATTTACTATATGGTTCTCAGATTTTAGTGAGATGCTCTGTAATACATTCGATTGTTCCCACTCGTATTCTTGTTCACTATAGTAGTAGTATCTTAACCTATTTATGTCATTTAATGGTATTTATCATTTTTTGTTGCTAGAAGGCTTATTATTGTATGGAATATAATTAATAATTCAAATCATATTCACCCCATATAAATCATTAACTTTTCAGAAGAAATACAGTTAAATAGACTGTGACATTATGATTGATAACTAACATCTATTAAGTAGAACAATTTTTTAACGATTATGTAAAAAGTCAATATTTTATTGTTGTTGCTAATGGTGTACTATTTGAGTATACATGGATATTGTGTATCCATGTATATAATGACATACATGATATGAATGAGAGTATAGGTAGAAATGATACAGAATTGTGTAGGTAAAAAAACAAAAAAACAAAACAAAACGAAATCAATAAGCACATAGTTGAAATTTATTCAAAGATCAAATGAAATGATCATGTTAAATAGAACAAAAATGACAACTGCTATAGAATAAATAAATGGATTCATTTTATATTTCGTTAAGTTCACATCAACTGCTTACAGGATATTGACAATACTTATACATAAGAAGGTGATTAATGGATGAATCTATGTGTATCATGATGTAGCCAAGATTTCAATAGAGTTTAATAAGATCATTAGAAATTGTTTGTTTCAGATAAGTAAAGTTCGGGAGGGAAAATTCCAGAACATTGAACTAGTGATTAGAACTCATGGAGTTAACAAACATAAGACGATTATGTAATGAGGCGGCTGGAAACAGATGAATGGTAATAAAGAAACTATATGAATTGAAATCAGTCAGTTATGTATGATGTAATTTAAACTCCAGAAAGAGTTGGAATAATGAATGATGTGATAAATAAATAAAAGAGGGAGGGGTAGTGTTACCAGGGCAAAGAAACATTTATTACTGTCTCTTTTTGTATACATAGATCTGGTTTTAGATGTTTGATTGTTATTGCTTCGGTAAATTTCAAAAGGCTGGAGTTTGATTGTTTGTTCATCACCTTGAAAGATTTTAGTATATCGACTTCATATCCTGTGTTAAGGAGATGTATTATGATGGCACTGTTGAATGCTTTTAGTTCATTTGATCCTATGAAATTATCATGATTGAATTGTTATTGGAATATGTATGAATATTGGTAATTTAATTATTTACATGATATAAGTAATAAATGTCATTTATATTTTAAAGTTGGATCAAAAAAGAAATGATTAAGTGGTTTTTAGCTATTAGTGGAACATGGACCTCACGTTTTATTTTGTTTAAGATCTACTTCAGAATGTTGACGTTCATATTAGGACCGGAATCTAGTACTTTTTGCATCAAATAGCCAATGAGTTATCCAAGGGGCTGTTGTGTTCAAAAATCACCTAACTCTAATGTGCACTAATAAGAATATAGAAATGATCAAGATTTGTGTAGAGAGATTATTTTAGATTGAAGATGCCCTGGTACGGCCGAGAGTGGGGAGAGTTCGCTCTCTCTCTCGAAATGCTCTCACATGGCCACGCGTATAAAGCCTCTGTCAAGGAAGTCCTACTCACTGCCTTCTCGTGGCGGGGGTATTGTTTACAGAATTGAGAGGATGAAAAGCGAATGTCCGACATTGGCTTTAACCAGGTTAGTGGACACGAAGAGTCCACTTACGGGAGTTGGAAAACCCTGATTCCAAACCAATGGTGCATATAAACTCTAGTATCCTGAAGGAACAAAAGGCATATGAACCAATCGTTGGTCACCGGCTACCATGAGACTGCATCTCCTTACGATGCTTCACTGCCTTGTGGATCAGACCTTCACGTCGAAGGCTCCAGGTGTGGCCCCCCAAGAAAACCACATGTTTCGATTTGGACACCCGGGGAGTATCACAGCCCTCACACAAAGCAAATGAGATTTGTGTGGCGCATATGTATCTAGTGCCCCCTTGTAACAATGTCTGTGTGTTCAAATAAATAAATAGATAGAAGAATCTCTAAGCTGTATTTGCCATTAGAATAATCATAATTGGAGTACCATTAAAAACTATAGAACATTAGACAGACATTTTATTCCAATATGAAAATACTGTTAAATCATAAAATGAATAATTAAAGTACTTTGGCTTCGGTTGGCCCATGGTAAATTCTATTTACGAACAATTGAGGCTTCTTCTAATGAGGTGAAACGAATGGGAACTCGAATAGACTGGACGATTATCACACGGACACATTTCAATGTTAATAATTTATACTTTATTAGAGAAGACTGGACTTTCAGAATAACTTTGTATATTGTACAGAAGTCAATTTCAAAAAAGGAACAACTCTTTATTCATAGTCATAACCAATGAGGGCACATAGTAAAATGAAAAATTAGAAACATTAATAACCAAATATGACAATGAGGTTGTCCTTTGAAGAGATAATTAACAAGAAACTAAGTAACATGGTATGGTTTTAGCAATTTCACAGCACAGATCATCTACTATTTCAGTTGCAATGCTCTCAACTGTGATGTTGAGTATGATGTGTTCAAATCTTGTGTAGAGAATGGTTATTATTGGCAAGAATGACATTATTAGGGGGTGAATAATGCGAACTATACAAAATCTAGATTCAAAGCTGCCTATGAACTACAACCATTTAGTACCAAAAAAAGTAATAATTTACTCAATATTTAGCCATTTAGACTAGTAATCCCAGTGGAATTGGATTCGTTGTATTCAATTAAGTAATAAAGTCACTTTCTATTTTGTTAAATGGTAAATAAAACTTGTCTATATTTATTTCTTAAGACGTTTAAATTAGATAAACATATGTCTATTGTGAAACCATACAATAGTTATGATATGATGTGAAATACAGTAATTACATATTGAGTGTACTTATTGTGGTTCATGGTTTAGCCAATAGTGTCTTTAGGATCTCTTAAGGTTTCCCTTACATTTTGGCTTATCCGATACGGGAACCAGAATATTACTTCAACTTCATCTGTTAATCGTGAGTGCATTAACTAGAACCTGACATTTTGCTAAAACTTTCAAGGATAAATAAATTTTTATCAGCAATGGAATCTCAGAAGTTTATTTTGCCCTACTGAACAAGTTAGTAGGTATCTGAAATAAGTGGTCAGGTGGATAATGTACTAGCATTGGAAACAAAAGGTACTGGCTTTGAGCCTAAATTTTCACAGAAACATTGGAAAGTAAGAAATGAAATGTTTATTCGACCGGTGATCAAGTAGCTATATTAGGTCGATCTGTTAAAGATTTATGTGTATGAACTACAATTGATTAAAATTTGTTTCTTGCAATTAACGACAAGTTAATCCAAACTCTTACTAATATAACTTATCAATCTTAGAATAACTTCTCGGTAAGGAACTCGGTCAAAACATCTCCTTTCTGAATAGCTATTCAATATACAATAAATTGATGAATTACAATCTAGCAATTGATTTTTTCATGTTAACACTCTATGTAAAGGTGGAAATCTCGATTAAATGAGTAAATATTGACTTACTTTACTAATTTACGCCTGTTAATCCTCATGGAGGAGCATTCAACCCTGTCTTCGGACATCTTTTCCACTTGTTATTCATCCTTTTCATATCTGATTCCATTTCCCGACATAATGTGTTCTTTGGCCTTCCTCTTTTTCACTTTCCTTCAGGATTTCAAGTTAGCGCTTGTCTCATGATGCAGTTTGATAATTTCCGTAATGTATGTTCTATCCATTTCTATCATCTTTTCCTAATTTTCTCTTCAGCTGGAAACTGGTTTGTTCTCTCCCACAGAAGGCTGTTGCTGATGTTATCCGGTAAATGGATGTTGAGTATCTTATGTAGAAAACTATTTATAAATACTTGTAACTTGTTGATGATAGTTGTAGTAGTTCTCCATGTTGCAGCTCCATACAATAGAACCATTGATTCCTCTAATAGCTACAGAGTTTCTTATCAATTATAATTGTTTGTTAATGGAAAGGGAATAGAAAGATCATCGAACCCGTATCAATTGCCAATTGTTTATTATTTCTAATGCTTTTGGATCTTAATATTCATTTATCTATTATGTTTTAATTGATTAATTTAGAGAGAACATTACGCGGAAAAGTATTTTACAAAGATCAAGATAAAATCTATTGTGAAGAAGATTATCTGGTAAGATTGAATAACATTTTCAAGCTTATGTGCATATATATATGCAACATTCAATTATGAAAAGAATTTATGATGAATCGTTTTATTTCAATGGTTAAGATCATAAGTCAGTTGGAGCTAGACCACCGTGGAAAACCTGAAAGCACTGGACGGCCGTTTCGTCGTTCTATTGTGGGACTCCTCAGCAGTGCGCATCCACGATCTCCATGGTGGTCTAGCTTCAACTGACTCATTATCTTAACCATTGAAATTACTATAATATCTACAAAATCCTCTTCTGATATGAAACTTTTTATGTTAATTATTTCTTATATTAGACGGATAGGGATAAAAATAAGGGATGGATCATGAACTGGCATCATCTATGATGTAAGAATGGTTTGTAACCTTATGCTTGAACAGATTTTGTGTGAAACATTTAAAAATTCTATCGTAAATCTGTTTGCCTCATCCATCAGATATAGTGCTACATTGAAAACTTTGAGGTTAATCCAAAACTAATTCAACAATCTTATCAATATGTTGCGTAATTGAAATCTATTTGTTTTGTGCTTTTTTTCCCTGAAGAGTCCATAAATTTCCCACACTTACCCCAAGAATCCTTCAAGTTCCTTGCTATTCCTTAATCTTATCATATTTTCCGCCTGTATGGAAACATGCCTAACAAAAAATAGATGGACTTTATTCAGTTCTAACATAGCTTCAAATATATTACAACTTAACTATCAATGTGTTTTGAATATCTCATTAAAATCCAATAGCTGCTGTCTGAAATCTTATTAATTCGATAGTATAGTTTACTTTTACTAAGCAATGACATATACAAACATTTATAGTCGAACTCGATATACACACATTTTGTTGTAATGATAGCATAAGTGTGACTCCTTGCATATGTGAAACATTTTCTTCTTTATGGCTGGAGTATAACAAAAAGCTCCCTTGAAGCTAGCTGTTGTTGTCCAACCTGCGTCCAATGTGTTTCACTGATTCCAAGCACCTCCAGCTTGTATCTCTTCAATTGCAAAAGTTTGGAAGACTCTCCCAGTCTCCTACATTGTACTTGAATTCCATATACCTAATTTAATGGTTGCTCTGGTTGTCAGAATGGACATCAGACTCGTGACTTCCGAAGGAACTTGGCTTTCAGCATGATGCATCATAACTCTTATAAATGTAAAGCTTCTAACTCCCAGGACAGAGTTTAAATGGTTTGAATTAATTTTTCTCGTTAGCGTATTTTTAACGAAATATTTTTCTATGGGATGGGATCGCTAACCTCATTCTCAATCCTTCTCCTTTATCCGTGCTTGGGACCAGTACTAACCTCAGAAAAGCTCCAGGTGGAGTTTTCTTGTAATGATACTTACGTAATATTTGGATTGTGATTAGAAGTAGAATCCAAAGTACTCGTTTTGTTTCATTTTTAGGACTTATCATTTATATGTATCTACATACTTCAGGATCGATATTCATACTGAAAGTCGAATTCAGTATCTACTACACCAAACATTGTTTTTCCCTCACGCAACAGACATTATCGTGACAATTCTCTAAGGATGAATCTATATCAATAAATATTGATTACTTGTATGTAGTTTTGGATATAAAACAACATAAAGATATTAACCCTTTCAAATATGATGTACATTATATATTTATAATGAAAAAACAGAGGTACTCACAGAAAAACTACCTAATCAGTATTTGAAAATATTGTACACAGATTGTTTCTTAATTGAAATTAAAATATAACATTGAACTTGTTATTATAATTAGTACACACCTCATTAACACAGCAAGACGAACACCGGATTCATAAAAGCAGTTAAGTCCATCGTGTAATATATAAAAGAAAGATTGCATATAAGGACATAGTATAGAAGAAAAGAATTAGTTAATAGAAAGAAAGGTATAAAGCAGTTTTAATCTCTTAGTTTAAGGGAAGACAGAGAGTGTATACACCTACGCCATTGTGATCGATTCTGAGCCATGTCACCCAGAGTCTCCAACCATTGGTTACGATAGTCACACAGACCCAAACCAAGTAGTCTGCATCCACAAACATGGCTAAGACTAGAAGTTAGTGACTTGAAGTACTGATGCCACGTTTTGGCTTACCCACCCCTAACTTTCTTCCAACCATCCCCTACACTAGTCAGCGTTGCGCGTCTTGGTAATTGGTGTTCAGTCATACGTAACACGTAGCCCAACCATCTCAGTCGATGATAATTCACAATCTCATCAGCCGATTTACCATCATTCCCTAATACCCTACTTCTAACCTTACTATTACTTACCCGATGATCCCAGCAGATGCGAGCAACGCTTAAATGAAATCGATTAGTTGTGTGTAGAAAGACATGCTGTTTGGTTGTTTTATTTTTTTCATTTTATCTGAGTGAATACGATGTAAAATGCATGCTTTAACGTTTCGAAGTAAAATGTGCACTTAATTACTTGCGCCTGTTACTCTTCGTGGAGGAGCATTGGCCGCTCACTAGCACTCTCCATTCAACCCTATCCTGAGCATTCCTTTTCAGTTATTTTCAGTTAATATTTGTCCTTTTCATGTCTGCTTCCGAATTTCGACTCAGTATGTTCCTTCCTCTTCTTATTTTCCGTTTCGTTTTCAGGATTCTAAGTTAGCGCTCGCCTCGTGATGCAGTTTGATGATTTCCGTAATGTATGTCTTATCCACCTCCATCTTCTTTTCTTCATTTCCTCCTCATCTGGAAGCTAGTTTGTTTGTTTAAACTTAGTGGAAATTTAATTAAAGAATCAGATTTACTTAGGTGAAACTGTAAACATACTCATTAATACAACACTGTTAATTATTCTCTAGTTAATTTTCACAAAAGAGTTATAGATCGAAAACTCAGCGAACACAGATTCATTGTCTGTAGTCTTAACATTCAGTTTTTATTTAATTATTATTATTTTTTCAGTATTGTGGGTTCCAACAAACAGTGGAGAAATGTTTCGCATGTGGACATATTATTGCTGAGACTGTAAGTTTAACTATTCTCTAATGGATTTATTGATATCAATCCATCTACCTGCCTACTCAAGTATTGATAATTCCACTTTATATAGTGGGTACGTCAAAAAATATTCAATCCAATTAGTTTAGAACTAGTCTGATTCTTACTTCTAAACTAATTAGATTGAATGTTTTTTGATGTACCTACTATATAAAGGGAAATCATCAAGACCTGAGTGTGTACAGACCAAATCGCAGCACTACGGATCATTGTCGAACAATCGATTGAATGGAATTCATCACTCTACATCAACTTTATTGACTACGAGAAAGTATTTGATAGCGTGGGCAGGACAGCACTATAGAGGCTTCTTCGACACTACGGTGTGTCCGGGAAGATAGTTAATACCATACAGAGTTTCTATGACAGATTAAACTGCAAGACAGTTGACAAACTCGTTCGAAGTAAAGGCCGGTGTCAGACAAGGTTGTTTACTCTCATCCTTCCTCTTTCTCCTGGTGATCGACTGGATTATGAAGACGTCAACATCTGGGGGGCGGAGCACAGGATACAGTAGACAGCTAGTGTGCAGCTGAACGATCTAGACTTCACAGATGATCTGGCTCTTCTATCTCACATGCAACAAGAAATGAAGGAGAATACGCCCAGTGTAGCAGTAGCCTCAGCAGCATTAGGAATCAACATACATAACGGGAAAAGCTAGATTCTCCGATACAACACAGCATGCAACAATCGAATCAAATTTGATGGAGAAGATTTGGAAGATGCGAAAACATTTACATATGTGGACGGCATCACTGTTGAACACGGTGGATCTGATGGAGATGTGAAGGCGTGGATCGGTAAAGCAAGAGCAGCATATTTACAATTGAAGAACACCTGGAACTCAAAACAACTCTCTGTCAACCAACTTCAAGGTCGGAATTTTCAATACAAATATCAAAACAGTTCTACTGTATGTGGCTGAAACCTGGAGACCTACGAAAGCCATCATCCAGAAGATACGGATGTTTATTAACAGTTGTCTACGCAAAATACTTCGGTTCTGTTGGCCGGACACTCTCAGCAGCAACCTACTGTGAGAGGGAACAAACCAAATCCCAGTGGAGGAAGAAATCAGGAGGAATTGCTGGAAGTGGATAGGACACACATTGAAGAAAGCACCCAATAGTGTCACAAGGCAAGCCCTCACATCTAATCCTGAAGGCCAAAGGATGAGTAGAAGACCAAAGAACACATTATGCGGAGAAATGGAGTCAGACAGACATGAAAAGAGTGAACATTAATTGGATATAACTGTAAAGGAAGGCGTAGGACAGAATGGGTTGGAGAATGTTGGTCCATTAGGCGTAACAGGAGTAAGTAAAAGTAAAGTGTAAATCATCTAGGCAATGGTCACTTCTAGTCTTTAGCTTAGATTTCATGGAACAGAATGAATTTTCTGAGCACTAAGTTAAATATATGCATTTTTAGTCAGTTAAAATGACTGTCAAAATTATTTACTAAATAGGTTTGATATTTTTGTGTGATTATTCTGTTTGTTTATCGATTACTTGTAGCACCAAGAATCTATGATACATAAAAATATCGATTATTATGATAAAGTGTTGTACATTTTTTATTAATATTACTTTATCACCATGGTACTGACACCTTGTTTAAACTATTATATGTTATACAGGATGAGTTAGGAAGAGTTGTGGTGATCGGTATTCCATATAATCCTTAAACTTGGTATACAGTTCGTCTTGATAATCGTCACTAGATAATGCCCCAGCGATATATTAATCAGAAGGTGAATACGAAGTGTTGATTAAGTTTATTATTACACCTCGGCACAGATAACTAAATTTACAGGTAGTGCTGAAAAGCAAGCAGGCAAGCGAGTGAGTCGAATGAGCGAGTTGGCGAGTCAATGAACATGATTAAAATGTATATGTATATACATAATGAAATGAATGAATCATCGAATCAATTAAGAGACTAATAGTAAGGCTAGCACAATGAATATATACGTAGGCAATAAGCAAAGTGATGCTCAAGCATACATATTCAGACAAGTGCAACAATAATAAAGGTACAATGGTAGAAGATAAGTTGTTATTGTACGAATGTCTCTGTCTGTTAAATAAGTTAACAAAAAGGCTTAAGCAAGTTAAATGTGAGCTGCTATAGAGTTTTCTAGATGTTAATGGTTTGCTATTCAACTTGCCATATAGTTTTATTGTACACATTTACTGTATTTCATTGAATCAGTTATTAGACCTCATTTAGATAAACAAATACGGAGTTTCTTTTACATTGAGATTAACCTGTTTTATACAGCTGATCTCATCAGTTTGACTATTCGAATAAAACTTAAAGTGTGGAGTGTGATTGTTTACATTTCCTGGAGTTCTAATGAGAAGCTGTGACCAGTGGAGTTCAACCAGGTCTGTTGTGAGATATCAGCTCACTGAAGACGATGGTGTACGGTAGCACAATTTCGTGGATTGCTTGAACTTAGACATTAGCACCATAGGATGCCGGGTCAGTGGTCTAATGGTTAGGCGCTTGCGCGCGAGACTGATAGGTCTTGGGTTCGAATCTCGCGGGGGGCGGAATCGTGGATATGCAAGGTTAAGGAATCCCATGCTAGAACGAAACGACCTTCCAGTGCTTCTAGGTGTTCTGTGGTGGTCTAGCTTTCATTGACTCATGATTTCAATTATTGAAATTACTAAAATTTCCATAAAGTCCCTTCTGACATTAATTATTAATTAGTGAAGCTTCAACTCTCAAGTTAGAAGTCTTCATCAGGATATTTATGACACATCTTTGTCGTTAATAGACGCTACAAATTAGAGTTCATTGCAGGGTTTGAAAAATGTTGAGTTTAACTCTTAGACAACATTAAACTCATTGATTTACAGGGAATTTTGAAATGTATTGTATTTGAATTTCATGTTATTTATTCAGTGTGTACTGTCGTAGTGTATGCTACTTATATCAACAAACATAAGTAGTATGTAACACTTATCAAAAGTGAAATGCTTGACAGTAGAAGGTTGTAAAGCTCAAATCGAAAAGAACGGAAATATAAACCGACAGTAATCATAATAACAATGAAGGAACGATTGAGCTTAAGACAACTGATAAAGGATTTGCAAATGGAGTATTTAATTTATAGTTTTTCACATTTTTACGAAAGAACTCTGTAGTTTTCTACTAAACAATAAGTTGATTATCCCCACCTGATTTCTTATTCACTACTTTCAAATGTTCTTTTCCCTTCTCATCTTGATCTTCAATGTTTCTTCTTTAGTCAGTATTAATTTGTATTGAAACTATTTTAATAACCCGGGATCTGACTCCAGTTTGGTCGTTTCTGATTGCTATTGAGATATACATATCGTTATTCCTCGTATATAATTATTGACTTTGATCACGTTAGTGAACAACAGAATTAAATAAGTCAAACAGAAGAATGGATTTCCCAATACATATATTTTGTACAATCGTTGATCGGAATGTAGCGAAGGTAGTGAAGATGAGAGTGAAACGACACGCAGTGGAGAAGGCATATGAACCATCTCCTTTTAGTCAAGCGTTAATCAATATTTGTAGTCACACAAAATTAAGCTACAAACATGTGATGAATAAAATAAAAAGGGCACACACATACACGCTTATATAAAAACAGTCAAAGTTGATATGTGAATAATTAACACGGTCAAAATGTGACTCAAGTAGAATGAATAGATTGGCCTATACGACGGCTAGAGTAGGATAATATGAGCTTAACATAGCACCATGAATGATGATTCTTATCTCAAAAGAGATATCACCATTTCAATGTATTTGTTCTTTGTTGTTGTTGTTGTTAATAGATACTTCTAGCTGTTGGGAAAACATATCATCCAGGATGTTTTCGATGTTGTATTTGTACTAAATGTTTAGATGGAATACCATTTACTATTGATTCAAATAATTTAATTTATTGTTTACCGGATTATCATTTAATTAATGGACCATTATGCGCTGTTTGTGGATTGGTGATTATGCCAGATGAGGTAAGTTTGATAATTATTTAGAAAACAAATTTTGACTTACAATGGGAATTCATTAAATCGGTCAGTTATTAGCAATCTGGATCCTTATACACATATTAGCTCAAGTTTTGTAACCCTATTAGTGAAACATGTTGAAACGATCAACATAAATATAATAGCATTCAATGTAGTAGAAGTATTAGTAATCCGTAGCAATTCGGATGACTCTTCTGGTCTCCCACATTGCACGAGCATTCCATGAAACTAAATAGCTGCTCTGGTTGTCAGAAGGGGCATCAGACTCGTGACTTGCGAAGGAACTCGGCTTTCACGATGATGCATCATAACTCTTCTAAATGAAGACCTTCTAACTCCCAGGACAGAGTTTAAATGGTTTGAATTATTTTTTCTGGTTAACGTATTTTTTAGCGAATTAGTTTTCTACGGGATGAGATCGTTAGCCCCATACTCAATCCTTCTCCTTTATCCGTGCTTGGGACCGTCAGTAGCCCCGCAGGGGCTCGAGGAAGAGTTAGCAGGATTAATGGTAATGGGAAAGATTATTCAAAAAAATGTAATTCAAGGAAGAGAGAATGAATTTTCTGAAGTAAAAGTATAAGATAATTTCAAAAGTCGAGATCTTCGAAAAGATAAAAAAGTGAATGAATCTGTATTTCTGGGACTGATTCTCATGCATGTTATACAAAGTCTTTAAACATTGGTTATGATAATCGTACGGAATACAACTAATTAATGTGGATCAAACTACAAAGTTCAACACAGATATCAATAACGACATGAACTAATATCATATAATGGTTTGGCAGACTCCACCTTTCTTCCCACTTATTTTCACTTCAGTTGACATCGCTCGGCTGGGTAGGTAGTGGTTGAGCTATGTGCCAAACATGTTTCAATTTCTTCAGTTAATGAAGACTCACTTTGTCATTAATAGGCTTGCCATATTTGGCTAATTTTGTTATGGTTTAACAAAACGTTGCTCATTCAACTATTCCAGCATACAGGTGTAATATTTCGAAGGTGTCTCTGATCATATATCGACAATCTACGATTATCCTGTTTTAAAAGGTCACGTTTCATAGGAATATAGTAGAACATAACTAATTATTGTGTGAAATATTTGTACTTTGACTGGCGGACTGACATCACAAGTAACCTCAGTTGATAAAAGCTAAATAAATCGATAAATGCACATCGAGATTTCGTTTGAAAATGAATGTGCATAAAAGCATAGAGTTTCTCAGTTTGCTTACTTTTTTTCCTTCAAATGATCAGTTTTAAGACAACTTTTATTGTGATGTAACATTGCTAGGGTTGAAGCTATCACGAGTTCACTTAATCTGCGAACGGGAAACAAGACTCTGTGACTAAAGACCAGTAAGCTAGCTATTGATGCGTCCCAGCCCCACTACCTAGAAGGAGAAGTCCAAGCTTGGAATGGGGAAGTATATTCTGCAAACAGCCAGAAGCGAACGATAACAACAAACACAATTCAAAACGTATATATACAGTACAAAACCATCCTTGGGGAGAATTACCAAATAGCATACTAAAAGACGCAACGGACTAATAGCATTTAAGATATTTCCCAGTGGGAAATACGAAATGAAAATGACAAGAGCGCCTTTGGCGCGAACACGAAGAAATTCAAATTTTCTAAATAAAATTACAAAATTAGGTCCTTTCCCTAGTGAGTTCTAGGGATCTAACGTCCCCAACAACCATAACAATAAAATTTGGTAATAAGATGCTATAGAATACTATAATAGAGTTTAGAAAGATAGATATACGTCTATCTTATTTTATGATGACGTTGTCTTCTGTGATAATTTCAATCCTATAGAATTCGAATATCAACTAGTTTGAGTATTATTCTCTGTACTGATTTGTAATTAATATAAAGTCCATTTTGATCAGTTTTAATGAATTTTCGGCATAATATAACGATTATCTTCCTTAAATTCATACGATTGTGGCAACTTGATTGATAAGCACATATATGGTAGGTTCTATATTGCTTATAACTATTTGTGGTCAGGGAAAATCCACATTTAAGTATGTAAAGGTTTTAGTTACATATTTAGATATTCATTGGTCTGTTCTTTATTTTATGTTTAATCAAGATGAAATCTTGTATTTGAATAAATGCCTTCTGATCAGTTATGGTATATTCTTTCTTTATTGTTATCTCAATCCAACTTTCAACATCCTACAGTGAATAGGTTATAATAGGAAGAATTAAATTAAACTAAGTTTTCTGATGACGATTAGCTGATGGGTTAAGAAATCATCTAATCATGTTCGCTTTTAACACTTGTGGAATTGTGAACAGTCAAGTCGTTCTATTTGTAACTTGTCAGCTAAATGTATCCAAGTTTATAGAGATTGATCATCTAGGTAGAAGCTGTAAAGTGATTAGCGTTCTCAGCCATATTTATATATGGTGTGACCTTTAAACAACATTATGATTTTATTGATATTCCAATCCATGGATTCAATTATAGGCGTGAATTAGACTGCGAAAATATTGAAACTCCAGTACTGGAGAAACGTCAAGAATGCCAATATCTTTACAGATGAATAAATCTTCAGTGAAAAGAAAATTCATTTTCAAGATTTGTTTGTTTACATGAGCAGTGATATCTATAGGCCTATGAGTAGTATCTTTAATGTTATAGGACTGTCTCTGAAAATAAGCAATTTGTTAGTTATAATATGATATATGATCCATCATTTATCTAGAACTCTCTACGAAGTTTCTATCCATCACTGATTGAATAAAATAGTTTCAAAATTTATTTTAACATTTATTCTTGGAGAAATTTTTGTCTCAGAAGTATTGTTCCACTGTTTTATAAAGAGTAAGAATTGACAATGTCGTCCGAAACAGACATACTACTCGGAGAACATCACCATATATCAACGACAAAAAATCATCATATTTAGTAAGCTGTACACACACTAGTAGGTAAATCATAAAGTATTAAATGAACTGAATATCAGCGTTTTTCGTCATTTCCGTTCATGTATTTATTGTCTTTTTTTACTTTTACTTCTTTATTTCACTTGAATTTAGGGTTCAAATGAAGTGAAACGGATTGTGGCACTTGGTAAAGAGTTTCATATTGATTGTTATCGTTGTATTGTAAGTAGTTTATATTCAATTCTGAATAGAATGCATCAAATTTATTGAATTTAAGTTGTATACTACTAACCAAATAATAAGTAGTATGATAGATGAGACTATAATTTATGGACGACCGTTGAGTGAAGCTGAATTGACCTTCAGAGTGCCCATCTAATAACTAGGACGAAATGAGGGTTATAAACCAATATGAGGAATTAGAATTATGATTTACCATTGATGATTAAGGTTAGGAATTCGATATAGGGTTCTCATCACGAACTGATATCAGCTATAATGCCATGAATCTATTTAGCCAAATAGATGAATGAATTTCGCGCCAAAAATCTGTGATCTGTTATTTCATACCTGTTTGGTTCGTCCGTAGATTATAGTTTCACTCATTCTCATTTGGTTACGGTATGAAATGATATTTCCATGAGTTCATAGATAATATAAACTTTTTCCTACATAACTTTGGATTATACCGAATTTGTCGGGTTGTAAATGTTTCCATTAAAAAGTGAAAACTTGACATTTGGAAAAATAGAAAAAAATATTTGTAGATGAAGCGTACTCAAACTTTTTTTTAGGTATAATGGGTTCTAGGTTCGAAACCATAACTTTATTTTCACTTTGATTTGATTGATTGAATAACAATATTGTTAGATTTTTATTGTTAATTCGATTATTACGTTACTTATTTATACTGGTTATCCCTAGTAAAATATGAGGCACCAACCAGGAATCTCTAACCAACCCTGTCCTCGGCTCTCGTTTCCAGTCGTATTTCAAAAATAGTCTGAATCCTTAGTAAGTCTGGTTAGCAGGCAAATCCACGACACGAGATATGTTTTACTTTTGAGAGTTCATGTTCATGTTGAGATATGAGATAGGTACATATCGTTTCAAACACTAACGTGTTTTCCATTGAGCTACTGGGTTCAGATAGCTATTAGCTTGTTTAGCTGGTATGAATTTCGGAAGTACTATTAAGAAAAAAATCAGCTAAGTAGACGTAAGTAGAATAATTCCTGATCAATTCTAGTCGCTAATATTAATAACAGGAGAATATGAATCTTAATTAATAAATTTCAGTTTTCATGATTTTCGTTACCACACACACAAGTTTGTAGAGACTCTAGTTGTCAGACAGTTTAAGAATCTTTTATGCCTTCAAAAAGCATTTCAGTTTCACTTGCGTCTTTCTCCAATATTCATTAATCCATAGTGCTTACTGAATTTAACCAATCGAGTAGTACTTTGGCCACTGCTCCAAGTAACACAAAATTTCATAGACTGTGTTTCGATTTTAAGTGACCGGGGCCAGTTGGTCCGAATAGGGCAGTTGTAATATGTTTCAGTAGAATGCGTCGTGTAACCCTTATTCGAGCTTGACGGAGTGTCAGCCAACACGAAAACCATATCCAAGGTTTCTCAATCACTACTTCCAACCTTACTTACTGACTTACTTCTTTTACCCCTCATGGAGCAGCATGGGCCTCTCATTAGCATTCTTCATTCAACCCTGTCCTGGACAATCCATTCCAGCCCCTTCCAGTTGTTATTCATCCTTTCCATATCTGCTTTTATTTCCCAACGTTATGTGTTCTATGGCCTTACTCTTTTCCGCCTTCCTTCAGGATTCCAAGTTGGGGCTTGCCTCGTGATGCAGTTTGACGATTTGCGTAGTGTGTTTCCTATCCATTTCCATAATCTTTTCCTAATTTCCTCTTCAGTTGGAAGCTGGTTTGTTCACTCACACAAAAGGCTGTTGCTGATGGTATCTGGCCAATGGATATTGAGTATCTCGCGTAGAAAGCTATTTATAAATACTTGCACCTTCTTGATGGTGGTTGTTGTAGTTCTCCAAGTTTCAGCTCCATACAGTAGAGCTGCCTTGACGTATTGATATTGGTTGAAAGTTGTTTTGAGTTCCATATGTTCTTCAACTGTAGGAATGCTGTTCTTGCTTTGCCAATCCTCGCCTTTACGTCTGCATCGGATCCTCCTTGTTCATCGATGATGCTTCCCAGGTATGTGAAGGACTCTACATCTTCCAGAGTTTCGCCATCAAGTGTGATTGGATTGCTGTTCTCCGATTTGAATTTGAGGACATTGGTTTTCCCCTCGTGTATGCTGAGGCCTACTGATGCGGAGACTGCTGATACACTGGCTGTCGTTATCTGCATTTGTTCATGTGTATGCGATAGCAGGGCTAGGTCATCTGTGAAGTCCAAATCATCTAACTGATTCTGAGCTGTCCATTGTATTCCATGTTTTCCCTCAGATGTCGAGGACCTCATAATCCAGCCGACCACCAGAAGAAAGAGGAAGGGAGAGAGTAAACAGCCTTGTCTGACTCCGGTCCTTACTTGGAATGCATCTGTCAGCTGTCCTCCATGCACGACTTTGCACTGTAGTCCGTCGTATGAATTCCGGACAATATTGACAATCTTCTCAGGAACTCCGTAGTGTCGAAGAAGTTTCTATATTGTCCTACTATCTACACTGTCAAATGCCTTTTCATAATCAATGAAGTTGATGTACAGTGACGAGTTTCAGTCAACTGATTTTTCGACGATGGTCCGTGGTGTCGCAATTTGGTCTGTGCACGACCGATTCATACGGAATCCAGCTTGTTGATCTCGAAGTTGGGCGTCTACTGCATCTTTCATCCGGTTCGGCAAAACTCTGTTAAAGACTTTTCCTGGTACTGACAGTAGTGTGATTCCTCTGTAGTTTTCACATTTGCTCAGGTTTCCTTTCTTTGGAATCTTGACGAGGTGCCCTTCTTTCCAGTCCATCGGCACTTGTTCCTCCTCCCAAATCTTTTTGAATAGAAGGTGAAGCATGTTTGTGGTTACTTCAATATCTGACTTCAGTGCTTCAGCTGTTATATTGTCGGGTCATGTTGCTTCCCCGCTCTTGATTTGTCTGATGGCCATTCTTATTTCTTCCGCCGTTGGTGGATTGACATCTATAGGAAGATCTGTGTCTGCTGCTTCGATGTCCGGTGGATTAATTGGAGCCGGCCTATTCAGGAGTTCCTCGAAGTATTCTACCTATCTATTCCGCCGTTATTGAATTTCAGTGATTGACCTGCCTTCATTGCCTTTGACCGGTCTCTCTGGTTTACTGTATTTCCCTGATAGCTTCTTCGTTGTATCGTAAAGCTGTTTCATATTTCCTTCTATTGCTGCTTTTTCCACCGTCGTTGCTAGTTCTTCCACGTACTTCTTCTTGTCAGTTCTAATGCTCCTCTTCACTTGCTTGTTTGCTTCTGTGTATTCAGCTTGTGCTTCGACTTTCTCTGTTCGTGTTCAGCTGTTGTTAATTGCTGCCTTCTTGTTCTTCCTTTCTTTGATCTTGTCCAGTGTTTCTATAGAGATCCATTCCTTATGATGGTGTTTTGTTAGGCTCAGAACCTCTTGACAAGTTGTAGTTAATGCTTCTTTGATGCCGTTCCAGTTGTCCATTATAGTAGTTTCTTCTTCTTTCATTAGATCTTGTAAGGCTTGGAACCTGTTGTTGAGAGCTATCTTGAATTCATTGAGTTTGTCAGTATCTCGAAGGAAGGTTGTATTGAACATTTGTAGTGCTGTTTGTCCAGTTGTCCAGTTCTTTTTTAGCTTCAGTTTTAAATTGGCTACAACTAGAAGGTGATCTGAAGCTATATCAGCACCTCTCCTGGTTCTCACATCTTCCATAGTCCTTTGGGATTTTTTATTGATGTAAATATGATCTATCTGGTTCTCTGTAGTATGGTCCGGTGAGATCCGTGTAGCCTTGTGTGTACGCTTGTGTGGAAATATTGTGCCTCCTATGACCAATTTGTTGAATGCACATAGATTTGCAAATCTTTCCCCATTTTCGTTACTCTCTCCCAGTTCATGTCGTCCCATAATATCTTCATATCCGGTGTTGTTTATTCCGACTTTTGAGTTTAGATCTCCCATCAGAATGGTGAGGTCGTTTCTCAGGCACTCCTCTATGATTGAATGCAGCCGCTCGTAGAATTGATCTTTAATGTCGTCGTTGTTATCATTGGTGGGTGCATAACATTGGATAATATTCATTGTGATCCCTTCCTACTTTGTTTTGAATGATGCTTTGATGAATCTGGATCCGTGAGATTCCCATCCTACAAGTGCATTTCGTGCTACCTTGGACAGCATTAGAGCAACTCCCTTAGTGTGTGGAGCATTTTCCTCTTCGTGACCGGTGTATAGCAGCATCTCTCCTGTATTTAGCCTTTGTTGTCCAGCTTGAGTCCAGTAGGTCTCGCTGATTCACAGTACTGTCAAGTTGTATCTCCCCATTTCTGTTGCTATTTGACTAATCTTTGCGGTCTACCACATTGTTCGAACGTTCCATGTACCTATAAAAATTGTTGCTCTGGTTGTTAGAAAGGCTCGGCTTTTACAAGGTAAGTTTAAAAATTGCTGCGAATAGAACTACTTACTGAATATAAATAAGTAGTATAAAACAATACACAAATGAGTGGAGGTGAAGTGAGTAAGAACAATGTAAAACAAACTTAACAGTTATTCAAAGGATTTCAGTAGAGTTACAGAATCATTCAAAGATGACTAGAGATATCCACAACTGTCTTTTATAATGAACATGTCTAATGTTTCATAGGCAACAATGTTAGATGAAAAAATAAACAAACAAACAAACGTTGTAAAAGTTACACTTCAATGATCTCTTATTAATTGAACGAATGGAAAAAAAAATTCTATACTCTTATTATGTGTCATGTTTAATAAAAACTTGCCTAATCATCTTCAAACCCTAATCCTCCGATTACTGCTTATACTCTTACCGCCTCTAGCATTATGGGATTTCAATCGACAACTGCATCTCTGTGCTAAAATGATGTGGCAACTCGAACTGATGTACGTACGTACGAAGTTCTACGTTGTTACTGACTGACTGACTGACTGTTTTCGTGATTAAAAACATTGAAAGGATAGCTGTGTAGAATATGATTGAAGGAATAAATGAAAAATGATGGTTGCATTTTATTGATTTTCTGTTTCTATAAGTATCATGTATATCTATTCAACATAGAACTTATGATTTCTATGCATGAAGCTTAGATATTTCCTAATTGATTCAACTTAATACTGGTTTACATCATTGTATGATAGGCAATAGAATCCAATGACAATCTCTGTGTTCTGTTTAGAACTTGTCAGTTGGATATAAATGCGTTTCATAGTTGATATTTACAGTAAATATTTTGTTTATTTATTTAGGATTGTAAACGTAATTTAGGTGATGAAGCGGATAATCGTTGTTATCCTTTCAATGAACCAGATCTTAGAACACCTGGACGTATTATACAACGTTTATTATGTTTAAATTGTCATTTACAACGAATTGGTGCTATTCCAGCAACATCAGCTGGTAGTGGTAACACTATAAACACTAATAATCATCATACTAATAATATTGCTGTTTCTGGTAATCATTTAAAATCAAATAGTGGAATCATCAGTCAGACTAACACCACACCTATGAACATTATCAATAATACACGTTATACAACGATGTCAAATAGAAATAATAAATTAAATACCATAAATACGAATCAATATTTTCAACATCAACAACAACACCACCAACATCATCATCATCATCATCCTAATCATTCTCATAATCAATTAAATAATAATACATCATCAAGTACATTATTAACGCATAATTATACACCAACAACATTATATACTACTCGTACAATACAATATACAACGCCTAATTCAACAATCTCTTCAACGTCAGCTTCACATCATCGAAATAGTAATACTACCACTACTACTACTAATAGTAGTAGTAGTAGTGGTAGTAGTAGTAGTAACAATTATGCAATCAATTGGGAGAAAACACGAGCCAATGGTATAAATAATCATCATAATCATAATACTAGTCATTCACAATATACAAATATCCATTAGAAATTATCGAAAATTTCTTTTTAATATAAACAATTAACTGTATCTATTTGTCCGTATTATATGACCACCACCTTGGATGCCAACGCTGCAGCAGCAGCAGTAGCAGCAGCCACCGCCACCACTACTGTTACCTCTTCCTCTTCATCTTTATTCTTATCGATAGTAATAATAACAATGACATAATCACAATTTTTTGATTTTCTATTCTTCTTTTATTATTTTACAAATATGATTGTAATTTTTTGTTTATCTCTAGACGAATACATTGTTTTGATTGTTTCTTAGTTCTTTATTATCTTTTATGATATAAGTTATTTGGCATCAATCACTTATTACTTACTTACTAACGCCTGTTCCTCCTCATGAAAAAGCATAGGCCAGTCACTAGCATTCTCCATCCAACCCTGTCCTGGACAATCATTTTCAGCTTGTTCCAGTTGTTATTTATCTTTTTCATATCTACTTTTATTTCCTGACGTAATGTGTTCTTTGGTCTTCCTCTTTTTTTCCACCTTCCTTCAGGATTCCAAGTTAGGGCTTGCCTCGTGATGCAATTTGATGATTTCCATAATGTATTTCCTACCTATTTCCATCATCTTATCCTAATTTCTTCTTCAGCTGGAAGCTTGTTTGTTCTCTTCCAGAGAAGACTGTTGCTGATGGTATCCGTAGAGACTCTAGAAGAGCTACAGGCGGAGTTAATCACTTATTACTATGGTTTATATTATTATTATTATTACTAATAATAATTATAATATGAAATAAATAAAAAAGAATATATTGTCACAATATGCATTTCCAATTATATTCCTATACAAAACTGAAACTATTCGTTAGCAAATTATCAACACAATATAACCACAGTTTGTTTGTTCTTTCAAATGATAAATCTTCTTAATTAGATACTGTATTCAGTTCCTAAACTGCCAAAAAGTGACTGTGAATGTGGGAGGCAGTAGTCAATAAACTGAACATAACTTAAGAACCGTAAATCGTAGGTCACAGTACAGTTTATAATAAGAGGAATATAAGTATACCTAGTCTAATTATTGAATAGTTATAGCATAAGAATGTAGAGATAATATTAGTCAATGAATAGGTCTCAGCAGAAGTTACTCGTAATGTAATCTTCACTACGATATAACATACAGGATACAATTTTGATCATCTTACACATAGATAGACTGACATTGTGTCGGACTAGTTGAGCAGTGTTGACGAGTTTATTTTTCTCAATAGTGCTTATTTTTTATATGACGCCTTATACTGGCACATAACGACATCTTGGTCTAACTTTTTCTTTGGTTTTTATAGATTAATCATTACGTTTAACAATTAGATTGATGATTAAGTAACATAATCACTGGAATTCCTTTAAATCTTAAATCGAAAAACGCTAACATCAATTGATTGTTCCATATAACACTAACTAAATGTTTTTTCGTAAGAAAGTTTTCAAGTGAGAAAATGTGATCCTTTCTAGTTATTCGATACAGTTCTTAACTGCACTAAACAAACATTCGATACTTTATCGTTTTGTGTTTTCCAACTGTATCAGTAGATATTCATAACTTTCATAAAATCAAGAATCTAATTAATTGCGCATCCATTTGTGATTTGTTTGCATATCAAAGCTTTGCGTAATTTGTCATATTCGTTAACATTAAGTTCAATAGAATTGACTTCAATAAGAATATATGTGGATTGTCTAATCAATACAGTCCCATGAGAACTAAGGTTTTCTGTAATCAGAATACATCATTATAGAGAAATCCACTAGATTTCTGTATTCAAACTAAAGAATAACTTTAATATCAAATGATATAAAGAAGTGTATTCAATCTTATGTAAAATTTGATCACATGTACTGGACGATGATATCCAAGCCTAATCAATATTCAATGAAGACATACATTTTCCCAACAGTGAAATATGTTTCTCAAGAACATCGGGTAACGTTGAGTAAATCAGTTTCACTGATAACTATAAGACGATACACAGAACGTGATATGGATTATATCATCAGGATGTTTCATCACATTCTCATAAACCAATGTACATAGCACGTAATATTTAGTCAAATCTCAAAGAATCGAAATCATTATTGGGTCATGCATAGATTAATAAACACAGAACGTGAATTCTAGATGAATCCCTGAGAATACGAACACTAATTCCATTTGAAATTAGATGGCAAACAGTCACAGTGTTTATTCTTAGTTGAAGTAATACTTTTTGTGCATTGACGGCTAGAAGATTTATTTGTCTTTGAATTTCTTTTTAGAAAAAGTGGCATTCTTTCGTGAAGTGAGAATGTCACTCATTCCTGTTCTGTGTGTGTGTGTGTGGTATATTTTCAGTCACCTAAACACATTATTAGGATGCGAAATTGTTTTTTTTAAATTTCAACTAAGATTTATATTCATATTATAGTCACTATGCACAATACCATATTATTTGATTAACGAAATGAAATGCGGTGATTGTGTTATGTGAGCTACTTATATTGATATGAGTAGTATATGACGCGAGGTAAAACGTAATGTTTGGCAGCAGAAGATGAGGTGAAGATCAAGAAAGGAAGAGCAAGAACACAATGGAATTTGTAAGAAAACGCATATACAATAGAATGGGAGACAATGGATTAGGGTTTGCAACGGAAACAGTCCAGTTTGATATGATGCATTGATATTTTGCAAATTGACGATTGACTTTATGGTATTCAGATTTTATTGAGACAGTCTATAATTTCTTAACAAATTGAGTCGATTGTCCCTACCCGCGTTCTTGTTCTCTACAATAGTCGACAACAAAGTGTAATCAATGATATGTCTGTGAATAACTGAGGTCAATAGAAATATGTTGATTAATTAAATGCACAGATTATTCACTTTGACAATATAATTGATGTAACAGCAATGATAGAACTTGGTGTTGTGTTATATTCAGTTTGATGAATTGGACAAAATTCCTTTATTCTATAAATCGTAGACGTCAATACAAACAATTGAATGACTTGTACTATTTGTATGAATAAATGATTCCATTATATTTGTTGACTGCTTGATTTTATATTCTGAATACAATACGTTCATCTGTGTTTATTTAATTGTCTTTGATTGAAATTCCATTGTTCTTGGATTGTCAGTTGGTAAAATAACGCAACAACTTGTAATTATCATGTAGCGTGGCGTCGAGTTGGGATTAACTATGAACACCTCTACAAAGAAACACGTGCCAAATGAATCAGAAGGCGTAGGTTGAACGTAACCAAAGAAACCCATAAAATCTCCGAGAAGCCAAATATCAGAAGGCAGTTAATGGACCAAGTCGAGTTATATTTGCTGGTGATCTCGTGGCATCGAGAGGATACCGAGATCGAGCCAGGATACAACTTTGGTTACAGAAGGTAACCGAATTCGCGCGAAGTTACAATCGAAGTGTAAGTATAAGAATGGAAGCACAATATAGCTGTCATTAGCACAGTCAAACAAAACCACATTAAAACAAACACTGGTACACTTGGTTATAATAATAATTGTTTTTATTAAACCAGTCGTGTTCTCGTGATAAATGTGAGTCACTACAATCACATGACCTATGGATCATCAGTCTATTTTAAGAGATTGTTTTAATCTTCCCAATAAGAGATTGATCACTTACAGTGTAAAACATAAAGGATGGAAGATTCAAATGAACAATATGAAACAAATGATTATAAAGATGATCATCATTAAATAATCAGTTGATTGTTTACATTCATGAATGAACACAATAAACTATGTAAGTTTAATGTAGAATATAGAAATGAACAATCCTGTTGATGGAGTTTTGTTCGGTGAGTTGAATGATTTTAGCAGTTCAAAGAATAATACTCTATCAAAATCATACTTTTCAGGTATAAATCTTCTTTATCATCTCAAAATAAACAATCTATAATTCCCTTAATTCAACTAAAAGATCATTATTTCATTGCATAGAAGTAGAGAAGGAACAGTTTCACTATTGGACAATCAGTTAATTTCACTTAAACTCATTAAACAGAGTATAGTTTGATTGTTTATATTATGCAGTACAGTTCAAATTGTGCAAATGTTGTTAGTTAGTGATTTATATCTGAAATTAGTTTGCCCATGAAACGGTTTCTGCAATCTTTACAAACGACTGTAAATGTATATAGGATTTGGTAGTGAGAAATGAATTTCTAAGCGAATATTAACAAGAATTGAATGTGTGGTGTATGCTATTTATATTGACATAAGTAGTATATGATGTTAGTCGTGAACAGAATGTCTGGCAGCAGAGAGATAAGTAGATCAAACTGCAAAGAATCGAAACAGAATGTAATTTTTGATTGAGATCATGAACCGATTGATGTTAAACCACCAGTGGAAACCTGGAAGCACTGGACAGCCGTTCCGTCCTATTGTTGGACTCCTCAGCAGTACGCATCGTATCCACGATACTGCCCGCGGGATTCAAACCCAGGGCCCTCAGTTTCGCGCGCAAATGCTTAACCTACTGGACCACTGAGCCGGTATCTAATGGTCTTAATATCTAACCGCAACCAATCCACAAAGTTGAGCGACCATCTTTCATTGTCCTGATGTAGACACCTGTTTCTACCCGACACGGATTAGCTCTACTGGTCACGGCTTCTCAACAATTTGTATGAAAATGCAAAAACAATGAAGTCTGAATCATTTTGAGACAATTGATGGACATTTTGCAAATTAAGCATTTACTTTATGATTGTTAGATTTTATTAACAAGTCCTGGAATTTTGTGTTAAATACATTCGATTGTTCCCACCGATGTTCTTGTTCACTACAAAAGTAATGAATGGATTACATCATCTATAATTGTGGCGCATAAGCTTAGTTGTTGTCAACAACTTATAATCAGTTTATCCTTATTAAACAGTTTCCCGTCTTATGTTAAACTTCATACTTGCAACTAACGTATAGGCAACATCATGTGGTAGGTATTAATATGCATAAATAGTTAATGGGTAATCATAAAATTGAGTCTGGAGCATGTCTCTCATGAATACACTCATGTATAACGAATTGCATTTAGCTATCTGTCTAAAATGTAATCAATTATCACCATTTTCACGTTAAAGAAGTTTTGATATTCATCCGTATATATTATTAGTACTATCAAGTAATAACGAGGTCAAAAAATCTCCATATAACTAAATAAACCCTATCAAACTTAACAAATTTACTGAAAGAGTAAATACCCTGGTACGGCCGAGAGTGGGGAGAGTCCACTCTCCCTCTCGAAATGCTCTCACATGGCCACGCGTATATAGCCTCTGTCAGAGAAGTCTTACTCAATGCCTTCTCATGGCAGGGGTAATACCCTTCCACGGTGTGGGCAGCCGGGAAGTGACATCAGCCCTCATACCCGTAACAGCACAAGAGACCAAGGTGGTCACATTCAAATCCTTCCTACACCTCCTAATACCTCTCTTATCCTCCCGACTAACCCTCCTCACGTCTCTTCATCACCTCGCACCGCTAGGGCAAACGATTCGAGTACGTGGAACGCCATTCCTGGTCTCCTGAAACCACGCTCTAAACTACACGTAGGAACTTTTAACGTACGAACACTTTGCCAAATAGGACAGCAGGCTTCCTTAGCTAAAACTTTAGAATCTCGCGCCATCGATGTGTGCTGCGTCTCCGAAACGCACATACAGGATCCAAGTAGCGTCATTCATTTGACCTCACCATGCCAAAATAAAGAACCGACTCGATTTACGCTTCGTGTATCTGGAAGCCCTGATTCTGCTTCCCGTGGCCTCGCCGGCGTAGGTATAGCATTGAGTCCTAGGGCAGAACTAGCTCTCTTAGAGTGGATCCCAATAAACAGTCGTTTGTGCGCTGTCCGACTGAACGGAACAGTAAGAATCCGGAAAGATAGGGACACTCGTCGTTGCCTCTTCGTCGTCTCTGCCTATTCTCCCACTGACTGCAGCTCAGATGATGTAAAAGATGAGTTTTACAGAAAGCTTTCGGACCTTCTCCGAAAAGCTAAGCGCTCGGATGTAGTAATAGTGGCCGGTGACTTTAATGCTCAAGTAGGTAAACTAAGCGATCGGGAAAGACACCTAGGTGGATCCTATGGTGTCGTGGCTCAAAGAACAGATAATGGCGACCGTCTGTTGCAGCTATGCTCAGATAACCGCCTGTTCCTTGCAAATACTAACTTTAAGCATAAGGAAAAACATCTTTTAACATGGCGACCCCCTAATTCGTCCCAACGTTGGACCCAAATAGATCACATCGCTATCAGCCACCGATGGAGGGGCTCGATAGAAGACTGTCGCTCATTCTGGAGCACATGCCTAGATTCAGATCATGCTCTAGTGCGAGCGCGTATTTGCTTGCGTCTTACTGGACGTAGGAAAGATCCTGCAAGGAAACCTCTTAGGGCCCTACTTAATGATAGTCAAGCTAAGAGTATATTTCAGGAACAACTAGGAAAACAGTTAGGCAGCCATGTATGTGATGCCCACCCCGATGCAGCATGGAATGATATCCGTAAAGCTGTGGAAACAGCAGTGATATCTGCTAGTAAGGTAAACCAGAAGGTTAGGGAGCAACACTGGATCTCAGCAGCATCTATCTCACTGATAAATGCTCGGAAACACATTCCACCTGGCTCTGAACATAATGAAGAGCGGAGTCAGCTTAAGCGCAAGCTGACAAGAAGTCTACGCAATGATCGCGAACAGTGGTGGGTAGCGAAAGCAAGACAGATGGAAAAGGCAGCGGCAATAGGTAATAGCAGACAATTGTTTAGACTCGCTAAGGAAACCGGAATTAGGAACCCGACCCTTAGCGAAACAATCTCAGAGAAAGATGGACATATTATTCATTCTCAATCCAGGAGATTGGATCGATG
The DNA here is from genome assembly GCA_944470375.2 of Schistosoma guineensis. Lineage (NCBI taxonomy): Eukaryota > Metazoa > Platyhelminthes > Trematoda > Strigeidida > Schistosomatidae > Schistosoma > Schistosoma guineensis. The sequence continues at coordinate 23,893,566 of OX103895.1, forward strand.
GGCAGAACACTTTAGGGATCAGTTCAACTGGCCTTCAGCCACACTTCGGTTTCCCACGATCTCCAGTCAACCTGAATAGCAAGTTAATGTAAGTCCTCCGTCCCTTTACGAGGTTGAAAAAGCCATAGGAAATCTGAAACGAGGGAGAGCAGCAGGCCCTGACAGGTTTACTCCTGAGATTTTTAAGGATGGTGGTCCAGTATTAGCAATGAGATTAACCGAGGTCTTAGGTAGAATTTGGGAACTGGACGTAATCCCATCTGACTGGTCTCAATCACTGATTGTGCCAGTTTTTAAGAAAGGACAAAAGTCCTCTTGTGACAATCACAGAGGAATCAGTTTGACTAATATAGTGTCTAAAATATTAGCCTCAATAATACTTCGACGCCTAACTAAAGCTCGTGAAGAGCAGACTAGAGAAAACCAGGCTGGTTTTCGACCTGGACGTGGTTGTATAGATCAGATATTCACACTACGTCAGGTTCTAGAACACAGACACCCCACAATGGTAGTATTTCTCGACCTTAAGGCGGCATTCGACTCTGTTGATCGTGAGGTTCTATGGCAGTGTTTGTCACTGAAAGGAGTACCAAAGTAGTACATTAACCTTACACAGGCTCTCTACTCGAACACAACTGGTAGAGTAAGAGCTTATGGCGAACTGTCATCAGAATTGATTACCTCAAGTGGTGTTCGTCAGGGCTGTCCACTCTCCCCATTCTTGTTCAACTTTGTCACTGATGTACTTTTACAGATAACACTCTCCTCATCTAAATTTACAGGGGTTGAACTTCTACCAGGAGGTTCACTTGTTTACTTAGAATATGCTGATGACATAGCTTTCTGTGGTGAAGACGCTGACAAAATGCAGAGTCTTCTGACCACTCTAAGCAACAATGCAAGCATGTTCGGGATGCGATTTTCTCCCTCGAAATGCAAAATGTTGCTTCAGGATTGGGTTACATCGACACCCAAACTAGTGATAGGGAGTGAAGTAGTTGAGTGTGTCGACCGCTTCACTTATCTTGGAAGTCTCATCAACCCTTGTGGTTTAGTGTGTGACGAAATCTCAGCACGGATACAGAAAGCTCGACTAGCTTTTGCCAATTTGCGTCATTTATGGCGTAGGCGAGATATCCGTCTATCAACCAAAGGACGGGTTTACTGCGCAGCAGTTCGTTCCGTCCTACTTTATGGCAGTGAAACATGGCCGGTAAGAGTAGAGGATATCCGTAGGTTACTAGTATTTGATCATAGGTGTCTTCGAAACATTGCTCATATATCATGGGACCATCGAGTAAGTAACACAGTTGTTAGGAAACGGGTATTAGGTAAGGATGGCAAATCAATTGATGAAGTAGTGAAATTTCATCAGTTGAGATGGCTGGGACACGTGTTACGTATGCGCAACGACCGACTGCATGGACGTGCTATGTTCAGTGGTATAGGAGTAGGTTGGAAGAAAGCTAGAGGCGGCCAAACCAAAACATGGCACAAGTCCATGAAGTCACTGACAAGTGGACTGAGTCATGTTGGTAGGTGTAGACTACCTGGTTGGAGACCGCGAGATGATAGCAACCGATGGTTAGAGACCCTGAATGACATGGCTCAAAATCGTTTGCAATGGCGCAGGTGCATCCACTCTCTGTGTTCTCCCAAATTCTAATCTTCTGAATTCTCCATGTCCCTTTTTTCCTCTTTCCAAATTTATTTCACTGGATTATACTCTTTAAATAACATCTCCAAACCCTAATCTTCCCGATTACTGCTTAAACTCTTATTACCTCTACCACTATGGGATTTGAATCGACCACTGCATCTCTGTGCTAATGTGGTGTGGCAACTCGAACTGATGTACGTACTTACGAAGTTCTACGTTGTTACTGACTGACTGACTGAGGGGTGCTGTTTACGAAATTCAGAGGACGAAAACTGAATGTCCGGCGCTTTAACCGGGTTCCAAACCAATGGTGTACATGGGCTTCAGTATGCTGAAGTAACAAATGACGTATGAACCAATCATTGGTCACCGACTACCATATGACTCCTTAAGATGTTCCATTATCTTGTGGATCAGATCTTTAGGTTGAAGGCTTCGCGTGTGGCCTGTGTGACTTGTTAAAATATTCCTATACTAAATTGTTTTTCTTTGTTGTAATCCAGTTTTACTTGTGTTATAACTTGTAACCGCCAATTAGAGGGCAGTAACTTATCGATCGGATCAAGGACACGTAAAACACGTGCGAGCAGCCTAGAGATCTGTTTTGTCCTGCTTTCCGCCTAGCCCAGCCAGTTAAGTCCTGAACACCTGTCTCAGCATCCGCAATATGAATCCTTATATTTCAAACATACTGAGTTTATATACCAATCAAACAGACCACAACGTACCAATGAAACAACATTTGTACAAGAATTAGCCAGATGTGGCTGTGAATGACGGAGGCAGTGACTAATAGACAGGGAATGATTCAAGAATGGAAAATCGTATAATAACAGTTCATAGGTTAAAAAAAGCTTATGATAAAAGAGAGACATGAATATGAATTGTGTAGTTATTTAACAATGATACGATAAAAATATACGTTTAGTATTGGTCCATAACTGGATCCGAAAACATTACAACTCATTATTGTTATCGGGGCATAACAACTTGATGTATAAATAATGATTATCTGTGTTTTCATGTTAAGCATTAAACGAAACATTTTTAAATTACTATATGCATTTCCTGATAAGCTACTGTCGCTCTCTTGCTAATTCATCCTTTAACTTATGAATACCCAAAGGATTCTTAATAATCTAGATAACCCCCGGTACGAAAAAATTCAATCCAATTCGGTAACAAATGAACATCAACATGATTCTGATGGTAGAGTAGTGTAGTAGCATTGGATCCTAACACCAACATTCAAACCTGAACATGAGATTATTGAGAAAATACACCTCCAATATGTGATATTCAAAGACATTTTAGCCTAAGACATCCTGCAGCACCACATCACCTATAATTGTGTCACATAGGCATAGTTGATTTCAACAACTTTAATCACTATATCTCAATTGAATCGTTTTCCGCCTCATACTAAACTGGATACTTGCAAGTAACTTGTATGCATCATCAGCCGGTAGGTATAAATATAAATAAATATTCTATGGCAGATCAGAACATTGAGTCTAGAGCATGTCTCATACGAATGCAGTCATGTTTAACGAATAGCTCTTAGTTATCAGTCCGAAATTCACATAGTTATCACTGTTCATGGTTATACCTTTGTGCTTTCAGTGAGCCTACTCATACAGATGCAATTAGAAACCAACTCATATGTACAGCTTACTGGTATATGCGCCATTTGAATTCATAAGTTAAACTAAAAGTAGTACAAATATTAACATTTCTACAATATGGATTGTTTTTATTCTTTCTAAACACAAAATGTTTGAACTACCTATAAGTTAGAATATCAGTCAGCGGCTATTACTACGCACATTACGGCGATTTATTGAAATACATCTACACGAAATCATTCTTGATTATTATAGTCCCAGTTTGTTCAACTCCTATATAACATTCATGTAGGATTCTATTTTTTGCGTGTGAGTAATAAAACCAGACATTTTAGAGTTACCACATGTATTTCTCGATCAGTTGCTGCCGCTTTCCTTTTGGTTTATCTCTCAGCTCATCAATGGCCAGAGAATTCTTATTATTTTTACAGTTACCTCCGATGCGTGACAATCACACTCAACTCGGTGTCAGATGAACGTCTTGTTAACTCTGGTGAGTAAGTAGTGTAGTAGCATTTGACCCTTAACAAAATATATTGTTGTAGTTGTAGTTTAAACCTGTTCCCCATCATATATTGAAGATGGTTACGATAGTACGAGCCAATGTGGACAATGAAGTGAATTCCACCTAAACTTTTATAGGTTGAGCAATTATGACAAACCTACAAGCTTAGGATTAGGTCAATCAATGGAGTGGTACTAATAACGAAATAGACCATAATTCTACATAATCACTATATGAAGAAAGCAATTTCATGATCAAATATTTTTCCACCATGATCTTTGAAGCAGCATATGCCTGCTTATGAGATGGCTATTTGCTAATTAAGCTACAGGACAAGTTCCCTTACTCGAAAATAGTTACAAACACTGAAGACTACTTACATGAGGAAACGTAAAACGCTGAAGTACGAAGAAAACAGCGAGCCGATTTTCGAGGAACGTCCGCTCTCGTTTGGCGATGTGTTCATAGCCCATACCCATGCAAGTAATTGTTAGAGGCGGCCAAACCAAAACGTGTCATCAGTGCTTGAAGTCGCTCACTTCTGGTCTGAGCCACGTTTGTAGAGGCGCATTACTTGGTTGGGGTTCGCGTGACTATCGTATCCAATAGTTGAGGACTGGGTTATATAGCCTAGAACCAGTCACAATGAAACATGTGTATTCACTATTTGCATTCCCTTAAACCGTGAGAATAGAATTATTTCATATTTTGCTTTCTGCGAACCAATTGTTTCTTCCTGCATTGTATTCTTCCATATATCACTACTATTGACGTAAGTACTTCTATGAATTTGGTGTTAATCTTGTTGTATTAATGAGGTGTGACAACATGGATCGATACATATATGTGTCCGGTCCTACGTTACGGCTAACTGACTAACTGACTAAGACTGGAGAAATAATTTTAGTTAGGTATGCCAAAACAATAACACTAGGAGTTGGCAACATAGTGAATCGAGTGGAGATGTTTCATCTCATTGAAGCTGACTGACTGACTTGTCGCTCTTACCAAAGGAGTCCTACTCACTACTTTTGCGATTTCAGGGTATCACTTACTGAAATAAAAAAGCAAAACGCAAACACCGGGCACTAATCAGGTTGATGGAGACGGAGAGTTCACCTAGGGTGGTTGGCAAATCCTGATTCCAAACCGAGTGGCACACCAACCAACTTTGGTCACTGACAACTATGAGAAGCCATTTCTTGACCTTACCTCACGGCATTGTGTATAAAGACTTCTATTCAAGGGCTTCGGGAGTGATCCTCTAAGAAACACTCGGTTTGGTTACTCGACCAGTGTTAAAGTTGGACTGAAGACATTTGGCTTACTGAAACGCATATTGAATATTAATAATTTCATTGTGTTTTCTGGATGTGTTTGTTTTACTCATCTTCTGGACTCGTATACATCACTATTTTCAGACATTTTGATTTCTTTTTGTTTTTAGCCTGTTATTTCGAAATTTTGCTCCGTGAACCTACAAATATAAAGGTTTGTTTTTCAGTTGTTATGATAATTGCTAGAACGATATTTGGGTCGACCATTAGTACAATGCGAACAAACGTTTTCCACTATATTGGAGCTTGGTTCTATTGTTAATTTGGGTTCGTAAATTGTAAACAGTTCAATATACGGAAGCGAGCAAAAACTTGGACGTGACAGCCAGTATTCCAGCACAAACCAGTATTATCTACGTGTCGCATATGTACTTTAGCTGCACAATCATGTTAGATTCTATTCGGACTAAATAAGTTGATAGTAGTTGAAATGCGCAATCGTGCAGCGACGCGTTTATAGTCCTAAGCAGAGGATAATGTGCGAAGACCAATAGTGGTCAGAGGAGAAAGTAATACCACGATAATTGAACTTCAACACTGTGTTTATCAAAAAGCCTCCAATAGCACAAGCATTATAGGATCCCAAAGTGATGTTTAGATGCTGTTCATGTCTCGTTCTAAAGTTGGCAGCTTGAAATTTAGATGGATTGAGTAAGAGACCATCAACAACAGGCTAACAATCAATTCGAGACAAAAACTAATTCATTTCTACGGGATGTTAATAGGTAGAAATCCGCATAAATCAGTGAGTCCATCCGCATATCTCACAAAAGTGTTTTCTATGGAAGATGGCAGATCATGCAGAAAAAAGAGGGAAGAAAAGGTGAGAGAACGGCTTCTTGTGGTACACCCTCATGAGACGGCAGAGACTTTGAACACTTTCCTCTAAACACAGTGTACTGTTCCCTTCCAGAGAGATAGGAACATAGATAATTTGCTATCCAGCTCTCAGTGTTGACGCTGATTAACTTGGCAAGTAAACGTCGTCTTGGTATAGAATCGAAGTCAGAAGTATAGTCCAGAAAAGTGCATCGAACATACTTCTTACCTTTTTCCAAGATGAACACTATATTATGATGCAGAACAGCAACAAAAATGGTTACAGTGGAGCAACAAATATCAAAACAGAATTTAATTTAACAAGTGATTACATCAGTAGTGTTTTTCGGTGAGTTATCTGTAAATAATTCCCAGTTAATCGTTCAAAATATGTTTTTCAGATTTCGGATATTTTTTCTGAGGGATTCCTACATTTGACTTTCTCGGTTTGATGCAAGAGTGTAATTTTTCCATGCTTACCACAAACTTTGGGTAGAACACGAATTATACAGTGATCCGAGCTAGACAATGGAGCCGGTTTAAGAGTCACATATATTCCCACATCATCAATGAAAACGACGTCTAAATGAGCATCCAAACGGGTAGGAAAATGTACTACATTTTGGTGACCTAGTGATGTAAGGAAGCTACAGTCACACGAGTTGAAATCACCACATACAACTGAAAGTGAATCCCTGACTGTAGTCACAGCGAATCCAGTGAATTTATTGTGTTGCCAATATTCTCTATTCTTGTTTCGCGGTCCATGACTCTGCTCGCACGTAGTCCCTTTTGCTGCTTCTGCTTTTACCATTTCTTGGCACGACCTTGGATTTCATTCGATACCACGAGATCACCAATTAAGTGAATTTGTTTCTACTTCGCTTTCTGAATTATTTGGCATATATTTCTCAGTAGCGGTGTTCATAGTCAACTGGGACTCGACACCACGCTACAATTGGTGCGCCATTTTCTGAAACATGCCACAAGCTCTGGTCCTTTCGTCTCTGGAAGCCATGTTGGTGAGTCTTTTGTTTTTCTATCCGCGTCTGCCGTGTATTTTTATATTAATTTTTAATATATACTATACTCGGCATGATGGACAGCGATAAGAGTGGCATTAATATCATAGACTTTAATATACAGGACATCCACTTTAGACCTGTAGCATTTATTCCCCATGACCCAGAGGTATGATTTGCCGCACTAGAGTTTCAATTCGAGACTCGCCGAATTATGAGCCAACAGCAGAAATACACCTAGTAATGTAAGGAATCTACAGTCACATGAGTTGAAATCACCACATACAACTGAAAGTGAATCCCTGACTGTAGTCACAGCGAATCCAGTGAATCCATCAGCGAAAACAAATAGCGCAGATGATGTGCAGTCTGTAATCACGTAGATGTTAGCAACATTAACATATTTGTATTTATTCAGATGTTTTGGACGACATCTTAAAGTTAGACAGTCGATAAAATCATTTGAAACCTTGAAATGCTTAAAAGCAGGTCGATACCAGTTCACGTTTACAAACGTAGCTATACCGGCCACACCTCTTTCTATTGTTTGATCGATCCTGATGATTTAGTCATGTAGCTTTCAGTGTGTTCCTTGACAACGAAATTCAAAGCATCGACAATCTGCAGTTTACTCTTGGTCACTTATCTGTAACTCTAGATTTTATGCGTCATTCACTTACCATGTAGTACTTCTTTTCTATTGGATCCATTCCGTGCAATTTAATCGATTGTGTTTGCTTTATAGTTAATTCACTTTGAATAAATAGATCAGTTATTGATGTTTGAGCAACGAGCTCACTCCATATTAACCCAGTCACGTTCGGTGAAAACTCATTATTGTTTTGATAATAATTGTTTTGGTTTTGAATAAAGGATAAATGACAAAATTTTCGAAAGGAAGGTCTAATAATACATTATAGTTGAAATGTTTTCAGCCTCATACTAAAATCTTTTGAACGTTTCTTCTTTATAAATCTTGTTTGCACAAATTCCCAAAGGACATCACCGTCGATGCACGTGAGTACGTGATCATACCCATGCGATGGTGGCAGTGGTCCTACAATGTCTAAGTGAACGTGATCGAATCGAACATCAGGCGCAGAGAAAGTGCCGAGGGGTCGGCTACGTGCCTGTGCACCTTTGATCGTTGACATTGTAAACATTGCTTCGCCCACACACGAACATCTTTATTTATGGACGGCCAGACGTATCGTGGAGCGATGAGACGTAGTGTAGCTGTGATACCTGGATGAGACAATCCATGCAGGGCATCAAATACGAGACGACGGTAAGCAGAGGGTACGACGGGTCGAGGAAGACCGGTAGTAGCATCGCATAAGATTGTGCCTGAAGTCGTGGCTAGTGGTACTGTAGAATTATGGTCTACTATGATATTAGTACTGCTCTAATAATAGAACTTATCCTAAAATTGTAGATTTGTCATGATATAACTGCCTAATCTATAAGATCTTACGTGCAAGTCACATCATCGTCTACACTAACTCACTGTATCGTATCAATTACCAATACATGATGAAGAAGAAGCTTAGGCTAGAGAAAGAACAATATATTTAATATGAATAAAAGATATAAGGTAATATTCAGAGGGACCACGCCTGCATGGCTGAGCCATGCCATCCGATTAACTTCAACTCATTCAATTCCTTGTTCGCACCTTCCCCATCGTTAGGTATTTCTCCGCGTTAAATATTGAATGTCTATTTTCCGAGTAGTCTCGTGTTCAGCTTTGCGGATTGTGTGATTATGGTCCAATGCCACTGCAGTACTTCCTGATTCTGAAGAGACGTAGATTGTGGTGCTTTTGTACAACAGAGATCGTTTGCTTGGGCAGCGGCCATAGCAGGAAGATTGAGCACCGGCAGAGTAACTGCATTCGCTTGGATACATGATGGAGCATCGGCAACACAGTTTGACTCGCCTTTAATGTGACGAATGTCTGCCGTGAACTGGGAGATATAGTCCAAATGTCTGCACTCCCGTGGTGAGTAGTGTTCAGACTTGGTATGCAAAGCATACGTCGTGAGAAAAACTCCAAGGGTTGCCAACTACCGGAGATGTTTTGTTGCATAACGACTCCTATAGCAAAATCAGATACATCAACCGCTGTACTAAGCGTGGTTGGTTGGTCGGGATGAGCAAAAAGTGTGACATGCGCCAGAGCCGTTTTGATCTCTGTAAATGCAGTATTCGCGGTATCGTTCATTCCTAAGTTGCATGGGTTGCCATGAAGTAAGTTGGCTAATGGTCGTAGGCGTTCTGCCGCGTGTGGGATGAAACGTCGGTAGAAGTTAACCAAACCGAAAAATGCCTTCAGTTCCTTGAGTGAGGACGGCACGTTGAACTCCTTTATTGCTCGTACTTTGTCCTCGCAAGGCAGAATACCCTCTTGCTTAATGATGTGATTCAAAAATATTATTTCAGGTTTAGCCAACTCACATTTGTCTGGGTTGACTACTATCCCATTATCCGCAGGTCGTTGGAGTCAATTGTGTGAGATGTTGACAATATTCATAGACAAACATGCGTAAATAGACTAGGGATGGTAATCACAAAACATTAAAATCATTACGTATTCTTCACTATCTAATTAATTACACACATCTTATTACGTATTATTCATATACGTTCGATGATGCGATTAGCGGGTCATCAATATAGATGTGAACAAAATCAAGGTCTCGTACATTGCTATCGATAAACCTTCGAAAAGTTTGAGCAGTATTCCGTAATCCAAAAGGCATTCGTAGGAACTCAAACAAACCGAAAGGAGTCATGATGACAGTTTTTTCGATATCTTCAAGAGCGACTGGGATCTGATGAAATGCTCGTGCCAGATTGATCTTAGAAAAGGTGGTCGTGCCCTTGAGCGATGCCGTGATGTCGTGTATATGGGGGATGGGTTAGCTATCAAAGTGCGTAACTAAGTTTAAAGCGCGGTAGTCGCCGCATAGTCTCCAACTAACCCCATCTTTTTGCGCACCATATGAAGAGGAGAGACCCACGGACTGGGAGGAAGACGAATAATACCAGTGGCTAGTAAATTGTCGAACTCAGGTCTGGTGAAGGCTTATTTGGCCGGTGCTAGTCAGCGAGGTCGTGCCGTGACTGGCAGTCCGCGGGTGACTATGTGGTGTACCACACGATTGGTCACCGATAGAAGCTCCCCGAGTGGTTTAGTTAGTGCGGGGAATTTCTCGAACAGAGCGTGGAATATATCGTCACGCGGGTAAAATGTGCCGATGATTCGGTATGCATTCATATGGGCTTTCCAGCACATGAATTTACTGTTCGACGAAGTATCGATCAGCTGCAGCTTACATGAATCGACAAGCAATTCACAGTGCTGTAGGAAATCGATACCTAGTATGGCTGTGGGAACATCGGTAATGATGAACGATCACAGATACCGTCCTCGGCTGCCCAGGTTGACCGCAAGTTGTCGTGTACAGTAGGTATGAATGACTGAGCCATTTGCAGCGCGTAGTCGAAGCATTGTAGCTTGTGACTTGCTGCTACCTCGTGGTGCGACAGGGACTTGGGCCCCGGTGTCTACTAGGAACCTGGCATTTGTGCGGTTGTCGTGCATATAGAATAAACGGCCAACCTAGGAGGAGGGGTCTCTTTTATTAGCCGGCTTTGGAGTTTTCCGCCTTGTATGAGCATGGTGCTCGACATTGACGGGCGCTAAACCCGAAGAACCGATGGAACCAGCATCAACTTTCTTTCACTTCCGAAGCCGCATTTCGGCGTGGCTTGGAAGACGCTTTTGTGAAGCGAGTGGTAACAGGTTTGCGAGAACGTGAGCGGACTCGTAATTCGGCGAGTCTCGAATTGAAACTCTAGTGCGGCAAATCATACCTCTGGGTCATGGGGAATAAATGCTACAGGTCTAAAGTGGATGTCCTGTATATTAAAGTCTATGATATTAATGCCACTCTTATCGCTGTCCATCATGCCGAGTATAGTATATATTAAAAATTAATATAAAAATACACGGCAGACGCGGATAGAAAAACAAAAGACTCACCAACATGGCTTCCAGAGACGAAAGGACCAGAGCTTGTGGCATGTTTCAGAAAATGGCGCACCAATTGTAGCGTGGTGTCGAGTCCCAGTTGACTATGAACACCGCTACTGAGAAATATATGCCAAATAATTCAGAAAGCGAAGTAGAAACAAATTCACTTAATTGGTGATCTCGTGGTATCGAATGAAATCCAAGGTCGTGCCAAGAAATGGTAAAAGCAGAAGCAGCAAAAGGGACTACGTGCGAGCAGAGTCATGGACCGCGAAACAAGAATAGAGAATATTGGCAACACAATAAATTCACTGGATTCGCTGTGACTACAGTCAGGGATTCACTTTCAGTTGTATGTGGTGATTTCAACTCGTGTGACTGTAGCTTCCTTACATCACTAGGTCACCAAAATGTAGTACATTTTCCTACCCGTTTGGATGCTCATTTAGACGTCGTTTTCATTGATGATGTGGGAATATATGTGACTCTTAAACCGGCTCCATTGTCTAGCTCGGATCACTGTATAATTCGTGTTCTACCCAAAGTTTGTGGTAAGCATGGAAAAATTACACTCTTGCATCAAACCGAGAAAGTCAAATGTAGGAATCCCTCAGAAAAAATATCCGAAATCTGAAAAACATATTTTGAACGATTAACTGGGAATTATTTACAGATAACTCACCGAAAAACACTACTGATGTAATCACTTGTTAAATTAAATTCTGTTTTGATATTTGTTGCTCCACTGTAACCATTTTTGTTGCTGTTCTGCATCATAATATAGTGTTCATCTTGGAAAAAGGTAAGAAGTATGTTCGATGCACTTTTCTGGACTATACTTCTGACTTCGATTCTATACCAAGACGACGTTTACTTGCCAAGTTAATCAGCGTCAACACTGAGAGCTGGATAGCAAATTATCTATGTTCCTATCTCTCTGGAAGGGAACAGTACACTGTGTTTAGAGGAAAGTGTTCAAAGTCTCTGCCGTCTCATGAGGGTGTACCACAAGAAGCCGTTCTCTCACCTTTTCTTCCCTCTTTTTTCTGCATGATCTGCCATCTTCCATAGAAAACACTTTTGTGAGATATGCGGATGAACTCACTGATTTATGCGGATTTCTACCTATTAACATCCCGTAGAAATGAATTAGTTTTTGTCTCGAATTGATTGTTAGCCTGTTGTTGATGGTCTCTTACTCAATCCATCTAAATTTCAAGCTGCCAACTTTAGAACGAGACATGAACAGCATCTAAACATCACTTTGGGATCCTATAATGCTTGTGCTATTGGAGGCTTTTTGATAAACACAGTGTTGAAGTTCAATTATCGTGGTATTACTTTCTCCTCTGACCACTATTGGTCTTCGCACATTATCCTCTGCTTAGGACTATAAACGCGTCGCTGCACGATTGCGCATTTCAACTACTATCAACTTATTTAGTCCGAATAGAATCTAACATGATTGTGCAGCTAAAGTACATATGCGACACGTAGATAATACTGGTTTGTGCTGGAATACTGGCTGTCACGTCCAAGTTTTTGCTCGCTTCCGTATATTGAACTGTTTACAATTTACGAACCCAAATTAACAATAGAACCAAGCTCCAATATAGTGGAAAACGTTTGTTCGCATTGTACTAATGGTCGACCCAAATATCGTTCTAGCAATTATCATAACAACTGAAAAACAAACCTTTATATTTGTAGGTTTACGGGGCGAAATTTCGAAATAACAGACTAAAAACAAAAAGAAATCAAAATGTCTGAATATAGTGATGTATACGAGTTCAGAAGATGAGTGAAACAAACACATCCAGAAAACACAGTGAAATTATTAATATTTAATATGCGTTTCAGTAAGCCAAATGGTCGAGTAACCAAACCGATGTGTTTCTTAGAGGATCACTCCCGAAGCCCTTGAATAGAAGTCTTTATACACAATGCCGTGAGGTAAGGTCAAGAAATGGCTTCTCATAGTTGTCAGTGACCAAAGTTGGTTGGTGTGCCACTCGGTTTGGAATCAGGGTTTGCCAACCACCCTAGGTGAACTCTCCGTCTCCATCAACCTGATTAGTGCCCGGTGTTTGCGTTTTGCTTTTTTATTTCAGTAAGTGATACCCTGAAATCGCAAAAGTAGTGAGTAGGACTCCTTTGGTAAGAGCGACAAGTCAGTCAGTCAGCTCCAATGAGATGAAACATCTCCACTCGATTCACTATGTTGCCGACTCCTAGTGTTATTGTTTTGGCATACCTAACTAAAATTATTTCTCCAGTCTTAGTCAGTTAGTCAGTTAGCCGTAACGTAGGACCGGGCACATATATGTGTCGGTCCATGTTGTCACACCTCATTAATAGAACAAGATTAACACCAAATTCATAGAAGTAGTTACGTCAATAGTAGTAATATATAGAAAAATACAATGCAGGAATAAACGATTGGTTCGTAGAAAGCAAAATATGAAATAATTCTATTCTCACGGTTTAAGGGAATGCAAATAGTGAATACACATGTTTCATTGTGACTGGTTCTAGGCTATATAACGCAGTCCTCAAGTATTGGATACGATAGTCACGCGAACCCCAACCAAGTAATGCGCCTCTACAAACGTGGCTCAGACCAGAAGTGAGCGACTTCAAGCACTGATGACACGTTTTGGTTTGGCCGCCTCTAACAATTACTTGCATGGGTATGGGCTATGAACACATCGCCAAACGAGAGCGGACGTTCCTCGAAAATCGGCTCGCTGTTTTCTTCGTACTTCAGCGTTTTACGTTTCCTCATGTAAGTAGTCTTCAGTGTTTGTAACTATTTTCGAGTAAGGGAACTTGTCCTGTAGCTTAATTAGCAAATAGCCATCTCATAAGCAGGCATATGCTGCTTCAAAGATCATGGTGGAAAAATATTTGATCATGAAATTGCTTTCTTCATATAGTGATTATGTAGAATTATGGTCTATTTCGTTATTAGTACCACTCCATTGATTGACCTAATCCTAAGCTTGTAGGTTTGTCATAATTGCTCAACCTATAAAAGTTTAGGTGGAATTCACTTCATTGTCCACATTGGCTCGTACTATCGTAACCATCTTCAATATATGATGGGGAACAGGTTTAAACTACAACTACAACAATATATTTTGTTAAGGGTCAAATGCTACTACACTACTTACTCACCAGAGTTAACAAGACGTTCATCTGACACCGAGTTGAGTGTGATTGTCACGCATCGGAGGTTACTGTAAAAATAATAAGAATTCTCCGGCCATTGATGAGCTGAGAGATAAACCAAAAGGAAAGCGGCAGCAACTGATCGAGAAATACATGTGGTAACTCTAAAATGTCTGGTTTTATTACTCACACGCAAAAAATAGAATCCTACATGAATGTTATATAGGAGTTGAACAAACTGGGACTATAATAATCAAGAATGATTTCGTGTAGACGTATTTCAATAAATCGCCGTAATGTGCGTAGTAATAGCCGCTGACTGATATTCTAACTTATAGGTAGTTCAAACATTTTGTGTTTAGAAAGAATAAAAACAATCCATATTGTAGAAATGTTAATATTTGTACTACTTTTAGTTTAACTTATGAATTCAAATGGCGCATATACCAGTAAGCTGTACATATGAGTTGGTTTCTAATTGCATCTGTATGAGTAGGCTCACTGAAAGCACAAAGGTATAACCATGAACAGTGATAACTATGTGAATTTCGGACTGATAACTAAGAGCTATTCGTTAAACATGACTGCATTCGTATGAGACATGCTCTAGACTCAATGTTCTGATCTGCCATAGAATATTTATTTATATTTATACCTACCGGCTGATGATGCATACAAGTTACTTGCAAGTATCCAGTTTAGTATGAGGCGGAAAACGATTCAATTGAGATATAGTGATTAAAGTTGTTGAAATCAACTATGCCTATGTCCCACAATTATAGGTGATGTGGTGCTGCAAGATGTCTTAGGCTAAATAAGTCTTTACAAGATGATTAATAGTGAGTGATGCTCATGTGATTATCAGTGAGAATATAAGTTGTAACTAAGTGGAATGCACTCCTAACTCATGTCAGTGATAATCGCTTGAACCTTAGTCAGCTTTGGGGTAAATTTGACATTGATGTTTTCAGTTTGCAGGAGATTTGCTCGACTGCTTGTACTGATTATTTGCATGCATGATTGTGTCACTAAACCTGCAATTAGAGTGACAAGGTTTTGGTATATTTACTAAATAGGCTACCGATAGAGAAACATACTGGAATCATCTTTAATGGATGAAGATGACGAAAAAAGCAACTCTATTTAATGATAATTATGAGTCAATTTGTTGACCGATCTCGTCAATTTCTCCAATCATATTACGTGATTGTCAAGTCATGGCAATGGTTTGTTTTGAAATCCTGAAGCCATTTTGTCTAACTACTTATAGTATTGAGTGAGGATTAGCCAGTGAGAAACAGATATTATTGTTTGAGGTGACTCTGAGACAACAGAGGTTTGTAGAGTGAACGTTTCCCAGATGCCTGATTACATTATCAATCTCAATTTAAAAATATTCGTCTACATAGTGTTTATTTCAACATTAGGCTATGGAGTTTTGATTTCAAATGTTTGTTTGGCCAACAGCTACCTGATACATTAGTTATTATACTAGTGCTGTATGATAGTAATCAAATTTGATGACTTTCTTGTCGAAACTATGTTCACTCTTTTTGAGCAACTAATACGATTGAGCAACTCATAAACACAAATACATGAAGGTTATTCAAATGATTGTCAAATTTAGATGGCATAGATCATATAATACAATGCATTATAAGTTGGTTAGCGAGTACGTTAATGTTGTGTAAGACAATTGAAGAACAACAGTTAAGAACATGACGATTTACATTACAGACGTTTATGACGAAGTTAATGTAGATAGCCAAAAGACATTTATAAACCTGTGGCAAAGCTAATTGGAGCTAGGGAATGTTAAATGATTGATGAATCTAATACACTTCGTCTGTAAACAACACAGGTTGGCATTGTAGTATGTTGTAGTATAAGGCTTTAAGATATATCCTACATCAATTAGTTGTTGCTTTGGTTCTTAGAAGAAAGATCGGTCTCGTGACTTCCAAAGAGTCTCGACTTTTAGAATGAAGCATCATAATTCTCGTTAAAGAACATCCTTCAACTTTCAGGTCAGATTTTGAGTGGTATAACTTGTTTATTTTGGTCAACAGTTTTGGCGAGATTATTTTCGACAAAATGGAAATGATGACTTCATTCCGAACCCCCCTCATTTACCTGGAATAAGGATCCGCAATAATCCTAGAACAACTACAAAAACGATATAATAAAAATCCATGTGAATTATCTTTTCAACACAGTTTCGAGTGAACTAACGCTTTCTGGATTAAGAACTCATCATTTCGTTCAAATCAACTTCAATTCTGTAGACAAATTACAAATATTTTCAATAGGAAATGACATGACGAAGTGTGTTCAAACTCACTTAAAATTTGATTGCATGCACTAAACGATGATCTCCAACCTTAATCATTATTCAATGAAATCATATATTTGGTCAACAGGTGAATGTGTTAATCCAAAATATCGGGTGGTGATGAGTTGATCCGTCTCAATGATTACTATAAAACAATACACAGAACGTGATATGAATTATAGATCCAGCATGATCCATCACAGTCTCACAGACAGATATGCACAGAACGTATTTACCAGTCGAATCTCAAGGAATCGGAATAAGTAATGGGCCATCCATAGATTGATAAACTGAGGAGGTGTAGTTTAGAAGATTCTATAAGAAAACGACCACTAAATGCATTTTGAATTAGATGGTAAATGGACACAGTGTTTATTCTTGTCTGGAGTAATACCTTAAATGAATTGACAGCCAAAAGATTTGTTTTCATTTCTTTCTGAGAAAAGTAGTGATGCTTAGTTAAATGAGAATTTCACTGATATTGGTTTTGTCTGTGTTCGTGATTGTCAGTTACATTGACAACTTATTATTAGAAAGTGATGTTTTCTTATTCTAAATAAGATTCATATTACACTCATTATACAGAATAGAGAATAGAGAATACCATAATAATTGATTAATACGATAGAATGTGGTGTTAGACAACAACAAATTATGATCCTTCATATTTCTTCAGACAACTGAAGTCAACAGAAATATGTTTTGTAATTAGACGCACAAAATTTCGAACCCTGAAAGCCAAATATTTTTCATCATTATAGTTGAGAGATTTCAATTAACCGTATACAAATATCAGATTACATACCTCAATAGTTAAAAGAATATTCCATACTAATGAGTTCATGTACCACGTTAATTACTAAACAATAATCATATCATTCTATGACATTCAATCGTCTCAATGCTCACTTTGAATCATCTAGACAGAAAGAAACAAACAAGCACTTACAAAATATATATATAAACACTACAATTTCTGCAAACGTTTAATAACGCTTTGACCAAAATGAGGTGAGTATTGAACGCGCCGCCAAGGGAAATGGCTGACTTCTATGAATTTTAATTTCATTCAAAGAGATAACGTTGTTTTGTTTACTGAACCATTCCAGACCTACCTTTTCATCTGACCGGTTGATGCCGTTCTTTTCACTCGTCGTCCTATTTTTGACATTTTGTGACTGTAAGGACATTTGTGAGGATCCCGCAGTAGGGACAAATGAAGAAGTAATTTTTCAAAGTGATTCATATAAATATGTAAGTAGTCAGTCATGTTCCAATATACATATTCAGTCACATTTTTATCACTATTCCCAAATTATTCGTGACAATCAGACTCTTCCAGTTGATGATGACAAGTTTGAGAAATTGGTTACTGACAAGGTGAGTTCACTACATTTCGCATTGGAGGTACTAACCTATCTGCTTGTATATATTCAAGGAAATTTTCACAAAATTCCGTTTTCAAATATACGGAGTTGAAGTGAGCAAATTCGTTATACTCACTTATGGTAAAAGAATAATCTTCTGTGAAATAAAATTGTTAATGAATTTTGTTTATTCACACGTCATTTTATGAATCAAAGTTGTTTTATTTTCTTTAGTAAATCTGTTTTATGCTTTTTTGAAAATTTAAAACTTCCACTGATGTCTTTCCATCTTCGAGTACTGAACAGTTTGACGCCTTACAGTAAACTAGTTGCAGTTCATGCAATTCATTTTAGTGTCCAGTTAATTTTATAATCTTTCATTCATTCATTGTAGATTAACAATTCAATTTCATGTTCTCATTCAATAAACACAGGTACAATGAATTTGTTCAATAGAACGATTATAGGATCAATTGGAAGTTTTGTGAATTTCCAACGATCACTTGAATCCGAGTTTGTGAATGATCGTAAGTTCTTCAACTATTCAGTGATATTTTGTTTTATGTTTTATTTCTTACGTTTTTTTTTCATAAACAGTTCAGTATTTAACTTGATTGTTTCATGAGAGCTGACCAGTACACAGTGATTATTTTGTTTTGGCGATTTGATACTTTCAAATGTGTTCACAACAAGTGTTCATCACTGTCAAGCGATAGTCTTAAATAAAACAGCGACCCACTTCAAAATAAACACAAATCGATTGAGTGTAAAAAATATGTTCATTGATGTAATAGCTGAATTTGAAATACTCCACTCTTCAGTCTGTTCAAACTACCATAAAACAGATATCTCATTAATACGATTTGTCTTGGTAGATTCAATGAGTCAAACTGATCACAGGTAGAACAATAAACAATGTTGTGCGAGAAATCAGTTTGCATTAATGAGGCACATGAACTATCAAATTGTATTGTCCTTCAAATCGTCTCTGTCATTTACATGGTTCTTATAAGTTTAATTTTTTTTTGGTCACTACCTGTGGAACATTGGATTTTCAACACTTTCTCTGTGATCACGTTTGTGTGACCATGAAGTTCGAACTCGTTCTCATCTTCAAGCATCAAACCAACGAACAAACATGAACAGTCAACAAGTTCAACATGAGTAATCTGTACCGAAACACTCAGAACATCAAAATGAAGTTCATTTATTTTTGTTCACTTATCGGAATTAATGGCGCTTGAGTAGCATTTCTGTGTAATGATTAGTTTCAGATTGAGAGAACACTGTTCCATTGAAATGACACAATTTCAGAAAACGATTTTGTATGTGTATTGTCTGGTATATTTAAACGGTTTCGTAATTAGCCAGAGGCTGTTAAAACCAATCTTTCAGAAGTGAGATATTCTTCTCAGTTTTTTGGGTTGAAACATACATCACGTCGATGAAATAATGATAACGATCCTTCAAACTATCATTTAATTGAAGTCAAAGTCATTCTGTGTTAGATCCTTGAAACTCTTATTTAATTAAACCGGTGCAAAGTTATTCTGTATTGAAATAAATTTATTGAAAGAAATGAACATTCATCAAGCAGATATGTAAACACAAATTTCTTTTGTTTTAATTATTTTAGAGACATATTTAGCTGTCAGAAGTTCTTATAATCTAACGGTTGGTGTTAAAAGTATGTATCCATAGAATGAATTTTTCATCGCATGTGAAAGACTTACACTTACACCATCATTCATTGTATTTACTTACATTGTATTTGTTCAGTTTGCTTAATTGAATTCATTTCAAAAACTGACAGAAGTAATGAAGTGTGACCACACCATGAAATCCGTAAAAATCACTAACAAACACTGATATGCCTATATGTTGCATAAACAACTCAAATGCCAAGTGGTGTTTGTATGCAAACATTTGACCGCTCATATCATCTGTACTTAGGATCAATTGTTCAATGGATAATTAAGGGGATTATTTTGACAATATGAATATCTCTTCAGCAAACAGATCTAGTTAAAAGCCTGATAAATGATCGTTTCAATATGAAAATGTGAGTGTAATAAAGCCTCGAAAACGAATCATCTGACATTCATTTCGAAGAATTCATGCATGTTTCATTTAAACAGCGTTCACTAGATTATATTTATCAGGAGTTCAACCGAAGAAAGTATTTGAGACAAAACAGTAAATATCTGCTCAAATCTGATCACTTTGTGAGTAGGCACATACAAATTCACGTCTAACAATAACATGCTCACCATTATTCACCCTAAATTTGAATATCGATCGTCCTTTATTTTCAGGTGTTACACTTAAGGTAACCACTGTAATACATTCGAATGGGAAGATATCGTTCTATTATGAGAACGTAAGTTGTACATTTGGGTGCAAATATTGTTTTGTTTCAAGTACTTCAGATTATTCAACTAGATCGTGCATAGAAATACTGTCGAATGCATCAATATTCATTGGACACGATAGAAAGGGGTCAAAATATTGTGATGTGCAAAGAAACTACATGAAACTATCAACCGTCATTTGGTAACATACTTTATTCTAGCCAGTTTTTGAAGCAGTGAACAAGAAGAAGTGACGTGATATCTAAGGAAGCATTTCATTCTTCGCTCCTATTAAAGAAAAAAAGAGAACATGTTAGAATACTGTACGAAGACAGCTGAATTCTTTCATCTTTTGATAATCGGCTGCATTGAACAGTTGTTGTTGAATATTCTAGGTGATTTGTGGATAAATATCGATCGTTTCTCAGTGTGTAGATATTTGATTATCATTTTTCGATATTCCACTCTAATTTCAATGCAACATATGTTTGGATAATTAAAGATAGATTGTGAGATGAAAGAATTCATGTGTGTTGAACTGGATTAGTTTTAATTGTTTCGAGGTACTCAGGACACTTTAGGGAAATGACGCTCTTGAGAAAACAAGTGTAATGAATGGAAGTGAGCACATCAACACAATTTCACCACATGACAACAAATTCACATGCAGATACATTGCGGTTATTCACAACCACATTATTATCAACGGACGTAGATATTGATCTCACAGTCTATTGCCTCATACCATGTCAAATAGATCGTTAATCCAACTTCACAGAAGTTGAAAACTGAAATGATTCACCACATCTTTGTAGACTACATAGAGCATAGTTCTCAGGGAACTGAGGAGATCAGAATGCTTATTGTGAGTGTGATTAGTTGCTTTTGTGTAAGATAATGCGAATGACGACATATTACTTTGATGATTAGTTGGTTTTGATATAGGTCGTTGTGTGTTGACAGATCTTCACATAGACTTACATTATTTCTTTTCAGATTCCCAAGAAAACCAATAATGTACATTCAACAATATTCGCTTACGGTAAAATTCAGTGTGGAGAAAAAGGTAAGAAACATTACTTATATTCTAATTCCAACTGACCTACATGAACTATAATCTGTTTGCCTTATGTTACTATCTATTTTTACTCTATCATCATTCTCCCAACACAGATATTTGCTATAATCTATCATAGTCATGTAATACACCTTTATTACAGTCTACAATAATCGCTTATTACGTACGTAAATTAAATTGATCGATATGTGATTGAAGTGTTAAGGAAAATTATGCGAAATTAAATCAGAATGGATTTCGTTAACTCGCGTTCCTGTTTTTTGGAAATTCAGCGAAAAATAAATGTTTAGACATCTTGATGCAAGAATGTAGTATCAGATGTGATAAAGAGTCACAGTCTAAACTCACTCTGAAAATATCTAGTGTTTGTGATGAAGTCTTTTGAACAGTAGCTAGATGAAATTTTCAGGATTGAAATCAAAGTATCTGTGTCATCAGTTCAACAAGCTTCATCCTTGTTAGAATCATGTAGCAGATTTGAATGAATTTCACGATCCACGTCTGCTAGTGCTTGCTTAACCTGATATACTGAGTATTATAACTAAGATGTGTGAATATCTTCATCGCAAAAGAGTGGATGGATTTTTGGAGGTGTATTCGGTATATGTTTAACGATCGACTCATCCAGACAAGAATATATGAACGACGGTATTAGACAGACGATATATCTACTCATTTATTCACTCACCAACTAATCAACTGAACAATTTTTCCGTCTATATTTACATCGCCGCACGATGCAAAACGAAGTTTTTAATCATACAGAACCGATTGTTGTTTTATTCAACGCCCAAACGTCATACTACACTGACACGATGGTATGTCGCTGAAAGATGGAGTTGGGTTCAAAGAAAAGATTTCAGTGTAAGCGATTAGTATGAATGCAGTGTTTTATGAGTGAATGTGGGAAAATTCATTCAATATTTCGTCAAGTGGTACGTGATGACTGGTTGAAACGTATTGCAGATCCCCAACGTTGACAATTTGTGAAGCAATTTATGACGAGGTAAAAGTAATTTTCAAAGATTTTCCACTAACACCCTTGTGAAACAAATCAGAAATTGAATGGTATCGGTTTTGTATACCTGCTGATAGATCGTCGGCCACCTTCGGAGCGAAAAAAGATGTAAAGCATATTTTGCGAGGATGTTGTTTTACTGCCATTGTATCCGTATTCTGAAATTAAACAGTTTTCATTTAGATCGCTCCTTAAACGAGCTACAACTTGTTATACTTAAAGTAGAAATCGGTATTTCAAGTGTCTTCTTCTGTATATTTTATCGCATTAGATGGGAGAAAGATTAATAGGAATGTTCCTAGTGAGTGGATCAAAAGTAGAACGTTGGTGGAGTATGAAGTTTCTGGGGGTATGTTAATCCTTATTATATCCAAATTGACTATTTTCACACTCAGTCATTAAATGATATCCAGACATGAGTCTCAACTGACGTTACACTACAAGTCAATTCACAGTTGAATATTCAAAATAATGAAGCATGGACTTAGAACTACCATAGAAGACATTACTTTGATGAACAATACTTAAGCAAAATGTCACTAAACTATGAATAAGATGATAAAAGTCAGTTTATTGATTGTGTCACTTGTGTCACTTGTGTGTCACTTGTCACTTGTATTTATACCAGGTATATGGAATTCTGAATATGTGTGTAGTATTTAAAACGTAGATACACTTCATGAAATGGTAATAACTTTGAGGACAAAAGCTCAATTTCCAATAATTTTACATTATCCTACTCATCCGATTAATCGAAAGTATAGGCAAGTCAAGTGTTCATATTTCAGTTCATCATAAGCCGTAGATACTTGTACAGTGTCATAAATATTGACCACTTTCATGGTTTGGAAGTGTTTTCTTTCTGCTGAGTATGTACAGTGAAATGTGAATCACATTGAAAGTGTATTGGATTTCTCATGGTGCAATGTGATGATACATTCTTAGTGAATGGAGACAGTCACTCAACTCCAAAATCACCATAATATCATCGACTTAGGTTCACATGTTTTGTAAATCACTTATCGTTTGTTTGATCACTTGACATGCAATCACCTTATTCTTTTCACTGAAGATTGTCCAAAACACAATTCATTTGAAGCATGTAAAGACGCAAAAACACCAAATACAACGTGTATTTGGTGTGAAAGAGCAAACAAATGCATCACAAGCAATGATATGGATAGCCGTGAATTCAAAGTAAATAGTTGTCAGAATAAAGTAAGTAATTGGTGGACTTCACTGGTTGTTTTCAATATTGTCATATGCTACATCCTGAATCTGTTTACTCAGAGGAATATTTTATTGCAGCGAATGGGTAATGCTTTGTATACTTCACTCAGTGTATAAATCAAAGCATTGTTTATGTTGTCAAAATTTAGTCAGATATTAACACAACGTTTCGTTTACTGGTGAACATCCAACGATGGATAGAAGCGTTGTTTAACACCAATGCCTGGAAACATGTTAATTTTTCAGCTCATAAAATGTGTAGTGTCGACTCGGCAACAGATATTCTAACTTACTGTTCAGCGATCACATTGTGCCAAAGTAAATTATGTAACTATTTGTCAAATTCTGTTCTGTTATCACAACTGACAGTAGTGTATATTGAATGATGAATTATTTGATTGATATTTGATAGTCAGTAATATTGCCACTGTTTCATTCTACAGAATAGCTCAAATATCAACGTGACGATTGAATCATCACTCATCAAACAAGAAGAAACAACTTCACGGACTACTGAAGATGACTTAAGAAATGAATTAGAGATTGCTACTCAAAACTCTGAAACTTGTTTGGTAAATATTTGATATTTAGTCATTGTTGTACTGTTTCGTTCTTTTCAGAATACAACTATTGAAATAACTGAAGCTGCACAAAAGACCAAGTCAAGTCATTATGTTTACATTGTTATCCCAATAGTTGTTACTTCCATCATTGTATGTGTTGGCTGTTTCATATGCATATGGCTTCACAGAAGAAATAAACATTAATCCATGATTCTCACAAACGTCCCATTATTGGTGCTCGTCATGGTGACTTTGTCATTTTCTCTTTTTATTTTATTAAAAACACTATACACTTTGTTAAGCATTTCAATAAATCGGATAGTTTTTCATGAAACTACATACCACGTTTTTGACTGTTTGCGTACTAACTGATGTACTTTTGTCAATAAAATATAAAACATGGTTGTCTGTAACTAAGTCATTGTTTTCCGTCAAGTAAAATTGATAAGTTTGTAGTGGGCGTCTGTGACTATTTTCAAAACTAGAGGAATACCAGGTGCAACTTATCAGGTTGGATCTCTACGTGAACCAAATATCAGAGGGCAGTTGAAGGTTGTATTAAGATGTCTTTTTTGGCGATCACTTGGTATTGAAATAATACCGAGGTCGTGCCAAAGTTTACAAGCGTACAAGAGTTCATGCAAATTCAAAAAAGCAATGTAAGGGAGTGACTTTTCGTGCACTTACACAAACAGATACACAAAAATAATCACTGATACAAGTGGTTATAATAATAATCGTTTCCATTATAACAATCGTGTTCTCGTCATAAAAGTAGGTCACTACAACTTTTACTTGAGTCTACAAAATTACACTTGTAAATAACAATATCAAGTATATGTGATTTTGTAACAATTGCGATCAACAAAGAGTTCATTGTGAATGTCCAGTTTTATGAAGTCTCACTACCGGAAAATATCATTTGAAATTGACGACGTTGATTGTTCGAAATTGAACAGTCGCAATACTGTATCAATAAATAATTAGGCACCTCAAATCTTTCGTTATTTGAATAATTGCTGTTTAATGAAAGCTTGATGACAGACTACTGTAAATTAGGTGTTAGGAATGCCGATTATGAAATAACTCTGAAGTTCTCTTGATATTCAAGTAGGAGTGACGAACAATTTGGATTGAATGAACTAGTAACAGTTTTGCTTCAGCACTGCAAAATAAGATGACAGTTTTTTGGAAACAAATACACTGCAGTGTTTATGACAGTCATTGGTCATTGATTGAACTCAGTATTGATAACTTCACACATCGTCTCGTTACCCACTTTGATACTCACTATGGATACTTACTGCCCTCCACAAACAAATTCAATAAACCATATTAAGATGAACGCAGGAATGATAAATGTTTTTCCAGTGGCAAACTGCATCCTTGGAAATCCTGTCTTCTTCGTGATGCTGAATTTTGAATTTTGTGAGAAACTTGGATAGACAAAGTTGATATGTTGACTTATTGTTCCTTTTGCTAATAATAATATCAAATCCTGTTATTAAACCTTAATAAGATTCGAGCCTCTGATGATCGTATTTCTTCTTTAACCACGAGTTCGAAGGGTACTTCCACATATAAGAACCATTATATACCTCTATGTTTCGGTCCATAATTTTATTGTTGAAGCTGGCAGTATACAGTTCATTATTTTATTCCAGGCTTTGCCTTAAATGGGCACAAGCTTCACTCGCCTTCAATAGCTTTAAAGCAATTTTCGTTGCTTCGATTACAGATTTCATGGCCTCCTATGTTAAGTGTTTTCAAGGGATTAAATTTCAATTTTTAACGTTGAATTCCCGTTTTTTTGAAACAAACGCACCACAGTTGAAACTGAAGACATTTCCAGTCACGTTCACTTTTTGTGAACCCCATTTAAACGATGTCCATCTTCATTATCGTTCGGATAAACTTTCATCAAATTTAACAACAACCATCACTCTTTATTGTCTATTCAAATAGGACTACCTTCCACAAATTTAGGCTGTTCTATAGCCATATTTCATGAACAGATCTATAATGTATTCAGTGATCTTGAAAGTGTTGACGTTTGTCTAGATAATTGCAATATTCATGATTCTCATAAAATATCTCATTACCAGTGACTTGCTACTTCCTTACGTCGTCTGCATGAAGAACATTTGCCATTAATTCAAATAAAAATGTTCATTTTATTGTATCCGGTTTTGAATGTCTTGGATATTAGGCTGACCTCAATGATTCTAGACCAGATATGAGCCCCACATACATTTACACTATCTACATAAACTCTAACTCAATAACTCTGACGAGCATATGCTCCTCACTATAGTTGTTTTTTATTTCCAGTCATATTTATCGTACAAACTCTCTACTTCACTACTTGAGATATGTACTTTGAACTATCAGAACATTTTGAGATGCTGTCCTGGAACGTAGATTTCTGGTGTATTTTGCCAAGCTTGATGGATAATTCACTACTCCCGATATTATTTCCTGCCTAAATGATAATGCCGCTAGTCCTACTTTATGTCGTAAATTTGATCGTCGCAGTGGACATTTCAGCGTTGAAAAAAATAAAATCCTTGTCAAGGCTCACATATTGGTGACGAAGATACACTCATATTTATTTCACACAGCGAATAATTATGAATCGCTATCGGTCGTAAAACGATCCTTCGAAGTGGACCCAATGGCCAGTATTGTACAACTATCTTAGATCTGTATCAAATCGATATGAAAACGCCAATTTCTCCCGTCCAAGAATAGAGTCTATAGTTCCTTTCTCCCTATTCCTCTTTGTGATGACAGCTCGAGACGAGACGACACCCGAATTAAACCCCAGTGTGGTACAAGCTAATTCAAACAACATCCATGCGGACGTTACTAGCTTTTTACACAACATTACTGTATTCTCAAACTTACTACATGCAATTTCAAACTCACTTCTAAGTAGAGTTTCGCCACTTAGAACCAGATTATTATCATACAGACCAGCTCTCATGCTTTTCACCAACTCGTGGTGTTTCTCCTCAGTTTTAAACTTCCAGATGTATATTCTGGCCCCTTCTCTCTCTCTCTATCTCAGAGGAGGTAAATCCACAGTTGTGTGTCAAATATACTGTCTGGGGTACTTCACAGAAAATAAGGTGTAAACAGTGTTCTCAGCAACTTATTTGAGTCGGCCTGAGTGGAACTTAACAACAACATTGATATTTCACCTTTGAGCTATATATACAGTGTCAAACACGTTCCCGCTCCTGTAAACGATCGGATTGTTTATGAATTTATACACAGTTCTGCTCTTAATTTTAGTAGGAAGGACAAAACGTAAGATTTCAATTACTTTAGTGCACACTAAAATACGGATGGAGGTCAGTCACGTGATGATTAATACTTAGCAACACTGGATACGCACGACATGTCACAATGATTTCATTCTACAAGAAAACACAATAATGAGTCCGACAAAGTAACTTGTAGAGATATCACTTCACTATCTCCATAAGTACACAAATAATTTGAAGGTAGTGACCACAGGAAGGTTGTTGGTTCACTCTATTTACCTTTCCGATAGCATTCTCTCACAATATATTAGTCAATATAAGAACATCAAACAAACAACCTGAGACCTGAAGAACTTGGTAACATTAAGACACTCCTCTTGGGTGCATTAGTCTCATGGATACATTATGTATTTTTCATTAAGTCAGAAGTTAGGGCTCCGATTCCTGTGAAGCCTTGTAAACACATGAAACTAATGCGTCTAACGTGTTATTAATACCGCTTCAATACCTTGATTGATGATAACACTTGAAGAAACGTTACTTCAAGTTGAATGAGTTCCCAGCAGCTGCAAAGTTAACTGCAAATTTTAATCAGATTTAACACTCTCACAGGATTAAAAGATAAGCAACAGTTATGAAAAGGAGGAAGTTCGATTCAAAATGGATGGAAAACTAAACTGAAATATATTGTGTGCTTCGTTGTACAAAGTGTTTGCAACTACTAAGAAATGTGTATGTTCCTTGAGATGGTGGCGTATGTTCCTTTTTCTTTCGAATCTCTCCAGTTAATAATGGTCCATATCAATGAATTTAGCTGGTCATTCATTTCTTCACAATCAGCATATAGATCATCAGTATTTGCAATCTATACCGATGATCGCTGTCTATTCGAGTTGAGTTGGAGTTCTGTGAACTTCTCTCCTACCTCAAGGTTGCAGACTCCTATTAATAAGTAACGTAGACTAATCTTTAGCGATATCCATGTACTGTGGCTGTAGTGAGTATAAACTCGGGTGTGGAAGACCAATTTATTGTTTAATGCAGACTCACAGAGTGTCTTCATAAAGTATAAAAACCATAAATTAAATAGTTCACTCTCAAAAATTGTACCGTTCATTCATTCATTCCTATTTCTACGATAAATATTCATGTTCATTTCAATAAGATATTCTCAACCTTCTGCTGCCAGGCATTTCACATCTGGTTGGTGTTGCATACTTTTCTTCGTAATCTGAACAAACGATCAACTAAAATGCATTAGTAGTCTGTTGATTTGTCAGTGTCAAATCACCCATCACTGAACGCTACATTCAGCCTGTTCAAGCCGTTTTGCAACAACATCGTGTCACAAACACTTCTGACAGTGACAACGTATAAGCACACTTATGCATAAATATCTGTTACATTGCTGGTGGACACAAATCATTTGTTTAATTTCGAAATACATTCCGGCATTATCCAAAACGAAACCACAACAGATCATTTATATGTACAACGAGTCAGAGTTTGTGGAGTTGCTTGCATAACGGCAGTTTGTACAAAGAGCAGCATTAGTCTCAACTGATATACACGTTCACAAATAGTGAGCGACAATCTAGAGAGTTGTAATAAAGGGTTCGAACATTGAAGAACATATCATTTTGTGATTAAACATCTGCCTCCATGTTAAACACTCAGACCATCACTAATATTGTGAAATGACTAGTTTTGTAAAGTATCATGACTCTCATCCATCGAGTTTGAAGAAACATTTTTGAAGTGACCAGTTTGGCTTTCAACTATTTATTTTATAAACCGTTGATTTTTAAGGTCAGTGCCCTTACACAACTTTTGTCACTGTCTTGCGTGAAACAATATCACCATGGGATTGTATGTTGATGAAAAAGACGTGTTAATCAAGTTGTTGATTCAAAAGCCGTTTATCAGCAATCAGGTTATTATTGGTATTGAGTGTTGAGATATATCTGCAGCTTTCCTTTCCCTTATCAACTTTTAACAGAGCATTAATGTATTATCGGAGTGAGGAGTTGTGCATAGTGCAGTGATCTTAACAGTTGAATTCATGAGTCTCATACTAAGACCAAACGGCAGTCCAGTGCTTCCAAGTTCTCAATGGTCGTCTAGCCTGAATCGACTCATGAATTCAAACATCGTTGTGTTCACTGAAGTAATTTTGTCTCACATCTTCAGACACAAACAATCCACGTTTTACATTAAATAATCTGTAGTTCACGACAATTCATTATAAAATTACCAACTGTGTCATTATAGATCAAGTTCTATTCACAATAGGTAGGGTTCGAGAAACTGTTCACACACTTCCAGTCCTTATTTATCTGCTTATGACTTGTTATGGTAACACTGCTTAACATTCCAGCGCTGTTCCATTTGTCATAATTACATTCAAGGTTGTCAGAAACCATGTCAGATGAGAAGCGGAATCTCGTCTACTCATCTACTAATTAGGCATAGCCTTCAATATGTATGACACCATTGACTGAGGAAAAGTGAAAGGTGGAATATACATGAGCATGTTCTTAAAATTACCACCAATGTAATTATATGGTTTTCAGATGCTGAGAATCGGAGGTTTGTAGATTATAACAATATACTTAAACCTACATAGGACAGTACGGTAATTCGTAAAAGCCCAAATTTTTGAAAAAGTCATTCGATGAAAAGACCACCATCAAGAACCTGAAGGCAGTGGACGACGTTTTTGTGCTAGTATTATTTGTTATTCAGTGGAAATATACATTTAGTCAACAGGCAAATGTTTATATCCAGAACATCGGATAGAGATGCATTTATCCGTCTCAGTGATTTTTATAAAACGATACACAGAACACAATATAGATTGCATTATCAGGATGATTCACCACAGTTCGATGGACCAATGTGCACAGCACGTAACAACTAAAAGTGTTTACCCTAATATACAGTAATATTTATATGCATATACGAAATGAATTAAACCAATCAAGGTAGTTTATAAGTCAATGATAACAATGGAAAAGATTACATAATAAGTAAAATGTGAAAAGTACAAATTGATGGTGTGACAACAGGTGCATTAGTTTTTGATAAGCAATAATAATAAAGGTTCAAATCAATGTTACATAATCTGAAATAGGTCAATGATTAGGAGAAAATATAGAAACTGAGATAACAATTATGAAGATTATAAGATGACGTAATAAGAAATGTTCAGATAATTGGACCATGAAACGTATAGTTGAGAGAAAATAAAGTGGTAGGAGGGTGTGAAGAAAAATAATAAACAAAGAGAAAGTTAGAAAAGGAATAAATGCATAAATAAATTCATTTATTACTTAAGGCCAAGGGAGAGATAAGGGAGTTGCAAATTTCTTCTGAACACAAAGACTTGGCTTGTCGGCTCGGATTCCTATAGCTTCTGCTATGTGTAAGAGATGAGATCGAACATCATAAGGAAAACTAGTAACTTTGAACGACTTGTTTCTGTCCAATAAATGACCGCTATCGATCAAATGTGATAGAACCGAGCTGCGTATTGTTTTGACGTAACCTTTTCATAACCACGAAGGAAGGTGTTTACTAACTCGTTGGTTCAGTTGCCTGGTAGTGCGCCCAATATAGCTCCACAGGAGCAGCTGAATTCGTAGATACACATAGAATTGGCATAACCAGGTAACTTATCATCACCATCGATCGGGTCTAATACGATAAGCAGAGGTTGGCAGAATTAAACGTTCTCCTTACTGCTCTAGTCAATCTATCCCCCTAATACATCGCTAGCCAAATCACCATTGAATTGCAGTTTTAAGAAAAGCGGTTTCTCATTAGCTGCCAGGGTCACTATTTTCCTGTTTCGTACGCGCAAGGGTTTCTTCAGGAAACCCAGTGGATATCCCAATTCAATCAAAATATTATGAATGTGTTGTAATTCTCTATCAATAGTGTAGACTGAGCATATCTTACGAGCCCTATTTGCAAGACATTTCTCTTATAATGAAGACGCACAAAGCTTAAAAATGTGTGTATTGGCTTGGAGAAAAACTTTTTCTATACACACCCCTGCGTTTATTCTTACCTTAAGTTATACTATCTATGAATTTCAGCATAAAGACAACCAAAGAATTTCACTCAACTCTGTTCTGTGTGGGTGTGTGTCTGTGGCTTATTGTCAGCCATAAACACAAATCATTAGAAATTGATATTCCTATTATAACTGAGATTCATATTACGCCCACTGTACAAAATAGAGCAAAAAGAGCACTATATCATTAGATTAATGGGATAGAGTGTGGTGATAGATGCCGAAACCGCCCAGCTCAGAGAATGAAACTCCATCAAAATCATCCACTTGAATTATTGATCTCCATCATCTCAAAATAGCCAACATGTAATCCATTTATTTCAACAAAAACCTATTTGTGGGTTGAAAGGAGATGATGTATAGAATGAATAAATAAGCAAAATATTTAGTTGAGAAAATCGTTATTTCACTTCATAGAAGTAAAGAAGAAACAGTTTCAGTATTGGACAATCAGTTAGTTTCACTAAAACTCATTAAACAGAGTATAGTTTGAATGTTCATGTTATGCAGTACAGTTCGAATTGTTAAATGGGATTAGTTAGTGACTTATTTATGAAATCAGTTTGCTTATGAAACGGTTTCTGTAGTCTTTACAAACGACTGTAAACGCGTATGCGAATCGATAATGAAAAATGAATTGTCAAGTGGATATTGAGAAGAAGTGGAAGTGATGCATAGTTCAAAGACCGAATTGTTTTCTGAAACAGTTGAATATCATGATTAGGTTTTATATTTAAATAAAGTTTATTTATAGCCCACACGATTAACATACTTTTGGTTAAATAAGCATTGGAAAGTATTAGGTATTGAACTAATGCTTCGTAGTGGCACGGAGCGCTTAACGATTGAAACAACTAATACTTCAACAGGAGTCGATCTTATGGCTGGTAAGTTGATATCTAGTTGTTTATATTTCTACATTCAGTCAGTTGGCAGTATGGTTCAGTTGTCATTCCTTACCAGCGTTGATCATTGTTAGAATCATGATTGCACAATGTGACTTTCCAAATGAAGCCAGCTTGTGATACAGACTACTGAATGGACAGTCACCACTAACGTCTTGAGCTTGAACCTATCAGTCGAATCTCGCGAGGCGGGATCGTGGATGTGCACTACTGGGGTGTCCCACAATGGACCAAAACGGTTTTCCATGGTGGTCCAGTTTAATCTGACTGATGAATTCAAGTACGAATGTACTATACTTAATTCACAAATAATCATGTTGACTTTCAGGCTGTTTTTAGAATTCATTCAGATCTATCATAATTACCTAATGATTTCTGGTTTTTAATCATTGTCTAAATATGTTTATTCAAAAATTCTCAAAAATTATCAGTATAGGGTTTCGAAGATTAGTAAGTTATCGATTGAGGTCATGAAACGTTTGATGTTAGACTACCATTGAAAATTCGAAAGAACTAAATGACCACTTCGTCCTATTGTGGTAGTCTTCAGCGGTGGGCACCAATGATCCCGATCGCAGGATTTCTTCCAACGGCCTTCAGTCTCGCGCGTTAACGCCGTGACCAACTCAGCTAATCCGTGTTGGGTAGAGACAGGTATTTACCCCATTACAATGGAAGATGGTCGCGCAATGTCCGTGGATTAGTTGAGGTTATACATTAACACCGTTGGATGCCGGTCCATTGGTTTAGTAGGCTAAGAGCTCGTGCGTAAGACTAAAGGCCGTGGGTTCGATTCCCGCGGGTGGGATCGGGGATGCGCATTGCTGAGAAGTTTCATAATAGGACGTAGCGGCTATCCATTGCCTCCAATTGTTCAACAGTGGTCTAACATCAGTCGATTCATGATCTCAGTCAATTCACAGAAAACTCTTACAATAAAAAGAATAATATATTTTTAAAATCTCAGCGAATGAATTTACAAATATATTATTCTTTTTAATGTCTCAAATTAACTCGGCGCCAAAATATTGTGAAACTATTCGTTCAAATTTAGACGAAAGTTCTTATTTAAACTCTTACAATGTTCATGATGAAATGTTTAATGTTTAGCTTTTAGCACTTTTATCGGTATATGTGCATCCTGTGAGAACTGCTTCGATATTGCGTTTGTAGCGAACGGTACTCGGTTCGAGTCCCAGAGTGATCACGAACTCTGAAATGCAAGTACATCCAACTGACGAGTCCCAAACGAGATGAAACGCGCTTCCCGGATTCCATTGACAGCCACTATTTATTTTTCCTTATAAAAGTCCCTTCTTGTTTATTTAATGACACAAAGGAATCTCTATGTTCGTTCGGGAGTGTTAATTCAAAAGTGTGTATGTTCTCTTGCCAATCATTTTTTGGCAAGGGATTAAGGAGATTGTTGAATTCGTCGAAATCATGAGCCTATTCGGACTGGACGGCCTTTGAAAACCTGGGACCACTGAAAAGTCGCTTTGTCAGAAGTGCGCGTCCATGACATTGACGCAGTGGTGTTAAAGTTAAGTGTTCACACACAAAACTGAAGGACCCACTTGCATCAAGTCACATGCACTATAAACAAAAAGACGGGTAGGGGTGTTACGGGAGATCCAAAGACATTTGGTCGACTATTTGTGAATCGCGAATAAACTTGGTATCTAAATTGGACATGTCATAAAGATTATTACTTCGACAGTTTGGTTTCTTTTGTCTTTGGTTTGGTACTTGGGAGTTTTGCTCCGGGAACCTAAAAAGTTGAAAAACTTTATAACACGTCCAAGTTTTGCTCTTTCCAGTTATTGAAGTATGGACTATCGATCTATTTGCAAATTACGAACCCTAATTAACAACTGAACCAAACCCCAGTTTAGACACCATGTTTATTCGCGATTCACAAATAGTCGATCAAATGTCTTAAGTTCTCCCATAACAAGGGGCTAGCAGCGGAATCCAGAATACGAGTTTTATTCTATTTGATACTTGCCAGCTAGATGTAACTCAATCCCATATTTATTGTTCACTCATGGACTTGAATCCAGTACCGTTCACCTCAAACTCCACCGCGTTATCCACTTAGCTATTGAGTCCTGATAACCAAATAGGATAATGGGTTGAAACTATCGCTTACTGTTCTGATATTATTAATAGACTATTACTCATGAGATGATGTGCAGAAAATATGAAACGATAGGTCATCAAAATGTTCTTATAACTCAGTAAGTGACTCGGTTTTAGTGAACAGTCATAATTCATATTTGAAAATTGATCAGGGTAAGTAAAAAGTAAACGAGAACTTAGCTGTTCGAGAGAACAGTTTGGTTTTTTCATTGAACCATAAATTTTCATCTCTGTGTTATATTTACACCTTTTCTCTCTTTGTCTTACATGAAGCCTTATGAGATTTTTGTTTAGTTATCATTATGTCATTAATTAATTGAACTGTAATGTATGAACATGGGTGAATGACATGTAAACAGTTAATTTTTCAAGTCAGAACTTACAATAACAGCAGTGTAGTGTAAGTCAGAATTTACATATAGAAAGAACAAATATCATAGCAGAATAATATTGATAATGCGAGTTCCCCCTAGATGCCTACAAATTCGGATCAGTAGTGGTATTTATTATTATGACGAAACAAGTTTAAAAACTTTGTATCAGAAATGTTTGGATTGATTTCATTTACAATGTGGGAATGTAATAATATTAAGAGAACATAATACGCAATAATTAAAAATGTTTGTGAGCAACTAAGAAGAATCCATGAAATCAAGGAACCAATGTTAATATTCTACGATATTTTTACTCCCTTATTCCAGTTTATAAGTGGGATAAATTGCGCGAAATAAATTAGCTTCTTCACAGTTGAATTCACTAGTCGATATAAGCTAAACCTTCAATCAATCCTTAGATCACTGGATAACTTTCTTGTCCTAGTACGAGACTCCTCAGCACTGGGCGTCTACGATCTCACACTCAGCCCTACAAACGAACGACTAGATTCTAGACAACTGAGCTGGCATTCAACGCTGTTTACGTCTAACTTCGATCAATCTATGATCTTGCTCAACCGTTCTACTATTGTCTGGGGTGGATAATTGATTCATACTCGACATGAATGCACATTTTCGAAGTGTCCAATACTTAGACGAGACAGCCGTTTAGCGCTCCCAGGTTTTCAGTGATGGTCTAGCATTCATCAACTCATTAAATCAACTGTTGGAATGCTAAAATCTCCACAAATTTTAATACTGATAAATTGGGACTATTAAAAATAATTTTAAAAATACATTTTCAATAAATTACAATTGCTACGGATAAAGTGATTTGGTGTATCAAGCTGTCCTGTTTGTTTTTATGATGAAATGTTAATTCCCTCTTTTTTGGTGGATACTTTCCGTGGAAGCTTCCTAGTTTTTAATTCAGTATTGACTAGTGTTATTACCTGGATGACCTGGATTATCATTGCCTCTGGATTGGTAACCCTGATTTGTTCGTCCAAAGAGTCACACATTACCTTAGAGATAGAATTTATCCCTTTTAATGTTCTTGTTTCTTTTTGAAAAGCAAGGTTACTTTGAACGTCTGTCTTCCAAATTACTGTGTAGATGATTAAGATTGATGTGTTATAGTATGATAGCCGTCCATATTAGAGGAATGAGCAACTGTTCACAAATTGGATAGTACGTAATCCAACTGTAAATACCAAAACCTCATTTGTATTTGCAAGATATTTGTAGTGACATTGGATCCTAACCATAATACTCAAGGCTGAATATGAGATAACTGGGAAAATGAACTTTCGACATGTAGCACTAAGAGAAGATCAAAAATAGAGAAGGTGGAAAGAATGAATTCAATGAACTCGCTTCCATCGAATGACATTGATCGGCCTTCCTGGCTTTATAATTCTTGTGTGTTATTTTACCACGTTTATTCAAATTAAGTTTATTTTTTTATCCGCAGTCCAAATGTGTCCTCTATCATATTTTGATGATTTTTACTATACAATGAGTCAGAGTAAACAATGAGGCGACCTCTACATAAGATCTTATAGATTAGGCATTTACATCATGACGAATCTACAATTTTAGAATTAGGTCTATTATTATAGCAGTAATACTAATGAAGTAGACTATAATTCTACATATTTACAAAGGCACAATTTTAAAACCCTTTATTCAATTAATCTGAATTTAAGTAGTTCTTTTGATCAAACCATATTATGGGGATGAAGCAACGAGAATCCAGCGAATTACTTTTAGGTTTTCAGCAAAATTCAAAAGTGGTGTTGAGCCCGTTATTTTGTCGAAATGTAGATCAAACGATGTTGTCGAAAGAGCTCTCCACTTCAGTGGCCCGTGATCTGACTAAAAGGAGATCGTATGAATGTTTGTTGTCACCTATCCTCTTATATATTCATCGACTTAAATCGCGTTAGTCAATAACGGAATTAAATAAGTCGAATAACGAGAATGGACTTGTGAATACATATATTTTGTATATAAAGCGGATGGAGTAGAGAGAACAGAAACGACGCACAGCGAAGATGGCTGGTAAACCACCTACCATTTAAGCAAGTGTCAATCATTATTTACAGTTACACAAAGGTAAGTCACAGACATGTGATGGGTAATGGGATAAGAAATGTACACACGCTCACGCGCTCATATAAAAACAGTTAAGATTGATAAGCGAATAATTAACAAAGTCAGAATCTGACTCAATTAGGATGGACTGACTGGGCTGTCCGAAAGCTAGAATAAGGTATATGGGCTTAAAATAATAACCGACACTACAGTGGGTCGCAATTCAATAATTCGCGTCTTTAAATATCAATCCGCTTGATGGTGTATTTCACAGAGTTATTTCTGTGTTCTATCAAATGCAAGTGTACATTTTGGTTTGTGCTTTAAATAGATGGAATCTACACAGATTGAATACTGTGATATTTCGCTACTCACCCATTTCAAAGTTTAATATAGTCAGCAATATATTGAATAGTAGTTCCATCTTTGAAAAACTGAATCATTGAAAACGGGTTGGCTTCATGTAACATATGTGATATAGATTCATATCATTTCATCAAAATCACAAGATTCTGTAACTTTCCTTTTCTAATAACTCTAAACTGAAATTCAACTGGTTCTAAGTGCCTGAAGGTTGCAATATTGTAGAGATTTACGGAACGATGTGGAGGATTTCTTGGCAGATTTACAATGGCATGCATGATCAGAGTGCATTCAAAAATGGTGACTTGATCTACCATAAAATAACAGATAGTTTACTATAGCGTGAAAATGAACATGAAATTCAGCTTCAGTCACTTCTGGTAGACATATTCTAAAATCAATCATCTGTTTGATAAGTTGTGAATGACTAAATCTTGTTGGGAAACTAAACCGTGAGTTCTTTAATTCCATGTGCAAACTGACTGATGACTGATTACCTGAATCATGTTTGTTTGATACTTTTATTTTAGTGTCACCACCAGTCTTGTTGTTACATGCTACAAGGTTTAATCTTCAGTGATTGAAAGCAATGGAGAGGAGTCTTTAAACGCAGGCTTCGTGTTAGTTGACAATGATTGAAAAGATGTATCTGTAATATTGAAGGAACTGACAGTGATTGTGAAATTAGAATGTATGTCAGTTTCCATCGCGAGCTAAGCCAGCAGGTATATTGAAAATTGCCGGAGCTCTAAAGAATAAACATCGGTGTACTTTCAAACTATACACAATTTAAGTGAACTAAATGTTCTTGTTTATTGCCTTTCATCACACCAAATAAGTTCACTGTGCATATCTAGTTGGCTTCTGGTTGATGAATATTTCGAGTAAAACCCATATATTCGCTCAGCCCAAATCAGCCCTCTCTTTCAACTTTGCGAGGTAAATTTTAGAGTTGCTTTGTGAAAAATCACATCTGACACGGTCAGTAATGAAACCCTCTATCAAAAACTCGATTTCAGTGAGATCACAGAAAATAACATTTAAATAACTCGACTAAAATGATCTGCTGAAAAAACACTTTCCACCGCCGGGTTACATATAATCTCAGCCAAACCAGCAGCCATACAAGGAATCAACGATAGTTAAACGATGATAGGATCCTTAATATGTGTATAATAGTTCGACATCTCAACACCGCCTGTAGCTCTTCTAGAGTTACTGCCGGTCCAAAACCCGGGTAAAGGAGGAGGGTTGGGCATGGGGTCAGCGTCCCCATCCCGTAGAAAACTAACTCGCTAAAAAAGTGCTTACCAGAAAAAATAATTCAAACCATTTTAACTCAACCCTGAGAGTTAGAAGTTCTTCATTTAGAAGAACTATGACGCCTCATGGTAAAAGCCGAGTTCCTTCGGAAGCCGCGAGGCCGATGTTCCTTCTAACAACCAGTGCGAACATTTTTGTAGGTACATGGAACGTCCGAACAATGTGCGAGACCGGGAAGACCAGTCAAATAGCAACGGAAATGAGGAGATTCAATTTGCCAGTACTGTGAATCAGCGAGACCTACTGGACTCAAGCTGGACAGAAAAGGCTAGCTACGGGAGAGATGCTACTATACTCCGGCCATGAAGAGGAATATACTCCGCACACTCACGGAGTCGCTCTAATGCTGTCCAAAGTAGCACGAAACGCCCTTGCAGGATGGGAATCTCACGGATCCAGATTCATCAAAGCATCATTCAAAACAAAGTAGGAAGGGATCACAATGAATATTATCCAATGTTATGAACCCACCAATGAGAGCAACGACGACATTAAAGATCAATTCTACGAGCGGCTGCAGTCAATCATAGAGGAGTGCCCAAGAAACGACCTCACCATTCTGATGGGAGATCTAAACTCAAAAGTCGGAATAAACAACACCGGATATGAAGATATTATGGGACGACATGAACTGGGAGAGAGTAACGAAAATGGGGAAAGATTTGCAAATCTATGTGCATTCAACAAATTGGTCATAGGAGGCACAATATTTCCACACAAGCGCACACACAAGGCTACACGGATCTCACCGGACCATACTACAGAGAACCAGATAGATCATATTTACATCAATAAAAAATCCCAAAGGACTATGGAAGATGTGAGAACCAGGAGAGGTGCTGATATAGCTTCAGATCACCTTCTAGTTGTAGCCAATTTAAAACTGAAGCTAAAAAAGAACTGGACAACTGGACAAACAGCACTACAAATGTTCAATACAACCTTCCTTCGAGATACTGACAAACTCAATGAATTCAAGATAGCTCTCAACAACAGTTTCCAAGCCTTACAAGATCTACTGAAAGAAGAAGAAACTACTATAATGGACAACTGGAACGGCATCAAAGAAGCATTAACTACAACTTGTCAAGAGGTTCTGAGCCTAACAAAACACCATCATAAGGAGTGGATCTCTATAGAAACTCTGGACAAGATCAAAGAAAGGAAGAACAAGAAGGCAGCGATTAACAACAGCTGAACACGAACAGAGAAAGTCGAAGCACAAGCTGAATACACAGAAGCAAACAAGCAAGTGAAGAGGAGCATTAGAACTGACAAGAAGAAGTACGTGGAAGAACTAGCAACGACGGTGAAAAAAGCAGCAAGAGAAGGAAATATGAAACAGCTTTACGATACAACGAAGAAGCTATCAGGGAAATACAGTAAACCAGAGAGACCGGTCAAAGAAAAAGAAGGCAAGCCAATCACTGAAATTCAACAACAGCTGGACAGATAGGTATAATACTTCGAAGAACTCCTGAATAGGCCGGCTCCAATTAATCCACCGGACATCGAAGCAGCAGACACAGATTTTTCCATAGACGTCAACCCACCAACGAAGAAAGGAACTCGTCACTATACATCAACTTCATTGATTATGAAAATGCATTCGACAGTGTAGATAGGAGGATATTATGGAAACTTCCTCGACACTACAGAGTTCCTGAGAAGATTGTCAATATTATCCGGAACTCATGCGACGGACTACAGTGCAAGGTCGTGCATGGAGGACAGCTGACAGATGCATTCCAAGTAAGGACCGGAGTCAGAAAAGGCTGTTTACTCTCTCCCTTCCTCTTTCTTCTTGTGGTCGGCTGGATTATGAGGTCCTCGACATCTGAGGGAAAACACGGAATACAATGGACAGCTCAGAATCAATTAGACGACTTGGACTTCGCAGATGACCTAGCCCTGCTATCGCATACACATGAACAAATGCAGATAAAGACAGACAGTGTAGCAGCAGTCTCTGCATCAGTAGGCCTCAGCATACACGAGGGGAAAACCAAGGTCCTAAAATTCAAATCGGAGAACAGCAATCCAATCACACTTGATGGCGAAACTCTGGAAGATGTAGAGTCCTTCACATACCTGGGAAGCATCATCGATGAACAAGGAGGATCCGATGCAGACGTAAAGGCGAGGATTGGCAAAGCAAGAACAGCATTCCTACAGTTGAAGAACATATGGAACTCAAAACAACTTTCAACCAGTATCAATACGTCAAGGCAGCTCTACTGTATAGAGCTGAAACTTGGAGAACTATAACAACCACCATCAAGAAGGTACAAATATTCATAAATAGCTGTCTTCGCAAGATACTCAACATCCATTGGCCGGATATCATCAGCATTCTCTGGGAGAGAACAAGTCAGCTTCCAGCTGAAGATTATATTTGGAAACGACGATGGAAATGGATAGGACATACATTACGCAAATCGTCAAACTGCATCACGAGACAAGCCCTAAATTAGAATCCTGAAGGGAAGTGGAAAAGACGAAGGCCAAAGAACACATTACGTCGGGAAATAAAAGCAGATATGGAAAGGATGAATAAAAACTGGAAGGGGCTGGAATGGATTGTCCAGGACAGGGTTGGATGGAGGATGCTCCTATTCTCCTTCACGAGGAGTAACAGGCGTAAGTAAGTAAGTAAGTACGTGCGTTCGGCAGCTCCTGTCGATCTACCCCTTGAAAATTCTTTACGTAATTACATCTTTCTTGATTCACCCATTATTCTGCCACAATTCATAATAATTCTTTTTTATCGTAATTACCTTGACCATACCCCTCTTATTACATATGGTATTCACACAACATTATCACTATTATCACCACTATTATTATTATTATTATGTCGTTAAAACCTTGGCACTTTACTACAAATCATTCTGACCCTCATTAAGTAACCTTGCTAATTTACAAATCACACCATCTTGAAGAATTTTTATAGTGACAGGGAAGAACACTCACCGTCTTTCACATATAACATTGTGAAATTCATTACTGAATGCCTTAATTTGGTCTTTGTAAAATATCACAATAATTTTGGACTTATGGATTGTTGTGTCTGATGATGAAGTTATTAAAGAAACCATTGTATGCTTAAATATCCTTATGTCTGAATATTCTGTAGATATTTTAAAACTGCTAGTTTAAGCGTGATAGCCAACCATCGATTCCTCTATTTTATCATGTCATTCTCGTTTTAAAAGTGTTATATGTGTAAAACAGTGCTTTCAACTCAACAAACCATAATGAGGGATAATAGAGATTAAAGTTATTTAATGGTTGAATTCGTGAGTCGATGTAATCTAGACCCCCATTGGAAACCTGGAAGCACTGGACGGTCATTTCGTCCTAGTATTGGACTTTTCAGCATACACTTGCTAGTGACTGGCTCCAAGATTGATTTCATCGAGTTCCAGTGAGAAGCTGTGACCAGTGGTGTTCAACCGTGTGTGCTGTGTTGGTTGACAGTCGCACAATATTGTAGATTGGGCGAAGATAGACATTAACACCACTGGATGCTGACCGGCTCAGTGGTCTATAGGTTAAGCATTTGCGCATGAGATCGAAAGTCCTGAGTTTGAATCCTGAGAGCACGATTGTTGATGAGCGCTGCTGGTGAGTCCCATACTAGGACAAGACGGCCATCTGATGCTTCCAGGTTCTCAACAGTGGTCTAATATTCATCCATTCATGATCCCAATCAAAAGTTTACCAATCTCCCCAACATCACAATGATAACTTTCAAACTGACTAAACTATTTACTATCCAACAATAATTAGTCATTACTTTGATTTCAGTTCATATTCTTATTAGTTCATTCTTTTGGTTTGTTGCTTTTCCTTTCTTTTCTTTTTGATTCCTTCGTTCTTTCAAAATCAATTCAAATGAACTTGTTGTTCTATGAAAATTCAAACAATCAATTAAATGATATTGAACAAAATCATCATTTAAACATTCAACGAGTATGGATTGGTATAAATTAATCAATTCAGATTATCGATGCATTACATCATCATCATCATGGACTAATCTATTAGGACAATTATGATATAGATTACGCGCGTTTGGACTCCTCCAAAAAACCAACTCTTTTAAGATTGTAGGTATGCCTTGCTTATGAAAGTTAACGGGAAAGAGGTTCAGATCCAGGGTTTCTTACTGGCTATATCCAAACATCGGACATCTGCAAACAGTAGTGTGATAAACCAGTCAGAGTATTTAGTATCACTATGAAACTTGAAAATCTGTGATTCAGAATTTTGTGGGTTCATTTATACTAGCTGTTGAAAAATCCAGTGTTTCCGGGTTTTCACCTATTATCTAAGCTCACATCCCGACAAGGACCATATAATTCAACAATCTTTGTAAAACACTTATTCTACTTATGAATAGTTAGAAAGGTTGCATCAAAAAACAACAAACGATAGAATGAGTTTTGAATCTTATCATGAATGGGTTAATGTTAGAACATCATTGAAAACCTGGATGCACTGAATAGCGATTTCGTCCTAGAACGGGACCCATCAGTTGTGCGCATCCACAATTCATTCAAACCTTTTAAGCTGTGTCCTGGGAGTGAGAAGGTCTTTATTTAGAAGAACTATGACGCCTCTTGATGAGAGCCAAGTTCCTTCGAAAGTTACGAGGCCGATGCCTCTTATGACAACTAGAGCAACCATTTATTCAGGTACATGGAATAATCGTACAATGGGAGACACCGGGAGAGCCTTCCAAATTTCTGCAGAAATGAGCAGTTACAACCTATAGGTGATTGCGAACAGTGAAACACATTGGACGCAAGTTGGACAACAACGTCTAACTTCAGGAGAGCTTCTGTTATACTCCGGCCATGAAGGAGAAGATGCCTCACAAACACGAGGAGTCGCACTGATGCTGTCCAAACAAGCACAAAATTCACTCATAGGATGGGAATCTCATGGACCAAGAATCATCAAAGCCTCCTTCAAAACAAAGAAAGAGGGCATTTCAATGAACATCTTCCAATGCTCTGCGCCTACCAACGACTACGATGAAGAAGCTAAAGATCAGTTCTACAATAGGCTGCAGTCAATCATCGAGAAGTGCCCAACAAAGGACCTGACCATTCTGATGGGATATTTCAATGCCAAGATTGGAACGGACAACACTGGATATGAAGACATCATGGGACGACACGGACTGGGAGAAAGGAACGAAAATGGTGAGAGATTTGCAAACCTATGTGCCTTCAATAAACTTGTCATGGGCGGCACTATATTCCCACATAAACACATTCACAAAACCACATGGACTTCACCGGATCACACCACGCAAAACCAAATCGACCATATCTGCATCAATAAAAAGTTCAGGAGGACGATGGAGGATGTGCGAACCAAGAGAGGAGCTGATATAGCCTCAGATCATCACTTGCTGGTCTCCAAGATAAAATTGAAACTCAAGAAGCACTGGACAATGGGGCGGACAATATCACAAAAGTTCAATACGGCCTTTCTTCAGGATACTGACAAACCCAACAAATTCGAAATAGTCCTCAGCAAAAAGTTCCAGGCCTTTCATGATCTACTCAGTGGAGAAGGATTTACTGTGGAAAGCAACCTGAAGGGGATCAAAGAGGCAATCACTTCAACATGTCATGAGGTTCTGGGCTACAAGAAGCATCATCACAAGGAATGGATCACTGTTGATACACTGAGGATATTCAAGAAAAGAGAAACAAGAAAGCAGCAATCAGCACCAGTCGAACAAGAGCAAAGAAAGCCAAGGCACAAGCTGGATACGTAGAAGCAAACTAGCAAGTGAAGAGGAGCATAAGAACTGACAAACGTAAATATGTGAAAGATTTAGCAACGGCGGCGGAAAAGGCTGCAGGAGAAGGAAACATGAGACAATTGTATGACATAACAAAGAA
This sequence comes from Schistosoma guineensis, assembly GCA_944470375.2. Classification (NCBI taxonomy): domain Eukaryota; kingdom Metazoa; phylum Platyhelminthes; class Trematoda; order Strigeidida; family Schistosomatidae; genus Schistosoma; species Schistosoma guineensis. The sequence goes on from OX103895.1 coordinate 23,938,158, forward strand.
ACTCACTGGAAATCGTCGCAAACCAGAACGACCAGTGAAAAGGAAGGAAGGCGAGGTATTCAACAACACTGAAGAGCAGCAAAACAGATGGGTACAACACTTTAAAGAACTCTTAAATCGACCAGTTCCACTGAACCCATCAATATCGAAGTAGCTCCCACGAATCTCCTAATCAATGTTGGCTCCCCAACAATTGAAGAAATCAGCATGGCGATCAGACAAATCAAGAGTGGCAAAGCAGCAGAACTAGACGATATTCCAGCAGAGGCACTGAAAACAGACGTACCGGCAAGTGCAAGATCACTCCACATTCTCTTCAATAAGATTTTGGTTGAGGAACAAATACCAACAGACTGGAAAGAAGGATTTCAGCTCAAAATATCAAAGAAAGGCGATCTCAGCAAGTGTGATAACTACAGGGGCATCACTCTTCTCTCAATACCGGTAAACCTCTTCAATAGGATATTGTTAAACAGGATGAAGGACTGCGTAGACTACCAACTTCGTGATCAACAGGCAGGATTCCGTAAGGATCGATCGTGTACAGACCAAATCGCAACTCTACGGATCATTGTGGAACAATCAATTGAATGGAATTCATCACTCTACATCAACTTCATTGACTACGAAAATGCATTTGATGGCGTGAACAGAACAACACTATGGAAACTTCTTCGACACTACGGCGTGCCTCAGAAGATAGTCAATATCATACAGAGTTCATATGATGGATTACACTGCCAAATCGTGCATGGAGGACAGTTGACAAAGTCGTTCGAAGTGAAGACCGGTGTTAGGCAAGGTTGCTTACTCTCACCCTTTCTCTTTCTCCTGGTGATCGACTGGATCATGAGGACGTCATCATCTAAAGGGAACCACGGGGTACAGTGGACATCTGGGATGCAGTTTGACGATCCAGAATTTGCAGATGATCTGGTCTTCTTATCACACTCGCAATAACAAATGCAGGAAAAGACGACCAGTGTAGCAGCGGCCTCAGCAGCAGTAGTTTTCAGCATACACAAAGGGAAAAGCGAGATTCTCCTATACAACACAGAATGCACCAATCCAGTCACACTTGACGGAGAGGATTTGGAAGATGTAAAAACCTTTACATATTCGGTCGGCATCATTGATGAACATGATGGATCTGATGCGGATGTGAAAGCACGGATCGGTAAAGCAAGAGCAGTATATTTACAAATGAAGAACATCTGGAACTCAAAGCAACTGTCAACCAACACCAAGGTCAGAATTTTCAATACAAATGTCCAAACAGTTCTATTGTATGGGGCAAAGACTTGTAGAACAACGAAAGCTATCACCCAGAAAATACAGGTGTTTATTAACAATTGTCTACGCAAAATACTTCGGATCCCTTGACCGAACACTATTAGCAACAACCTACTGTGGGAAAGAACAAACCAGATCCCCATGGAGGAAAAAAATCTGAAAGAAGCGCTGAAAGTGGATAGGCCCAGGACAGAGTGGGTTGGAGAATGCTGGTCGGCGGCCTATGCTCCGTTAGAAGTAACAGGCGTAATTGGATCAATTGGAATTAGACGTTTAGACATTTAGACTAATAGCCACATTATAACTTGATCTACAGGATTCAATCGGATTTATTAAGAATCTGGCATACATGACACCAGTCACTACACACTGATCAATCAATTTTAAAAAGTTATTCTTCCTCTAACTCCGATCTCCATTCTGCGTTTTAAGTAATTTGGCTTTTTACTGAGGATTAGACAAGAGAATTATCATCCTCATTCGTAAAACATGCTTCTCTTTTTCTTCTCTTTCTCTATCCAAGTTTTCAATGAAAGGACGAACTATTTATATTAACTGTGATAAGGTTCATATTTGACATCAGCATGATAAATTGTAGAACGAAGTATTTGACGAACATAATTATTCTTAGTATTGTATAAAGACAACTACTTTACAAAGGTGTGTTTTCTATAAACGTTTATGCATTCTTCCTAATTATCAAATTCATTTACTGAAATCTTTGATACGTTTAAACCAATCTCAACATGGGTGACTAATTTTCATTTTCATAATGATATAATGACACTAGCTGTTTTCAATATCATCTACTCAATGATAGTAAAAAAATTCTCAGATTGAATTATGTAATATGGTGGAGTAATTCTCCTTTCATAATCATTTAATTTGTGAATATTGAAAAAATGTTTGTATAAACCATTGTAAACAGAGATTTTCTGCCATTCATGTCTATTCGCAAATGTTTACAATCAATAATGCTTCTATAAAATAGCTTTTTCATCTTTGAATGTATTTATTGGATCAGTTCTATGGTAGTTGCTTCATGTTGCTTCATATAATTGAAGTGAAGAAATGTATGTGAACCATTGTCGTGGTGTGATGTTTAGTTAGAAGATACTTTGTATACTGATGAAGGATGCAGAATAGCATCATTGGACAGAATAACGAAAGAAAGGGTGATCTGATCACCCAGTAAGTAAATAAACTGTACATACATTAAATAAGAATGGTAATAGACAACAATCAGCAATTACACAAGAAAGCCTGGATAAACAAACAAAGTAACACTATTTGATGATTTATTGATATACGTAAAATATTCTTCCTTTTCGATTGTAGGTTTATGTTGATATACAACAATGGCATTGATATGGCATGTCATTAGTTTGGCGATGAATGGTTTGTGGTCAATTTAAACCTAACGGTATGTTGTTCAGTGAAATAATTATACGTCGGATAATAATAAACTCATTGTTCACGATAAATAGGAAAAAAATATGCGTAGAATAATTGTTGTTTGAGAAAACCATCGCACAGAGATGATCACCACTACACTACACACAATGTGGTTGTTGCACATTGAACAGATCTACTCTCCAGTGTTTTTGTTGTTGAGTATAGAGACATTAGGACTATGAATAAAATTTAATTAGTTGTGTCCAACTAATCTCCACTCAGAGTAACTAGATTATGTCCCTTAGAAATGAAAGGCATTTTTAGACCCATTATCTACACTTGTCATCAAGCCAACTTCTGATTGAACCACTGTTTCAGTTACAGTTACAAAATGGATGGTTTGATTGTGTAACTGAACAACGATGGGCCAGGCTCATATGTGCATCGATCAATTAGCCACACCTCATCGGCACAAAAAGATGAACAACGGATTTTTAGAAGCAGTTACTTCTATGGTAGAAATATATAAAAGAAACACTGCATATAAGGACATGATAATGGGAGAAAGAATTCATTCTTAGAAATGAACGTACAAAGTCATTCCAATCTCATGATTTAAGAGGAAACGAAGGGCGTATACACAGACGCAAACTTGAAAAAAGCAGTATCTAAGCGGAAAAACAAACAAAGACTGGCAGTGTAGTATTAGTATCGATGGAACATGCAACGACACCAGTGGGGATGAGCTGCAGCTCAGTAACATCATCAAATAGACGGAACAAAACTCTTCCAGTGAACTTATTTCCCCCAGCAGAGGCCCTACGAAAATTCTATAGGCAACTTGGCCTCGATAATAAAGTTAAGGAAAATCGAGTGTCACCTTCAAAAACGTAGAAGAACACGGATCTTGTAGATAGATCAGTCAGTGAATTAACCGTGCAATATACGCATTAAATTTGTCCAGCCAGTCAGAAAAGAGCGCGGCGATTTGAAGCATATTTCAACTTTTGAATAAAAACTACTCCAAACACAAAATACCCGAATAATAACGTTTTGCGATGATTCTCAAATAATCATGAAACTTGAAGATAGTTTTGCCCTTCCTATCAGTCTGAAAGACAAATTTGGCCGGATCTCCTGGAGACAGTTGAACAGGGAGCTGAAAATTCCCCAAATTTTGCCACTAACAGTTACACGGTTTACACATGAGAAGGATAAAACGCACCAAAATCATCCAAGACTTCTTTGAGTGACAATCACTAACATTATTTTTATTTTATAATCACACATAATCTTATACTCTCAGCTCTTTTCCGAATCGCCTCTATTTGTCAGTTGTATGTCCACTCACACCTTGCTAAAGCTTATTTTCTTTAACCTATTAAAATGCTCTTTCTTAACAAATACCTTAATAAAAGAAAATTAGACTGAGTAATCATACCTTAAACATTCCTACATGAATATTGGCTACTCTGCCTCTCGTGTTTTCTTTTACTTGCTCCCTCTTTCAGCCCCCTTGAGATATGGAACAGGTTACTTCATCCTGCACCATCCTTAAAGCCTTGGATATCCCAAAGGGACATAAGGTTTCGATTTCTAGAAGCTCACACCTTTAATGGGCCTATTCTTGACCATCAGTCGCACGTTCGCAACGCAACTCTCGTGAAGCGCGCCAACTATAGTACTGATTAAAACAATCTACATTCATGTCTTATAAATTTTCAACCCAGCTATGTAATTTAATAAAGTGTATATTGTATCATTTGTATCAACTTGATCTTGCCTGTAAACTGGCATGCCTCATGTAACAAACTGTTATTTGAGAATAAATTATTATTATTATTATTATTATTGACGTAGATGTTCTGATGGCCAGTTATATGCTGAGATCAAAAAAGTATGTATGAATGCTGCTCGATATACCATATTCTGAGTTTGATCTCTCCGCAAACAACACTAAAGAATCTCGAATTAATTTATTCCACGAAAAAGTAAAATTGTGCAAGGCGTCCCAGAGAGCACGGTCTCCGTCAGTGCAGCCTATGATATTCTATGGTGGAAATTCTAAAAAAAGTCCTTGAAATTCAAGAAAATATTGACCTAACAAGCGACATGAATGGACAAGAATGGTGGGTATCCCGGACACCGGCTACAAAGAACAAACACCTCATCCCTCTCCCGGATAGCGGCTGCCACATCAAGTATACACCTAAGAGTTTATCAATCTTCATGAACCTGCACGGTGTTCAGTAAGATTGTCTACCGCCACGAGTAGTCTAGTTGCAGTCATCCACAGAAAGCCCACTGTTGACATCGATTGCGAAATGTCGTATTCCGGAGGGCGTATCCTGTGTTATCTGTCTCCAATGCACTCGTATTCTGATTTTAGGGGAATTCGAAATTCCTAAAGTCGACTTCGCTGAATTTACGTACATTGAATGTTAAATTCTAGTGAAGCCAGCTCTTCTAATTCATCGGAGATCTTGGATTATTCAAAGATATCAAATGGAAAAATAGTCACACGTCATCACGCTTAAACTGCCTAATTACAAACGAAGAATTCCTAATTAAAAACCCCTCAATCTTGGCAGGCCTGAGTAAAATTGGTCATAGCCTCCCAACAACAACAAGCGTTAGAATTTCAAACGGTTGGTTGTGTTGGCTTTACAGGACAACCCACAGCAGATGGGCTGGGAAGTCCAATTTCAGCCTGATGCTACAGAGCAGTCTCTTTCGTACACGTTCCCGAAAAACAAGAAGCAACTTACAATCATCGAGATTCGCAGTCTTCGTTTAATAAGTCACAAAAAGGCATCATTTGGCAGAATACAAACGTCGTGGTGGTAACAGTGAGTACAGGCAATTCAAATAAGCAAACAACCAATGCATAAAAACAATATGAGAATACAGGCTTCTGTACTAGGTAGGGCTAATCGATAAATTTGTCTTTAATCAGAAAACGTATTTCGTCATAAGGCCTCTCTTCGACAAGCCGAAACCAGATTTTTTCAACTACTAGATCCTAATAGCCCGGCCGGCAACGACAATAACGCCATCGACCTTTCACCAGAACAGTACGTTCGAATATTTCAAACGGTAGCACCTAAACAAATACAATTCACGTGCCTTTTTGTTATTCATTCTCTCATACTACGGGAAATAACTCGAATATTGCCAAAACCACATAGCATGATGTTTTCACATTCACCAAACCGATACATAAAACATCAATTTTCAAATTAAGTTGACTTGTGAACCTTCAAGCTACCGAGGGCTGGTATTTCGTTCCACACCCTCAAACGTTACGGAGTCCTTGAGATGTGACGGTTTACATGACTATTAATTACCCATAAACTTCTCTTCACCCTGACACCACGCTTTCAGAAGGGGTCACCTCTGACTGCGGTGAACCGATGGACAACCATCCCGGGTCGCAAGGGAAGGGTTGACGTCATCAGGGTACACGCGTCTTAGAGGTAACCTAACGGATTATAGTATTTCAAACAGTTCCGGATATCCCCCTTGATAGCTACTTAGGCTTCGTCTGAACACAAACCTTAGAGGTTACACCCAGAAACTGGAGACACAATACAGCAGAACGGAGGGCAGAAACATCGTTTACTCCTTATGAGTAGTCAAATCTTTTTAAGCTGTCGACCAAGCTAGTCCAAGAGTTCTATCTGAAGTTTTTTGAGAGAAAACATGACATGTTCTCAAAGACTAATTTCAGTACTTATCTATAATTTACTCATTCGTTTTTTTCTTTCATTAATATACCTAGGTTCTTACTTGGAGGCATCGATTGTACACTGCTAACTGATATACAAACCCACGGAGCAAAATCCTCCTCAATTCCTTTCACAACTACTTGAAACAACTGAAAAGGATTCCTGATCAGTCGCTTAAAATCGGGATGACTGAGATTTTTCACAATCCTGAAGTGAAGCGAATGAAATGACAATTGAGTCCGAAGACCTACGGAACTATTTATTTCAATGATACATCAACTGCGACAACTTGAAATGTTCATCCACAGCGAAACGTCATATCAGATATTTTTGTTTCTCAAGTTCAGTACATGAACTATACTTATGAAAATTTTGAAAATCTACAACACTTCAGACGCAGATCTAAAAGAACGCTCATTTTACCGTTCCTATTGAAAAATTTCTTTTCATTGTGGTGATATTCGAATACTGGTGTCACTTAAACTTCAGTGTTGGGTCTCTATTTATGAAATGTTTCTAACTTTGTGATGTCAATTAACTAAATTATCCAAATTTTAAAAGTGCTTGCTAACGAAGTGACGTACTTCTTTTCTAATTTGTTTTGGTCAATAACCAAGCTGTCGCTAACCACTCTCTCAAGAGCGCGATGACTGAAATTTTTCACTATCCAGAAGAAAAGGTTTTCAAGGCATTTGTATGGTCGAAGACATTTGTTTTCCATGTAATCACCGTGGTCTTTCTCTTCCTTGCACCAATTATAATCCTTTGTAACCTGAAATGTGAGAAGTTTGATAAATATTTCCGAACCTTGTTGTGTAGATATTTGGATAGATTTCAAATATATTCCTGTCAATATGGGTCCATGTTTCCCTGAAATAAGTCAGTCATTTGTTTGGATTTATACTGCTGATGATCAAAATCAAATCAACTCTAATTTCTGGTCTGGAATGGATGTAACTTGGAACACTTTTGGAAATGAATTTATTAGTATTGAAGACCACTTCCTATCTGGATCAATAAACTACTTCAGCTATGAAGATCCTGTTCCATGGCCATCAAAAGATGTCGGGAAACTAGACTATAAGGCAACTGAGATTTCGATCGATATATTTAATGTTACCAGTCTCAAAATAATCGGCAAGCGTCTTTTTATCCCGATAACTTGTGGTTTACGAGTAAGTTATTCATATTATCAATTTTTCTCTTTTACTTGAGAACCAAGAGGGGTTTCATATGCATCGGTGTTTTAGTAGTCGTTTAAAATATACTGGCAGAATCTTGTAAAATTCTGATGTTTTTGATTTTGAACCTGAAACCTATTGTTATCAAGCCAAGTGCTCTAACAACTTTGTCATCGATTCATATGTCGAATCAAAAATAGGTGGGCTAACGAAAAGTTGTTTTATGAACTGACCCGTCCTTCTTACATGAAACTCTACTTTTCACCTGGCAGTTTCACATCCAGATGGTGTTTGTATTATACTCGGTTACGAATAATTACACTTTGTATGTCCTACATTTTTACCACTCACGTTTCATAGCTGTTAAGTATAACATTGTGGATGGATTAGCGACAGATTTTTATTCGAATAAGCTTTCAGATTCTCACCTTCAGAATAATTAATGAGTGTCTCCCATTTATACATGCTCCTTATGTTGGCTAAGGAACCTTGCGAGCCAAATGAAATGATAATCGGTATTACTTTAAGTTGGCGAAACGGCATCGACACGAAACGTACTATGGTAGCTATGGGCGAAACCGATTGCATTTAATCTTAAGGAATAAGACAAATAGCGCAAAGCTTTAGTAAATTTATACAAACATTATACTAACACATCAGCAGACCCCATGTAACTTTTCAAATAGATCCTAAAATTGGAAAATTTAAGCCAGATGCTCAGTTTCATATAATCGTTTCTGTACAGTTTACACGTTAGTGTTTTCATTAGGTATTGAAGATGCCACAGGCATTGGGAGTTTGACAACGCTTTAACCGGTAACACCTTCTACTATGAATCGTACCCACCAAGTGAAATCGAAAGTCAGAAGCGAGAAGGTACGAAGATAATATTTGATAAGCTATCAAAATATTGAGGATAGACTGATCTAGACTGGCTAGCGATTGCATGGGATGTTGAACACCTTATTCTCACTCATGATCTGGTGCGGATGCATAACCGAGTGCCTTCAGCTAAGCGAGTACATTAAAACCAATGTTGCCAGCATCCAATGTCGAAGACTTACAGAGTAATTTATTTTGGGGATTTATTTACCGCTACAATATGGATGCACTACACATGGACGGTCAAAATTAATTAGATTCCTGGTTTTATTAAAGTTATGAATGTCAACTCATACGGTTGGAAAACACAAATCGATAAAGTATCTAATGCTTGTTTAGTGCATTCAAGAACTATGTCGGATTTTTTGGAAGGATCACGTTTTTCCACCTGAGGTTTAACTTACAAAAACACGTTTAGTCAGTGTTATATGCAACAACCAGTTGATGTTAGTGTCTTTCGATCTAAATAATAAAGGGTTTCAGGTGGTTTTTGTTCACTAAAAACGCACTACATGTTACTCAGCCACCAGTCTTGATGTTGAACGTAATGAATAACCTAGAAAAATCAAACGGAAAGATAGATCGAAATGTCGTTGTGTGCCAGTAAAAGGTGATACATGCAAACCTGTCACATAAAATAATATTTGACGCGTTACACTTTTTCTGTTATACTACTATTCATGTATCCTGTTGATGTCCTTCGGGAATTTGTGTATACAGGATTCGTAAAGAAGAAATGTTCAAAAGATTTTAGTATGAGGCTGAAAGCATTTCAACTATGACGTATTATTAGACCTTCCTCTGGAAAATTTTATCATTTTTTCGTTTTTTCAAAAAACAAAACATTTATTAGCAAAACAATAATGACTTCTCACTGAACGTGACTGGATTAATATGGAGTGAATTCATTTCCCAAACGTCAATGACTGATTTGTTTATTCAAAGTGAATTAACTATAAAGCAAACACAATCGATTAAATTGCACGGAATGGATCCAATAGAAAAGAAGTACTACATGGTAAGTGAATGACGCATAAAAACTAGTTACAGATAAGTGACCAAGAGTAAACTGCAGATTGTCGATGCTTTGAATTTCGTTGTCAAGGAACACACTGAAAGCTGCATGACTAAATCATCTGACTCACAGAACACAAAATCCCTAACTGATAGCACAACAACGAAAACCACTGCGAGTCATCAACCAACTGATTGAAAATGTTAAGGGATTGAAACCCCATTTAGTTATGGAAAATAGTCAAGGTAGTATAACTTATCAGAATAAGAAGAGACAGGAACACAAAATGATTACTTCATCTATATCTGTTACATCACATTAGATATTAATACACCCACTCCTAACGTATGGCTTCCTGGTTTCTACAGCAAACGAAACTGTGAACGGAATATCAAACGTGATGGACTACCTTTTATTTTAAAGATAATATCGATAACTGTGAGAATTGTGTGGTCGGTTGTCACTTCCCGGTTGCCCACACAATGGAAGGACATTTCTTGAGAGACCTCAGAAGTAAATTGGGTTAGGGGTGGTTATGAAGACCTGGGAGCATGACCGAAGAACCTCAGAAACAACTGTTAATAAATCCATAAGGAGCAACTGCCTAAAGCCGGTCATAACCATTTTGTGTGAAGCTTTTTATGTGTTAGCTGCGTACTTTAAAAGCTCTTACAGTTAGAGATGAAAATCTGTGAGGTTAAGGTACGGCATGATACTTTTCGAAGCGACCTTTACTAATCTCCCTCCTTCAGTTGTGGTAAGGTAGCGTCGCTACGAATCTTGGTTATTTTAGGAAAACACTTTACTGTTTACATGTCTCCTTGCTATTTTTCCCTCTGACTTTAAACTGGCTTTTAGTCTTACTGTCCTCTAGTTGAGCTTTCTGGGCTGGTAGGGCTCAAAATAACAAGTATTCCAGCCAATATAGCACGACAAAGTCGACCACCACATCAAGGTAGGAGTTATCATCGAATTCTTTTGAGTTAACCCTATGAGAAACATGATGAAACAGTAATGGATAATATATACATTAAGATAGTGAAATATATGTACTAACTTATACTCCATACGCCTGACCTTGAGAGAGCGAACGAGATTAGACACGTGACATGTTTATACCCACTCAGCCTATCAGTCAGAACTATGGATGGACTACTAGATTTTAATTCAGCTCAAAGGTGTTATTCTCATGTCGAGACCTAAAGGCTTTGGATACACATAGTAGTGAGAAGAGTTTTAAGACAAAACAACAACCGTGATTTTCAAGTGTTTTTTAGTTGTTGAACATTTTTGAATAAGGCTTGGAAGTATTACATAGTTTATATTTGTCATTTTATCACTAATGCACATCTATAATGGATTTTCTTTTCAATTTATAGAGACCTGTAATGAATATGAATACTGTACGTTATAATTCAATAATTTCAAACATAAACAATGCAATGTATGATATGATAGATAGAAATTGTAAGTTTTTCTTCTACAGAATAAACTACAAAATGGTTTATACATGATACTTGTTATCAGTATAATATTGTTGAATTGAATCACATTTGACCTGATAAATATTGAGGAATGTTTATTATAAGAGGCTTTGAATAGTTTTATTTCAATCTCAGTTTAACTTAGCAAAAGTTAGTTGATAAATAAGTTCCAGAAAACACACAAGTTATGCTATTTATAGTATGGCTTCATAGAGATGAGTAAGACTTCAGCTAAACCAATTACCGACATCACTACAAATGTGAAGAAATTTGTTAGTCACATTAAACTAATGAATAGCAGTGATCGTTATTTCACCCATTAAATGAACTGGAACAGATTATAAATTAATGTTTCATTTGGATAATTCCACTTTACTGAGAAAGGATGTATTCCATCTAAATATCATGGATTGGTTCAATGTGTTGACACTTGTCTGAATGACTTGGCAACAGGTGCACTATGTTTGCAAGCTAGATGATTGGCGGTAGTCGGCAGGAAATGGAGAGCTCAGTTTTCATGCTAGTCAACATTCCTCAGAATGTTTTGCTGGTTATATCGACAGAACTGACGTTTCCCGTATCTGCAATCGCAAAGAAACAGACGCTTTCTATGGGGAACGAGTGTCCGTCAATTTATGTCCAAGTTGAGAGCGCTATTATTGGAACATTTACACCGCGCCTGGGCACGACTGAGATGTCAACCAGTTATTTAGTCAGAGAAGAGTAATCAATAACACATGCCTGTTAGTCGAATAAGATCGAACAAGTTACAACGTGGACCCTGATTTAAATCGCCAAATAGCGTGCAGTTTTGATACAGCTAGCTGACAAGTCCCAACTAATATAAAGCCTTAGTTCATCAATTCCTGTTGACTACTTCCATTTACAGGGCACTCATCAAAATGTCTCGTGATGCCAATCCAATTAAATTAGGGACCGCGCATTAGAACTCGATCAATGGAATCTTTTGAGTGCTAAGGATTAGAACGACATAAGATTAGGATTTATTACTCAGTGACATCAGCAAAATGTACTCCAAGTGAAAAACTTCAGTTTAACGAACTCTATTAGGCATATGCTTACATTCATAATAAATATGCCAAATCTGAGTACAGCTGTGCAACGGTTGTACATGAAATGTTTTCACATGAACAACGCAAAATTAAAAGATTGAGTAAAATCAAGAAAACTTTCATGTGAAAATCAATACATGGTTGAAAGGAAAAATCATACACTACTTCAAATGATAACATGGGCTGATGTCCTCTGTGGGTTAAGTCATTCATACGTCTTGTCTCGAGCACAGGTCTAGGTAGATAGTAAATTTGGCTCACCTACCCCATCTTTAACTCGAATGTAGGCTTAACTACATAAGAGCACAGACTGCGAATGCTAGTGATACCACTTGATTAACCAGGATAAAGTAGGATTCCAACTCGGGATTTAGTGAAAGAAAGCTGAATGGACTCCTCAATTATCAAGACACTAGAGTGGTATACAGACCGAAATCTTTTCAGTTTACCATCGAGTCAACAAAACTTTCACATATTTCAACTTTCAGTTAGCATATGCTGAACAAAATCAGCATTGACATTCAGTGTTATCCATGCTAAAGTTTTGTGAACAACCCGAGCAGAACAATCAAACTAAAAGCACCAACTAAGTATCACTGTACATAGGATGTTGATTAAATAATGTACCCCTTCATCATATGCTTGGATATGAGCTGTACTCTAAGTGTCAAGGCTAATGATATCAATCGGTTACTCAGGTTGAAGTAGGGTTACAACTCGGGATTTAGTGAAAGAACGCCGAACGAACACCTCAACTATTAAGACACTACTCCACATAATTCAGCATACCTAGTTTATTTCCTTCTCATGCTTATTTGTAGTGACCCTTCATCTCGGAAAAACACAATATTATATGTCAACTAGCGAAACAGACGCCCAACCATCAGAATCATTTCATATTACATTGGTAATAAATCTTCCAGAGCAAGAACTATTGTATCCTTTTAATGTTTTAATCATTCATATATATATATATATATATATATATATATATATATATTCATTTATTATTATCATCATGTAGAAGGTATTCAAAACAAGTGATGGAATGAGTTCACAAAACAATCTTAACTAATGATCATAACTGTATCAGGAGATGAAGAATTCATAGTTAGCCAGCCATAATTTGTAACTGAAGACCCTAGATGACAGTTCAATATGATTCAGATGTATGGTTTCTGAGTAAGTGATGCTGAGGTTAGATGCATGGTACCAGGCAGGGATAATAAGTAGATTGATAAGATTGTGATATTTCATCTACTGAGGTGACTGCAACATGTGGCTCACATCACCAATAACCCCTCAACGTAGAATATTGGTCGTCGTAAGAGTGAGTTGGAGAGAAACTAGTGGCATATGAACTAAAGGGAGCCATCAACTTCTTAAACCAATAACTGGTGGTCTGAGCTATATTAGTAGATCCAGACAATCTGACTAGTGTCCAACCGATTGTAGTGATCAATAGCTGAAGTTGTTAGGTGACATGCAACAGAACGGGTCCAGATGAACTACCTCCTTTCTTCCTGTAGCTTTAAGAAATATGTCATTTTAAAGTCATTAATTATTACTTGAAACCATATATACAGATTCCTTTGTTAGGCATCTCGATGCAATACTTACAAATGGAGGTTGAAAACATCGAATGAAATATAACACATTGTTAGTGTTTAGTATTGTCTGACTACAAATAAAGCTCGACTACCAAGGGATTCAAACTCAAGATCTTGTTTCCGACCTTTTATAAATGTACAGCGGTGCATCAAATATCAGATTGGATCTGTGTGTGTGCACTGCAATGACTATCAATTTATTTAATTCATAGAGAATCTAACACGAATGGGCACCGAAACTAGGCATGCACCACACAAATAATAATGGTCTGTGCTAGGATACTGGCCGGGTAACCGAACCGGTGGTTTTCTTAGAGGATCACTCCCAAAGCCCTTGAACAGAAGTCCCTATCCATAACGCAGTGAAGCAAAGTCAGGGGATGGCGTCTCATAGTAGTCAGTGTCGAAAATAGGTTGGTGTGTCATTCGTTCCCAAGGGATCCCTGAGGCCTCCTTGGATAGACATTGGTCTGGAATCAGGATTCTCCAACTACCCTAGGTGAACTCTCCGTCTCCACCAACCTGGTTAGTGTTAGACGTTTGTGTTTTATACTGAAATTTGCGCAAATGACAGTTCGGAAGCGGGTAAATAGTGAGTAGGACTTTTTAGTATGGGCAATAATGCAACGCCGAACGAGAGTGGACTTTCCTCATTCTCGACCGAACCACGGTATTTGGCATGGCACAACAGAACAACATGTTTTAAATAACAGTCTATCAATACGATTCCTTAATTACGTTTCTCCTCCAAAACCTATGCGAAATCAGATTTGAAACACCATTTGTTCATAGATTAAAATGGGCATATATCTTTTACATTGGTATATGGATTATATTTTATTGGCCAATTCAATGGTTACAACGTTGGGTATTTGAAAAACGTCGATTGATGATCTGTGATAATTTCGTTGAATTTAAACAACCGTCAGAGAATGTCTACTTAAGTCAATTGAAGAATCAATGGTGATGATGAATCGACAACTTTCTATGATACAAGTTCCCAATTTGAATAGAAGTGCACACTATGTTCTATCCATCTCAAACTCATTGAAATACATTAATCATATAAAATAGAATATACAATATCTGAAGAATATGGCCACATTGCTCTTAGTATGTGTACATAAATGTATATTTATCTATAGCATCTTTATAAAGAAAAATATTTGACGAATTGACTTTGTTTTATATATTCACGGTAACCTGTCACTCAAGTGCAAATTGGAAACTGACACATATGTGCACCAATTCAAGTTGTCATATCACACCGGTACATCAGTACAACAATACATACTCACTTATTACTTGGTGAAATAATGTATGACTTCAATGGAGTTTTCTTCTCTGGGCTGGACGGTTTGGTCGTGGAGCTCTCATCGTTCTTCTAAACGACATCATCAGCACAAACTTCAGATAGAAGGGAAGTGTCCGAATTTCTCCATATGCGTTTCACAGCTTGTTCTGTACACCTCGACGTTGACTGTTTCGAACACTTCACTTCTATCTGAAGTTTGTGCTGATGATGTCATTCAGAAGAACGATGAAAGCTCCACGATCAAACCATCCAGCTCAGAGAACAAAACTCCATCAAAATCATCCACCTAAGCTACAAATCTCCACCATCTCAATGTATGACTTCTTTGAAGATTAGTGGATGTGCATTGCTGAGGAGCTCCAATGATTGTCTCACTCTGATTGGTTCGTGAACTTAATGAAATTCAACAACCTCCACAACTGTGTACTCACAATAAACGATCTCATTGACATATTTTACTTTCCTTTACAGTATTACTCTTATTGTTGAAGTATACACAGTCACAAAATACTCTCAGTTATAACAAGCTACTAAACATTGTCAGTTTACTGAGTTCATAGAAAGGTTCATTCAGCGTAACTTTGTTCATTTATTGTATCTGTTCTATTTATTATTGCGATGATGATGATAATAAGAATAAGAATAATAAAGTTATCAGTTACTGTATTTTTACATATCCTCTCCCAATCTTTTCTGCTTTTTTATCTAGTTCGTTTTAAGTATTAATTGTACGGCTATTAATTTTTATTTGTTTCATTGTAGAATTCGCTTTAAGTAGAAATTCTGTATTGTTTAGATGTTGAAGATCGTTATGTAGTACACGTTGGTCGTTTTTTCTTCCTCTTCGTTGTTGTTGTTGTTGCTTTTGTAGTCGTCTTTGTGGTAGAGGTTTTTTCTTCTGTATGATTCAATAAATGTGATAAACCAGCTGACCGTATCCCCTGTAATAATTGTTCACGTGCAAATTTTAACTCGGCTGATAAATGTTCTATTTCAGGTGCATTTAATAAAGCTGGAATCAGTGTAGATCGAAGCCAACGTGGACTGTTGTCCCCCATCCCCAACAACAAAGCAATAAATCAATAAAATAGTTAACTTTTGTATTAAGTGGTCACTTTATAATGTTACGGTTGTTTAGTCTTTAGTTTTGATAAAACTCTACTGATTAAGTTGAAATATGGTCAGCACACTAGTTATTGAACAATGCCGAATATCTAACATGATGGTTGACAGTTGGAGGTATTCGATGAGAAGCACTGGTTATTCAAACACAAGGAGTCTTTCAAAACCTCAGGATATTACTACTTTTTTGAGGGGTTTGGACAGCATCATTTATAGACGGTACAGTTTCACCGTTTGACCCGCGAGTAAACCGCACGACCACAGCTGGTCACTGTGACACCCCTTATTTTAGTTTAAGCAATCTATTACATTCGAACGAAGGATGAGTGAATGGAAACTGCTACGCATTATTTATGGACTATTATTACATATATTCTTACTGGACAATTATTAAGTAAATAGATTATATGTACATTCATATTCCTTTCGTTATAAGCCTTCATTTGACCTGTTAGCTACTGTCATCCAATCTACCATTCTTAATTTATTCCCAATTTATTAGTTATCATCTCCCGTACTCACATCCAGTTTTGGCCTGATCTTGTGTAATTATTTCTTCATTTCATCAGTATAGGGTTGTGAAGGGTGTTAAGCTTTGATTGAGAACATGAACCGATCAATGTTAGACCACTATTGACGACCTGGAAGCACTGGACAGACATTTCGTCGTAGTATAGGACTTCTCGAGATAACGCATCCACGGTCCCACACGCAGGATTCGAACCCATGACCTTCGGTCTCAGTTTATCGTCTGATGAGGTCTCGTCTTGTTTATTTATTTATTTTAACACATAGATATCGGTACAAGGAAGCACCAAATACATATGCGCTACACAGATCTCATTCGACATGTGTGAGGGCTGTGATACTGCCCGGGTGTCCAGATCGAAACAGGTGGTTTTCTTAGGGGGCCACACCCGGAGCCTTCGACCTGAATGTCTGATCCACAAGGCAGTGGAGCATCGTAACGAGCTGCAGTCCCATTGTAGCCGGTGACCAATGATTGGTTCATACGCCATTTGTTCCTTCAGGACACTGGAGCTCATGTGCATCATTGGTTTGGAATAAGGGTTTTCCAACTCCCTAGTACTGAAGTCGTATGTCGTATTAGTCGTACTCAAGTAACAAACTTAACAATAACATATAAGTATTTCCCATTAAATTTCTACTTCCTAAAAGAGAAACACTGTGCAAAGGTTGAAACAGATAACCAGTTTTCTAAAAGAATCACTGATGAGACAATAACTGGTATATGCTTGGTGAAAAAACAAGTATTATGAAACTAAATGAACTCATATCCTTGTATGAAATGTTTTTTCACTATCATTATAGTAACTGCTTCTATGAATTCGGTGTTCACCTTGTTGTGCTAATGAGGTATGGCAACTTGAACCGATGCATATATATGCCTGGTCATACGTCGTAACTGACTGAGTGAACTAAGTAAACAAGTACACATCTGTTTAACTTTGTCACGCTTTTATAATGCAAGAGCTACAGACACCAACTACAACGAGCTTAAACGAAATCGAGGTACTGTTAGAAGTGCAGGGGAACAGCTGACACTTCTCGGCTGCTCATACAGTGGAAAAGTACTTCTGCTTGAGTTATCTGACTTAGCTACCTGGGGTTGTGACCGCAGTGCTTGAGAGCAAACGCTTAAGATGGTTTATACAGTGCTTTTTATGAGTAGTTCTTGATGTGTTAGCTCTGACTTTTAAGGTCTTACGATCGAATACAGAGATCCATGGGGTAAGGTGAGGTGTGATGTTTGGAGGGTTGATTTTCTCTAAACCTTTCCTCCAGCTGTAAGAAGACAGCATCACTGTAGACACTGTTCGTCTGAGAAAACTGTTTTATTGCCATCACACCCCAGTATAATTAGCAGTACGACTTTATCTTCGGACTTTAGGCAGCTTTTTCTAGTATTATCACATTCCAATCGACCAGACTGGAATAGTACGATACAAAGGAACAAGTATTCTAGCCAATATAGTTCAGTCAAATCTCAACAACAGTTAAACCAGACCAAGACTTCAATGTGGCAGCTACAATCGAACTAAACTCAAGTAGATAAGGTGTGGTTAAAGTCTGTAACCTTACGAATGAAAGTCGAGTTTTGATTTGAGTAGAATGAGATTATCTACACATGCTTGGAATCGAGAAAGTTATTTACAAAAAGTAAAAAGGTTCTCCGTTTTGATTGATCAATATGAAAAGTCGTACTACCCAATTAATCGAAATACGCAGTCGGCGAAACCATCGAAATATTTTAGTATAAAGGATAAAACATAGAATTCGGTTGCAAGAACTTACCGAAACAGATTTACTTCATTCCATTCGGACGGTAATCGACATTTAGAAATATCACCACTACAATAATCAACAGTACGTTGTGTCGCGATTTCATTTAACCAATTTAGAACATCACTCCATCCTGGAGTAGTATAAGCATCTGAACAATCAGAGATTTTTTTATCCGTTATGACCATTTTTGTTGCACAACAGTGTTCCTGGAAGAAATTTCAAAAAATCTTATTCATTGATTTAAGTTACCGCAATGCAGCAATATATAAATACACATCAGAAATTACTGATAATGATTGAGGGCAGTTGGTAGGAAACCCTGAACACAGGCTTCGTGTTAGTCGGCACTAATTATGAAGGGGTAAGTGAGATGTTGAAGGAAATGATCCACCCAATGGAATTCAAACCCGCGCCATTAAGCCTCATCGAAACTTAAGGAATGAAAAAATATACATGTGGAGCTTGTAGGCTTGAGCATTATCTGATACTTAACATGATCGATCATTTGTAACTTTAACGAAAAACATACTCTGTATAAACATCTTTGATCAATAAGCTTTTATCAGAACTAAAAACTAAACAATTTAATCTTGATTAACAAATGATGTGTAATCTGTGCAACGATTGTTTACTACAGGCCTGATCATCCTTAATGGGTTGCTGTCTGACGAAATCTCAGCACAGATTCAAAAAGCTCGTTTGGCTTTTGCCAACATACGTCACCTATGGCGAAGGCAAGACATCCGTCTATCAATTAAAGGACAAGTATACTGCGCGGCATAGCAACATGGACCAATGCATATATGTGCCTGGTCCCACGTTGTAGCTGACTGACTGACAAGCATTTGATAAGGATTGAAATAAAGACAGACAAATAACCAATCGAAACTGTCATTGAAATCCCGAGGTTTAGTTTAGTAAAACATAATATAGGATAGGTCTAGTACATTTGAAAGGATAAGTGCTAACGTGATTAACATACATAATCATTGTATCATCTAACCAAGAAGTATTCGATCTTACCCTTAATTCAGCTAACCGCCCTTGTGCAATTTCACAATAATCATTCCATCGATTTATACAAGATTCTATGTAGGTATTATGATTATGATTATTACTATCAGTTATCATATTTGTACATTCCAAATCAATCGGGATTATTAACTCATCTTCATTGAATGACACAATTACTTCAGTCGGTTTTACACGAATTTTATCAGTATGAATTTTGATTCGATTATTATTCATTGATCTTTTTACAGGATTAAACCAATTAGGTCGAGTGTTGACTTGAATTTGTAGAAATTTTGGATCGGTTTCCCAAGGTAATAGTTCAATGAGTAAATCACAAAAATAAACTACAGCACAACGTGATGAAAGTACATTCTGTGTATTATTATTATTATTATTATTATTATTATTATTATTATTATTATTATTATTATTATTATTATTATTATTATGTGTTGATAGTAATGGATTACAAAATGTTTCCATCCACCATTGTTTATAATTTATCCCAGTCAATCGATTATCTTCTGAGCATAATTGACGTGCAATTAATAAAACTCCTATCAATAATTGTTTATCATGTTTATTTGATGTTAAAACATCCAATTGACTTTTATGAATAAATACATCATCTAATAAATGTAAACAATCTAAATCAACATTATCATTGTTGATATAATTCATATTTGAATTGAATAATGACAATAGAAGTTGATGTATTATAACTGGAAAAGAATAATAATAATGAGAATGAGAAACATTGAAGATCAAGACTATGGTTGGAAAATGGCAAAATGTTATAGTAAATATGGAGGGATACTAAAATTCGAGATCTACAGTAAAACAAAGTGCATCTGTACCGTTGTGATCGAGTCTGAGCTATGTGACTCAACGTCTCCAACCATTGATTGAGGTTATCGGACTGAAGATAACCAGGTAGTGTCTTAATCACTTCAGTTGATCAAGATTAGCAACCTTGTCAACCTAGCTGTCGGCTTTTCCAAGTTCCTTATCTTTGCCTAAACACTGCTCCTTCAGTTTTCTAACCATACACAAGCAATACTTTGAATATGCATATGTTCGTAAACCTGTGGCTTCTAATATTTTCACATTTACAACACCATGTTTCACAGCCATACAGTAACACGAAAAGAAATCCTGAGAAGTATGCTAGCTCTTCGACTGGAAGATGTAAGTCTTACATACGTCACAAGTGACTCAAGTTTACAAAGGCTAATAATGTTTTGGGATCTGCCCTAAGATATCATTGGACACAATTATTGATGACGGAGCACCTTAGCAAATGAGTAAGTATAACTGTCTTGTTCTACGATTTTTCCGTAAACTTATCTATATCTCTATTGCTTTAGTTCATCATGAACACAGGCTTTGTGTAATTCGGCGCAAGTGAGATGTTGAAGGAAATGATCCACCCAGTGGAATTCAAATCCATGCCACCAAGCCTTACTATAACTTGTAGAATGAAAAAATATACATGTGGAGCTTGCAGGCTTGAGTATTGTCTGATACGTAACGTGATCAATCATTTGTAACTTTAACGAAAACTATACTCTGTATAAACATTTTTGATCACCTAACTGCTAGGATCACCGGGCAAGTGATAGTGAGGTTAGATGTAAGGTATTAGGAAATGATGGTAAATCAGTTGATGAGGTTGTGAATCTTCATCGACTGAGATGGTTAGGCCACGTATTACGTACGCGTGAACACCGATTACCACGACGCGTAATACTTTAGTTCGTGATTCTCATCCTTCTAATAAAAATGATATTCACTATATTTGACCCTTCTTTGTGCCATTGATACTACTATTACTACGAGTTTAACTCCTTCACTATTTATATTATTCAGTCCATCCCCATTATTCTAAAGTAGTATGACAAGACTTAGACCAATGTAATTCTATTCTGAGATCCTATAAAATTTACTTTACTTCTTATCAGAAAGCAGTTTCCCCTTATATTGTTGTAAACTAAAATAATTTAGATAGTTGTGACTTCATAACTAATTACAAGCTTATATATTAACATTCGTATCATATTTTGTGTGTATACAAGCACTCAGTTGTTTGGACCGAAGCAAAGAGAGAGAGAAAGAGAGAAGTATATGAACCTGTTAATGATTGTTGAAAACAGAATATTTCAATAACTCAAACATTAAAAATCATAGTTTACTTGTAATTTATTAATTAAGTCACCATTCTGCATATACAAATATATACATGCATTACATGAACCAACTTACATTTAATAGTGGACACGCCTCCTTTAATACATGTAATCATAACAGATATCAATTGAAGGATATGAGACCAATTTACATGATCCAGATCATTATTGGACAAAATGACTAAAAGACGTTCGGAAATGTAATTTAGATCTAATAAAAGAATAAACTATTATGTTTCAAAACAATCGAAAACTATCTCTATTTAATAACATACTTGTATAATGCAATATCGTCTATATGGATGTAATTCCATAAAAGTAAAATACTCCCTTTGGAAGAATCCATAAACTTATTGTTATCATTAAAATGATATATATAGATGTATACTTGAATTATCACATTTCGAAAGTAAAAACTTGTTGAATAGATTTTCGATGGAATGTTTAATCTCTTCAGTTGAATGAACACAACATAATAATTTGTGAATACAGTTATGAGTTGTTTCCCAATCTGAAAATATGCATAATCAAGAATATTCTTTTTGAAGATTACAATTGTGTATCAGATAAATAAAATTATTTTATTTTAACACATAGATATTGGTACAAGGAGGCACCAAATACATATGCGCCACACAGATTTCATTTGATATGTGTGGGGACTGTGATACTGCCCGGATGCCCAAACCCAAGCAGGTGGTTTCCTTAGTGGGTCACACCCGGAGCCTTCGATCATTTTCGTAAACAACACTAGTTGTGCGAGAATGAAGTGAGTATGACTTCCCTGTAAGAGGCTATATACGCGTGGCCATGTGAGAGCATTTGGAGAGGGAGAGCGAACTCTTCCCACTCTCGGTCGTACCAGGGCATTTAGGGGCGATAAATAAAATTAATGTAGTTTAATAACAAAGTAATGATTTATGTACTCGTCTTCAAGCCGGTTTCATGAATCAGATATGATGACACTAGCCAGTTGCTTAAACTAGCGCAAAATTTGACTATGCGAAGACGAATGAAAAACACTTATGCCGAATCAAGTTTCATTGCTTTGATTATGATCTTCTTGAAAAGATCTTGAACGTTGGACAGTTTAGTATTTTGAGACCATGTCTGAAACTAATTCACTTAGAATTCCAATTCACTGATTATGTATACTTCTTAAAAAGTCATTCCTCCATACTATGAAAATTAGAGAAGTCATGAATAAATCAGTAACTATTTGTTTTGCTGACTCTGATTCATTACACACCTATGAAAAGTTTGTGGAATACCGGTAGGTGCAGATTACCTTGTTGGAGTACATGCGATTACCGTAAACCAAGAATGTTTGGTGACGTGGCTCAAAATCGGTTGCAGTGGTGGAGTTGCATTTATATTTTTGTCGCATTTAAATTCTGAGTTTTAAAATTACCTTATAGTATGTAAGCTAATTTTTTTTCCTTGGATCACATTTTTATTGCTAATTTGTTTGAATACCACTGATAATGTTACTGCTTTTACTACTCTCGACAATTTCATCTCACTGTGCTGGTGCGATCTGGCAACTCGATAAGATATACAAGTGTCAGATTTAACACTGGATATGACTAACCATCCAGTATAAGAAATCTGACACACAAACACTTCAGCTTATTCAGAAGCAGGAGCCAAAAGAAAGCTTGGAGACAGATCATCTTCCAAATATTTTAGAAAATATTCAATTGGTCAATATTCCAGTTCGTGATGATTAGGAGCTTATCGAGGACAACCACGACAAATAAGGTGTACTGGTTGTGCTCGATGGAATGGAAGCATAATGATCAACAACCCCAGAGACGCAATGCCAAAGAACGAATAGATCACAACAAACTATCTAATGTCTACAAACAGACCTTTGCACATACATATGCCAGTGATTACGTTGTATCGATGTTTTTGAACAGCGTGAGATATTTTCCTCAGTTAAGTTTTTAGACACATGACCTGGAGGCAAAGCTAGCTGATGTATGAATCTGTGGTGCGATTTACCAAATCTTTTGCAAATCCCCGTCCTTTCGATTAAATTACTTAAACGTTCATCAGGTCTTTGTTTTCTAGACACAAAATTTGTAAAGACCGTGAAATTGTATGTGAATTACTTGGATCATAATTGTCCTAAGGAAATTTACGTATTGTACACGTTTCAAGTCAGATGCACGAACAACACTAAAATCATCCAGCTCAAATTTCACACTCATTTAATGAAAACCAACAATGATATTTTTAGGCCGAGTTTCTCTGAGCAAACACACACAATCTCCCTATTTTGGATACATTTTTGGGTTTTCTTCAAAGTTTCCTATAGCATTTTCCCCAAACTGGGCAAGATTTTACCCGAAATCGGGAGATTGTTAGCTTACTTGAAATTGCAGCGTTGTTTTCGGTCCAGCTAAAATTCAACATTTAATGTAAAAAGCAATTACTGACGAGTGCTTATTTGGACGACAGATGCAACCATACCTACTTCATCCAGAGTTTCTTTCGCAGTCATTATCTTCAGAGAACGAACAACCGTCCGGACGACCTTGTAATTTTACGTGACCGCCGCAAAATGTTTCACTGTATTATCGTAGCTCAGTTGGTTCAAATGGTTGTAGACGGAATAGAAGAAGCTTTTGCATAACAGGCTCCCGATACTAGTAGCAGTGGATCACGAATACTTCCAGGCAGGAACCTGGGTATGTTTACGATAATAGAGGTGAAAAAGGAAATCAGTATATCATAGTAAGTTTTGATATTTAGTTCAAGTTGCCTCTTAAAGGACTCCTGTGAAGTCAGTTGCACTAGTGAATTCCAGCACTAGACAACTCTTATGTTGTAGACATTATGTCTACAGTGTGTTCAGCTATATTGTGGGTAAATGTTTGGTGAATAGAAGCGCTATTCTCATCGCTTGAATTTGAGTCCCCGAACTTATTTCAAGTGTCGCCTTTGGTTTCGCCCCAGAGCATCCTTATCCCTTAGGAGTGAGGGAGGAAGCACTGTGTTTCCATAGTCTAAACGGGGAGGAATAAAACTGTTGAGGATTATGTGGAAAGTTCTTCTGTCAGACTGGCCAGAAATACGCTTCAATGTTACCAGAGCAAGGTTTGCTCGATAGGCATTTTCGTCACAGTTAGCGTAAGACTTCAAATCGTACGGTAACAGCACTCCTAATTCTTTTTCAACTTGGGATACTACTGGAGAGGAGTTACCTAGGTTGTAACTGTAGTCTGCGACATGTTGCAGTTGGACTACTCTACTCTTTGAAGTGTTAAAGGTAAGTCCGTTATCGTCTGCCCAACTGTGATGTCGAGTCAGATCCTCCTGAAATGCCAGTATATCCTCTTGGCTACGTATCCCTCTCCAACGCTTTACATCATCAGCAAAAAGTAATAAGTCTCGCGATAGCAGTTGTGGAAAATCATTTATACAAATCAGGAAAAGAATAGGTCCTAGTACCGGTCGGTAGCTTGAAGGTTCGCTGCGTCGACCTTCCTTGAAAATTAGTGTGATGTCACTCGAAGGCCACGTCCAAGATGCTCATGCTCTAATAAATAAAATTTCATTGCTCTCAGACGCTCTTTACGAGGATTAAATTTGAATCCTCGAAGTGATTTCGTGACTCGCCCATATATACATTTCACAGTATATTTATCCATGTAATCTGAGGAGAAACACACTATTTTATACTCGCTTCCTCCGGTAATTACATGTTTCATGTAATATACATCGCGTTTAAGTCTCACCTTCAGAAACGGTTTAGATAATAATTGATGTACAGAATTACAGCTTGCATCGATCAGTGTCTCTGAACCAGCTCAACAAGAATCTGGAGGACATCCTGGTGGTAAACTGGCACATCCAGAATTATATCGTATGAAGAGCTATACCTCCGTTGAACCAAATAAAACCCATCTCATCATGCTGATAGATGTGGCTATAGTTCTGGATAAACAGTTAGTATGCAGTTCTGGGGATAGAGACATCAAGGAGTAGGCCTAGGTAGACGAAGGATGGAACTCTCCATTCCTGTCTTTAAAGGAGAAGAATGAATTCGTCTGAATTACCGACAGTATCTGTTATTCCACTGACCACTAGCGTTGTGTAAATTTTGATTCCCTTGCACCGAAATAGCACCGGTCAAAGATTCGTCACGAAAGCACTTATGATCTACTGACGATGACGTATGGAACTCCTGTGAGCTTTCAGTCGAACGAATTACATATGTATAGTGATAGCGGAGTAACCCTAAACTCTAGACAGATTATTTCTCGAGCTGAGTGTTATCTATCTCATGTGGTCTACCACTGTACGCTGAATGGCTGTCGAAATGCAGTGGACATCAATCGAGGTCGATGTGAAAATATCCTGGAGATGGCTTGGCTTGACCATATGAGTGAAAATTATATCACAGCATAGGCGTGAGAGCTTCCAATCACTAGCCCATTCAGATTAACATCATACTGCTTGGTTGGTTGAAAATCTTTGTAATTAGGCTCGCTCACCATACAATAAAACCACGTTACAACACACATTACTGTTACATAAGATTAATCTAAAGCGAAATTTCTCCCCATCTAAGCGACTAGGAGGACAGTACGGATGAATAAATGAGCGTATATTGATTGATAGTTAGGTATGTACGAGCCACCATTCACCTACGTAAACAGATATGCTCAATCAAAACAGAAGCGTCCAACTTCAATGCGATAAAAATTCGTTAAACAAACATCCTGAAATAAGTGTGTGTAGACAGGTTATTGAATGAGTACAAGACGATACGTGAGATTGTGATTTTACTTCAGACTGCTAAACGCTTGTGCCATATCTTTCTAACAGCGATCTAAATGACAGGTATACAGAATATCGGAATAGAGTGAAATGACTGACCTTTCCAGAAATTGGAACTAAGACCCTATATCTAATTCGTTCCAGTACTGCTGGCGTCATGGCATTTCCCAAATTTTATGATGTTTTTGATGAGGCAGGATGATCCAGAAACTAAGCAAAGAAGTTAATGATCATAAGAGTCAGGAGTAAATGACTTGCGGCACAAGCAGAGGTAGGTCAATACGCAGCTACCGAACTGTATATCCAGAAGAACTGTGTCAACGGTGTTTTGGCAAACGACTACCATTACCTGACTGAACACACTCAATTAGTAGTGCTGGCTACTACCAGTTCTTCCTTACCCATAAAAATTCAGCCGATTTGTGGATCAGTGCTTCTTCTTGCGGAAAACAAGAAGGAGACGCTAACGGTCCTTGAAAAATAATTCTGGTGTTCGTTGTACAGAAGTATGTTGTCGGAACATTCCAATCTAACAGACTTTTTCAATGTCACCTCGTAGTGGCTTGAAGACTTTAAAACGAAAATTTCCGTACCACGAAAACCGTTGTCAGAATACTACTCCATATTCTGGTTTTAGACTTCACTAACTTACTATCGGGAAGTAAACGAACGTTGGGAACAACTATAGTCTTTTCACATATATTTCTCTGGTGTGTAAAGTGCTGTTCTCCTACTATGTTGTTTAGATAACTAGTTAAGTGCAGGTAAACAACCGATTATTCACGACTGACTGAGCGAAAAGACAGACGGAGACACATCACATACCAGATATGATCAGAGTATAGGCATTTATTCCTCAACCATATGTCATTGACAAAAATCTGAACATTCGGTTAGTCAAGTGACAGGGCAATCGAATACTGGTACATATGAAAGTGCTTATAACTGCCTTGATTTAAATACGTTGTGACGCAACAGGATTACATTTAGCAGTGGTACGTGCATCGTTCAATTGCAAATTGATAGACGTGAACTGAGTTCTAGGCGTGTCCTTGTCACTTTGAACACCACAATGTCTCTCAATTAGACACCGAAAACACGAAGCAGTCGTCCGTACAGACGGTTTTGT
The DNA here is from genome assembly GCA_944470375.2 of Schistosoma guineensis. Lineage (NCBI taxonomy): Eukaryota > Metazoa > Platyhelminthes > Trematoda > Strigeidida > Schistosomatidae > Schistosoma > Schistosoma guineensis. The sequence continues at coordinate 23,965,683 of OX103895.1, forward strand.
GAACCATCGATAACAAGCACCGACGTTTATCAAAAATCTACGGTTTTAATGATAAGGTGGGAATCACAAACATCAGTAAATATAGATAAACATAACTGATTAATTCAGTCTCGGAGGTAATTTCCAATTTGACGATATGAAACAGAAAGATTAAGTCAAAAAGGGTATAATATTTTAAGATTCAGGCATTAAAATACGAAGCATGACAATTTTCAATTCTTCCAGAACTATAAGTACCACACTGGTAAGAAGCACAGACAGTAGTGTTTTATGACAAAATAATCAGTATCAAAAAATGAAAATAGGGAGACAGACAGCTAGTCAGATTTCCTGTTACAATCATTGAAAACCTTAAAGCACTGGACGACTGTCTCTTCTAAGTGTTGTTCTCCTCAAAAGTCCGCATCCGTGTCAAGCATAAATCAGTTATCCACTACAGACAATGGTTGAAGTGTTGAGCGGGATCATAGATTGATCGAAGTTAGACGTAAACAGCGTTGAACGCCAGCCCAGTTGTCTGGAATATAGTCGTTCGTTTGTGGGGCTGAGTGTGAGATCGTGGACGCCCAATGCTGAGGAGTCTCGTACTAGGACAAGAAAGTCATCCAGTGGTTTAAGGATTGATTGACGGTCTAGTTTATATCAAGTAGTTAGTTCAACTCTGAAGAAGCTAATTTATTTCACACAATTTGTCCCACATATAAGCTGGAATAAAGGAGGAAAAATGTCGTAGAAGAATAACATTATTTTCGTGATTTCATGGATTCTTCTTAGTTGCTCACAAACATTTTCAATCTTTCCGTATAATGATCCCTTAATATTATTACATTCCCACATTGTAAATCAAATTATTCTAAACAGTTCTGATACAAAATTTGCACGCTTGTTTCGTCATAATAATAAATACCACTACTGACTTGAAGTTGTAAGCAGCTAGGGGGAACTCGCATCATCAATGAATTCAATGTTATTCTGCTATGATATTTTTTCTTTCTATATGCAAATTTTGACTTACAATAAACTGCTGTCATTGACTTGACAAATTAACTGTTTACATGTCATTCACCAATGTTCATACATTACAGTTCAATTGATCAATAACTGTATTGTAACTAAACAAAAATCTCATAGTGATTCATGTTAAGCCTTCACACCACTGTGTCAACGTCATGAACGCTCACTGCTGAGGAATCATATGCTATGACCAAACGACCGTTCAATGTTATTAGGTTTTCAAAGACCATTCAGCCCGAATAGACTCATGATTTCGAGAAATTCAATAATCCCCTTAATCCATTGGTAAAAAATGGTTAGAACAAACACACACACATACTTATGAATTGACACTCCCGAACGAACACAAAAATACCTTTGTGTCATTAAATAAACGAGAAGTGAGTTTTACGAGCGAAGAAGGATAGTGGCTAGCTGTGGAATCCAGGATACGCGTTTCATCCTATTTGGGAATTGTCAGCTGCATGTGCCTGCATCTTAGAGTTGGTGTTCACTCTAGTGGCCTAACATCAAACGCTTCATGAGCTCAACCTATAAATTATTAATCTCAAAAACCCTGTACTAATAATTTATGAGAATTTTTGAATATTGTCAGACGTTTAAACTGAATCACCAGGGAAAACCGTTTTGGCCCATTGTCAGACACCTCAGCACTGTGCATCCACGATTTCTCCTCGCGAGATTCGACTGATAGGTCCAAGCTCAAGACATTAGTGGTGACCATCCACTCAATAATCTGTATCACAAGCTAGCTTCAGTTGAAAGGTCACTGAAAACGTATAAGCACTGGAAAGTTATTTCATTCAAGTATGCAACTAGTCAATATTGTGCAGTCATGATTCTAACAATGATCAACGCTGGTAAAGAACGACAAATGCGCCATACTGCCAACTGACTGAATGTAGAAATATAAACAACTAGATGTCAACTTATTGGCCATAAGATCGACTCCTGTTGAAGTATTAGTTGTTTCAATCGTTAAGCGTTCCATGCCACTACGAAGCATCAGTTCAATACTTAATGCTCTTCAATATTCATTTAACTAAATGTCTTTTAATCATATGAACTATAAATGAAAGTCATTTAAACATGAAACCTAATCATGATATTCAACTGTTTCAGAGAACAGTTCAGTCTTTGAACTATGCATTACTCCCACCTCTTGTTAATATCCACTTAGAAATTCATTTCTCATTACCAAGTCCGATACACATTTACAGTCATTTGTAAAGCCTGCAGAAACCGTTTCATGAGCAAGCTGATTTCAGAAATAATTAACTAACTAACTACATTTAACGATTCGAACTGTACTGCATAACATAAACATTCAAACTACACTCTGTTTAATGAGTTTTAGTGAAATTAACTGATTGTCCAATAGTGAAACTGTTTCTTCCCTACTTCATCGAAGTGAAATAACGATTTTCTCAATCCAACATTTTGCTTATTTATTCATTCTATACTTCATCTCCTTTCAACCCACAAATAGGTTTTTGTTGAAATAAGTGGATTACAGATTGTTTATTTTGAGATGATGGAGATCTATAATTCAAGTGGATGATTTTGATGGAGTTTTATCCTCTGAGCTGGACGGTTTCGGCATCTATCACCACACTCTATCTCATTAATGTAATGATATGGTGTTCTCTTTGCTCTATTTTGTACAGTGGGAGTAATATGAATCTTAGTTAAAATAAGAATATCAATTTCTAATGATTTGTTTATATGACTGAGAGTGAGCCACACACACACATACAGAACAGAGATGAGTGAAATTCTTTGTTTGTCTTTTGGCTGAACCGCTCTACTCAGAGAACTTCATCAGTTCAACCAATTGTCTATTTATTTATTTCTCATAATCGTTATTATGATTCGTTTTGTACTGTTTGTTTGAATCTTCTACTTTGATGTTAAGGACTGCAGGTGATCAATCACTTTTTCGGAAGAATAAAACAAACAATAGAAAATGAACCTCAACTTCTGAAAATTGTCTAACAATCCATAGGTTATGTGATGATTAAAAGTATTTCAATTATTATGCGAATTGACAATCACTGAAATAACGAAATTTAGAGGGAACGCAACTCAGTAAGCACAGACTAACTTATTGCATCCGGAATCCAAAATCAGGCGGTCATTAAGGACAATGGAATCATTTATTCTTACAAACAGCACGGGCCTTTAAATCATTTGCATTTAGAAATACGATTTGTAGAATTGGGAGTTCTATCCGATTTACTTAACAAGCATACTTTTCTTGACCTCAGATGTTCACAGACATCACTGATTATACTCTGTTGCCATCTATGACCACACTTCATCTCAATAATCAATTGATATGGTATTCTCTTTGCTCTATTATGTAAAGTGAGCGTAGTATGAATCTTAGGTAAAATAAAAATATCTTTTTCCAATAATTTGTGTTTATGACTGACAATAAGCCGCACACACCCACACAAAACAGAGATGAGTGAAATTCTTTGGCTGTCTTTTGGCTGCTAATCCATAGACAGTATTAGTCTAGGTATGAATAAACACAGTGACCATATACCACTTAATGTAAAACGAGCCTAGTGGTCGTTTATTCATGGAATCATCTAGTTTTCACGTCCTCAGTTTATCAATCTATGAATGGTCCATTGACTATTCCGATTCATTGAGATACTTCTAGTTATAACGCGCTGTGAATTTTGGTATATGGGACTGTGGTGAATCATCATGATGATGTAATCGACATCGCGTTCTGTGTATCGTTTTTAAAAATCACTGAGACGGATAAATGCATCTCTTCCCGATGTTCTGGATATACACATTTGCCTGTTGAGTTAATGTATGTTTTCATTGAACATTAAATAATACTAGCACAAAATTGTTGTTCATTGCTTTGAGGTCTTTTATGGCAGTCTTTTCACGAGTGACTCTTTCCAAAAGATCATGTATTTACGTATCACCGTACTGTCTTATGTAGGTTTAAGTAAAATGCTGTTATTTACAAACCTCCGATTCTCAGCAACTGAAAACCATATAATTACATAGGTGATAATTTTAAGAACATGTTCATGTGTATTTCACCTTTCACCTCTCCTCAGTAAAAGGTGCGTCATACAAATTGAAGGTTATGCCTAATGAGCAGATCAGCAGATGAGATTCCGCTTCTCATCTGACATGATTTCTGACAACCTTGAATGTAATAATGGCAAATGGAACAGCGCTGGAATGTTAAGCAGTGTTAACATAACAATTCATAAGCAGATAAATAAGGACTGGAAGTGTGTGAACAGTTTCTCGAACCACACCTATTGTGAATAGAACTTGATCTATAATGACACAGTTGGTAATTTTATAATGAATTGTCGTGAACTACAGATTATTTACTTAACGAGTTGTCTTTTTTAAATGACTTCATTTTTACGACTAGAACAAGTCATATTTGCGATCTTTGTTTTGTCACACTTCAGATAGATTTACATACACTAGACAAGCTGCATAATGTAAAACGTGGATTGTTTGTGTCTGAAGATGTGAGACAGAATTACTTCAGTGAACACAACGATGTTTGAATTCATGAGTCGATTCAGGTTAGACGACCATCGAGAACTTGGAAGCACTGGACTGCCGTCTGGTCTTAGTATGAGACTCATGAATTCAACTGTTAAGATCACTGCACTATGCACAAATCCTCACTCCGATAATACATTAATGCTCCATTAAAAGTTTGTTAGGGAAAGGAAAGCTGCAGATATATCTCAACAATCAATACCATTATTAACCTGATTACTGATAGACGGCTTTTGAATCATCAACATACAATCCCATGGTGATATTGTTTCACGCAAGACAGTGACAAAAGTTGTGTAAGGGTACTGACCTTAAAAATCAAGGTTTTATAAAACAAACAGTTAAAAGCCAAACTGGTCGCTTCAAAAATGTTTCTTCAAAGTCGATGGATGAGAGTCATGACATTTCACAAAACTAGTCGTTTCACACCTTTAGTGATGGTCTGAGTGTTTATAATGTAGGCACATGTAAATCCATAGACTTACGACACAGCCAATGCATGGAACAATAGAAGTGAAAATCGCTGCTATTACAATATACGAACAATTGAGGGAATTTCTATGATCTTTATCTTCAGTCATTTGTTTAGTCACAGACTGACAAAAAAGAAATAGTACAATGATTAAAAATACAAAATATTTACCAAATGAGTTTCACTGTTTTGAGTAGTTAACTCCAATTCTTTTCTTATGTCAGCTCCAGTAGTCCGTGAAGTCGTTTCTTCTTGTTTGATGAGTGGTGGTTCAATCGACACATTGATATTTGAGCTACTCTGAAGAATGAAACAGTGGTAATATTGCTAAATAATTATTCATCATTCATTATATACTCTCTTCAGTATTGATAACATAAATGAGTTTGAAAAATAGCGACATAATTTACTTTGACACAATGTGACCACTAAATCGGAATTTAGAATATCTGCTACCGATTCCACAATACTTATTCTATGATCTGAAAAATAACATGTTTCCAGGCCTTAGTGTTAAACAACGCTTCTATCCATCGTTGGATTTTCATATGTTAACGAAGCGTTTTACTCATATCTGATGAACTATCATCAGCGTATACAGTGCTTTAATTTTTGCACTGAGTGAAGTATACATAGCATTCAGTCAGTCAGTCAGTCAGTCAGTAACAACGTAGAACTTCGTACGTACGTACATCAGTTCGAGTTACAACACCACATTAGCACAGAAATGCAGTGGTCGATTTAAATCCCGTAGTGCTAGATGTGGTAAATTTATAAGCTGTAATCAGAAAATTAAGGGTTTGAAGATGTTATTCAAGGAGTATAATCCAGTGAAATAAATTTGGAAAGGGAAAAAAGAAAGGGACATGAAGAATATTACGGGAGAATTGAAGACATTTGGCGGATTAAAACCTTTTGTTGTACATTAATAATTTACTGTGTTTTTGAATGTAATTGTTTTACTTAACTTTTGAACTTGTTTGTTTATATCATTATTTCGGACATTTTGGTTTGGTATTTTGGTACACTCATTTGTAACGGGATTAAAATCATCATGTATGATGTTGTTAATAGATTTTGTTTTCCTTCTATTGCAGGGCAAGCAAGAATAAACGCTTTAGAAGAAGAAGAGCAAGCCCTACACGCACTGAACTTACAGGATGACTCATAAGACCGTTTTGTAAACTAGCTCTCTTTCTGTACAGAACCCGCGGATTTTAATTTTTAAATAAACGTTTATTGGCCTCCATTCCTCGTTCTCTCTATGGTGTAGAGTGTTCAGTTAACATTGTGTGTGTTGTTGCTTTAGGTCTTCCCGTCTTCCAGTGACTGCTGATTACACGTGTTACACTTTGTCTTTGGTTTGGTATTTGGGAGTTTTGCTCCGGGAACCTACAAAATTGAAGGTTTGTTTTGTAATTGTTATAATTATTGTTGTTAGAACGGCATTTGGTCGATTACTTGTGAATTACGAATAAATTTGGTATCTAAATTGGGACTTGGTTCTGTTGTTAATTTGGTTTCGTAATTTGCGAGTAGATCGATAGTCCGTACTTCAATAACTGGAACGAGCAAAACTTGGACGTAACAAAGAATTCAAAAGATTAGAATGTGGGAGAACACAAAGAGTTGATGCTCCTGCGCCGTTGAAAACGATATCGAGCCATGTCATTCAGGGTCTCTATACATCAGATGCTATCATCTCGCGGTTCCCAACCAAGTAGTCTACACCTACCAACATGACTCAGTCCACTTGTAAATGACTTCATAGACTTGTGCCATGTTTTGGTCTGGCCGACCCTAGCTTTCTTCCAACCTACTCCTATACCACTGAACATCGCACGTCGGGACAGTCGGGGGTTGGGCATACGTAACACGTGTCACAGCCACCTCAACTGGTGAAGTTTCACTACTTCATCAATTGATTTGTCATCCTTACCTAGTACCGGTTTCTTAACAACTGCGTTACTTACTCGGTAGTCCCAGGATATACGAGCAATATTTCAAATACACCTATGATCAAATACTAGTAACCGACGGATATCTTCTACTCTTACCGGGCATTTTACACTTCCATAAAGTAGGACGGAACGAACTGCTGCGCAATAAACACGTCCTTTGGTTGATAGACGGATATCTCGCCTACGCCATAAATGACGCAAGTTGGCAAAAGCTAGTCGAGCCTTCTGTATCCGTGCTGAGATTTCGTCACACACCAGACCACACGGGCTGATGAGACTTCCAAAATAAGTGAAGTGGTCGACACGCTCAACTACTTCGCTCCCTATCATTAGTTCGGGTGTCAATGTAACCCAATGCTGAAGCAACATTTTGCATTTCGAGGGAGAGAATCGCATCCCGAACATGCTTGCATTGTTGCTTATCTGGTGGTCATAAGACTCTGCATTTTGTCAGCGTCCTCACCAAAGAAAACTATGTCATCAGCATATTCTAAGTCAACAAGTGAACCTCTCGGTACAAGATCAACCCCTGGAAATCTAGACGAGGAAAATGTTATCTCTAAAAGTACGTCGACGACAAAGTTAAACAAGAATGGAGAGAATAGACAGTCCTGACGAACACCACTTGAGGTGATCAATTCTGATGACAGTTCGCCATGAGCTCTCACTCTACCAGTTGTGTTCGAGTAGAGAGCCTGTATAAGGTTAATGTACTACTTTGGTACTCCTTTCAGTGACAAACACTGCTATAGAACCTCACGATCAACAGAGTCGAATGCTGCCTTAAGGTCGAGAAATACTACGATTGTGGGGCGTCTGAACGTGTGTCTGTGTTCTAGAACCTGACGTAGTGTGAATATGTGGTCTATACAACCACGTCCAGGTCGAAAACCAGCCTGATTTTCTCTAGTCTGTTCTTCACAATCCCTGGTTATGCGTCGAAGCGTTATTGAAGCTAATATTTTGGACACTATATATCAGTCAAATTGACTAACAAGTCTGAACAGTTGTTTGCTATTAACTATTGCCGCTGCCTTTTCCATCTGTCTTGCTTTCGCTACGCACTACTGTTCACGATCATTGCGTAGACTTCTTGTCAGCTTGTGCTTAAGCTGACTCCGCTCTTCATTATGTTCAGAGCCAGGTGGAATGAGTTTCCGATCATCTATCAGTGCGATAGATGCTGCTGAGATCCAGTGTTGCTCCCTAACCTTCTGGTTTACCTTACTAGCAGATATCACTGCTGTTTCCACAGCTTTACGGATATCATTCCATGCTGCCACGAGGTGGGCATCACGTACATGGCTGTCTAACTGTTTTTCTAGTTGTTCCTGAAATATACCCTTAGCTTGGCTATCATTAGGTAGGACCCTGAGAGGTTTCCTTGCAGAGTCTTTCCTACGTCCAGTAGACGCAGACAAATACGCGCTCGTACTAAAGCATGATCTAAATCTAAGCATGTTCTCCATAATGAGCGACAGTCTTCTATCGAGCCCCTTCATCGGTGGCTAATAGCGATGTGATCTATTTGGGTCCAACGTTGGGACGAATTAGGCAATTGCCATGTTAAAATATGTTTTTCCTTATGCTCAACGTTAGCATTTGCAAGGAACAGGCGGTTATCTGAGCATAGCTGCAACAGACGGTCGCCATTATCTGTTCTTTGAGCCACGATGCTATAAGATTCACCCATGTGTCTTTCCCTATCGCTTAGTTAACCTACTTGAGCATTAAGGTCACCGGCCATTATTACTACATCAGAGCGCCTAGCTTTTCGGAGGTCGGAGAGCTTTCTGTAAAACTCATCTTTTAAATTATCTGCGCTGCAGTCAGTGGGAGAATAGGCAGAGACGACGAAAAGGCGACGACGAGTGTCCCTATCTTTTCGGACAATGCACAAACGACTGTTCGCTGAGAGCTAGTTCTGCCCTAGGACTCAATGCTAAACCTACGCCGGCGAGTCCAAGGGAAGCAGAATCAGGGCTCCCAGATACGCGAAGTGCGAATCGAGTCGGTTCTTTATTTTGCCATGGTGAGGTCGAATGAATGACGTTACTGGAATCCTGTATGCGCGTTTCGAAGATGCAGCACACATCGATGGCGCGGGATTCTAAAGTCATAGCTAAGGAAGCCTGCTGTCCTATTTGGCACAGCGTTCGGACGTTATAAGCTCCAACATGAAGTTTAGATCGTGGTTTCAGGAGACCAGAAATAGCGTTCCACGTACTCGAATCGTTTGCCCTAGCGGTGCAAGGTGATAAAGAGACGTGAGGATGGTTAGTTATGGAGATAAGAGAGTTACCACCGGAGACGGAAATCCGTGAGGTAAGGTGAGGTGTGACATTTTTAGGGTCGACCTTTTCTAACCCCAACCCCCCTTGTGGGAAGGCAGCATCGCTGTCATGCTGGTTGTCTGAAGGAAACACCTTACTGCTGTCACACCCGTCTACAGTCAGCAGTACAACTTTACCCTCAGACCTTGAGTTGCTGCTTTTAGTCTTACCGTTCTCCGATCTACCTGCCTGTCATGGTAGAACCTACAGGAACATATGTTCCAGTCAGTATAGCTCAGTGAGGTCATCACCATAGGCAAGCCCGACCACAGCGTCAAGGTAGCAGCTTCGTTCAGGGTATTCATTTCAACGAAACATTCCTCCGAGTAAACAGATTTACAATGTAGTATATGCCAATATTGAAAACAACCAGTGAAGTCTACCAATTACTTACTTTATTCTGACAACTATTTACTTTGAATTCATGGCTATCAATATCATTGCTTGTGATGCATTTGTTTGCTCTTTCACACCAAATACACGTTGTATTTGGTGTTTTTGCGTCTTTACATGCTTCAATTGAATTGTGTTTTGGACAATCTACAGTGAAAGGAATATGGTGACTGCATGTCAAATGATCAAACAAACGATAAGTGATTTACAAAACATGTGAACCTAAGTCAATGATATTATGGTGATTTTGGAGTTGAGTGACTGTTTCCCTTCACTAAGCATTGATCATCACATTGCGCAATGAGAAATACAACACACTTTCAATGTGATTCACATCTCACTGTACATACTCAGCAGAAAGAAAACACTTCCAAACCATGAAAATCGTCAATATTTGTGACACTGTACAAGTATCTACTGCTTATGATGAACTGAAATATGAACACTTGACCAGTCAATACTTTCAGTTTATCGGATGAACACGATAATGTAGAGATTTAGGAAATCAAGCTTCTGTTCTCAAATTTATTTCCACTTCATGAAGTGTATCTACGATTAAAACACCTCACACAAAATCAGTATTTGTGTACCTAGTGTAAAAACGTATATCATCTCATCCATCGTTTCGTAACATTTCGTTCAAGTAAATTTCATCAAAGTGATGGCTTCTATGATAGTTCAAAATCCGTCCCTCATCAATATGAATATTCAACAGCGAATTAATTTGTAGTATAACGTCAGTTGAGGCTCATATCTGGATATCATTTTGTGACTGGCTGAATTTACATAAGAAATTTGCAATTTAGTGAAACACAAGTGATGTGTTTGAGTGTGAAAATAGTCAATTTCGATAAAATAAGGTTTAACATACCCTCGGAAACTTCATACTCCACCAACGTTCTACTTTTGATCCACTCACCAGGAACATTTCTTTCAATTGCTTTCACATCTAATGCGATAAAATATACAGAAGAAAACACTTGAAATTCCGATTTCGATTTTAAGTATAACAAGTTGTAGCTCGTTTAAGTAGCGATCTAAATGAAAAACTGTTTAATTTCTGAATACGGATACAATGGCAGTCAAACAATATCCTCGCAAAAAACATATGGACAACGTTGAGAACCCGCAATACGTTTCAACCAGTCATCACGTACCTTGACGAAATATTGAATGAATTTTCCCATATTCACTCATAAAGCACTACATTAATACTAATCGCTTATACTGAAAGCTTTTCTTTGAACCCAACTTTATCTTTCAGCGACATACAATCGTGTCAGTGTAGCACGACGTTTGAGCTTTGAATAAAACAACAATCGGCTCTGTATGGTGAAAAGCACTTGGTTTTGCATTTGGAGTGATGTAACTATATACGGAAAAGTTGACCAGTCGATTAGTTGGTGTCTAATACCATCGTTCATATATTTTTGTCTGGATGAGTCAATCGTTAAATATATACCGTATACATCTCCGAAAATTCATCCACTCTTTTGCGATGAAGATATTCACACATCTTAGTTATAATACTCAGTATATCAGGTTAAGCAAGCGCTAGCAGACGTGGATCGTGAAATTCATTCGAAACGGCTAAATGATACTAACAAGGATGAAGCTTGTTGAACTGATGACACAGATACTTTGATTTCAATCCCGAAAACTTCATCTGTCTACTGGTTCAAAGATTTCATCACGAACACTAGATATTTTCGGGATGCGTTTCGACTGTGACTTTATCACATCTGATACTACAGTCTTGCATCGAGGTGTCTAAACACCTCATTTTCACTTAATTTCCAAAAACAGCAACGCCAGTTAACAAAATTCATCCCGATTTAATTTTGCATAATTTTCCTTGACACTTTAATAACAGATCAATCAATTTATTTTACATATGTAACGAGCGATTAATGTAGACTGTAATAAAGGTGTATTACATGAATATGATAGATTATAGCAAATATCTGTGTTGCGAAAATGATGAAAGAGAACAAATAGATGGTAACATAAGGCATACAGATTATATTTCATGTAGATCAGTTCGAATTAGAATATAAATAATATTTGTTACCTCTTTCTCCACACGGAATTTTACCATAAAAGGTTGACATTGAAAATACTTCCTTAATTTGCTTGGGAAACTGAAAATAAGTAATGTAAGTCTATGTAAAGATCTGTCAACACATAACGACCTATATCAAAACCAACTAATCATCAAAGTAATATGTCGTCATTCGCATTATCTTACACAAAAGCAACTAATCACACTCACAATAAGCATTCTGATCTCCTCAGTTCCCTGAGAACTATGCTCTATGTAGTCTACAAAGATGTGGTGAATCATTTCAGTTTTCAACTTCTGTGAAGTTGGATTAACGATCTATTTGACATGGTATGAGGCAATAGACTGTGAGATCAATATCTACGTCCGTTGATAATAATGTGGTTGTGAATAACCGCAATGTATCTGCATGTGAATTTGTTGTCATGTGGTGAAATTGTGTTGATGTGCTCACTTCTATCCATTACACTTGTTTTCCCAAGAGCGTCATTTCCCTAAAGTGTCCTGAGTACCTCGAAACAATCAAAACTAATTCAAGTCAACAAACATGAATTCTTTCATCTCACAATCCATCTCTAATTATCCAACACATATTGTTTTGAAATTAGAGTTGAATATCAAACATTGATAATCAAACATCTACACAATAAGATACGATCGATATTTATCCACAAATCACCTAGAATATTCAACAATAACTTTTCGAGGCAGTCGATTATCAGAAGATGATGTAAAGCTTGATAGAATTCAACTGTTCACGTACAGTACACTAACATGCTCAATTTGGTCTTAATCGGAGCAAAGACAGAAATATGACCTTAGATATCACATCACTTCTTCTTGTTCACTGTTTTAAAATCATGACAGAAAAATTACATCACCAGTTGGTTATTAGTGGCTTTTACGTAGCTTGTGCAAACATCACTAAAGTTTGACCTCTTTCTATCGTGTTCAATGAATATTGATGCATTCGACAGTATTGCTATGCACGATCTAGTTGAATAATCTGAAGTACTTGAAACAAAACAATATTTGCACCCAAATGTACAACTTACGTTCTCATAATAGAACGATATCTTCCCATTCGAATGTATCAAAGTGGTTATCTTGTATATAACACCTGAAAACAGAGAACGATCGATATTTAAATTTTGAGTGATTAATGATGAGCATGCTATTGTTAGACGTGAATTTGTATGTGCCTACTCACAAAGTGATCAGATTTGAGCTGATATTTACTGTTTTATCTCAAATACTTTCTTCGGTTGAACTCGTAATAAATATAATCTAGTGAACGCTGTTTAAATGAAACATGCATGCATTCTTCGAAATGAATGTCAGATGACTAGTTTTCGAAGATTGTTTACACTCACATTTTCATATTGAATCGATCATTTATCAGGCTTTTAATTAGATCTGTTTGCTGAAGAGATATTCATATTGTCAAAATAATCCCCTTAATTATCCATGGAACAATCCATCATAAGTACAGATGACATGAGCTGTCAAGTGTTCGCATACAAACACCACTTGGTATTTGAGTTGTTTATGCAACATATAGGCATATCAGTGTTTGATAAAGATGAAAAACTGGATTGCTTTAGACTAATCATCATTTAAACAAGTTCCATTGAAGTCTGTTGATAAAAATGTATCTCCGCACTCGATTATCCACAATTGAAATGAGAGTATGACCTAATTTATCCATACTGATCAGTTTGTTACTCATCAAATCTAGTATGTTCCTGATTGTGTCAACTGCCTTTTAGGTCTCGACCAACGTGTTCAAACGATCAATGGATTTGCTTATATAGTTTTACCCTGATTTCCCAAAGTGGCTACACTTTATTACTACTGTCAGTTTTTGTAAAGAATTCAACTAAAGTGTAAGTGAATACAATGAATGATGGTGTAAGTTTAAATATTTCACATATGATCAAACAGTCATTTTATGGATACATACTTTTATCACGAAAAATGTGTTTATACGAACATCTGACAGCAAAATATTCCTCTGAAATAATAAAAGCAAGAGAAATTTATGTTTACGTTTCTGAGTTATGAATGTTCATTTCTTTTAATAAACATATTTCAACACACAATGACTTTGCACCGGTTTAATTAAATGATAATTTCAAGGATTCTTTTTATTATTTCAACGATGTGATGAACGTTTGAATCCAACCAACTGAGAAGAATATTCCACTTCCGAAACGTTGATCTTACAAGCATTCGACTAACTAAAAAAGTGGTAATATCTATACGACAAAACATATGCATAATCATTTTCGGAAACTGTGTCATTCCAATGGAGCAGTGTTTTCTCAATTCGAAACTAATCAATATTCAGAAATGCTACTCAAATGTCGGTAATTTGGATAACTGAACAAAATGAATGAACTTCATTTTGATGGTCTAGGTGTTCCGGTTCAAATCACTTATGTTGTACTATCTGACTGTTCATGAATATTCGTTAATTTGATGTTTGAGGATGAGGACAAGTTCGAACTTCATGATCATACGAATGTGATGATCAGGAAAATGTTGAATATTCAGTAGTTTACAGACAGTGACTAAGAGAAATTAAAATTATGAGGTCCAAGTGAGTGACAAAAATTATTTGAAGGACATCAAATGCAATTTGATAGTTCATGTGTTTCAACGATGCAAACTGGTTTCTCACACAACATCGCTTATTATGTAGCTGCGATAAGTTCGATTCATTTAATCTATGAAGACGTGCCATATTGATGAGATTATGGCAGGCCCATTCAACTATTGTATTATTTATCTGCTAACTGTAATTAAAACAATTAATCCACTATGTAAATTTCTGAGTGAATCTGGCTCAGCACATGTTTGCACATCAATTTTTAATCTATTTTCCTATTAGTTGTTTTACACAAGCAATCAATAATTCATCCATACTTGGTTAACACTCCTAAATTTATATGGACTTTTAACACACACACATACACCTACTCGTTTTCCATGTGTTCTTGCTTCCCGTATGCTCGCGGATTTTATTAGTCTTTAAAAATAAACTATCTCTATAATTGGTGCTCTGGCTTTTGAATAATCTCGAGTAAACCCATAATTCTACTAGGAGAATTAGCCTGGATGAAATACTCAGCTACCGGAATATTATTTACTGGAGTTAGATGTAGAGGGAATTAGCCTCTACAGGATATCTGTTTTATGGTTGTTTTAACAGACTGGAGAGTGGAGGATTTTCACTTCCGTTATCACATCATTCGACATATTAATTTTACTCAATCAATTTGTGTTCATTTTGGAATGGGTGGTTGTTTTATTTAACATTATCGCTTGACAGTAATGAATACTTGTTGTGAACACATTTTAGGGTATCAGATCACAATAACAACATAATCACTGTGTACTGGTCAGCTCTCATGAAATAATCAAGTTACAATCTGAATTGTTTAAGCGAATTAAATGTGAGAGATAAAGCACAAAACAAAATATCACTGTATAACTGAAGAACTCACGGTCAACCAAAAACTCAGATTCAGTTGGTTTTTGCTGATATACAGCACTGTTAATAGTACCTATGTTCGTTCCTCTGACTAAAACAATTGTACCTGTGATTAGTTGATGAAAACATGAAATTGGATTGATAATTTACAGTGAATGAATGAAAGACTATGAAATTAACTGGAGACTAAAATGAATTGAATGAACCCTAATTAGTTTACTGTAAGGCGTCAAACTGTTTAGAACTCGAACATGGAAAAACATCAGTGGAACTGTTAAATCTTCGAAAAAGTGTAGATTAGATTTAATAAAGAAAATAAAAGAACTTCGATTCGTGACATGAAGTGTGAATAAACAAAACTCAGTAACAATTTTATTTCATAGAAAATGATTCACTTACCATGAGTGCGTATAATGAATTTGGTCACCTTAACATCATACATTTGAAATGAGAATTTTGTAATGATTTCCTGAATATTTGCAAACATATAGATTAGTACCTTTACTGCAAAATGTAGTGAACTCACCTTGTCAGTAACCAATTTCTCAAACTTGCCATCATCAACTGGAAGAGTCTGATTGTCACGAATAATTTGGGAATAGTGATAAAAATGTGACTGAATATGTATATTGGAAGATGACTGACGACTTACATATTTATATTCATTACTTTGAAGGATTATTTCTTCATTTTTTTCTACTGTGGGATCTTTACAAATGTCCTTACAGTCACAAAATGTCGAAAGTAAAACGATGATTGAATAGAGTGAGATCAACTGGTCAGATGAAAAGGTATACCTGCAGTGGTTCAGGTGAACAAGCCAACAATATCTCATTAGATGAAATTAAATTTCATGTCAAAATCTCATTTACCTTGACTAGGCATTCAATACTCACCTCATCTTCTTGTTCAAAACGTTAGTAAGGTTTGCTACAAGATATTGCGTTTATATGGACTTTGCAAGTGTTTGTTTGTTTCTTTCTCCTTGGATTATTTGAACTGACCATTAAGACGGTTGAAAGTCATAGAATGATATGATTATTTTTAATTATTCATCGTGGTAGATGAACTCATTGGTATGCAATATTCTTTTAGCTATCGGTGTGAATAAGCTGATATTTGTACACGGTTAATTGAAATCTCTCAACTATAATGATGAAAAATATTTGGCTTTCAGGGTTCAAAATTTTGTGCGTCTAATTACAAAACATATTTCTGTTGACTTCAGTTGTCTGAAGAAATATGAAGGATCATAATTTGTTGTTGTCTAACACCACATTCTATCGTATTAATCAATTATTATGGTATTCTCTATTCTCTATTCTGTATAATGATTGTAATATGAATCTTATTTAGAATAAGAAAACATCACTTTCTAATAATAAGTTGTTACTGTTAGTCACTTATATACACAGACACAAAACAGAGATGTAAGAAATTCTCATTTCACGAAAGATCACTAATTTTCTTAGAAAAAAATGTAAACAAATCTTTTGGCTTTCAATTAATTTAAGGTATTACTCCAGCTAAAAAAAATGAACACTGTAACCATTTACCATTTAATTGAAAATAAGTTTAGTGGTCTTTTTCTCATAGAATCTTCTAAACTTCACCTCCTCAGTTTGTCAATCTATGGATGGCCCATTACTTATTCCGATTCCTTGAGATTCAGACTAGTGAATACGTTCTGTGCATATCAGTCTGTGGGACTATGATGAATCATTCTGAAACTATAATCCACGTCACGTTCTGTATATTGTTTGATAGTAGTCAGTGAGATGGATCAACTCATCCCCACCCGATAATTTGGATAAACACATTCGCCTGTTGACCAAATATATGTGTGGAGATAGGCCTTATAAACCTACTTTGTAAATAGTTTTTGATAGCTTTGGCATTTATTTTGTTTATTTCTACAATCTGTACATTTATCACTAAACGATTGTGCTTGTTGTTTGTGACCTTGACAACTAACTAACTTCCGTTTAGAATTACACATGGCACGACACTGTTAAGTGTACATTATTAAATACGCTCTTATACACACATGCCTCGTTTTATCATGCCTGTAAATATAATAATTTAAATATTGATTAACTATCAGTTATATTTATAGACTGTTGTGACATTCCTATTGCATTCTACGTCGAGAAAACTGGCTGGAGCCATATTTACCTCATTGAAATTATTAATTATCTATAATTGTGGATCTTTGGTACCAAACACAACGGAACATGCAAGAGCCAGCTAATTGAAGAAGCGTCTCTCAACTTTCATTTTGCGTTAATAATTTATAAGCTGTTTGTTGTTACACTGACTTTTGGACATGGTAGCTTTGTGGAGATAGGCCTGACAACCTTATTTTGTAAATAGTTTTCAATGTTATTTGTATTCATTTTGTCAACCGTCCATTGTATTTATATTTAACCTTAAATGACTGTAACTGTTGTTTTAGTAAATGACCTTGAACACACTTTCCATTGTGATTCTAACATAGCGTGACACACTTTTGGTTGTTTGCAAATACACTACTACACACACACGCTCCTTGTTCTATTCTCACGCGTTATCGAGCTAATCGCATTCTAAATCGAATATTATCTACATTTTAGACTGCTGTGCCATTTCTATTACATCCTACGTCAAAGAAACTTACTGGAGTCATAAATAACTGTGGATTTTTGGGACCAAAACTCAACAGAATACGCAACAACTAGCTGATTTAAGTAACGTCCCTGAATTTTTACTTTGTGTTACTAATTTATAAATTGTTATTGTTACATTAACTTTTGGACGTAATAACTTTATCGCTAATTTTTGGTTATTATGCTTTTGGTCCACCACAATTATTTAGTGAGCCTCAATTAGTTTTTATAGACATTTACTATATATATATCTACGTATTTTTTTAATAATTATTATCACTTGGCACGACACACCATATATTTTGTTTTTGCCATCATGAACTCTCCTGGTAAACTCAAAGATATAGATTGTCTACTGACCAACCCCTTGAACTCTTCACAACCAGAAGATAATTCTTTAAACTCGATCAACGCAATTTCAGAGTTAAGATTATCAACGTACGTTGTAAATAATCCCAGAATCTGGTTTGCACAAGTTGACGCATTATTTATGGCACGAGGCATACGATCACAGGCAACAAAGTATGCATATGTAGTTGGCGCACTCCCCGTAGAGATTGCTGCTGAAGTAGGAGACTTGATTGACCATGTACCAGAATCAGAACCTTATGATAAAATAAAGACAGCCGTAATCCAACGCACCTCGGTTTCAGGCGAGAGAAGACTGCATCAGTTGCTAACGTCTTGCGAATTGGGGGACAAGTGACCCTCGCAATTACTCCGGCATGTGGAACATTTAGCAGGGTGATATAAGGTAGACGAAGCATTACTTAAACAGATGTGGTTTCAACGTTTACCACAGAACGTCGCCCAAATTCTCAGAGTATCAGGAACTTCCGTCAATCTCGACGATCTAGCTCATATGGAAGACAAGATGATGGAGATTTATCCCGACAGTCGGTGTTTGAATGCACTACAAACCTCTAGTAGAAACGCGATGAACCCCCCTATGGACATTCAGCAGCAAATAGCATACTTAACTCAGCAAGTAGCATTGTTGCAGGCTACCATTGCCACGATCCACTCTCATCCTTCCAGATCGATCTCGAGAAAGCGACTTTCGGAGAGAAGGCACGTCGTTGCACTAAACCGTGCAATTTTACGACAAACAAGCCAGATTATCAGGGAAACGAGCCGGCCAGACAGTAATGGCGGCGTCTGTTACTGGCCAACAAGTTAGCCGCCTCTTTTACATCAGGGATCGCATTTCTGGCTCGGATTTTTTAGTCGATACAGGAGCAGAAATTAGCATTATCCCACTTCACCTCTCCCGAAGACAACAAACAACAAACACTAAGCTGTCTCTCATTGCGGCTAACGAATCAATTATCAAAACTTACGGAGAGCAATCTTTTATATTAGACCTCGGACTCCGAAGACGATTCACATGGGTTTTCATAGTTACCCAAGTCAAACGACTGATCCTCGGAGCTGATTTCCTCAGTGCTTATAATTTGTTGGTAGATATGACCAAGAAGAGATTAATCGACGCAAACACACGTTTACAGGTAGATGGTACACCTTCCAACGACTATGAAATCCATGGTGTACGGATAATGAAACCTGCGAACAACGTTTTCAACGACATTCTGTCAGAATACGAATGCATCACGAAAATAGACTACCAAAAAGAATGTGATCCATACCATGTGCAACATCACATCATTACCACCGGACCACCCATTCGCGCCAGAGCGAGGAGACTACCACCAACAAAGTTGCAGACAGCTAAGAGAGAATTTGAACACACGATGCAACTTGGTGTCATCAGACCATCTAATAGTCCTTGGGCCTCGCCGCTTCACATGATACCAAAGAAAGACCAAGATTGGCGTCCGTGTGGTGACTATCGCCGTCTGAATAATCAAACCATCCCTGATAGGTACCCTATCCTTCATATACATGACTTCTCCTTAAATCTACATGGTAAATGCATTTTCACGAAACTCGACCTCGTGCGCGCATACCATCAAATTCCGATGGCACCAGAAGACAGCCATCATCACACCTTTTGGTCTGTTTGAGTTTCTAAGAATGCCATTCGGATTGAAAAATGCTGCCCAGACATTCCAACGATTCATGGACGAAGTTACAAGAGGTTAAGACTTCGTATTCGCCTACATTGACGACGTTTTGATCGCAAGCTCATCAATAGAAGAGTACAGTCAGCATGTTCAGATCCTCTTTGAACGTTTCAAGAAACATGGCGCTGTTATCAGTCCTTCTAAATGTAAATTCGCCGTCCCAGCCTTAGAGTTTTTAGGTCATTACATTGACTCTCAAAGCATCAAACCACTCCCAACAAAAGTTGAAGCTATTACCAATTACCCTGAACCAACCTCTTTAAAGTCATTACGCCGTTTTCTTGGGACGTGCAACTTCTACCGCCGATTCCTACCACGATGTGCGGATGTGTTACAGCCGTTAACTGATTTACTCAAAAGTGACAAAAGAGGTACGAGGAAGGAAAAGAATCAAACATTCAAGCTACCTCCTGACGCTAAAACAGCATTTGAAAAAGCAATGTCCTTGATTGCCAACGCTATCATATCACAACATTTCAATACCGACCCCACCACCCATTTGATCCTATGTACAGATGCCTCACAGAAAGCTGTCGGGGCTGTATTACAACAACAGGTAAACAACATGACTACTACCATAGCGTTTTTCTCCAAAAGACTGCCACCAGCCCAGGAACGTTATAGTACTTTTGGACGCGAACTTCTAGCTATGTATTTGGCAGTAAAACATTTCAACTTCTTGCTACAGGGTCATGATTTCATCATTATGACAGATCATAAACCCCTTTGCCATTCTTTTTGCACATCGTATGACAAACACTCTTCACGAGAAGCAAGACAACTTGATTATATCTCCCAATTTACTATGGATATCAGGTTTATCAAAGGTCACACAAACATTGTCGCAGATGCACTATCTAGGAGGGATATCAATACGATGGTACTCAATCATGAAATCAGCCTTGAAACCTTGGCTAAACTTCAAGTAGACGATGCAGAATTGAAAGTCTGCAAAGAAGAGTCTAGCCTAGATCTCAAAGCTGTACCAATTCCTCTTTCAGATGCATTCATCATGTGCGACACTTCAACAGGCAACAATCGTCCGTTTGTCCCACACGTCTGCCGACGAAAAATATTTCAGCACTTGTACGGTCTTTCACATCCAGGCATCAGAGCAACAACAAAGCTCATTACCGAACGTTTTGTGTGGCCTAAAATCAACTCGGATGTTAAACGATGGAGACGTAGCTGCCTCCAGTGCCAACGCAGTAAAACGCAGAAACATACCTCCAGTCCAATTGGGAAGTTCCCTATCCCTGACAAACGCTTCCAGCACGTGCATTTAGATCTAGTTGAGCCTCTGCCACCATCAAACTCTTTCACACATATCCTCACAGCAATAGATAGGTTCACAAGATGGGCCATAGCATGCCCCATTAAAGACACATCGGCAGAGACAGTGGCTTCAGTTTTCCTCGACCGCTGGATATCCAACTTTGGCGTACCATCAACAATCACAACAGATCGCGGTCCCCAATTCCAATCTGTCTTATTTCACGATTTCACTAAACTTCTTGGAGTAAATCATGTTAAAACGACAGCTTATCATCCGGCAGCTAATGGCATGGTTGAAAGATTCCATCGCCAACTAAAAAGCTCCCTGATGGCACAACCGAACTCTTCAAAATGGAGCGATGCTTTACCGCTTGTTCTCCTCGGGATCCGCTCGTCAGTAAAGGAAGACATCGGATGCACGGCCGCTGAACTAGTCTATGGCACGACATTAACGTTACCAAAACAACTGGTCAAGAATGAACCCACAACGCCAGGAGACCCTTTTCGTTTTGTAAGCAGATTACTACAAATGATGCAGAACATCAAAGCAATACCACCTAGAGAACACAACAACCGAGTCCATCTCGATAAACATTTAGAAACGTGCAAATTTGTTTTTGTTCGAGTAGACGCGGTGAAAAAGCCACTAACACCACCATATGAAGGCCCTTATAAAGTAATAAAACGCACTCACAAATATTTCATTATCAACAAAAATGGAAACCATGAGACAATTTCCATAGACCGAATAAAACTAGCTTTCTACGAAGTCCCTCAAGACACAAAGGACAATACTGCGAACAAACAATCACTCCCATCAATTGCTAAGGAACAAGAGGAAGAGGAAAAACTTAGCACTACATACTCTGG
This sequence comes from Schistosoma guineensis, assembly GCA_944470375.2. Lineage (NCBI taxonomy): Eukaryota > Metazoa > Platyhelminthes > Trematoda > Strigeidida > Schistosomatidae > Schistosoma > Schistosoma guineensis. The sequence continues at coordinate 23,987,846 of OX103895.1, forward strand.
TTTAACACGTTCTGGGAGACTTATAAAAAAAACCAAAGCGTTACGTACATTTTGCCGTATTAAAAAAAAACTAAAACAATCAAAGCAAAAAATTAGCGAGGACCTACACTATCAATCTCATCGAAAAAAATTTTTCTCCTTTCCACAGTGTACATAATCGCATTTTTCCACAAGTATTCGTTTTGTCACATTGATTTTTTTTCTACATATAAAAAAATTTTTGTTACTGTAATAAACGAGTAAACTCCATTTAATTACTCATTTATTGTACATAAAAATAAACCGTTCATTTTTTTGGGTCATTAGCAGTTTTGCACATTATTATTATCATCGTTAGCCAGCCAAGACATTAAATGACAGTGTCTTCATTTTTTTTGTGTGTGTTTATTATGCTATGCTACATCTCTGCTACATGTCATACTCATCTCCACATTTTTGTTAGCTATAACTGTAAATATTATTTTTGTATACATGTATATATCATATCCCTACATTTTTCTATTAATTATAACCAGTGTTGCCTCCGGACACTCTGAGGGGAGCTATGTGGAGATAGGCCTGATAACCTTATTTTGTAAATAGTTTTCAATGTTATTTGTATTCATTTTGTCAACCGTCCATTGTATTTATATTTAACCTTAAATGACTGTAACTGTTGTTTTAGTAAATGACCTTGAACACACTTTCCATTGTGATTCTAACATAGCGTGACACACTTTTGGTTGTTTGCAAATACACTACTACACACACACGCTCCTTGTTCTATTCTCACGCGTTATCGAGCTAATCGCATTCTAAATCGAATATTATCTACATTTTAGACTGCTGTGCCATTTCTATTACATCCTACGTCAAAGAAACTTACTGGAGTCATAAATAACTGTGGATTTTTGGGACCAAAACTCAACAGAATACGCAACAACTAGCTGATTTAAGTAACGTCCCTGAATTTTTATTTTGTGTTACTAATTTATAAATTGTTATTGTTACATTAACTTTTGGACGTAATAACTTTATCGCTAATTTTTGGTTATTATGCTTTTGGTCCACCACAGCTTTATAGCTATTCCTTTTTGGTTAATATACTGTTTGGTCCACCACAAAGGGTATCACTGAATATTGATTAAGGTTGGAGATCATCGTTTAGTGCATGCGATCAAATTTTAAGTGAGTTTGAACACACTTCGTCATGTCATTTCCTATTGAAAATATTTGTAATTTGTCTACAGAATTCAAGTTGATTTTAACGGACTAATGAGTTCTTAATCCAGATAGCGTTAGTTCACTAGAAACTGTGTTGAAAAGATAATTCGCATGGATTTTTATTATATCGTTTTTGTAGTTTTTCTAGGATTATTGCCGATCCTTATTCCAAATAAATGAGGAGGGTTCGGAATGAAGTCATGGTTTCCATTTTGTCGAAAATAATCTCGCCAAAAATGTTGACCACAATAAACAAGTTATAGCGCTCGAAATCTGACCTGGAAGTTGGAGGATGTTCTTTAACGAGAATTATGATGCTTCATTCTAAAAGTCGAGACTCTTTGGAAGTCACGAGACCGATCTTTCTTCTAACAACCAAAGCAACAACTAATTGATGTGGGATATATTTTAAAGCCTTTACTACAACATACTACAATGACAATCTGTGTTGTTTACAGACGAAGTGTATTAGATTCATCAATCATTTAACATTCGTTAGCTCAAATTAGCTTTGCCACAGGTTTATAAATGTCTTTTGGCTATCTACATTAAGTTCTTCATAAACGTCTGTAATATAAATCGCCATATTCCTAAGTGTTGTTTTTTAAATGTCACACAACATTAACCTACTCGCTAACCAACTTATAAATGCATTGTATTATATGATCTATGCCATGTAAATTTAACAATCATTTGGACCACATTTATGTATTTGTGTTTATGAATTGCTCGATCAAATTAGTTGCCTAAAAAGAACAAACATAGTTTAGATAAGAAAGTCATCAAAGTTGGGTACTATCATACAGCACTAGTATAATAACTAAGGTATCAGATAGCTGTTGGTCAAGCAAACATTTGAAATCAAAACTCCATAGCCTCATGTTGAAATAAACACTACGTAGACGAATATTACTTAATTGAGATTGATAATGTAATCAGGCATCTGGATACGCTAACTCTACAAACCTCTGTTGTCTCAGAGTCACCTCAAACAATAATATCTGTTTCCCACTGGCTAATGCTTAATCAATACTATAAGTAGTTAGACATAATGGCTTCAGGATTTCGAAACAAAGCATTGCCGTGACTTGACAATCACGTAATATGATTGGAGAAATTGACGAGATCGGTCAACAAATTGACTCATAATTATCATTAAATAGAGTTGCTTTTTTCGTCATCTTCATCCATTAAAGATGATTCCAGTATGTTTCTCTATCGGTAGCCTATTTAGTAAATATACCAAAACCTTGTCACTCTAATTGCAGGTTTAGTGACACAATCATCCATGCAAATAATCAGTATAAGCAGTCAAGCAAATCTCCTGCAAACTGAAAACATCAATGTCAAATTTACCCCAACGCTGACTAAGGTTCAAGCGATTATCACAGACATGAGTTAGGAGTGCATTCCACTTAGTTACAACTTATATTCTCACTGATAATCACATGAGCATCACTCACTATTAATCATCTTGTAAAGACTTATTTAGCCTAAGACATCTTGCAGCACCACATCACCTATAATTGTGGGACATAGGCATAGTTGATTTCAACAACTTTAATCACTATATCTCAATTGAATCGTTTTCCGCCTCATACTAAACTGCATACTTGCAACTCGCTTGTATGCACCATCAGCCGGTAGGTATAAATATAAATAAATATTCTATGGCAGATCAGAACATTGAGTTTAGAGCATGTCTCATACGAATGCAGTCATGTTTAACCAGTCGCTCTTAGTTATCTGTCCGAAATTCATATAGTTATCACTGTTCATGCACTAAAAATCTTCTGATAACCATTCGTATGTATTACTAAATACTAACTGGAAAACTGGTTGATATCCTTCTCCGCGGTTATACTTTTGTGCTTTCAGTGAGCCTACTCATACAGATGCAATTGAAATCAACTCATATGTACAGCTTACTGGCATAAATGCTCTTTGAATTCATAGGTTAAACTAAAAGTAGTACAGGTATTAACATTTTTACAACATTGATTGTTTTCAATCATTCTAAACACAAAATGTTTGAACTATCTATAGGTAAGGCTATTAGTCAATAGCTATCACTATGCATCGTACGGCGACTTATTGAAATACGTCTACACGAAATCATTCTTGATTATTATAGTCCCAGTTTGTTCAACCCCTATATAACATTCACGTAGGATTCTTCTTTTTGCGTGTGAGTAATAAAACCAGACATTTTAGAGTTACCACATGTATTTCTCGATCAGTTGCTGCCGCCTTCCTTTGATTTATCTCTCAACCCATCAATGACCGGAGAGTTCTTATTATTCTTATGGTAACCTCCGATGAGCGACAATCACACTCAATTCAGTGTCGAACCAACGTCACATTGATTCTGGTGGCTGAGTAGTGTAGTGGCATTGAGCCCTAAACACAAAATCCTCAAGGCTGAACAGGAGACAACCAGAAAATTGATATTCATCATTTAGCTTGGTGAAAGAGCCAACTAAGGATATCGTGGTAAAATTAATTAAACTCAGTCAGACGGCATGGCTCAGACTTACTAGCGTGGTCATTCTTGTTTGCTGTCTTATCACTTTTATGATTATTAGATATATTGTTGTAGTTGCAGTTTAAACCTGTTCCCCATCATATATTGAAGATGATTACGATAGTACGAGCCAATGTGGACAATGAAGTGAATTCCACCTAAACTTTTATAGGTTGAGCAATTATGACAAACCTACAAGCTTAGGATTAGGTCAATCAATGGAGTGGTACTAATAACGAAAGAGACCATAATTCTACATAATCACTATATGAGGAAAGCACTTTCATGATCAAATATTTTTCGACCATGATCTTTGAAGCAGCATATGCCTGCTTATGAGATGGCTATTTGCTAATTGAGCTACAGGACAAATTCCCTTACAAGAAAATAGTTACAAACACTGGAGACTATTTACATGAGGAAACGTAAAACGCTGAAGTATGAAGAAAAACACGAGCCGATTTTCGAGGAACGTCCGCTCTCGTTTGGCGATGTGTTCATAGCCCATACCCATGCAAGTAAGTGTTAGAGGCGGTCAAACCAAAAGGTTCCATCAGTGCTTGGAATCACTCACTTCTGGTCTGAGCCATGTTTTTAGAGGCGGATTACATGGTTGGGGTTCGCGTGACTATCGTATCCAATACTTGAGGACTGGGTTATATGGTCCACAATCAATCACAATGAAACATGTGTATTCACTATTTGTCTTCCTTTTAACCGTGAGAATAGAATTATTTCATATTTTGCTTTCTACGGACTAAGTGTTTCTTCCTGCATTCTTCTATATTTTACTACTATTGACGTAACTAGTTCTATGAATTTGGTGTTAATCCTGTTGTATTAATGAGGTGTGACAACTTGGACTGATACATATATGTACGAGAAAATCTGCACTTTCTAATAAATTAATGTAACTATAAAAATGAAAGAGTTCTAACATTCTTTCTCGAATTATCAAGCATTTCTTTTTCCTGAAGCCACAGGCCACTTTCGATATGTCTACAAAAAGTCAAACATGGAAAGCGAGTGAGAGAGGAAATAAGTATGGTGAGAAACATAATTACAGATAAAATATGTTCTGCCTAAAATTTGACCAGTAATAGAAAATTTGTTAGACGGATGTTTATTGAGCTCTATTCATTGCAAATAAATCTCAGTTGGAATACTATTGTAAACCAAAAAGCGCTAGACAGTTATTTCGTTCTGATATGGGGCTCCTCACCAATACGCGCTCATAACCATACCAGAGACTGAACTTATGACCTACAGGTCTCGTGGCGAACGCTTAAACCGTTGGAGCCACTGCAGTAATACTCCTATGGAATTCCGAGATGTGACAAAATACGTATTCAGCATCTGAAATCAATAATCATGACTTAGATTTCGTGATGGTTGGCAATTTTAGCAACGAGTATCTGCAATCGCAAGGAAACGAATGCTTTCTATGGGAACAAATTTACGTCAATCTATGTCCAAGTTAAAAACGCTATAATTAGGACATTAACGTCGTGCTTGATGTCTGGGTACGACTGAGATGTCAACATGTTATTTCGTCGGAGAAGAGACTTCAATAACACATGCCTGTAGGGATCTTAGTGATAATCGAATGCAATCGAACAAGTAACAACGTGCGCTCTGATCTAAACGGCTAGATAGCATAACATAAATTCTTCTCTCGTTAATAACAGTTATGTAACACTGTAAAGGCAAACAGACCGAAATCATTGCAGTCTACCATAGTGTCATATATTTCAGCTTTTAGTTGGTATACACTGAACAAAATTAGAATTGACATTCAGTATTATCCACGTTGGAGTTTTGTAAAAAGCACCAACTAAGTATCACTGTAGATAGAATGGTGATTAAATAATGTACACTTCATCAAGAAACTAACCGCAAGAAGTTATTCGCAAGGAAACGGAAGCTTCCTATGAGTACCGAATGTGCTTCAATCTATGTTCAAGATAACGTGCACTGTTTTCATACACCTAGCTGACAACTTCCAACTAATATAAAGCCTAGATTCATCAATTCCTGTTGACTGCCTCTAATTACATGACACTCATCGAAATGCCTCGCGATGTCAATCCACTTGAACTAGAGACCGCGCATTAAAACTCGATCGACGAAATCTTTTGAATGCTAAGGATTGGAGCCACACAAGATTAGGATTTTTTACTTGGTGACATCAGCAGAATGTATTCCAAGTAAAAACATATATGTCACTTCAGTTTAACGATCTCTATTAGGTGTATGCTTACATTCGGAATAAATATGGCGAATCTGAGTACAGCTATGCAACGGTTGTACATGAAACGTTTTCACATGAACAACACTAAATTAAAAGATTGAGTAAATGAGGAAACTTTTAATGTGAAAATCAATGCATGGTTGAAAGGTAAAACCATACACTACTTCAAATGATAATCATGGACTGATGTCTTATTTGGGTTAAGTCGTTCATAAGCTTTATCTCCGACCTAGGTCTAGGTAGATAGTGAAATGGCTTACCTACCCCATCTTTAACTCGAATGTAGGCTTAACTACATAAGAGCACAGACTGCGAATGCTAGTGATACCACTTGATTACCCAGGATGAAGTAGGGTTCCAAGTCGGGATTTAGTGAAAGAAAGCTGAATGGACTCCTTAATTATCACGGCACTACTCCACATAAATCATTATACCTAGTTTATTTCCTTCTCATGCTTATTTGTAATGACTCTTCATCTCGGAAAAACACATTATTATATGTCAACCAGCGAAACAGATGCGCATTTATCAGAATCATTTCATATTACATTGGTAATAAGTCTTCCAGAGCAAGAATTATTGTATCGTTTTAATGTTTTCGTCATTCATTTGTATATTAATTTACTATAATGACTTAAGTATTACCAAGGTAAATTAAAGTTTACGACAAATTGTTTTTGTACACATAATGATGGTTTAAACTTAAGAATAGCTAAGGGTTCAGTGAACTTGAGAATTTGTAGAATTATGGTCTACTATGATATTAGGACTGCTCTAATAATAGACCTAATCCTAAAATTGTAGATTTGTCATAATATAACTGCCTAATCTATAAGATCTTACGTGCAAGTCACATCATCGTCTACACCAAATCACTATGTCGCATTAATTACCGATACATGAAGTAGAACAAGGTTAGTCTAGAGAAGGAACAATATATTTAATATGAATAGAAGATATAAGGTAACATTCAGCAGAGACCACGCCTGCATGGCCGAGCCATGCCATTCGATCAACTCCATTCAGTTCAACTCATTGCTCGCGCCTTCTCCATCGTTAGGTATTTCTCCGTGTTAAATATTGAATATCTGTATTCTGAGTAGTCTCGTGTTCACAGCTTTGTGGATTGTGTGGCTATTGTTCAATGCCACTACAAATTCGTTCTTGATAGTTTCTGTAAAACGTTTTAAAAGGTGTATTTATGTCACTTTTGTGACATGTTTAATAATTATCGTATAAAATGCCCTGGCAATTATATGTGTGACCAGATTGTTTAAAGTGTATGGCGCAAATACATCACATTTTTCAAATCAACTCCGTCTTCTCATTGTTCTCTGGAAATTTATAAACAGTACCAACCGCTATAAATTGTTGAAAAGAAGACATAGGAGGTATTATAAACAATTGATGCAAACAGTTCACAAAATCATCCTAACCAGTGATCATAACTGTATCAGGAGATGAAGACTTCATAGTTAGCCAGCCATAATTTGTAACTGAAGACCCTAGATGACAGTTCAATATGATGCAGATGTATGGTTTCCGAGTAAGTGATGCTGAGGTTAGACGCAGGATACCAGGCAGGGATAATAAGTAGAGTGGTGAGATTGTGAAATTTCGTCCACTGAGGTGACTGCAACAGTGGCTCACATCACCAATAACCCCTCAATGTAGATTATTGATCATCGTAAGAGTGAGTTGGAGAGAAACTAGTGGCAGATGAACTAAAAGGAGAAATTAATTTCATAAACCAATAACTGGTGGTTTGAGCCACATTATTAGATCAAGGCAATCTGACTAGTGTCCAATCGATTGTAGTGATCAATAGCTGAGGATGATAGGTGACAAGCAAGAGAATGGGTCCAGATGGATCCTGTCCTTTGCTCTCCATAACTTCTGAGTTCTTAAGTTCATTGTTTTCCTTTTTTATCACCTCTACACGCAGTACTATTTTACTACCATTTATACAAATGCTAATTTCACTACATTAGCACACAACTCTCCAGCGCGAAATTTGAAAGTGGTAACATTTTTTTCACGTGGTTTAGGAATTCTTCGACTTGCTCTTTTGTAGGGTGTATTATACTGTGATTATCATCCTATCCTGTACATCGGGAACATCTCACCTCGAAACATAAGAAAAAACTTATTTTTATTCGACGGACAATTACCAGTTCGTATTTTACCTATTGCGGACTTAAGTCGTAAATAGGTCTGCAATTTATTATATACTCACAGTCTCTAATCCTAGTATTAACCAGGTTAATACTTAATAACAACTAATACTCAGATATTATATTTAATTTAACGAGCACTGTGCTCACTTATATTCATATCATGTCCAATAACTCCAGTAAAAGAGGAATTTCACCAACTTCTAAGCCTAATAAAAGGTCCAAATCTTTAACCCCTACAACTGACGACTCAGTGCTTGACAATGTCGAACCTTTAACTACTGAAAAATATGTGCATTGTACACAAATGTCCCTATCGTTACCAGATTCTCCATGTCGCAGCCCCTCTATCTTTACGTGCAGTATGCCAACGGTAAGACTGGTTGACATACAAGACACTATACCTACGTGCATTGAAAAGTCAGCACAGTCTACTAAACAGTATGTGCTACCAAGGCCTAAGTCTAAAATTTCAAAAACTAAAGAGTCTAATGGTCCACCTCGTACGCACCAAAATACTGATAGATATAGTAATGACATCCGACAGCTACAAAACTCTCTATCCGAAATTAACGGCAAACTTGAGCAATTAGCACCCCTCACTCATATATGGGGCCTTGATACAGACAGAAATCTTGAGCAACTCACTAAAGCTGAGTGTATTTTGGAGTTTGTGGCTGAAGAAGTGACGAAGAGAGTAATGTCCTCCTTCAATGCAGTTGTGTATAACCTCCCCGACCGCACACACCCATCTAAGTTAAGAGATATTTGCCTTAGAGCATGCGGTATGCCGAACGTTAACTGCAAAGTCATCCGCCTTAGAAAAAAGTCAGACAGATCGACTTGCCCCCTCCTGCTTATGTTTGGCTGTTGTAACGATGCTAAGCAGTTTATTGATTTGAGCAAAAACATTAGCTCACTAATTCCATACAAAAATATAAAAGTCACTCCAGACCTTACGCCCTGTCAACGTCGTGTAAGAAGACGCAAAGCGATAGAATTGAATGGGAGTGTTACAGTTAATAATCAGCCAGAGACAGTTTGCAACACAGCAAATAGTTTAAAACACACGAACATTAAGCATGACACCACTCCACATACGGCTGATCACTCTGTTGATCTAGATGAGTCTACAGATCAGAAACCTTTGGATAAGATACGGACACCAACTGACACCAAAAACCATAACGACATGACTAATCCCAGCTGTTCATTCAGTAATGTACTAAAATGTGAGTTGTGTAACAACACATGTGCAACTAAGCCTATACACTTGAAAATTTGTCCTCCTAAAGACATTCCACAAGTAGACTTGAATGAACGTAAGTTCATCTCACAAAGACAACGAAAGAATCCTGCTCTGAAAATAAAGGGTGGGAAGACAAAACTCATGATACCGAATAGGGAAACACGTAAGATTGAACCCAACTGCTCTATAGGTATCCCAAGAACAGTGAACAGGTTCTCCCCGCTGCTATCGTATAACTTGCCTTCAACACCTCCAAGTTGCAAAAAGTTGCAACTCAATAAGTTGATCTCTCTGTATCGTTATGGTGTAGCGTGAAGTTTTCTTGTTCCATCAAACAAGCCTTCCTATCAACTTTCGCTTTGATTTCCTTTCTAATCATCCTTACATAACACCTTACATAGCATCGACCTTACTTTTCTCATTCTGAACTGTGTTCCTCATATTTATGTTTCCACTAAACGCTTCCTAACTTTCTTCTTCCTACGTAGATGTAACTTATATAAACATTGTCCGATTATTAAATGTATAACATATTGTTAGTGTTCAGTGCTTGACGAATTCAAATAAAGCTCGAGTACAAAATGATTCAACTTCAAGATCTTGTTGCTGACTTTTTATAAATTTACTACGGTACATCAAATATCAGACTGGACCCGAGTGTGCCCACTGAAACCAATATCAATTTATTTAATCCACACAGAATTTGACACGAATGGGCACCAAAACTAGGCATGCACCACACAAATAATAATGCTCTGTGCTAGGATACTGGCCGGGTAACCGAACCAGTGGTTTTCTTGGAGGATCACTCCCAAAGCCCTTGAACAGAAGTCCCTATCCACAACGCAGTGGAGCAAAGTCAGGGGATGGCGTCTCATAGTAGTCAGTGTCGAAAATAGGTTGGTGTGTCATTCGTTCCCAAGGGATCCCTGAGGCCTCCTTGGATAGACATTGGTCTGGAATCAGGATTCTCCAACTACCCTAGGCGAACTCTCCGTCTTCACCAACCTGGTTAGTGTTAGACGTTTGTGTTTTACACTAACATTTGCGCAAATGACAGTTCGGAAGCGGGTAAGTAGTGAGTAGGACTTTTTTAGTATGGGCAATAATGCAACGCCGAACGAGAGTGGACTTTCTTCATTCTCGACCGAACCACGGTATTTGGCATGGCACAACAGAACAACATGTTTTAAATAACAGTCTATCAATACGATTCCTTAATTACGTTTCTCCTCCAAAACCTATGCGAAATCAGATTTGAAACACCATTTGTTCATAGATTAAAATGGGCATATATCTTTTACATTGGTATATGGATTATATTTTATTGGCCAATTCAATGGTTACAACGTTGGGTATTTGAAAAACGTCGATTGATGATCTGTGATAATTTCGTTGAATTTAAACAACCATCAGAGAATGTTTACTTAAGTCAATTGAAGAATGAATGGTGATGATGAATGGACAACTTTCTATGATACAAGTTCCCAATTTGAATAGAAGTGCACACTATGTTCTATCCATCTCAAACTCATTGAAATACATTAATCATATAAAATAGAATATACAATATCTGAAGAATATGGCCACATTGCTCTTAGTATGTGTACATAAATGTATATTTATCTATAGCATCTTTATAAAGAAAAATATTTGACGAATTGACTTTGTTATATATATTCACGGTAACCTGTCACTCAAGTGCAAATTGGAAACTGACACATATGTGCACCAATTCAAGTTGTCATATCACACCGGTACATCAGTACAACAAAACATACTCACTTATTACTTGGTGAAATAATGTATGACTTCAATGGAGTTTTCTTCTCTGGGCTGGACGGCTTGATCGTGGAGCTCTCATCGTTCTTCTACACGACATCATCAGCACAAACTTCAGATAGAAAGGAAGTATTCGAATTTCTCCATATGCGTTTCACAGCTTGTTCTGTACACCTCGACGTTGACTGTTTCGAACACTTCACTTCTATCTGAAGTTTGTGCTGATGATGTCATTCAGAAGGACGATGAAAACTCCACGATCAAACCATCCAGCTCAGAGAACAAAACTCCATCAAAATCATCCACCTAAGCTACAAATCTCCACCATCTCAATGTATGACTTCTTTGAAGATTAGTGGATGTTTATTGCTGAGGAGCACCAATGATTGTCTAATGATGATAATAATAATAAGAATAATATAGTTATCAGTTACTGTAGTCTTACTTTTCCTCTCTCAATCTTTTCAGCTTCTTCATCTGGTTCGTTTCAAGTATTAATTGTATGTCTATTAATTTTTATTTGTTTGATTGTAGAATTCGCTTTTATTAGACATTCTGTATTGTTTAGATGTTGAAAATCGTTGTGTAGTACATGTTGGTCGTTTCTTTTTCCTCTTCGTTGTTGTTGTTTCTGTATTCATCTATAGCGACTCACGTGCAAATGACTTTAATCTCATCTAACGCAGTCAATCCCTTTTGCTAACTCATTTAGCGGACGAATTCATACGCATTATAACAGCTTATTGTACCCTTATTATTTTGTGCTTGTATGAAATACGTATGCTTGAATGTTGATTACGGCCTACGCATTTATTCACTCTGCTAGTTGACGTATGAATCTGTGACGTAATTTAAAGAATCTTTTGCAAATTTCCGCCCTTCTGATTAAAATAATGAAGCCTACACCAAGACTTCGCTTTTTAAACACGAAACTTGTAAAGACCGTGGAATTTAAAGTGAATTACTTGAATCATAATTGTCCTGAGGAAATTTACTTATTGTACACCTTTCAAGTCAGATGCATAAACAAGACTAAAATAATCCAGTTCACATTGAAATATGTAATGAAAATCAACAATGACATTTTGAGCCTGATTAGAGAGAACTGGAGTTTCACTCTGCGCAAACATGCACAATCCCCTTATTTTTGATACATTTTTGGGCTTAATTCAAAGTTTCCTATAGCTGTTTCTCAAAACTGGTTAAGATATTCCCCGAAATTGCGAGATTGTGTGCTTACTTGAAATTGCAGCGTTGTTTTCGGTCCGGCTAAAATTCGACAAAATATATAAAAAACAATTACTGAGGAGTGCTTATTTTGATGATGGATGCAAGCATACCTACTTCATCCTGAATTTCTTTCGCAGTCATTATCTTTAGAGAACGAACAACCGTCCGGAAGACCTTGTAATTTTAACGTGACCGTCGCAAAATGTTTCACAGTACTATCGTTGTAGTGGTTTCGATTGATTGATGCGAGAATAGTAGAGGCACTTGCCTAATTAGTTCTCCTTTCCAACATCAGAGGATCAACAAGTACTCCAGGTATTGACCTATGTATACTTAAAAACAAAGAAACATCAAGTGGTTGTGGACGGAATAGAATAAGCTTTCGTTTAACGGGCTTCCATGTCTACTAGAAATGGATCACCAATACCTCCAGTCAGGAACCTAGGTATGTTAACGATAGAAGAGGGAAAGAAAGAAATCGGTAAATCATAGTAAGATATTATCTTTCAAGCTTAAGAATAGGTCAAGTCGATTCTTATAGAACTCCTGTGAAGTCGTTTGGGTTAGCGAACTCTAGCATTTGACAATTCTTAAGGAGAAGAGGTTGTGTCTAAAGTTCGTTCTGCTAGATTGTGTCTCCAGTTTCTGAGTGTTGCCCCTTAAGTTTGTGTTGAAGCTAAACTGAATAGGTGTTTGAGGGGATGTCCAGAAGTGTTGAGGATACAGTAAGCGATGAGAAGGTCACTTCTAAAACGCCTTTAATCTAATGGATAAAGGTTTATTGATTGGAGGTTAGAATTTGAGTCCGCGAACTGATTTCGTGTGTCGCCTTTGGTTTCGCACCAGATCGTCTTTATCCCTTAGGAGTGAGGGAGGAAGTACTGTGTTTCCATAGTCTAAACGGGGAGGAATAAAACTATTGAGGATTATGTGGAAAGTTCTTTTATACAAATCAGGAAAAGAATAGGTCCTAGTACCGGTCGGCAGCTTGAAGGTTCGCTGCGTCGACCTTCCTTGAAAATTAGTGTGATGTCACTCGAAGGCCACGTCCAAGATGCTCATGCTCTAATGAATAAAATTTCATTGCTCTCAGACGCTCTTTACGAGGATTAAATTTGAATCCTCGAAGTGATTTCGTGACTCGCCCATATATACATCTCACAGTATATTTATCCATGTAATCTGAGGATAAACACACTAATTTATACTCGCTTCCTCCGGTAATTACTTGTTTCATGTAATATACATCGCGTTTAAGTCTCACCTTAAGAAACGGTTTAGATAATAATTGATGTACAGAATTACAGCTTGCATCGATCAGTGTCTCTGAACCAGCTCAACAAGAATCTGGAGGACATCCTGGTGGTAAACTGGCACATCCAGAATTATATCGTATGAAGAGCTATACCTCCGTTGAACCAAATAAAACCCATCTCATCATGCTGATAGATGTGGCTATAGTTCTGGATAAACAGTTAGTATGCAGTTCTGGGGATAGAGACATCAAGGAGTAGGCCTAGGTAGACGAAGGATGGAACTCTCCATTCCAGTCTTTAAAGGAGAAGAATGAATCTATCTGAATTACCGACAGTATCTGTTATTCCACTGACCACTAGCGTTGTGTAAATTTTGATTCCCTTGCACCGAAATAGCACCGGTCAAAGATTCGTCACGAAAGCACTTATGATCTACTGACGATGACGTATGGAACTCCTGTGAGCTTTCAGTCGAACGAATTACATATGTATAGTGATAGCGGAGTAACCCTAAACTCTAGACAGATTATTTCTCGAGCTGAGTGTTATCTATCTCATGTGGTCTACCACTGTACGCTGAATGGCTGTCGAAATGCAGTGGACAATAATCGAGGTCGATGTGTAAATATCATCGGGGGTGGTGTGGTTTGACCATTAAAAGAGAAAATCTTATTTCAGAATTGAAGTGAGAGGTTCTTATCACTACCAAATTCAGGTTAATATCGTACTGCTTATATAGTTAGACGTCATTGCAATTAGGCTAGCTTCCGACACGAGAGTATCACATTACGTCACGAAGTATTGTTACATAATACCTTCCTCTCCATGAAAGCGATTGGAAGGACAGTTGAGATGAGTGAATGAATGTAAATTAATTGATAGTTAGGTATGTGGGAGTCACCATCGCTCAAAATGACAGGTATCAGTCAGTCAGTAACAACGTAGAACTTCGTAAGTACGTATATCAGTTCGATAGCCACACCACATTAGCATAGAGATGAAGCGGTCGATTCAAATCCCGTAGTGGTAGAGGTAATAAGAGTTTAAGCAGTAATCGGGAAGATTAGTGTTTGGAGATGTTACTTAAAGAGTATAATACAGTGAAATAAATTTGAGAGGAGAAAAAAAGAGACAAGGAGGAATGAGAAGATCAAAATTTGGGGGAACACAAAGAGTGGATGCACCTGCGCCATTGCAGAACACCACAATGTCATTCAATAAGACACCGAAAACAGGCAACAGTCGTCCATACAGGCGATTTTGCGAACCATCGATAAACACTGACGTTTATCAACAAACTGCTATTAAGATCGTAATGTGGGAATCACACACACCAGGAAATATAGATAAAAAGAACTGAATAATTTGGTCTCGTGGCTAAGTTCAATTTTGATCAAACTTGATACATTGGCTGATAGTATGTTCCAATGTCCACCGATATGTGTGGTACCATCTTTATCAATATACAAACAAGGTGAACTGTGAGATATAGTCTTGATGTTTTCAATAAATTCGTAATAATTATAAAGAAATCTAGTTCTTTGAATGATTACTAAGCACAAATTTACATACTTTGCCTCGAGCACGCTCTATAGGGACTAGTATAAAACTGTTTTGCTGCACGGAGAGGGAGTGGGCAGGGTTTGGACCCGAGACATTGTGGCTGAAATAGTAGACCCTTCCAGCAAGAAAGATCATCAGATCAGGCAGAGTGGAGTCCCATTTCACTTTCGTGCATAAGAACATCAGTGAACGGTCAAGCGTGACGATGTATAACCGCTTATATCAACAATATACGGGGATAATTGTGGGTACACGTTCGACTGAGACAGTGTTGAAGTCATTCAACAAAGACGGCACCAATTTTACAGAATGTTTAGTGGCAGTGATCATCAGTCAACAAACAGTCAAAAATAAATTGATTTACCGACCAATTGGAAAAACCTTATACAATCGTAAGATCGGGAAATCAGTGAAAATAGGAAGGCAATCAAAATAAATATGCAAACAATGTAAGGAATAGCGTCAATGAAATTACAGGCAATTACATTCAACTGTTATAATCTGTTGTCTTATGTGAATACTTTTACAGTTGAATGCACGAGTCGATGTAAGCTTGACCATCATAGAAAACCTTGAAGTTGTATTCGAATTGGGATTACCAATTGTAGCGTGGCATCGAGTTGAGATTAACTATGAACACCGCTACCAAGAAACACGTGCCAAATAGATCAGAAGGCGTAAGAAGCTCGTTCCAAATGACTCCATAAAATCCCCGAGAAGCCAAATATCAGAAGGCAATCAATGGACCAAATCGAGATGTATTCGCTGGCGATCTCGTGGTATCGAAAGGATACCGAGATCGTGCCAGAATACAAGCTCGGTTACAGAACGTAACCGAATTCGCGCGAAGTTACAATTGAAGTGTAAGTATAATAATGGAAGCACAAAAAAGCTGTCATTAGCACAGTCAAACAAAAGCACGTTAAAACAAACACTGGTACAGTTGGTTATAATAATAATTGTTTTTATTAAACCAATCGTGTTCTCGTGATCAATGTGAGTCACTACAAAGTCTTGGAAAGCCATTTCATTCTGGCATGGGACTCCTTAGCAATGCTCATCAACGAACTCGCAGGTGGGACTCAAACACAGGACCCAAGGTTTTGTGCACCAACGTTTTACACGTCTAGATCATTTAGCCGGCATTCGTGTTGAATGTGAGACAGTTATTCACCTCAGATTATAGATGAAGTGTTGAGAAAGATCATGGATTAATTATACAACTAATAACACCACTAGTTGTAGCATTTTGAAACACCGAATCAATGGCTGTCACCTCACAACTGTCCATTTGTCTTGTTCTTTATTTGTACCAGGATTGGACGAATAAATAGTTGTTCAGCTACACATCTTAATTATCCATTTCGTAACTGTAACTGAAACAGTGGGTCAATCAGAAGTTGATTTGATGACAAATGTAGATAATCGGTTTACAAATGCCTTTCATTTCTAAGGGACATAATCTAGTTAACCTGAGTGGAGATAAATTGGACACAATGATATCAATTTTATTGATAATTCTAATGTCTCTAAACGCCACAACAAAAACACTGGAGAGTAGATCTGTTCAATGTGTAACAACCACATTATGTGTAGTGTGGTGGTAATCATCTCTGTGTGATGGTTTCCTGTTAAGATATTCAGGAAAATATCCCAAAAATTATCCTGTTAAGCCTAATGCTGTCCTTGGACATGAAATGGTATCATCTTATTGGTCAATATTTACTTAACTTGTCATTTTCCTACTGGCCATTGTTATTTTCTATTTTATGGTACGTTGTGGCCTGCTTGACTGGTATATAAACAAAGTATGTTTGAACTATAATGATTCATATATTCGAGGCTGAGACTTGCGTTCTGGACTTAACTGGCTGGGCTAGACAGGGAAGCGAGACCAATTAGAACCCTAGGTCGTTCTACGTGTTTGCGCGTCTTTGGTCCGATCAATAATTCGCTACCCCTTAATCTGCAGCATATTTTTTTCAGTTATAACATTTCCACAAGCAACAATTATTCTATGCATACTGTTTTCCTATTTATCGTGAACGATGAGTCTATTGTTATCATACGTAGAATTAATTCACTGAACGACATACCGTTAGGTTTACATTATCCACAAACTATTCATCGCCAATATTATTACGTGCCATATCAATGCCACTGTTGTATATTACAACATTAACCTGCAGTTGAAAAGGAAGAATGTTTCCCGCTTATCAATAATTAATCGAATACTGTTACTTTGTTTGTTTATCTAGGCGTTCTGTGTAGTTGCCAACCGATGTCTATTACCCTGCTTATCTAATATATGGACAGTTTATTCGCTTACTCTTTCTTTCGTCATTCTCTCCAGTGATGCTACTCTGCATCCTTCATCAGTAAACAAAGTAATTCGAACTAAACATTGCACCACGACAGTGGTTCACATACTTTTCTTCACTTCCATTATATGTAGGAACGTGAAGCAACTACCACAAAACTAATTCAATAAATACATTCAAAGATGAAAAATCTATTTTATAGAAGCATTATTGATTGTAAACATTTGCAAATGAACACGAATGACAGAAAATCTCTGTTTACAACGGTTCATACAAACGTTTATTCAATATTCACAAGTTAAATGATTATGAAACGAGAATTTCCCAACCACATTACATAGTCCAGTCTGAGAATTCTTTACTATCATTAAATAGATGACATTGAAAACAGCTAGTGTCATTATATCATTATGAAAATGAAAATTAGTCACCCATGTTGAGATTGGTTTAAACGTATCAAAGATTTCAGTAAATGAATTTGATAATTAGGAAGAATGCATAAAGGTTTATAGAAAACACACCTTTGTAAAGTAGTTGTCTTTATACAATACTAAGAATAATTATGTTCGTCAAATACTTCGTTCTACAATTTATCATGCTGATGTCAAATGTGAACCTTATCACAGTTAATATAAATAGTTCGTCCTTTCATTGAAAACTTGGATAGAGAAAGAGAAGAAAAAGAGAAGCATGTTTTACGAATGAGGATGATAATTCTCTTGTCTAATCCTCAGTAAAAAGCCAAATTACTTAAAACGCAGAATGGAGATCGGAGTTAGAGGAAGAATAACTTTTTAAAATTGATTGATCACTGTGTAGTGACTGGTGTCATGTATGCCAGATTCTTAATAAATCCGATTGAATCCTGTAGATCAAGTTATAATGTGGCTATTAGTCTAAATGTCTAAACGTCTAATTCCAATTGATCCAATTACGCCTGTTACTTCTAACGGAGCATAGGCCGCCGACCAGCATTCTCCAACCCACTCTGTCCTGGGCCTATCCACTTTCAGCGCTTCTTTCAGATTTTTTTCCTCCATGGGGATCTGGTTTGTTCTTTCCCACAGTAGGTTGTTGCTAATAGTGTTCGGTCAAGGGATCCGAAGTATTTTGCGTAGACAATTGTTAATAAACACCTGTATTTTCTGGATGATAGCTTTCGTTGTTCTACAAGTCTTTGCCCCATACAATAGAACTGTTTGGACATTTGTATTGAAAATTCTGACCTTGGTGTTGGTTGACAGTTGCTTTGAGTTCCAGATGTTCTTCATTTGTAAATATGCTGCTCTTGTTTTACCGATCCGTGCTTTCACATCCGCATCAGATCCATCATGTTCATCAATGATGCCGACCGAATATGTAAAGGTTTTTACATCTTCCAAATCCTCTCCGTCAAGTGTGACTGGATTGGTGCATTCTGTGTTGTATAGGAGAATCTCGCTTTTCCCTTTGTGTATGCTGAAAACTACTGCTGCTGAGGCCGCTGCTACACTGGTCGTCTTTTCCTGCATTTGTTATTGCGAGTGTGATAAGAAGACCAGATCATCTGCAAATTCTGGATCGTCAAACTGCATCCCAGATGTCCACTGTACCCCGTGCTTCCCTTTAGATGATAACGTCCTCATGATCCAGTCGATCACCAGGAGAAAGAGAAAGGGTGAGAGTAAGCAACCTTGCCTAACAACGGTCTTCACTTCGAACGACTTTGTCAACTGTCCTCCATGCACGATTTTGCAGTGTAATCCATCATATGAACTCTGTATGATATTGACTATCTTCTGAGGCACGCCGTAGTGTCGAAGAAGTTTCCATAGTGTTGTACTGTTCACGCCATCAAATGCATTTTCGTAGTCAATGAAGTTGATGTAGAGTGATGAATTCCATTCAATTGATTGTTCCACAATGATCCGTAGAGTTGCGATTTGGTCTGTACACGATCGATCCTTACGGAATCCTGCCTGTTGATCACGAAGTTGGTAGTCTACGCAGTCCTTCATCCTGTTAAACAATATCATATTGAAGGAGTTTCCCGGTATTGAGAGAAGAGTGATGCCCCTGTAGTTATCACACTTGCTGAGATCGCCTTTCTTTGATATTTTGAGCTGAAATCCTTCTTTCCAGTCTGTTGGTATTTGTTCCTCATCCAAAATCTTATTGAAGAGAATGTGGAGTGATCTTGCACTTGCCGGTACGTCTGTTTTCAGTGCCTCTGCTGGAATATCGTCTAGTCCTGCTGCTTTGCCACTCTTGATTTGTCTGATCGCCGTGCTGATTTCTTCAATTGTTGGGGAGCCAACATTGATTAGGAGATTCGTGGGAGCTACTTCGATATTGATGGGTTCAGTGGAACTTGTCGATTTAAGAGTTCTTTAAAGTGTTGTACCCATCTGTTTTGCTGCTCTTCAGTGTTGTTGAATACCTCGCCTTCCTTCCTTTTCACTGGTCGTTCTGGTTTGCGGCGATTTCCAGTGAGTTTCTTTGTTATGTCATACAATTGTCTCATGTTTCCTTCTCCTGCAGCCTTTTCCGCCGCCGTTGCTAAATCTTTCACATATTTACGTTTGTCAGTTCTTATGCTCCTCTTCACTTGCTAGTTTGCTTCTACGTATCCAGCTTGTGCCTTGGCTTTCTTTGCTCTTGTTCGACTGGTGCTGATTGCTGCTTTCTTGTTTCTCTTTTCTTGAATATCCTCAGTGTATCAACAGTGATCCATTCCTTGTGATGATGCTTCTTGTAGCCCAGAACCTCATGACATGTTGAAGTGATTGCCTCTTTGATCCCCTTCAGGTTGCTTTCCACAGTAAATCCTTCTCCACTGAGTAGATCATGAAAGGCCTGGAACTTTTTGCTGAGGACTATTTCGAATTTGTTGGGTTTGTCAGTATCCTGAAGAAAGGCCGTATTGAACTTTTGTGATATTGTCCGCCCCATTGTCCAGTGCTTCTTGAGTTTCAATTTTATCTTGGAGACCAGCAAGTGATGATCTGAGGCTATATCAGCTCCTCTCTTGGTTCGCACATCCTCCATCGTCCTCCTGAACTTTTTATTGATGCAGATATGGTCGATTTGGTTTTGCGTGGTGTGATCCGGTGAAGTCCATGTGGTTTTGTGAATGTGTTTATGTGGGAATATAGTGCCGCCCATGACAAGTTTATTGAAGGCACATAGGTTTGCAAATCTCTCACCATTTTCGTTCTTTCTCCCAGTCCGTGTCGTCCCATGATCCAGTGTTGTCCGTTCCAACCTTGGCATTGAAATATCCCATCAGAATTGTCAGGTCCTTTGTTGGGCACTTCTCCATGATTGACTGCAGCCTATTGTAGAACTGATCTTTAGCTTCTTCATCGTAGTCGTTGGTAGGCGCAGAGCATTGGATGATGTTCATTGAAATGCCCTCTTTCTTTGTTTTGAAGGAGGCTTTGATGATTCTTGGTCCATGAGATTCCCATCCTATGAGTGAATTTTGTGCTTGTTTGGACAGCATCAGTGCGACTCCTCGTGTTTGTGAGGCATCTTCTCCTTCATGGCCGGAGTATAACAGTTTTTCATTGAAAACGTGGATACAAAAAGAGAAGAAGAAGAGAAGAAGCATGTTTTACGAATGAGGATGATAATTTTTTTGAGTAATCTTTGGTGAAAGACCAAATTAATTAAGACGCAGGATGGAGATAGGAATTAGAGGAAGAATAACTTTTTAAAATTGATTGATCACTGTGTAGTGACCAGTGTCATGTATGCCAGATTCTTATTAAAGCCGATTGAACCCTGTAGATCAATTTATAATGTGGCTATTAGTCCAAATGTTTAAACGTAGCATGTACTATTTTGAGATGTAAGGTGGCGGTTGAAGTTAGACGATAGGTAATCCTGGACAAGAATCTCGTGATATTTGGCACTTGTCGATAGGGCGCAACAACGATATTGAGGGAACGAATGCTTTCTGAAGGATTCGATTCTTATAATCCACCTCAGCATTTATAGACGTTATCACTGAACTACTAGGTCCGCGACCAAACTCCTGTAAATATTTGGTGGTGCCGTGACTTCTCTCCGATCTGATCGTATATTCGAAGATTCTGGGTTCAAGCAGCGAGTGTGAGATTGTGGATGCGTACAAATGATCGGTCCCGTTCTAGGACGAAATCGCCATTCAGTGCATCCAGGTTTTCAGTGATGTTCTAACATTGATACATTCATGATAAGATTCAAAACTCATTCTATCGTTTGTTGTTTTTTGATGCAACCTTTCTAACTACTCATAAGTAGAAAAAGTGTTTTACAAAGATTGTTGAATTATATGGTCCTTGTCGGGAAGTGAGCTTAGATAATAGGTGAAAACCCGGAAACACTGGATTTTTCAACAGCTAGTATAAATGAACCCACAGGATTCTGAATCACAGATTTTCAAGTTTCATAGTGATACTAAATACTCTGACTGGTTTATCACACTACTGTTTGCAGATGTCGGATGTTTGGATATAGCCAGTAAGAAACCCTGGATCTGAACCTCTTTCCCGTTAACTTTCATAAGCAAGGCATACCTACAATCTTAAAAGAGTTGGTTTTTTGGAGGAGTCCAAACGCGCGTAATCTATATCATAATTGTCCTAATAGATTAGTCCATGATGATGATGATGTAATGCATCGATAATCTGAATTGATTAATTTATACCAATCCATACTCGTTGAATGTTTAAATGATGGTTTTGTTCAATATCATTTAATTGATTGTTTGAATTTTCATAGGACACCAAGTTCACTTGAATTGATTTTGAAAGAACGAAGGAATCAAAAAGAAAAGAAAGGAAAAGCAACAAACCAAAAGAATGAACTAATAAGAATATGAACTGAAATCAAAGTAATGACTAATTGCTGTTGGATAGTAAATAGTTTAGTCAGTTTGAAAGTTATCATTGTGATGTTGGGGAGATTGGTAAACTTTTGATTGGGATCATGAATGGATGAATATTAGACCACGGTTGAGAACCTGGAAGCATCAGATGGCCGTCTCGTCCTAGTATGCGATGCACTAGCAGCGCTCATCAACAATCGTGCTCTCAGGATTCAAACTCAGGAATTTTGATCTCATGCGCAAATGCTTAACCTATAGACCACTGAGCCGGTCAGCATCCAGTGGTGTTAATGTCTATCTTCGCCCGATCTACAATATTGTGCGACTGTCAACCAACACAGCACACACGGTTGAACTCCAATGGTCACGGCTTCGCACTGGAACTCGATGAAATCAATCTTGGAGCCAGTCACTAGCGAGTGTATGTTGAAAAGTCCAATACTAGGACGAAATGACCGTCCAGTGCTTCCAGGTTTCCACTGGGGGTCCAGATCACATCGACTCACGAATTCAACCATTAGATAACTTCAATCCCTACTATCTCTCATTCTGGTTTGTTGATTTGAAAGCACAGTTTTAAATATATAATACTTTTAAAATGAGAATGACATGATAAAATAGAGGAACTGATGGTTGGCCGTCATACTTACTCCAACAGTCTAAAATTACCTAATAGAATATTCAAGCACAAAGAATATCTGAGCATACAATTGTTTCTGCAATAACTCCATTATCAGACACAACAATCCATAAGTCCATAATTATTGTGATATTTTACAAAGACCAAATTAAGGCATTCAGTAATGAATTTCACAATGTTATATGTGAAAAACAATGAACCTTCCCACCTGTTATTATAGAATTAATTCAAGATGGTGTGATTTGTAAATTAGCCAGGGCACGTGATGAGGGTCACAATGATTTGTAGTAAAGTGCCAAGGTTTTATCGATATAATAATAATAATAATAGTGATAACGTTGTGTGAATATAATATGTAAGAAAAGTTGTATAGTCGAGGTAATTATGATAAAGAAGAATTATTGTGAATTGTGACAGAATAATGAGTGGATCAAAAAAGATATAAACACGAAAAGAATTTTTAAGGAGTATATCCACAGGAGATGCTGAATTATAACACATATATCAAGGATCCTATCATCGTTAAACTATCGTTGATTTGTTGTGTGGCTGCTGGTTTGGCTGAGATTATATGTAACCCGGCGGTGGAAAGTGTTTTTTTCAGCAGATCATTTTAGTCGAGTTATTTAAATGTTACCTTCTGTGACCTCACTGAAATCGAGTTTTTGATAGAGGGTTTCATTACTGACCGTGTCAGATGTGATTTTTCACAAAGTGACTCTAAAATTTACCTCATAAAATTGAAAGAGAGTGCTGATTTGGGCTGAGCGAATATATGGGTTTTACTCGAAATATTCATCAACCAGAAGCCAACTAGATATGCGCAGTGATTTTATTTGGTGTGATGAAAGGCAATAAACAAGAACATTTAGTTCACTTAAATTGTGTGTAGTTTGAAAGTACACCGATGTTTATTCTTTAGAGCTCCGAGAATTTTCAATATACCTGCTGGTCTAGTTCCCAATGGAAATTGACATAGATTCTAATTTCACAATCACCGTCAGTTCCTTCAACATTACAGATACATCTTTTCAATCATTGTCAACTAACACGAAGCTTGCATTTATAGGCTCCTCTCCATTGCTTTCAATCACTTAAGATTAAACCTTGTAGCATGTAAAAATAAGACTAGTGATGACACTAAAATAAAAGTATCAAACAAACATGATTTAGGTAATCAGTTATCAATCAGTTTACACATGTAATTAATGAACTCATGGTATATATTTATTTTTAAATAAAATTAAACTACCCGTTGACTAACAAGATTCGGTCATTCACAACTTATCAAACAGATGATTGATTTTAGAATATGTCTACCAGAAGTGACTGAAGCTGAATTTCATGTTCATTTTCACGCTATAATAAACTATCTGTTATTTTATGGTAGATCAAGTCACCATATTTTGAAAGCACTCTGATCATGCATGCCATTGTAAATGTGCCAAGAAATCCTCCACATCGTTTCGTGAATCTCTACAATATTGCAATCTGCAGGCACTTAGAACCAGTTGAATTCCAGTTTAGAGTTATTAGAAAAGGAAAGTTACAGAATCTTGTGATTTTGATGAAATGATATGAATCTATATCACATATGTTACATGAAGCCAACCCGTTTTCAATGATTCAGTTTTTCAATGATGGAACTACTATTCAATATATTGTGGATTACATTAAACTTTAAAATGAGTGAATAGTGAAATATCACAGTATTCAATCTGTGAAGATCCCATGTATTTAAAGCACAAATCAAAATGTGCACTTTCATTTCATGAAACACAGAAATAACTCTGTGAAATACATCATCAATCAGGTTGATACTTGAAGACACGAATTATTGAATTGTGATCCACTGTAGTGTCGATTATTATGCTAAGCCCTATATACCTTATTTTAGCTTTTGGACAGCCCATTCTATTTATTCTACTTGGTTAAAGAGGAGTTGCCTTACCCGCCATGTTCACTGTGCGTTGTTTTGCTTTCTTCTATCCCATTCGCTTCACATATAAAATATATGTGTTCAAAAGTCCATTCTCGACATTTGACTTCTTTAATTCCGTTATTGACTAATGCGATTTAAGTCGATGATTATATACGAGCATAGGCGATAACAAACATTCATTCGATCTCCTTGGAGTCAGATCACGGGCCACTGAAATAGAGAGCCCTTTCGACAACATCGTCCGACCTAAATTTCGACAAAACAATGGGCCTCACACCAATTTTGAATTTTCCTTAAAGCCTAAAAGTAGCTTTCTCGATTCTTGTTGCTTCATCCCCATAATATGGTATAATCAAAAAAACTACTTAAATTCAAACTAATTAATTTAAGGATTTTAAAATTGTATTTTTGTAAATATGTAGAAATATGGTCTAGTTCATTATTAGTACTGCCATAATAATAGACCTAATTCTAAAATTGTAGATTCGTCATGATATAACTGCCCAATCTATAAGATCTTATGTGAAAGTAGCATCATTGTTTACACGGACCCATCGCATCGTTCCATTCATCAAAATATGACAGAGAACACATTTGGACTACAGATAGAACAATAAACTTAATATGAACAAACGTGATAAGACAACACACGAGACATCAAGCCAGCAAGGCCGAGCCATATTATTCGATGGAAGTGATTTCATTGAATTCATCCCTTCCGTCTTCGACATTTTTGACCTTCTCTTTGTGTTACATGTTGAAAGTGTATTTTCCCACTTATCTCATATACAGCTTTGAGTGTTGTGGTTAGGATCCAATGCCACTACAAATATATTGCAAATACGAATGAGGTTTTGGGATTTACAGTTGACTTACATATTATCCATTTTGTGAATAGTTGCCAATTCTTCTAATACGCATGTCCATCATACTAAAACACATCAACGTTAATCATCTGCACGTTAATTTCGAAGGCAGAATTTTAAGATAACACTTCGCTCCATAAAGAACTAAGAAAACTAAAAAGGATAGATTCTACCTCCAAAGTAACGTGCGACTCTTTTGACGAACAAATCAGGGTTGACAAACCAGAAGCAATGATAATCCATGCCATCTAGGTAAAAACAGTGGTCATTACTGAAATAAAAACTGGGAAATCCCCACGGAAGGTATCCACCAAAAGGAGAGGGAATTGACATTTTATCATAAAAACAAACAGGACAGCTTGATAGACTAAATTACATTATCCGTAGCAATTGTAATTTATTGAAAATTTATACTTCAAATCATTTTTAGTAGTTCCAATTTATCAGTATGGAAATTTGTGGAAGTTTTAGCATTTCAACGGTTGATTTATTGAGTCGACGAGTGCTAGACCATCATTAAAAGCCTGAGAGCACTGGACGGCTGTCTCGTCTAAGTCTTGAGCTCTTCGAAAATGCGTATCCGTGTCGAGTATGAGACAGTCATCCACTCCAGACAATGGTCGATGGTTTGAACAAGATCATAGATTAGTAGACGTTGGAAGTAAACAGTGTTGAATGCCAGCCCGTTTGTCTAGAATCTAGTCGTTCGTGAGTGCGGCTGAGTGAGAAATCGTCGACGCCCAATGCTGAGGAGTCTCGTACTAGGACAAGAAAGTCAACCACTGGTTTAAGGATTGATTGACGGTCTAGCTTATATCGACTGGTGAATTCACAATTATCAAATAGAACAAAATTCGTATCCTGAATTCTATTACTAGCCCCTATCCAACCGTGTTTATAGTACACGTGACTTAAAGCAAACAGGTCCTGCAGTTTTGTATGGGAACAATTGACCTTCACACCACTGAGTCAACGTCACGAACGTGCACTGCTGAGGAATCGTATACTATGACCAAACGACCGTTCAGTGATCCTAGGTTTCCAAAGGCCGTCCAGCCCGAGTAGGCTCATGATTTCGACTTATTCAACAATCTCCCTAATTCTTTGCTAAAGAATGATTAGAAAAATCCCACACATTTTGGAATTAACATTCCCGAACGAACATAGGGATCCCTTTGTGTCATCATATAAACAAGAAGGGACTTTATAAGCAAAGACAGTTAGTGGCTGGCAGTGGAATCCAGGATGCGCGTTTCATCCTATTTGGGACTCGTCAGTTGGACGTAACTGCATCTCAGAGTTCGTGTACACTTTGAAACTCGAACCCAGTACCGTCCGCTTCAAACGTAATATCGAAGCAGTTCGCACAGGATGCACATATACAGATAAAAGTGATAAAAGTGAAACGCCGAACATTTCATCTTAAACATTGTAAGAGTTTTATAGGAATTGAATAAGATCACGAGCCTATTGATGTTAGGCCACCGTTAAACACCTGGAAGCACTGAACAGCCGTTTCGTCCTATTATGGGACTGCTCAGCAGTGCGCGTCCATGAACGCACCCCGCGAGATTCGACTGATAGGTCCAAGCTCAAGACATTAGTGGTGACCGTCCACTCAATAATCTGTATCACAAGCTAGCTTCAGTTGAAAAGTCACTGAAAACCTATAAGCACTGGAATGTTATTTCATCCAAGTATGCAACTAGTCAACATTGTGCAATCATGATTCTAACAATGATCAACGCTGGTAAGGAACGACAAATGCGCCATACTGCCAATTGACTGAATGTAGGAATATAAACAACTAGATGTCAACTTATTAGTCATAAGATCGACTCCTGTTGAAGTATTAGTTGTTTCAATCGTTAAGCGTTCCATGCCACTACAAAGCATCAGTTCAATACTTAATGCTCTTCAATGTTTATTTAACTAAAAGTCGTTTAATCATATGAACTATAAATGAAAGTCATTTAAACATGAAACCTAATCATGATATTCAACTGTTTCAGAGAACAGTTCAGTCTTTGAACTATGCATTACTCCCACCTCTTGTTAATATCCACTTAGAAATTCATTTCTCATTACCAAGTCCGATACACATTTACAGTCATTTGTAAAGCCTGCAGAAACCGTTTCATGAGCAAGCTGATTTCAGAAATAATTCACTAACTAACCACATTTAACGATTCAAACTGTACTGTTGGCCGACGATCTATATAATGACTTGCTCCAGCCAAGAATAAACACTGTGTCTATTTACCATCTAATTCCAAATGAGTTTAGTGATCGCTTCCTCATAAAATCACCTAGTTTTCAAATCTTTAGTTGGATGGCTCATTGATTATTCCGACTCCTTGAGATTTGAATAGTTATAATGTCCTGTGCATATTGGTAAGTGGATTGTGGTGAGTCATCCTGATGATGTTATCTGCATCACGTTCTGCGTATCCCTTTATAGTAATCACTCGGATGGATAAAGTCAACGCTACCAAGTGTTCTGGACAAGCACATTTAACTGATAACCAAATGTACGTTTTCGATGATTATTGATTATCAGTTGCACAAAACTGTAGAACTATGGTCTACTATGATATTAGTACTGCTCTAATAATAGACCTAATCCTAAAATTGTAGACTTATCATGATATAACTGCCTAATCTATAAAATCTTGCGTAGAAGTTACATCATCCTCTACACCAACTCACTGTATCATAACAATTATCAATACATGATGGAGAACAAGCCTAGGCTAGAGATCAGTCAGTCAGTCAGTCAGCTACAACGTGGAACCAGGCAAATATATGCATCGGTCCAGGTTGCCATACCGCATCAGCACAGCAAGATAGGAGTGTTTAGGTCAAAGGTGGTAATATATAATAGAAAGTTTGCATATATGGATACAGTACAGGAAGAAAGAATTACTTCGTAGAAAGAAGGATATGAAACGATTTTATTCTCTCGGTTTAAGAGAATACAGGGAGTGTATGCACCGACGCCATTGTGATCGATTCTGAGCCATGTCACCAAGAGTCTCCAACCACTCGTTACGAAAGTCACGCGGACCCCAACCAAGTAGTCTGCATCTACCAACATGGGTCAGATTAGAAGTTAGTGACTTCAAGCACATGCCACGTTTTGGTTTGGTCGCCCCTAATTATCTTCCAACCATCTCTAACACCCGTTAGCACTGCACGTCGTGGTAATCGGTGTTCAGGCATACGTAACACGTGGCCCAACCATCTTAGTCGATGAAGATTCACAACCTCATCAACTGATGTACCATCATTCCCTAATACCCTGCGTCTAACCTCACTATTACTTAACCGGTGATCCCAACAGACGCCAGCAATATTTCTAAGGCATCTGTGGTCAAATACTAGTAGCTTTCGAGTGTCTTCTACTCTTAAAGGCCATGTTTCGCTGCCGTAAATTAAAACAGAACGGACTCCTGCGCAGTATACCCGTCCTTTTATTGATAGACGGATATCTCGCTTTCGCCACAGGTGACGTAAGTTGGCAAAAGCCAAACGAGCTTTTCGAATCCGTGCTGAGATTTCGTCCGATACCAGCCCATTAGGGCTGATCGGACTTCCAAGATAAGTGAAGTTGTCAACGCGTTCGACTACTTCACTCCCTATCCTTAGTTCAGGTGTTGACGCAGACCAGTCCTGAAGCAACAACTTGTATTTAGAGGGAGAGAAACGCATTCCAAACATTCTGGCATTGTTGCTTAGTGCTACCAGAAGACTCTGCATTTTATCAGCGTCTTCACCAAACAGGACTATGTCATCTGCGTATTCTAAGTCGATAAGTGGACCTCCTGGTAGAAGATCAATACCCGAGAACTCAGTCGACGAGAATGTTATTTCCATCAATAGGTCTATGATGAAGTTAAACAAAAATGGGGAAAGTGGACAGCCTTGACGGACACCACTTGAGGTTGCAGAAGTAGATGACAGCTCGCCATAAGCTGTGACTCGACTAGTAGTGTTCGAGTAAAGAGCCTTTACAAGGTTTGTGTACTTCTGGGGTACGCCTTTCGATGACAGACACTGCCACAGAATCTCGCGGTCTACCGGGTCAAATGCTGCTTTTAAGTCAAGAAACACCACCATTGTCGGACATCGATAAGTATGCCTGTGTTCTAGAACCTGATGAATGGTGAAAATGTGGTCGATGCAGCCATGACCAGGTCTGAAGCCAGCTTGGTTCTCTCGTGTTTGCAGTTCACGAGTCTTTGTTAGGCACCTGATAATTATCGAGGCTAGTATTTTAGATATTATATTAGTTAAACTAATCCCTCTATGGTTGTCACAAGATGATTTTAACCCTCTCTTATATATTGGGACGATAAGTGATTGAGATCAGTCAGATGGAATAATGTCTAACTCCCAGATCTTAGCTAAAATATTAGTCAACCTAAATGCCAAAATTGGACCACCATCCTTGAAGACCTCTGAAGCCAATCCATCTGGACCAGCTGCCCTTCCTCGTTTCAGATTAACTATAGCCTTTTGAACTTCTGTTAGAGTTGGGGGACCTACTTCAATGTTCCATTCACACTGTCTGGGAATGGAGGGTAGTTGTACAGTCGCTGAAGGCCAGATGAACTGTTACCCAAAGTGTTCCGCCCATCGTTCTAAACGTCTAAACTGGGAGTAGATGAGAGTATCGTCTTTTTCCAAAATAATCTCACTTACACTTGACTTATTAATCCCAGTTTCTTTTATTAGTCTAAAAAGCTGTCTTGTGTTCCCTATAGCCGCCGCCTTTTCCATCTCTTTAGCTTTCGTTGCCCACCACTGCTCACGGTCGATCCTTAGACTTTTTCTTAACCTAGATCTGATTTGTTGTCACTCCTCATCATGTTCAGAACCTGATGGGACGAGTTTGCAAGAATCCATCAGTGTGATAGACTTTGAAGAAATCCACTGGTTCTTTGTAACTCTGTGGTTTAAGTCACTAATAGATTTCATTGCTGTTTCCACAGCTGTTTGTATATTTTTCCAAGCAACATCTTGGTCAGTCTCGTTTTCAGAACTACCTAATTGTGACTTCAGTTAATCCTAGAACCTACTTTTGGCTTTCTCGCTACTCAATTCAGTTCTAATGGGTCTTTTGAATGTGGCTTTTTTGCGTCCAGTGAGGCGCAAGCAGATGCGTGCCCGTATTAGGGCATGGTCGGAGTCAGAGCAGGTACTCCAGAATGAGCGACAATCTTCTACCGACCCTCTCCAACGATGACTGATGGCAATATAGTCTATTTGAGTCCATCGTTGGTTTGGTGTAGGGGGTCGCCACGTTAGACGATGTCTCTCCTTATGCTTAAAATTTGTGTTTACTAAAAATAAACGATTGTCTGAGCATAGTTGCAGCAGACGATCACCATTATCTGTTCGTTGTGCCAGAATACTAAAATACCCACCTAAATGCCTTTCAGTTTGGTTTAAACTACCTATCTGGGCATTAAAGCCACCCCCTACGAGTACTATGTCTGAACGTTTAGCTTTCTGAAGAAGTTCGGACAGCTTTCTGTAAAATTCATCTTTCACATCAGCTGAGCTGCAGTCGGTGGGAGCGTAGGCAGAAACGACAAAAAGGCAACGACGTGTGTCCCTATCCTTCCGAGTTCTTACGGACCCGTTTTGCTGAACAGCACATAGACGACTGTTAACGGGAATCCACTCTAACAGTGCTTGTTCCGCCCTCATGCTTAGTGCTATCCCTACTCCTGCCAGTCCACGAGAGCTGGCCATCGGGTCACCAGACACAAGGAGGGTATATCTCGTCAGCTCTCCGTTTTGCTGAGGTGAGGTCAAGTGAATGACCACACTGGGATCCTGTATGCGTGTTTCGGAGACACAGCATATATCAATGGAACGAGATTCTAGGGTTTTAGTCAAGGAAGATTGTTGACCGATTTGACATAGGATGCGTACGTTGAAGGCTCCAATGTGTAGTTTGGAGCGAGATTTCAGAGGACCTGGGACAGAGTTTTGAGCACTAGAATCTTTGGCTATGGTGACACTTGAGGGGGAAGCCGAAAAAAGAAGTTTAAAGATTGAAGTTGATGTAGTAGGAATAATATGAAGTGAAGACGGAGGTTGATTATGAATACAGTGGTCTTGAGTGCTGTTAGAGGTGTAAGATCCATTTTAAATGTTTTGTGTGTTTGTGAAAATCCCTCCATGTATAAACTTGCACTTTGTTCCTATTGATCCCCTTAGTTGTACATTATTGTCTTTCGATTACATTTGAATTGTTAATACTTGTATTTTTTATTATAGTTCTTGTTTTTCTTACGCATTCACTAAGTTTTTGTTTCTTCCTGAACTGCGTCTGTGTTGTTTTACTTGACACTTGTTCTTGGCGGTAGCCATATTGATTTGCTCTTCCTTTTGTGTGTTCTATCCAGTCAGGATAGAATAACGTTCATTTGTTGTGACCGGTAACTTTCTCTCATCTTTCTCCAACTACTTTATTTATTGTAATTTAGATTTTATTGATTGAACAATTATTGGTTGAATAGCCGGGTGGTAATATTTGTTTAGGTAATGATTTACAATTAAATCTATGATGAATTATAGAACCGCTATTTACCCGATTACTTGTTTTGATTTCGACGGGCGAAGGCGCGTGTCTAACGTACCTGGAAGGCTATTCAGCAGTTCAAACCATAGTTTGGATCTTACAGTTCTAAACAAATATTTTGGTCAAATTCGTTTGGATTTCGTTTCGTTGATTCTAATCATTGTCTCTGGGAATATTTGGTCGTTCGCTTGCGATGCCAAACAATCGTCGAAGGAAATTAAGTCCAAGGCTCGTGGATGTTAAAAGGAATGAACAAAGGAACGGATCCCCTCAATCAAGACAAGTGCCTTCTGATGCCTCTATGTGTCATGGTTCATATTCTAATAGGGACGATTGTAATTATAGTGAATCTAGTTGCGATACAATGGTAGATGGCATAGAAAACCTTAGTTTAGACGTGAAGCAAGCGAAAAGCGTGATGCCTACGGCGCCTTTCGTAGGTCCCGAGTTACCAAGGGTTAAGTTATTTCGACGGTCAACCAAAAAGTTATTGGAAGTTTTTAAGGGAGTTTAAGACCTACGTAGAATCAAGGGTCAAGGATGATGGTCAACGCTTGCTTTATTTGATACATTATTGTAAGGGTAAGGCGAAAATAGCCAGTGAGGGTTGTGTTCTGTTGGAAGCCTCTTCTGGTTACAAAAAGGCCAAAAAAACTTTAAAACGGTTGTTCGGACAGGCGCAGGTAATCGCTAGGGAAACTTTAGAGGACTTATTCAAAACTACAAATGTTGATTACAGTGATCCTGAGCAACTGACAAATCTAGCTATAAGGATGGAAAATGTTTCTATAGTTTTGAATCAGATGAAGTATACGCCCGACCTAAATTCTCTAATTAATTTAGAGAGAATAGTAAGACTCTTACCTCAATTTATGCAAGCCCAATGAGCGGACTGGGTAGATAAATTGACGGAAGATAATAGAGAACCGACTTTTGACGAGCTTACCCAATTTGTAGCATCCCGAGCGCGAGTAGCTAATAGTAGGTTTGGACGGTTAGCGAATCGTTCGAGAAAGGGACACGACTTAAAGACAAATTGTCACTTGCAACTGGAGCAGGAGAATAATTCGAGAGAGAGAGAGCTAAATGCAGGGTGTGTTC
Organism: Schistosoma guineensis; assembly: GCA_944470375.2. Taxonomy (NCBI): domain Eukaryota; kingdom Metazoa; phylum Platyhelminthes; class Trematoda; order Strigeidida; family Schistosomatidae; genus Schistosoma; species Schistosoma guineensis. Next base: position 24,021,395 of record OX103895.1, read on the forward strand.
CCAGGATCATGCTATTTATAAATGTCCAAAATTTTTAGCCTTTACCGTTCAAGAGAGATGGTCTCACGCGAAAGTTAGTGGCATCTGTTTTGTCTGCCTTAGGCAAGGACATAAAGTTAATGAATGTAAGCTGGCAAAACGTTGTAACGTTAATGGTTGTGAGAAGAAACACCATTCTTTGCTGCACAGCGAAAATGATAAACCTGGTATCCCGAATTGCTGTGGATTTACTAAATCCTTTAGTAGCCAAGTTTGCTTAGGAATGATTTCTGTACGGTTGATGTTTGGAAACGCCGAAATGGTGGGTTATGCTTTGTTGGATAACGGGTCTGATGTAACGTTGATAAAATCGAGCTGTTTGAGGTATCTCGGGCTGAAGGAAGACCGAGTGTCAGTGGTAGTAGAGACTGTGAATGGTAATAGGACAATGACGGTCACAATGACTCCTTTTAAGGTATATTCTCTAGATCGGTCTGAACATGTTTCGATCAAAGGAGCTCTGATTGTGTCAGGTATACCAGGTCATAAGCCAACAAGGTCGTCAGTGAACAACCTAGTTAAATGGCCACATTTAAGGGATGTACCAATAGATAACCTAGACTCTGAAGCAGTTCTGCTGACGGATACCCGTGGGATAAGGCGAGCTGTGCATTTTTATTGTCGACCTTCTCTATCGCCACCACTTCTGTGGAAGGCAGCATCGCTGTTATGCTGGTTTTCTGAAGGAAACACCTTAATGCTGTCACACCTCTGTACAGTCAGCAGTTCGACTTCGCCTTCCGACCTTGGGTTTGTTGCTTTTAGTCTTGCCGCTTTTCAACCGACCTCTGTGACGTGGTAGGACTTCGAGGAACAGTTGTTCCAGTCACTATATCTTGGTTGCTTCATCACAATAGGCAAGCCCGACCACCACGTCAAGGAAGCAACAACGGCTGGAGATAGGCTAGAGGTAGGACAATATATTTAATATGAACAAAAGATATAAGGTAACATACTGTAGGGACAACGCCTGCATGGTCAAGCCATGCCATTCGACCAACTCTACTCAATTCAATACATTCCTCCTGCCTTCTCCATCCTTAGGTATTTCTCCGCTTTAAATATTGAATATTTATTTTCTGAGTAGTCTCGTGTTCAGCTTTGAGGATTGTGTGGTTATGGTTCAATGTCACTACACTATTCTCGCACGAGAATCAACGTGATGTTGGTTTAATACCAAATTGGATGGGATTGTCGCGCGCCGGAGGTTACCAAGAATAGTAAGAATCCTCCGGGCAATAATAAGCTGAAAGATAAACCCAAAAGAAGACGGCAACATCTGGTCGGGAAATACATGTCATAATTTAAAATATCTGCCTTCATGCTTAACACGCTTAAAATGAGAATTTGAGTGAAGATTATTTGGGCTATAAAAAATGGTATAACAATAATAATGATAATAAAACGATGCGTGTTAATAGCCGTTGGTTAATAACTTGACGTATAGGTAGTAAGTATTTTATGTTTAGAAATATTAAAGGCAATCAATATTGTAGAAATTTTATTATTGGTATTAGTTTTGGTTTAAATTATAAAACCAAATAACGTTAATGCTAGTAAGTTGTCCATGAGTTGATTTTCAATTGCATTTGTATCAGTAGGTTAACTGAAGGAACAAAAGTATTACCGTGGAGAAGAATTACAACTAGTGTTCCAGTTAGTTTGATACGGTTTATTTACTTACGGGGAGATTTTATCAACCCCATTTTTACTTGACCGTGATAGAGTTTAGCATTACTACTAATACACATGATGTTTATTAAGACAAAATTTAAATACGTGAGTGACAATTATGTGAATTCGTAAGAGACATGCTCTAGACTCAAAGTTCTGATCTGCAGCAGACTATTTATTTATATTCATACTTGCCGGCTGATTGGGCATACAATTTAGTTCCAAGTATGCAGTTTATCATAAGGCGGAATACGATTTAATTGAGATATAGTGATTATAAGTTATTGAAATCAGTGAGGCCTATGTGTCATATTAATAAGTGATGTGGTGTTGCAAGATGTATTTGGCTAAATAAGTCTTTGCAAGATGATTAATAGTGAGTGATGCCTATGTGATTAGCAGGGAGAACATATGTTGTAACCAAGGGGAGTACACTCCCAACTCATGTCTATGATAATGGCTTGAACCTTAGTCAGTGTTGGGGTAAATTCGACATTGATGTTTTCAGTTTGCAGGAGATTTGCTCGACTGCTTATACTGATTATTTGCATGCATGATTGTGTCGCTAAACCATCAATTAGACTGACAAGGTTTTGAGATATTTACTGAGTGAGCATCTGATAGAGAAACATACTGTAATCATCTGTAGTGAATGGAAATAAAAGAAAAACAACACTAGTGATAATTATAAGTCAATTTGCTGACCGATTTTGTTAATAATTTCATTAATTTCATCAATCATATTACGTGATTGTCAAGTCGTGACAATGCTTTATGATGATATCCTGAAACTATTATGTTTGACCAGTTATAGTGTTGATTGAGGATAACTCAGTGGAAAAATATGTATTGTTGCTTTAGGTGATTCGAAATTATCAGAAATTCGTAGCGTTAAAGAATCAGAGCTACCTTACTATATTATAAATTTTAATTCGAAAGTATACGTCAAGCGTTAATTTTAGTAGGCTCCGGAGTTTTGATTTTAAACGTTTAATCAGTCAACAACTACCTGAGGATTTAGTTATTTTACTACTGCAGTTGATAGTCCCAAAATTTGTAATCTTATTATCTAAACTATGTTCGCATTTTAGGCTGGTAATATGATCAACCAATCCATAAACGCAAATACGACTAGCAACAACGTTTATGATGGGTTTATTGATAAATGTTAAACGTGATTCAGATGGTTTCTAAATTTAGAAGACATGAAGATATAGTGCAACGTATGTACGAGCCAGGTTAACATGCAGGTTGTTGACGTATATGACAATTTAAAAATAATAATGAACATGACCAGATAAATAAATTCAAAGTTAAGACTGCTTGTGAAACTTCAGGCAGGAATATGACGCATTATAAACATTCCATAAGAACTTACTGCATTTAGCCTAGGGACATTTACAATTATGTGTCAAAAGCAACTGGAAAATATGTACATGTTAAGTGCAAAAAAATCATCCAGTAAAATAGTTAAACTCCCTTGGGTTATTTTTGAAAATTAGATTATTCAGTGGACGAGATATATAACGCCATTCGTGAGGAGTAGTAATGATCCAAAAGTAATAATAATAATAATTTATTCTCAAATAACAGTTTGTCACATGAGGCATGCCAGTTTACAGGCAAGATCAAATTGATACAAATGATACAATATCCACTGTAGTAAATTACATAGCTGGGTTGATAATTTATAAGATATGAACGTAGATGGTTTTGATCAGTACTACAGTTGGCGCGCTCCACGAAAGTTGCGTTGCGAATGTGCAACTGATGGTCAAGGATAAGCCCACAGAAGGTGAGAGCTTCTAAATGTCGCAACATTATGTCCCTTTGGAATGTCTAAGGCTTTGAGGATGGTGCAGGATGAAATCTTTCGTTCCATATCACAAGGGGGCTGAAAAAGGGAACAAGTAAAGAAAACACGAGGGGCAGAGTAGCCAATATTCATGAAGGAATGTTTAAGGTATGATTACTCAGTCTAATTTTCTTTTATTAAGGTATTTGTTAAGAAAGAGCATTTTAATAGGTTAAAAAAATAAGTGTTAACAAGGTGTGAGTGGACATACAACTGACAAATGGAGGGGATTGAGAAAGGAGCTAAGAGTATGGGATTATGTGTGATTATAAAATAAAATATAGTGCTAGAAACAGTATTGTGATATACAATTGGCTATCTAATTTCTTTATCGAAGCTATTAGAGCCCATTCCGTTTTCTTTTGGTATTTTTTTTTCAGGTATTATAAGGTCTTGAGTAGGCTTCGTATATTAGCGAATTGTCTAGTTTGCTTGTAATAGGATTTCTGGGTAGGAAGTCAAACCAATTCAACGTTCGTAACACGGTTTAAAGAGGTAATTTGCTTGATAAATCAGCATCAATACCATAAGTTCGTGACATCCCACTAAACCATAAGGAGCCGTAATTAAACAAAATGTTCTGCCCTACAGACATGGGTGGATTGAAGTTATCTCCCCACCTTCATGTTTACTGGTCAGTAACGCCACCCTCCCTCCTTTTGTGATGTTAGGCTCTCTTACGTTTGTGGTCAGTATGATTAATGCTTTAGTCAAAGCACATAGTTGGAATACACTGTCTCTACTAGGTCCATGTTACAAGCAAATCAGATATTTAAAAATTCTGTTTTATGGGTTAGATGTCCATATAGTATATCACACTGCTATGAAAATAACTAATGGTTTAAAGAAGTAAGGATTAATAGTAAATCAAAAGATATGAGAAGGTATAAAATTGTAGAAAAAAAGACTTTAGGGTGAGAAAAATAAAACATTGAGAAACTCACAAGACTTTGTGGCCAAATTTTGAGCTTTGAATGATCGGCCTTAGTAGATCAGCATCCATAAGATTGAGCTATCTGTCTACTTGCAGTAGAAAAAAAGCATGACTTTTAGGAAGAATAATGTACATTTAACCTGTAGAGATTCGGGGACTGAAAGCTAGGGTTAGGAGCATGAAGTCATGATTAATAAACAATGAATAATAGGAAAGGTTAAGCCATATATCCTGTGATTTGGTTATATTCAGATTAGTAACAGTCGAACTTCTTATGATTTTGTTCTTTCTAGATACTGGGCGGTCCGTAATAAAGTGCCTCATTGGTGGGCGGGAATTCAAGGAAATGTTGAAGCTCTTTGGAGTCTAGAAATAGGGTTATTAGCTTTTTGAATCTGGTAAACGTATCACAGTTACGGATAGGCATTGGCAGCCTGTTCCACAATAAACTATACCGTACTGTAAAGAACTTACAACGCATTTGCTTTTGGTGTTTTACGGTAAGTAGTGTATATGCATTGTTTCTAAGTCTATAGGCTGGGTCGTGGGTGATAGTCGCGCAGGAGGTTAAAAAGGAGAGCCCATATATCGCTTTGTAGAGAAATATTAAATTGTGTTTTAGCCTACGGTGCCATAAAGGTTCTAAAGATAGATGCTTACATCTGTCTGTGTAATCGAGATTCGAGTTACCTCCTAGTAGTTGACGTGTGAAACGTCTTTGGACATCTTCTACTCTTATCTTGTCTGCGATATTCATATTAGAGAAGACAAAAGAGCAGTATTCAAGGGTGGGTCGTACACATATTTTGTAGAGAGTAAGTTTACCCTCTGTTGTGAAAAAGTTTTTCATTATAAAACCAATTAGCCGTCTAGATTTAGAAATAATAGAGGAGGCATGTTCTTCAAAGTTCAGGCTTCCTGTGTAATTAATTCCTAAATCGTGTACTGAATCGAGTGTTTGGACTCTACATTCATTTAAGTGAAGTCGCGGTTTATAGGGATGCTTTCCAAAGTGCATGATCCCGCACTTGTTGAGGTTAAATGGTAATTGCCATTTTTCACTCCATATAGTTAAGTTATTGAGGTCCTTTTGGATCTGGGATACACTTTCGCTTAGTGTCTCAGGCTTATAGCTGTATACTATTTTGAGATCATCAGCATATAAGTACAGTTTCCCAAATTCTATGGTGTTACATATATCGTTTATATACATAAGAAACAAAAGTGGCCCTAATACGCTTCCCTGGATGACTCCACTGGTGATTGGTCTAGGGGATGAGAGACAGTCATTGTACTTTACCATCTGTTTACGTTCTGTTAAGAACGAAGCAAACCATGAGTACAGTGGGTTGTGTATTCCGAAGGACTTTAGTTTGACGAGTAGCCTTTTGTGTGGGACCTTATCAAAGGCTTTCTTAAAGTCTAGGAATAGGACTGATACAAGGAGTCCGCTGTCTCGTCTCAATGTTATATCATTCAGGTACTCTACTAGGCATGTATCGCATGGTCTGAACCTAAGAAATCCATGCTGGGAGGTCGAGATGAGATTATTAGTTAGTAGATGTTGGACTACAGCCGCCTTAACTACTTTTTCCATCACTCTGGATACCACTGAAGTTATGTTTATAGGCCGGTAATTTTCAACGTTTACTTCAGGTCCTGTTTCAATTTTGGGAATGATATGTGTAGTTTTCCAGGCAGTAGGGTAACACGCTGAAGAGAGTGATATCGCCAATAGTTTGAGAAGCAAAACACACATATCATCACCTCCACGTTTTAGCATGCTAGATGGAATATCATCTGGTCCATCAGTGTAGGAGTGTTTCAATGTACCGAAACTGCTACCTTGACGCGGTGGTCGGGCTTGCCTATCGTGATGAAGCAACCGAGCTATATTGGCTGGAACATATGTTCCTGTGGGTTCTACCATGCCAGGCAGGTCGATTGGAGAACGGTAAGACTAAAAGCAGCAACTCAAGGTCTGAGGGCGAAGTCGTACTGCTGACTGTAGAGCGGTGTGACAGCAGTAAGGTGTTTCCCTCGGACAACCAGCTTGACAGCGATGCTGCCTTCCCACAAGGAGGGGTGGGGTTGGAAAAGGTCGTAACTAAAAATGCACACTTCACATTATCTCACGGATTTCCGTCTCCGGTGGTAAGCCCCTTTGAAGAACGGAGCTAACACATCAAAAACCTTCCACAAAAAGGCCGTGCGCGACCGGCCTCAAGCAGTTGTCCCTTGGGCTCTGCGGTCACGCTCCCAGGTTGTCAAGACCAACACTAAACCAATTTCCTTTTCAGGTTCCTCAAGAAATACCCTTCCACGGTGTGGGCAGCCGGGAAGTGACATCAGCCCTCATACCCGTAACAGCACACGAGACCAAGTCCTCTTGTGACAATCACAGAGGAATCAGTTTGACAAATATAGTATCTAAAATATTAGCCTCAATAATACTTCGACGCCTAATCAAAGCTCGTGAAGAGCAGACTAGAGAAAACCAGGCTGGTTTTCGACCTGGACGTGGTTGTATAGATCAGATATTCACACTACGTCTGGTTCTAGAACACAGACACATATTCAGAAGCCCCACAATGGTAGTATTTCTCGACCTTAAGGCGGCATTCGACTCTGTTGATCGTGAGATTCTATGGCAGTGTTTGTCACTGAAAGGAGTACCAAAGTAGTACATTAACCTTATACAGGCTCTCTACTCGAACACAACTGGTAGAGTAAGAGCTTATGGCGAACTGTCATCAGAATTGATTACCTCAAGTGGTGTTCGTCAGGGCTGTCCACTCTCCCCATTCTTGTTCAACTTTGTCACTGATGTACTTTTAGAGATAACACTCTCCTCATCTAAATTTCCAGGGGTTGATCTTGTACCGAGAGGTTCACTTGTTGACTTAGAACATGCTGATGACATAGTTTTCTGTGGTGAAGACGCTGACAAAATGCAGAGTCTTATGACCACCAGATAAGCAACAATGCAAGCATGTTCGGGATGCGATTCTCGCCCTCGAAATGCAAAATGTTGCTTCAGCATTGGGTTACATCGACACCCGAACTAATGATAGGGAGTGAAGTAGTTGAGTGTGTCGACCGCTTCACTTATCTTGGAAGTCTCATCAGCCCGTGTGGTCTGGTGTCTGACGAAATCTCAGCACGGATACAGAAGGCTCGACTAGCTTTTGCCAACTTGCGTCATTTATGGCGTAGGCGAGATACCGTCTATCAACCAAAGGACGTGTTTACTGCGCAGCAGTTCGTTCCGTCCTACTTTATGGAAGTGTAAAATGCCCGGTAAGAGTAGAGGATATTCGTAAGTTACTACTATTTTATCGTAGGTGTCTTCGAAATATTGCTCGTATATCCTGGCACAATCGAGTAAGTAACACAGTTGTTAGGAAACGGGTTCTAGGTAAGGATGGCAAATCGATTGATGAAAAAGTGAAAATTCATCAGTTGAGATGGCTGGGACACGTGTTACGTATGCCCAACGACCGACTGCCTCGACGTGCTATGTTCAGTGGTATAGGAGTAGATTGGAAAAAAGGTAGGGGTGGCCAGACCAAAACATGGCACAAGTCCATGAAGTCACTGACAAGTGGACTGAGTCATGTTGGTAGGTGTAGACTACCTGGTTGGGGACCGCGAGATGATAGCAACCGATGGTTAGAGACCCTGAATGACATGGCTCAAAATCGTTTGCAATGGCACAGGTGCATCCACTCTCTGTGTTCTCCCAAATTCTAATCTTCTGAATTTTCATGTTCCTTTTTTCCACTTTCCAAATTTATTTCACTGGATTATACTCTTTAATTAACATCTCCAAACCCTAATCTTCCCGATTACTGCTTATACTCTTACTACCTCTACCACTACGGGATTTGAATCGATAACTGCATCTCTGTGCTAATGTGGTGTGGCAACTCGAACTGATGTACGTACGTACGAAGTTCTACGTTGTTACTGACTGACTGATGTACTGATTGCCTTGGAGATATTTTGTACACTGAATGCTACATTAGTAATTTCACAGGGAGTTACTGGGATTGGTTCTGAATCACTAAATGGTTTTTCGTTAGTTAGTGAGAAACAAAAATGTTCACTAAAAAATTCTGTGTTAAGTTTGGGATCTTCGTATACTTGTTTGCCTTTAATGAATATACTCCCTCTCGATTTAGAGCGTCTAAGTTTATTTTGGAGTAGTATGGTGAGTGCAGAGGAATTATTATTAAGTTCAACTGCACGTTTTTCCTGTGCTACTGCTTTTTGTTTACTTATTGCTTCTGTTCGGACAAGTATTTCTGTCATCGTTACTAAAGAGGAAAAGTCATTTAAGTTGTGGAATCGAGTACAATGTCTTTGAAGACGTCTTCTTGTACTGACCGGTATATAGAGATCTTTGGAGAACGTAGGTTTACAGTACTCTAAAGGTGCGATGTTGTTGATGATGTTGTGATAAAATATATTGGTTAATGTGTCGGTATTGTTTGAGGTAAAGAAAGTTCTCCAATCAGTGCTTCTTAGGTAATTGTGGAAGTTATTCCAATCAACCTTGCGATAGTTTCTACGAAGTGTTACGGTTTTACTTCTATCGGTTGTGGTTTTTACATAAAGGCTGCATATGACAATGTTATGATCACTACCTGGGAACGTTTTTCCAATATACAAAGTATTGGGGTTGAGGCCACTGGTAAAAACTAAGTCTAAGATGTTTTGATGTCTGGTAGGGCTATCGACATATTGAGTCCATTGTCCAAGCTCTAGACATTCAATAAATGATTCATAACGTCTCGGCGCTTTGACTGGCAGCCAAGAAATTTCGGGCATATTAAAGTCACCACAAATGAGCTTGCCTGTGAGTGAGAGGGATGATGCTAGTGTGAATACCTCCGATAAAACATGCAGTATGGCAATTGATCAAAATACCGAAGAAAGGCTATCTCAGCAACTGTGATAACTACAGGGGCATCACTCTTCTCTCAATACCGGTAAACCTCTTCAATAGGATATTGTTAAACAGGATGAAGGACTGCGTAGACTACCAACTTCGTGATCAACAGGCAGGATTCCGCAAGGATCGATCGTGTACAGACCAAATTGCAACTCTACGGATCATTGTGGAACAATCAATTGAATGGAATTCATCACTCTACATCAACTTCATTGACTACGAAAAGGCATTTGATAGCGTGGACAGAACAACACTATGGAAACTTCTTCGACACTACGGCGTGCCTCAGAAGATAGTCAATATCATACAGAGTTCATATGATGGATTACACTGCAAAATCGTGCATGGAGGACAGTTGACAAAGTCGTTCGAAGTGAAGACCGTTGTTAGGCAAGGTTGCTTACTCTCACCCTTTCTCTTTCTCCTGGTGATCGACTGGATCATGAGGACGTCATCATCTAAAGGGAAGTACGGGGTACAGTGGACATCTGGGATGCAGTTAGACGATCCAGAATTTGCAGGTGATCTGGTCTTCTTATCACACTCGCAATAACAAATGCAGGAAAAGACGACCAGTGTAGCAGCGGCCTCAGCAGCAGTAGTTTTCAGCATACACAAAGGGAAAAGCGAGATTCTCCTATACAACACAGAATGCACCAATCCAGTCACACTTGACGGAGAGGATTTGGAAGATGTAAAAACCTTTACATATTCGGTCGGCATCATTGATGAACATGATGGATCTGATGCGGATGTGAAAGCGCGGATCGGTAAAGCAAGAGCAGCATATTTACAAATGAAGTACATCTGGAACTCAAACAACTTTCAACCAACTTCAAGGTCATGATTTTCAATACAAATGTCAAGACAGTTCTACTGTATGGGGCAGAAACTTGGAGAACTACGAAAGCCATCATCCAGAGAATACAGGTGTTTACTAACAGTTGGTCAGACACTACACTATCAGCAAAAACCTACTGTCGGAGAGAACAAATCAGATCCCAGCGGAGGAAGAAGCGCTGGAAGTGGATAGGACACACATTGAGGAAGCACCCAACTGCGTTACAAGGCAAGCCCTCACATGGAATCCTGAAGGCCAAAGGAAAAGGGGAAGACGAAAGAACACGCTATGCCGAGGAATGGAGATAGACATGAGAAGAGTGAACAAAAATTGTATGGAACTAGAAAATAAGGCCCAGGACAGAGTGGGTTGGAAAATGCTGGTCAACGGCTCATGCTCCATTGGGAGTAACAGGCGTAAGTAAGTAAGTAAGTAATGGCAATTAATCCCAGGGTGCTTGCTGCTGTTGACGTTTTCGCCACTCACTCTGATCAGAACAACTGAATGAATCCAGATAATTGTGTGTGCCATTGAATGAGCCATCTAAAATGAACTTATGATTGCAGAAAACTTATAGCTGGAACTCACCGCTTTTTTGGAGAAGTGTCATCCTTGTTGTTTGGCAATGGAACTCAAAAATATGAAATTAGGCAGGCAGTGGTCGGAAGAAAAGATATTACGGGATAGTGCATAGTTTAAAACACTAAGAATCAGATCCAGATAACTATCCAATCCTTGATTGGATTGTTAGTCAATGTATATTTACGCTATGTATAGGTCATATTTGCTAGAGCTTGATGTTTAAAGAAGACTATGTCGCTGAAGCATGTAAATCCTATCAAAGCTTGTTAACGAACCAGCAAAGCTAATAAGTTAATATAGACGACCAGTTTTTATCGACTGAGCTAGTATGTCATGAGAACTAATCAATATAACAATACGATAATACATATGAGCATTAATCAGAGGGCTATTAGAATACTGGGTTAACATAAATATAAAATCGATCGAGAAAGTTAAAAGTGAAAATAAGGAATAATAATAAGAGGTTGCGTTTCTTTAGTCGGGCTTACCAATGTATAACTATGGTTTACTATGATATTAGTACTGCTCTAATAATAGACCTAATCCTAAAATTGTAGATTTGTTATGATATAACTGCCTAATCTATAAGATCTTACGTGGAAGTCACACCATCGTCTACACCAAATCACTATATCGTATCAATTACCAATACATGATGTAGGACAAGGTTAGGCTAGAGAAAGAACAATATATTTAATATGAATAGAAGATATAAGGTAACATTCAGATGGACCACGCCTGTATGGCCGAACCATGCCATTCGACCAACTCCACTCAATTCAATTCATTGTTCGCGCCTTCTCCATCGTTAGGTATTTCTCCGCGTTAAATATTGAATATCTATTTTCTGAGTAGTCTCGTGTTCAGCTTTGAGGATTGTGTAGTTATGGTCCAATGCCACTACAAAACCACCAGTAACTACTATATGATTTTATTATCATCGAATGAATCTTTCGAAAACTCGGGCTTCAACGAATCACCGTATAGTCCTACGTAGGTACATACGTGGTACTTTTATCTGTAAACCTCCGATTCTCAGCAACTGAAAACCATATGCTTACATAAGAGATAGTTTTAACAGCGATCTTATGTGTATTCAACCTTTCATTTCTCCTCAGTCAAAGGTGTTTCATACAAACTGAAGGCTATGCCTAATGAGCAGATGAGTAGATGAGATTCCGCCTCTCATCTGACATGGTTTGACAACCTTGAATGTAAGAATGGCAAATGGAACAACGCTGGAATGTTAAGCAGTGTTACCATAACAATTCATAAGCACACTAACCATTACATTCAGTTCAGCAGACAAATGTGGACTGGAAGTGTGTGAACTGTTTATTATAACACACATATTGCGAATAGACTACGAATGAAACAAGACTCAGTGACCAAGAATTAATAAGCAAGTTATTCTATTACGTCACTGCTCCGACAACTAAAGACAATGGGAAAGTATACTCCGCAGAAACCAGAAAACGACCGATAACAGCGAACACAAATCAAAACTTATATACACAGCACAAAACCGTCCATGGCCGGAGTCACAAAATAGCATACTAAAAGTCACGATGGACCAATAGCATTCAAGATTCTTCAAGTGAGAAATACGACATGAAGGTAACAAAAGCGATTTGGCACGAAAACAAAGAAATTCAAATCTTCTGAATAAAACTATAAAATTAGGTCCTTTTCCAAATGAGTTCTAGACATCTAACGTCCACAACGCACCTCCTCTTTCTAATAGCGTACTCTTCCGTGATCGACATTCATCTTGACTGTTGTTCGCAGCTGTCAGAGTGGCCACCTTTTGGAACGGAGATCAGCTTGTTTTTGGGCTTCTTCTCGTGGTGGAGCTGCCGATGAGCCAAAGGTATCAAGTAGGATATCAAGCGGATGATTTACTCCCGTTGATGGGCGGTTTGCGGCTAACCACTTGCGTACCTGGTTCCGATATCGTGTCCACCTGTCTCTTCACACCTCTACCTCGTTCATGACACGGCCGACTCTTCTGGCCAATCGCGCTTCTGTTCATGGATCATGAGTTGCTCTGTAGTCACCGGCAAACAAAAAACATCCCACTTCGTACATGGCTTGCTTTTCAGACTCTATCTTTACTGGTGTTGATGCATTACTCGGATGTATCTGACTGTGGATCGTTTCGAGTCTTCTGCCCATCAGGATTTCTGCCGGGAACTTCTGCTCCGGTACCGTCTCATTTGGAGTTGTTCGATTAACGACCAAGAAATTTTGTACAGCGTCAGATAGTGTCCCCCCCCCTTCAGACTTAACCAATTCTCTTTTCAACGTATCCACAAACCTTTCCTTCTGCTCATTCGACTGCGGGTGGTATGGTAGCGAAGTAAGTGCCTGATGGCTAGTCGTTGACAGAAAGCTTGAGATGAGCTAGAGGTAAATTGCGACCCATTGTCAGACACAATCACATCTGGTGTGCCATTTCGGTAAAAAGTTTCAGTGTGGAGCTGTATTGTTTTAGTTGTCGTGGAAGGCATTACAAGACTGATTTCTGGCCATTTTGAAAAAGCATCCACCACAACCTAATACATAGTTCCGTCAATTGGGCCTGCAAAGTCGACGTGTATCCTAGACCAAAGATGATCAAATCGTGACCATGAAACTGGCATTAGTGTTCACCGCTTGCTGACATCGGATGCATTTTCCAACCAACTCAGTGATATGTCGGTCCAAAAGGGGGCCAGTATGCATAGCTCCTGACTATGGATTTCTTTCGTCTAATCCCCGAATGACCAAGGTGGAACTGTTTCAGCACATTTTCGCGAACGGACTCTGACACAACCACTCATTCTCCAGACATCAAGCAGTCATTTACAATTTATAGTGAATCTCGCCGCTGATACAGTTGTTTCATGTCACCATCAAACTTCTTAGACGACCAACCGTCGACGACATAGTTCATCGTCATCTTGATGATGAGGTCGTTCCTGGAGGCGTTTCGTATGTCTTTTGCGGACACCGGCAAGGCCCGTATTGTAGTTTTCAGATGACATTATGCAACACAAGTGCAAAAGCCTCTTTTTTATCTGACTTTATTTTTTTTCTGCCGGGGTTAGTGTACGGAATACATGCGTAACAGCCTTTTCTGGCGCGTCTGAAAACTGATGTGAAATAACAACACCTATGCCATACGCTAAAGCATCTGCAGCTACGATGATAGGCATTTGTGGATCGCAGTGCGTTAACAACAATTCCGAGCTAATTACGGACTTGAGTTTACAAAACGCCACATCACACTCTTAAGTCCAATTCCACGTGCTGTTCTTCTTCAGCAGACGATTTAATAGAGCGCGAATATCATGCATCGAAGGAACGAACGCTGAATAATAGGTAACAAGTCCCATGAAGGAACGTAGTGCCGAGACATCAGTGGGGATATGCATTAGTGTGATAGTCGAATGTTCCCACGATCCGGTCTGCGGTCCTCAGCGTCAAAATTGAACTCCAAATACTTTACTGACTGCAATAAAAATTGGCATTTCTCCGAGGGTAGCCCGAACTCGTTGCCACTGATGCGTTGTAGTGTCGATGTCGTGCGTTCCTCTAGCTGTTCCAATGTCTTTGCAACAATTAATATGTCATCGAAATAAACCGCGACCCCCGAGATACTTGATAGGATAGTATCCATCAGTCTCTGGAAGAAACATGGGTCAGACTTGACTCCAAAAGGCAAACGGCTATATTGAAACAGACCACAATAAGTATTGATAATAAGCAGCTCTCTTGATGCTTCATCTACTTCCACTTGCAAATAAGCATCAACTAGATCCGGTTTTGCGAAAAGCGTTCCACCATTTAGCATAGTAAGCAGATCTGTCGGAATGGGCAGAGGAGAATGATGCCATTCCAGAGCTGCAATGAGACCTGTAGAAAAGTCAGCACATATACGTATCGTACCGTTGGCCTTCTTGATGACAACTATAGGTGCTGCACAAGCAGAGTAAAAAAAGTGGCGTAATAACTCCTTGTTGTTGATGGTGATTCAATTCTTCATCTACTTTTTTTAATGTAGCGTAAAGCTCGGGTCTTTTTGAGCGGAAAACAGGCTTAGCCCTTGGTTTGAATCAAAGCATTGCTTTCATGGCAGAACAATGACCCAATCCAGGTTTGAAAATAGATTAGGACTGAGTCACTAGCTCTCTCGTCTATGCTTCAGGGTCATGTGGCTGTGATATCAGGTGGCAAACAGTATTTAACGGGACATCAGCTAATTTTAGCTGTTCAAAACATCAGCTGGTGTGTTGTATCATACCCCGGTAAACGTCCAATCGTGAAAAGAAACTTAACAATGTAGTTGTCCCGACAAACGTAGATTATTACCACATGCAGTACGAGGTTTTTGTGTTGTTGGCACCGTGCGTGATCTGCCCATTCTGATCTACGATTTTTGTAAGAGGATTGTCACGTCATATGCAGTGTCTGTAGTTCACAACAATTCGTTATAAAATAACAAACTGTTGCATTAAAGATGAAGTTCTATTAGCAACATGTGTATTACAATAAACAGTTCACACACTTCCAGTCCACATTTGTCTGCTGAATTGAATGTAATGGTAAGGTTGCTTATGAATTGTTATGGTAACACTACTTAACATTCCAGTGTTGTTCCATTTGCCATTCTCACATTCAAGGTTGTCAAACCATGTCAGATGAGAAGCGAAACGTGACTTGAAATGTCTTCAATTTCAACTGTGGTGCGTTTGCTTCACAAAACGAGAATTCAATGTTAAAAATCATCAGAAGCTCGAATCTTATGGAGGTTTAATAACAGGATTTTATATTATTATTAGCAAAAGGAACAGTAGGTCAACATATCATCTTTGTCTACCCAAGTTTCTCACAAAATTCAAAATTCAGTATCACAAAGAAGACAGGATTTCCGAGGATGCAGTTCGCCACTGGAAAAACATTTATCATTCCTGCGTTCATCTTAATATGATTTATTGAATTTGTTTGTGGTGGCCAGTAGGTATCCATAATGAGTATCAGAGCGGGTGACGAGACGATGTGTAGAGTTATCAATACTGAGTCCATGTATCACAGTGACACATCGAATGTATGATGCAGGTGCAATCAGCTACCGAGTCTCAAATGGAAAGAATTGACGCGCGTCCTGAGTTCTACAATCAATCACCCAACTTCGTTATATTATTTTTGACCTTATGGCGAATCAAAACAACTCGCACACGATGCACATATAACATGAAAATATGGATCAGTTTTCAGTGCTATATGTCAACGAAAACGTTCGTACAATCAATGCAAGTGAATCCTTATACAGTCTTGTCCCAATCATTATCCTCGTATTGTGGAATAAAGTGACCATTCATTGACACAAACACTGCAGTGTATTTGCTTTCAAAAGCGCTATCTTATTTTGCAATGCTGCATCAAAACTGTTACTAATTCATTCATTCTAAACCTTTCCTTGTTCCTACTTGAATATAAACGGAACTGCAGAATTATTTCA
Source organism: Schistosoma guineensis (assembly GCA_944470375.2). Lineage (NCBI taxonomy): Eukaryota > Metazoa > Platyhelminthes > Trematoda > Strigeidida > Schistosomatidae > Schistosoma > Schistosoma guineensis. Next base: position 24,037,783 of record OX103895.1, read on the forward strand.
TAGTCTGCATTATTAACACCTAATTTACAGTAGTCTTTCATCTTGCTTTCATTAAACAGCAATTATTCAAATAACGAAAGATTTGGCGTGTTTTATTAGTTATTGATGCGGTATTTCGACAGTTCAATCTCAAACAATCAACGTCGTCAATTTCAAATGATATTTCTCGGTAGTGGGACTTCATCAAACTAGACATTCACAACGAACACTTTGTTGGCTGAAATTATCACAAAATCACGTATACACGACCCTGTTACTTCACAAGTGCAATATTGTTAACTCATGTAAAACCAACCAGTTTTTATTGAATGAAAATGATCACATAAATATTATAAACCATATTTTATATTCTATATGCAAAAGTACATCAGTTATTACGTAGCCAAATCATGAAAGTTGTTTGTAGTTCAATCAAAAAAATCGCCAGTTTATTGAAGTGATTCACCAATTTGCAAAGTGTTTTTTTTAATAAAATAAAAAGAGAAAATGACAAAGTCACCATGACGAGCACCATTAATAGGACGTTTGTGAGAATTATGAATTAATTTTTATTTCTTCTGTAAAGCCATATGCATATGAAACAGCCAATACATACAATGATGGAAGTAACAACTATTGGGATAACAATGTAAACATAATGACTTGACTTGGTCTTTTGTGCAGCTTCAGTTATTTCAATAGTTGTATTCTGAAAAGAACGAAACAGTACAACAATGACTAAATATCAAATATTTACCAAACAAGTTTCAGAGTTTTGAGTAGCAATCTCCAATTCATTTCTTAAGTCATCTTCAGTAGTCCGTGAAGTTGTTTCTTCTTGTTTGATGAGTGATGATTCAATCGTCACGTTGATATTTGAGCTATTCTGTAGAATGAAACAGTGGCAATATTACTGACTATCAAATATCAATCAAATAATTCATCATTCACTATACACTACTGTCAGTTGTGATAACAGAACAGAATTTGACAAATAGTTACATAATTTACTTTGGCACAATGTGATCGCTGAACAGTAAGTTAGAATATCTGTTGCCGAGTCGACACTACACATTTTATGAGCTGGAAAATTAACATGTTTCCAGGCATTGGTGTTAAACAACGCTTCTATCCATCGTTGGATGTTCACCAGTAAACGAAACGTTGTGTTAATATCTGACTAAATTTTGACAACATATACAATGCTTTGATTTATGCACTGTGTGGACTACACAAAGCATTACCCATTCGCTGCAATAAAATATTCCTCCGAGTAAACAGATTTACGATATAGAATATGGCAATATTGAAAACAACCAGTGAAGTCCACCAATTACTTACTTTATTCTGACAACTATTTACTTTGAATTCATGGCTATTCATATCATTGCTTGTGATGCATTTGTTTGCTCTTCCACACCAAATACACGTTGTATTTAATGTTTTTTCGTCTTTACATGCTTCAAATGAATTGTGGTTTGGGCAATCTTCAGTGAGAAGAATAAGGTGACTGCATGTCAAATGATCAAACAAACGATAAGTGATTTACAAAACATGTGAACCTAAGTCAATGATATTATGGTGATTTCGGTGTTGAGTGACTGGTTCCATTCACTAAGAATGTATCATCACATTGCACCATGAGAAATCCAATACACTTTCAATGTGATTCACATTTCACTGTACATACTCAGCAGAAAGGAAACACTTCCAAACCATGAAAATCGTCAATATTTGTGACACTGTACAAGTATCTACTGCTTATGATGAACTGAAATATGAACACTTGACTTGCCTACACGTTCGATTTGTCGGATGAGTAGGATAATGTAGAGATTTAGGAAATTAAGCTTCAGTTCTCAAAGTTATTTCCACTTCATGAAGTGTATCAACCATTAAAATACCGCACATAAAATCAGTTTTTGTGTACCCAGTGTAAAAACGTATATCATCTCATCCATCGTTTCGTAACATTTCCTTCAAGTAAATTTCATCAAAGTGATGGCTTCTATGATAGTTCAAAATCCGTCCCTCATCAATATGAATATTCAACAGCGAATTAATTTGTAGTGTAACGTCAGTTGAGACTCATGTCTAGATGTCATTTTATGACTGGCTGAATTTACATAAGAAATTTGCAATTTAATGAAACACAAGTGATGCGTTTGAGTGTGAAAATAGTCAATTTCGATCAAATAAGGTTTAACATACCCCCGGAAACTTCATACTCCACCAAAGTTCTACTTTTGATCCACTCACCAGGAACATTTCTATAAATATCTTTTCCATCTGATGTGATAAAATATACAGAAGAAGACACTTGATATCTGGATTTCCATTTTAAATTTAACAAGTTGTTTGCTCGTTTAACGAGTGATCAAAATGAAGGACAGTTTAATTGCTGAATACGGATACAATGGCAGTCAAACAACATCCTCGCAAAATATGCTTTACATCACTTTTCGTTTCGAAAGTGACCAACCTTCTACCAGCAAGAATGAAAAATGATATGATTAAATTTGTGACTTGTTTTACAGGGGTGTCAGCTAAGCATCTTTGAAAAACCATATTCAACCTGTTATAAATTAGTTCACGGCTAGTCAACATTGAGACTCAGTAATACATTTCAACCGATCACCAAGCAGCTCTTGACGAAACATTTGATGCATTTTCCCACATTCACTCATATAACACTGTATCTAACCTAAGGTGCGCTTCATCACTATGATAGATTGCAGCAAATTTATGTGTTGATAACGTGATAATAGAGAAGAAACGGAAAGCACCATAGCGCAAACACATGATTGTACAAGTAGGTCAGTGTAAATCAGAATATATATAACACTTGTTACCTTTTTCTTCACAAGGAGCTATACCGTAAAACGTCGATTGAACTTTTTTTTCATCAATTTGTGTAGGAATCTGAAAAGAAGTGATGGAAGTATGAATAAACATCCGTCAACACACAAACATATACATTAAAAACATCTAATCATCGAAGTCATGTGTCACCATTCACATTAACTCATACAAAAACAACTAATCACACTCACAGTAAGCAAACTGATCTCTTCGATTCCCTGAAAACTTTGCTCCATCTAATCTACAAAGATATTGTGACTCCCCTCAGTTGTCGAAGTCAATGAAGTAACATTATCGATTTATTTATCTATCATGGAATGAGGCGAATGAGTGCTCATTTTAATTCATTACCATTCGTTTCCCATAATGGTTTTTCTCATAATGTGTCCTGAGTACCTCGAAACAATCAAAACTAATTCAGTTCAACACGCATACATTCCTTCATCTCACAATCTATCTCTACTTATCCAACATACATTATTTTGAAATTAGAGTGCAATATCAAAAATTGATAATCAATTATCTAACACTGAGAAACCATCGATATTTATCCACAAATCACCTAGAATATTCAACAATAACTTTTCGAAGAAGCCGATTATCAGAAGATGATGTAAAGCTTGATAGAATTCAACTGTTCCCGTTCAGTACACTAACATACTCTCTTTGTCTTTAATCGGCGTGAAGACAGGAGTCTTAATTTAGATGTCACATCACTTCTTCTTGTTCACTGTTTAAAAACTTACTAGAATAAAGTATGTTACCAAATGACTACTGATAGTTTCATGTAGTTTGTTTGCACATCACAATATGTTGACCTCTTTCTATCGTGTTCAATGAATATTGATGCATTCGACAGTATTGCTATGCACGATCTAGTTGAATAATCTGAAGTACTTGAAACAAAACAATATTTGCACCCAAATGTACAACTTACGTTCTCATAATAGAACGATATCTTCCCATTCGAATGTATCAAAGTGGTTATCTTGTATATAACACCTGAAAACAGAGAACGATCGATATTTAAATTTTGAGTGATTAATGATGAGCATGCTATTGTTAGACGTGAATTTGTATGTGCCTACTCACAAAGTGATCAGATTTGAGCTGATACTTACTGTTTTGTCTCAAATACTTTCTTCGGTTGAACTCGTGATAAATATAATCTAGTGAACGCTGTTTAAATGAAACATGCATGAATTCTTCGAAATGAATGTCAGATGATTCGTTTTCGAGGCTTTATTACACTCACATTTTCATATTGAATCGATCATTTATCAGGCTTTTAATTAGATCTGTTTGCTGAAGAGATATTCACATTGTTACAATATTCCCCTTAAATATCCATGGAACAATCCATCCTAAGTACAGATGACATGAGCGGTCAAATGTTTGCATACAAATACCACTTGGTATTTGAGTTGTTTATGCAACATATAGGCATATCAGTGTTTGATAAAGATGAAAAACTGGATTGCTACAGACTAATCATCATTTAAACAAGTTCCATCGAAGTCTGTTGACGAACATTTATCGCCACACTCGTTTATCCACAATTGAAATGAGAGTATGACCTAATTTATCCATACTGATCAGTTTGTTACTCATCAAATCTAGTATGTTCCTGATTGTGTCAACTGTCTTTTAGGTCTCGACCAACGTGTTCAAACGATCAATGAATTTGCATATATCGTTTTACCCTGATTTCCCAAAGTGGCTACACTTTATTACTACTGTCAGTTTTTGTAAAGAATTCAACTAAAGTGTAAGTGAATACAATGAATGATGGTGTAAGTTTAAATATTTCACATATGATCAAACAATCATTTTATGAAAGCATACTTTCACCATCAATTTTCTGATGATAAGAATATCTGACAGCAAAATATTCCTCTGAAATAATAAAAGTAAGAGAAATTCGCGTATATGTTTCTGAGTTATGAATGTCCATTTCCTTAAAGAAACATATTTCAAAACAGAATGACACTTCACCGGTTTAATTAAATGATAATTTCAAGGATTCTTGTTATTATTTCAACGATGTGATGAACGTTTGAATCCAACCAACTGAGAAGAATATTCCACTTCCGAAACGTTGATCTTACAAGCTTTCGACTAACTAAAAAAGTGGTAATATCTATACGACAAAACATATGCATAATCATTTTCGGAAACTCTGTCATTCCAATGGAACAATGTTCTCTCAGTTCAAAACTATTTATTATACAGATATGTTACTCAATTGTCATTCGTTCCGATAACTAAACACAATGAATGAACTTCATTTTGATGGTCTAGTTGTCCCGGTTCAAAATACTCACGTTATACTATCTAACTGTTCATGTTTGTTCGTTAATCTGAGTTCGAACTTCATGATCATACAAACGTGATAATCAGAAAAGTGTTGAATATCCAATGATCCACAGAGAGTGACTAAGAGACAATAAACTTATAAGAACCATGTGAATGACAGAAAAGATTTGAGGTAAATCAAATATAGTTTGATAGTTCATGTGCCTGATCAATGCAAACTGATTTCTCGCACATCAGCGTTTATTGTTGTATCTGTGATCAGTTAGATTCATTGAACCTTCCAAGATGTGTCGTATTGATGAGATATCTGTTTTATGGTGGCTTGAACAAACTGAAGAATGGAGGATTTCCACTTCCACAAACACACCATTCGACATATTCTTTATACTCAATCAATTTGTGTCCATTTTGAAATGGCTCGCTGTTTTATTTAAGATTATCGCTTGACAGATATGAACACTTGTTGTGAACACATTTCAGGGTATCAAATCTCAAAAATAAAATAATCACTGTACTGGTCAGCTCTCATGAAATAATCAAAAGAAATAGTGAATAATTTATGCAAACAAAACGTGATAAATAAGAACACACAATAACTAACTCTCTTCCAAAAACTCATATCCAGTTGGTCGTGTTAGATTTACAAAATGTTCAGTTGATCCAATGATCGTTTCTCCGCCAAAACTAATTCTACCTGTTTATTGAATGAAAACATGCAATTGGATTGATGATCAACAGTGAACGAATGAAAGACTACGAACGTAACTGGAGACTAAAATATATTGCACGAACCGCAATTTGTTTACTTCAATGCATTAAACGATTTACAACTTAAACACAATAAGATATCAGCAGAAGTTATGAATGTTAGAAAAAGGATCAAACTGTTTTACTAAAGATTATAGAACAACTTTGATCCAAGGAATGATGTGTGAATATGCAAAACTCAATAACAATTTTACTTCAAAGAAAATGATTCTCTCACCATAGGGATGTATGATGATTGAGCTGACGTCAACACCGTAAACTTTAAACGAGCAATTTGAAGCAATTTCCTATTTATATACAAGCATAGGTTAGTACCTCCACCGCAAAATGTAGTGAACTCACCTTTTCAGTAATCAATTTCTCAAACTTGCCATCATCAACTGGAAGAGTCTGATCGGCACGAATAATTTGGGAATAGTGATAAAAATGTGACTGAATATGTGTGTTGGAACATGACTGTCGACTTACATATTTATATCCATTACTTTGAAGGATTACTTCTTCATTTTTCTCTACTGCGGGATCTTTACAAATGTCCTTACAGTCACAAAGTGTCGAAAGCAAAACGATGATTGAATAGAGCGCTATCAACTGGTCAGATGAAAAGGTATACCTGCAATGGGTCAGGTGAACAGAACAACAATATCTCATTGAATAAAATTAAACTTTATGTCAAAATCTCATTTACCTTGGCTGAGCATTCAGTACTCACCTCATCTTGTTGTTCAAAACGTTATTAAATTTTTCCAGAATTTGTCTTGTTTATATACATTTTGCAAGTGTTTGTTTGTTTCTATCTGGTTGGATGATTCAATGTGACCATCAAGACTTTTGAATGTTATAGAATGATATGATCATTGTTTATTAATTATCGTGATAGATGAACTCATCGGTATGCAATATTCTTTTAACTATTGAGGTATATAATCTGATATTTGTATACCGCTAATTGAAAGTTATCTCACTGTAAATAATCTAGCGTTTAATTAACAAGCATATTCCTGATAACTTCAGTTGTTTATAAAAATACCAAAGATCATAATTTGTTGTCGTCTATCACCTCATTATGTCTCATTAATCAAATAATATGATACTTTCTATACTCTACTTTGTATAGGCGGAGTAATATGAGTCCGACAATAAGTCATATACACAAAACAGAGATGAGAGAAATTCTCATTTCACAAAAGATCACTAATTTTCTTAGAAAAAAAGTGATCTTTTGTCTGTCAATTCATAGACGGTCTGACTCCAGCCAAGAATAAACGCTGTGATCATTTACCATCTAAATTCAAATGGGTTAAGTGGCCGATTTTAAAGAACCACCTAGTTTTCACGTCCTTTGTTGGATGGCCTATAACCTATTCTGATTCTCTGATATCCAACTAGTTATTGCGTCCTGTGCATATCGGACTATGAGACTGTGGCTAATCATCCTAATGCTATAATCCACATCACGTCCTGTGTATCGTTTTATAGAAATCACTGAGACGGTTTAACTACTTATCAAAGCATGATGATCCGAAACAAGAAATAAGCATCTAACCTTCAAGACAGTCCATGCCAGTGCATTACACTTAATAAAATGCACTAGAAATACTCGTGCCCAGTCTTGTTCAGATTCCATTCTCATATATTAGCTAAACAGTTAAAAGAATCCGAACGGCTAATCTGCACGACTACGAAGTTGAGAGACGTTCGTATTGCCTCAGATAAGACCACTAACCAAAGACTTACGCGAAAACGTACCTTGAACGAAAATAAAAGTTTTGATTGAGATCATGAACCGATTGATGTTAGACCAGTATTGAACACCTGGAAGCACTGAACAGCCATTTCGTCCTATTATGGAACTGCTCATCAGTGCCCATCCACGATCCCACTCTCAAGAATCGAACTCAAGGCCTTCAGTCTCGCGCCCGAACGCTCAACCTACTAAACCATTGAGCCGGCATGTTTAACCTCAACCAATCCACGGAAATTGCGCGACCATCTTCCATTGTACTGAGGTAGATATCTGTGTCTACCCGACACGGATAAGCCCCAATAGTCGCGGCTTCTAAACAGAACTCCGAGAATTTTCTCACGAAGATAGTCACTAGTGAATACATGGTAATTATCAGTCTAGGGGTTGTGGAAAATGCTACGTTTTTGGTTGAGATCACGAACCGATTGATGTTAGACCACCATTGAAAACCTGGAAGCACTGGACGGTCGTTTCTTCCTATTGTGGAACTCCACAGCAGTGCGCATCCACGATCCCTATCCAGCCGTAAGCTAGTTTCTTTTCTAAAATCCAGTAATTTTCACCGCAAACATTCATTCGTTTGAACGTGAAGATCAATTAGTGTTTGACAATTAAAAATACACCGATATACAGAAACATCATCGGCACAAACTTCACTTCTACCTAAACTTTGTGCTGATGATGTCGTTCAGAAGAACGACAAAGCTTCACGACTAAACCATTCAGCCCAGATAACAGAACTCCATCAACATCACCCACTTGAGCTACACTATCTCAAACGAAATTAATATTTCTTCTGGTTCTTCTTTCAAACCAGGTGATTTCACTGATAATTAGTAAATGTTTTAAACCACTGAATTGTATTATTATTTACAATAAGATACCACCTTATAAGTCTTTTTGAGTTGTGCGCAGAAAATCTGAGTGTCATTAGTCTTGATGGTAATGAGCTCATCAATGAGATGTAGTCTTGTAGGGCCAGTGAAATGTCACTGATCCCTAGCTGGCAGTTGGGTGAATGAATATAGAACAGTCTTACCAATATATATTTCCGTAATACCGTCTATTGTGATTGACGGTCTTGAAAACAGATATAATAACTTGATACGTTGAAGTGGTAATCCGCGTTACGTGTTCACATCGAAGTGTGAATTCGAAGTTAGATTTTGGTCAAACCATCCTCATCTAACTCATGTAGGTCTCCAATTATTTGACATAGATCATCTACGTTTGTGATCTACACTCATCGATTTCTCAATTTGACCAATACTTCAAGCAGTGACTTTATTCAGTCGATTCTCATTCAAAACAAGGTCAAATTCAAATATGCAATTGATTTTCTCATCATATATCTGAGAATTAATTAAAAGTTACTATGATAAATAAAATAACTAACAATTTTACTATTAAATTTAGTATAAAAATAAGGAATTACAAACTTCACACTATTTTCTTTTGAGCGAACTCGGAATACTACTTAAATAAAAATTAAGTAGGAAGCTAAATAATCACTAAAAATCAGCATCATTTTCCACCGAGTCTGTCTATGGAAAGTATGAAATCAAAGTGAAATCAATTGGTGAGTGTGTCAGTGAAACTAAAAAACAAAATCTAAATTCAGTAAGCAAACAAATTAAAAAAAGGAAGACTGAATATCATTTATTTGAATTTTAGTCAACAATAGAATAATGTTTATTGCCCCTTATCTGAATCTAATTAGATAGGACAAATCATCGTTATTTAATGAATAATGTAGAAATATACGTCCTGATTATTCTCGCATATCTTTATCGATTTAACTGGCAATGCTGAATAACGGAGTTAAATAAGTAAAATATGGGGATGGATGTTTGAATACGTATATTTTGTACACTCATTGATCTGAACAAGCAATCAGAGAATCGCAGTGAATAAAGAGGAGAGCGAAGAGAAACGAAAGGATGCTCAATGGAGAAAGCGAATGAGCCAACTCGACTTAATCAAGCGTTAATCGACGAATGTAACTAGAATAATGAAGAGGTTCTAACATTCTTTCTCGAATCGTCAGGCATTCCTTTTTCCTACCGCTATAATCCGCTTTCGATATGTCTACAGAAAGTCGAACGTAGAAAGCGAGCGAGAGAGGAAATAAGAATTGTGAGAAACACAATTACAGCTCAAATTTGACCAGTAGTAGAAAATTTTTTAAATGGATTTTTATTGAGCTCTATTCATTGCAAATAAATCTCAGTTGAGGTAGTGTTGAAAACCAAGAAGCACTAGAAAGCTGCCACGTTCTGATGTGGGGCTCTGTTATGCCCCGATAAGAATAATCAGTGGTACTCTTTGGGAACCATTTGCGGACCAATACTGTACGTATATTTTGCCGTACAATTATTAATTAACTAAACTATTCTTATCGATTAAATGTTAAATATTTCTATGGCAGTCGATTGACTAAATCATTGATTAAATGTTTAAAAATACTTCCATGATAATATCAATTATATACATACAACTTATATAAACGTTCGAATTGTGTTTGTGGACCGCTGTGTGATCACTCGTTTCTGGCTGCTTGCAGAATATACTTTCCCATTCAAAGCTTGGACTTCTCCCTCCAGTTAGCGCGGCTGGGACTCATCAAATAACTAGCTTACTGGTCTTTGGTCACTGAGTCTTTGTTCTCGTTCGCAGATTAAGTGAACTCGTGATAGCTTCAAACCTAGCAGGCTCCTCATCAGTCTCGCTCACAACCAAAACAGAGGTCGAACTCAGCATTTCAAATCAATAATCACGACCTAGGTTTCGTGATAGTTAGCATTTTTAGTAAGAAGTGTCTGCAATCGTAAAGAAACTAACGCTTTCATTGGGGACCGAATGTGCTTCAATATATGTCCCAGATAGCTTGCATTGTTTTCATACACTTAGCTAACAAGTTATGGACTATACTTCAGCTTTTGATTCTATGCCAAGACGACGTTTAATTAACAAGTTATTCAGCGTCAACACTGACAGCTGGATAACCAACTGACTATGTTCCTGCCTCTCTGGACGGGAACAATACACTGTATTTGGAGGAAAGTGTTCAGAGTCTCTACTGTCTCATGAAGGTGTACTACAAGGAACTGTTCTTTCGCCTCTTTTCTGCATGATCTGCCATCTTCCACAGAAAACACTCTTGTGAAATATGTGGATGATCTCACTGTATGTATGCCTATCTCTTCCTCTTTACATCCCATGGAAATGAATGAATTTTCGTCTCGTATTGATTGTTGGTCTGTTGGTAATAGTCTCATACGCAATCCTTCTAAATCTCAGAGTGTTAACTTTAGAATGAGACATGAACAGACTCTAAACACCATTTTGAGATCCCATAATGCTTGTGCCATTGGAGACTCTTTGATGAACACAGTATCAAAGGTCAATTGTCTTGTTTTTTTCACCCTTTTTCCTTTTAAGTCGTTGTTAGTGGTTTTTGCGTAAGTAACTTGTTGAAATACCCTGTGCTGAGAATTCTATAGTGTACCAAAATATAATATTGAGTAAAGCCATTAAATAAATTAATAACTAGTACCAAGCCTAGGTTCATCAATTCCTGTTGACTACTTCCAATTACATGGAACTCATCAAAATGTCTCGCGATGCCAATACAATTAAACTAGAGACCGCGCATTAGAACTCGATCAATGGAATTTTTGAGTGCTAAGGATTAAAGCGACATATGGTTAGGATTTATTACTCGGTGACATCAGCTAAGTGTAATTCAAGTGAAAAACTATTTGCCACTTCAGTTTAACGAACTCTATTAGGCATAGACTTACATTCAGAATAAATATGCCGAATCTAAGAACAGCTGTGCAACGATTACACATGGAACGTTTTCACATGAACAACATAAAATTAAGAGATTGAGTAAAATCAAGAAAACTTTCATGTGAAAATCAATACAAGATTGAAAGGAAAAACCATACACTACTTCAAATGATAATCATGAACTGATGTCCTATGTGGGTTAAGTCATTCATACACTTTGTCTCCATCACAAGTTTACGTAGATAATGAAACGCCTTACGTAACCCATCTTTGTCTGGAATGTAGGGTTAACTGCATAAGAACACAGCCTAAAAGTTCCGTCACGCTTGGATAGGGTTTCGAGGAATATTGTAACATAAGTGATGCTGAGGTTAGATGCATGGTACCAGGCAGGGATAATAAGTAGATTGATAAGATTGTGATATTTCATCTACTGAGGTGACTGCAACATGTGGCTCATATCACCAATAACCCCCCAACGTAGAATATTGGTCGTCGTAAGAGTGAGTTGGAGAGAAACTAGTGACAGATGAACTAAAAGGAGACATCGATTTCCTTAACCAATAACTGGTGGTCTGAGCCACATTAGTAGATCCAGACAATCTGACTAGTGTCCAACCGATTGTAGTGATCAGTTGCTGAAGATGTTAGGTGACACGCAATAGAACGGGTCCAGATGAACTACCTCCTTTCTTCCTGTAGCTTAAAGAAATATATCATTTTAAAGTCATTAATTATTACTTGGAACGATGTATACAGATTCCTTTGTTAGGCATCTCGATGCAATACTTACAAAAGGAGGTTGCAAACGTTGAATGAAATATAACACATTGTTAGTGTTCAGTATTGTCTGACTACAAATAAAGCTTGACTACCAAGTGATTTAAACTCAAGATCTTGTTTCCGACCTTTTATAAATGTACAGCGGTGCATCAAATATCAGATTGGACCTGTGTGTGCGCACTGCAACGACTATCAATTTGTTTAATTCACATAGAATCTAACACGAATGGGCACCAAAACTAGGCATGTGCCACACAAATAATAATGGTCTGTGCTAGGATACTGACCGAGGACCCGAACCGGTTGTTTTTTGGAGGATCACTCCCAAAGCCCTTGAACAGAAGTTCCTATCCACAACGCAGTGAGGCAAAGTCAGGAAATATCGTCTCATAGTAGTCAGTGTCTAAAGTAGGTTTGATCCTTGAGCCCTACCTGGATAAACATTGTTTTCCGGATTTGCCAACTACCCTATGTGAATTCTCCGCCTCCACCAACTTGGTTATTGTCGGAAGTTCACGCTTTGTATGGACAATAACGCAACGCCGAACGAGAGTGGACTTTCCTCATTATCGACCGAACCACGGTATTTGGCATGGCGCATCACAACTACATGTTTTAAATAACAGTCTATCAGTATGTTTCCTTAATTATGTTTTCCTCCAAAACCTATGCGAAATCAGGTTTGAAACACCATTTATTCATAGATTGAAATGGGTATATATCTTTTACATTGGTATATGGATTATATTTTATTGGCCAATTCAACGGTTACAACGTTGGGTGTAAGATCCATTTTGAATGCTTGTGTGTTTGTGAAAATCCCTCCATGTATATACTTGAACTTTGTTCCTATTGATCCTCTTAGTTGTACATTGTTAACTTTTTGGCTACATTTGAATTGTTAATATCTGTATTTTATTATAGTTTTCGTTTTTACTACACCTTCACTAATTCCCCATGTTTCTTCCCGAACTGCACTTATGTTGTTTTACTTTATACTAGGTCTGGGCGGCAGCCATTTTGGTTTGTTCCTGCTTTTGATTGCTCGACCTGTGTTGACTGGAATTGTGCATTTTGGTTGTGAATTGAAGCACTCTTCCAGAATTGAAAACACTCTGTGTTATAGAGCGAACAATTATTACCTTCTGAACGAATCTGTACGTGATCTATCCAGACAGGATAGAATAACATTTATTTGTGGTGATTGTTTAGATTTGATCAATTGAACAATTATTGGTTGGATAGCTGAGTGGTTATATTTGTTTAGAACCGCTATCTTACCCAATTACTTGTTTTGGTTTCAATCGGGCGAGGGCGCGTATCTAACTCATCCAGACAGCTGTCCATCAGTCCAAACGTAGTTTGGATCTTACATTGGGTATTTGAAAAACGTCGATTGATGATCTGTGATAATTTCGTTGAATTTAAACAACCGTCAGAGAATGTTTACTTAAGTCAATTGAAGAATGAATGGTGATGATGAATGGACAACTTTCTATGATACAAGTTCCTAATTTCAATAGAAGTGAACACTGTTTTCTATCCATCTCAAACTCAATGAAATACACTAATCATATACAATGGAATATGCAATATCTGAAGAATATGGACACATTGCTCTAAGTATCTGTACATAAATGTATATTTATCTATAGCATCTTTATAAAGAAAACTATTTGACGAATTGACTTTGTTTTGTATATTCACGGTAACCTGTCACTCAAGTGCAAATTGGAACCTGACACATATGTGCACCAACTCAAGTTGTCATATCACACCGCTACATCAGTACAACAATACATACTCACTTATCACATAATGAAATAATGTATTACTTCGGTAGAGTTTTGTTCTCTGAGCTGGATTGTAATCCTGAACAAAGATTTCGTGATATTTGGCACCCGTCGATAGGGTGCACCAACGATATTGAGGTAACGGATGCTCCCTGACTGATTCGATTCGTTTAATCGACCTCAGTATTTATGGCGTTATCAATGAGCTTCTAGGTCCGCTCTCATCGTTCTTCTAAACGACATCATCAGCACAAGCTTCAGATAGAAGGGAAGTGTTCGAATTTCTCCATATGCGTTTCACAGCTTGATCTGTACACCTCGACGTTGATTGTTTCGAAGGAAAATACCTTAAGGACGTATTTCAAAAGAACGGCTACCCAACCAACTTCATCAAAAAATACCATCCGCACGCATCATCAGAACCCAAGTCAGGCACAGAAATCAACAAAAGGATCACCCTACCATACATAAAAGACAGATTAGAAACCGCAACGAGACTGCTGAAAACCTTGGGAATAGGTGTGACACACAAACCGACAAAATCACTACAATCAATCCCATGCAAACCAAAGGATGAAATGGCAAAAGAGGACAAATCAAACATCAGCTACAAAATGAATTGTGTCAACTGCGAAAAACACTACATCGGACAAAGTGGACGTCCCGTTCACCTTCGCCTGCATGAACATCAATTAGCAGTCAAACGCCATGATATCTCTTCACTTATATCAATCAGTCAGTCAGTCAGTAACAACGTAGAACTTCGTACGTACGTACATCAGTTCGAGTTGCCACACCACATTAGCACAGAGATGCACTTGTCGATTCAAATCCCGTAGTGATAGAGGTAATAAGAGTATAAGTAGTAATCGGGAAGATTAGGGTTTGGAGATGTTATTTAAAGAGTATAATACAGTGAAAGAAATTTGGAAAGAGGAAAAAAGGGACATGAAGAATTCAGAAGATTAGAGTTTGGGAGAACACAGAGAGTGGATGCACCTGCGCCATTGCAAACGATTTTGAGCCATGTCATTCAGGGTCTCTAACCATCGGTTGCTATCATCTCGCGGTCCCCAACCAGGTAGTCTACACCTACCAACATGACTCAGTCCACTTGTCAGTGACTTCATGGACTTGTGCCATGTTTTGGTTTGGCCGCCCCTAGCTTTCTTCCAACCTACTCCTATACCACTGAACATAGCACGTCGAGGCAGTCGGTCGTAGGGCATACGTAACACGTGTCCCAGCCATCTCAACTGATGAAGTTTCACTACTTCATCAATTGATTTGCCATCCTTACCTAGTACCCGTTTCCTAACAACTGTGTTACTTACTCGATGGTCCCATGATATACGAGCAATGTTTCGAAGACAGCTATGATCAAATACTAGTAACCTACGGATATCCTCTACTCTGACCGACCATGTTTCACTGCCATAAAGTAGGACGGAACGAACTGCTGCGCAGTAAACACGTCCTTTGGTTGATAGACGGATATCTCGCCTACGCCATAAATGACGCAAGTTGGCAAAAGCTAGTCGAGCCTTCTGTATCCGTGCTGAGATTTCGTCACACACCAAACCACAAGGGTTGATGAGACTTCCAAGATAAGTGAAGCGGTCGACACACTCAACTACTTCACTCCCTATCACTAGTTCGGGTGTCGATGTAACCCAATCCTGAAGCAACATTTTGCATTTCGAGGGAGAGAATCGCATCCCGAACATGCTTGCATTGTTGCTTAGAGTGGTCAGAAGACTCTGCATTTTGTCAGCGTCTTCACCAAATAAAACTATGTCATCTGCATATTCTAAGTCAACAAGTGAACCTCCTGGTAGAAGTTCAACCCCTGGAAATTTAGATGAGGAGAGTGTTATCTCTAAAAGTACGTCAATGACAAAGTTGAACAAGAATGGGGAGAGTGGACAGCCCTGACGAACACCACTTGAGGTGATCAATTCTGATGACAGTTCGCCATAAGCTCTCACTCTACCAGTTGTGTTCGAGTAGAGAGCCTTTATAAGGTTAATGTACTTCTTTGGTACTCCTTTCAGTGACAAACACTGCCATAGAACCTCACGATCAACGGAGTCGAATGCCGCCTTAAGGTCGAGAAATACTACCATTGTGGGGCGTCTGAATGTGTGTCTGTGTTCTAGAACCTGACGTAGTGTGAATATCTGATCGATACAACCACGTCCAGGTCGAAAACCAGCCTGGTTTTCTCTAGTCTGCTCTTCACGAGCTTTAGTTAGGCGTCGAAGTATTATTGAGGCTAATATTTTAGACACTATATTAGTCAAACTGATTCCTCTGTGATTGTCACAAGAGGACTTTTGTCCTTTCTTAAAAACTGGCACAATCAGTGATTGAGACCAGTCAGATGGGATTACGTCCAGTTCCCAAATTCTACCTAAGACCTCGGTTAATCTCACTGCTAATACTGGACCACCATCCTTAAAAATCTCAGGAATAAACCTGTCAGGGCCTGCTGCTCTCCCTCGCTTCAGATTTCCTATGGCTTTTTCAGTTTCGTAAAGAGTCGGCGGACCTACATTAACTTGCCATTCAGGTTGACTGGAGATCGTGGGAAACCGAAGTGTGGCTGAAGGCCAGTTGAACTGATCCCTAAA
Organism: Schistosoma guineensis; assembly: GCA_944470375.2. NCBI lineage: Eukaryota > Metazoa > Platyhelminthes > Trematoda > Strigeidida > Schistosomatidae > Schistosoma > Schistosoma guineensis. The sequence continues at coordinate 24,054,459 of OX103895.1, forward strand.
GTGTTCTGCCCATAGATCCAATCTCCTGGATTGAGAATGAATAATATGTCCATCTTTCTCTGAGATTGTTTCGCTAACGGTCGGCTTCCTAATTCCGGTTTCCTTAACGAGTCTAAACAATTGTCTGCTATTACCTATTGCCGCTGCCTTTTCCATCTCTCTTGCTTTCGCTACCCACCACTGTTCGCGATCATTGCGTAGACTTCTTGTCAGCTTGCGCTTAAGCTGACTCCGCTCTTCATTATGTTCAGAGCCAGGTGGAATGAGTTTTCGAGCATCTATCAGTGCGATAGATGCTGCTGAGATCCAGTGTTGCTCCCTAACTTTACGGTTTACCTTACTAGCAGATATCACTGCTGTTTCCACAGCTTTTCGGATATCGTTCCATGCTGCCTCGGGGTGGGCATCACATACATGGCTGCCTAACTGTTTTCCTAGTTGTTCCTGAAATATATTCTTAGCTTGACTATCATTAAGTAGGCCCTAAGAGGTTTCCTTGCAGGATCTTTCCTACGTCCAGTAAGACGCAAGCAAATACGCGCTCGCACTAGAGCATGATCTGAATCTAGGCATGTGCTCCAGAATGAGCGACAGTCTTCTATCGAGCCCCTCCATCGGTGGCTGATAGCGATGTGATCTATTTGGGTCCAACGTTGGGACGAATTAGGGGGTCGCCATGTTAAAAGATGTTTTTCCTTATGCTTAAAGTTAGTATTTGCAAGGAACAGGCGGTTATCTGAGCATAGCTGCAACAGACGGTCGCCATTATCTGTTCTTTGAGCCACGACACCATAAGATCCACCTAGGTGTCTTTCCTTATCGCTTAGTTTACCTACTTGAGCATTAAAGTCACCGGCCACTATTACTACACCCGAGCGCTTAGCTTTTCGGAGAAGGTCCGAAAGCTTTCTGTAAAACTCATCTTTTACATCATCTGAGCTGCAGTCAGTGGGAGAATAGGCAGAGACGACGAAGAGGCAACGACGAGTGTCCCTATCTTTCCGGATTCTTACTGTTCCGTTCAGTCGGACAGCGCACAAACGACTGTCTACTGGGATCCACTCTAAGAGAGCTAGTTCTGCCCTAGGACTCAATGCTATACCTACGCCGGCGAGGCCACGGGAAGCAGAATCAGGGCTTCCAGATACACGAAGCGTAAATCGAGTCGGTTCTTTATTTTGGCATGGTGAGGTCAAATGAATGACGCTACTTGGATCCTGTATGCGCGTTTCGGAGACGCAGCACACATCGATGGCGCGAGATTCTAAAGTCCTAGCTAAGGAAGCCTGCTGTCCTATTTGACAAAGTGTTCGTACGTTAAAAGCTCCTACGTGTAGTTTAGAGCGTGGTTTCAGGAGACCAGGAATGGCGTTCCACGTACTCGAATCGTTTGCCCTAGCGGTGCGAGGTGATAAAGAGACGTGAGGAGGGTTAGTCGGGAGGATAAGAGAGGTATTAGGAGGTGTAGGAAGGATTTGAATGTGACCACCTTGGTCTCTTGTGCTGTTACGGGTATGAGGGCTGATGTCACTTCCCAGGTGCCCACACCGTGGAAGGGTATTTCTTGAGGAACCTGAAAAGGAAATTGGATTAGTGTTGGTCTTGACGACCTGGGAGCGTGACCGCAGAGCCCAAGGGACAACTGCTTGAGGCCGGTCGCGCACGGCCTTTTCGTGGAAGGTTTTTGACGTGTTAGCTCCGTTCTTCAAGGGGCCTTACCGCCGGAGACGGAAATCCGTGAGGTAAGGTGAGGTGTGCATTTTTAGGGTCGACCTTTTCTAACCCCACCCCTCCTTGTGGGAAGGCAGCATCGCTGTCATGCTGGTTGTCCGAGGGAAACACCTTACTGCTGTCACACCTCTCTACAGTCAGCAGTACGACTTCGCCCTCAGACCTTGAGTTGCTGCTTTTAGTCTTACCGTTCGCCAATCGACCTGCCTGGCATGGTAGAACCTGCAGGAACATACGTTCCAGCCAATATAGCTCGGTTGGGTCATCACGATAGGCAAGCCCGACCACCGCGTCAAGGTAGCAGCTTCGATCAATACACGTGAACAACTACGGACACTCATTCGATTGGAAAAATGTAGAAATCTTAGACAAAGGAAACTCCAAAAACACCAGAGAATTTTTAGAAGCCTGGCACTCAGGTCAATCAGCAATCATCAAACATTGAAATCAATCCAATTTATCAACCAATCAGGAAAACTATGCACAAACATAGGAACAAAAATCACATCAATGGGAGACACAACCAAAAGAAAGAAGTAAACAATGACAAACTTAAGGTCAATAAGAGCCAATCAACATCGAGGTGTACAGGACAAGCTGTGAACCACATGTGGAGAAATTCGAACACTTCACTTCTATCTGAAGTTTGTGCTGATGATGATGTCGTTCAGAAGAACGATGAGAGCTCCACGATCAAACCATCCAGCTGAGAGAACAAAACTCCATGAAAGAGATTCTGTATATATATTTGGAAACAAGAACAGCTCTTTACAAAAGGTAAAATGGTTTTCTGTTTTGACTGACCAATATGGCAATTCGTACTATTCAACCTACTTCATAATGACTCTTTAGCGGTCATCATCTTGAGAGAACAAAGAACTATTAGAAAGTGATTGTGAACTACAGTTCTGAGTCCACAAGAATATATCACGTTTTCTCTTGAAAGACTCTCGAAAAGTCGCCTTTTCCGTCTCAGCAAGCAGAGAGATTCAGAATTTAACCACTCGCAAAGTGTAGAATGTGTTCCTTCGGTTCATTAGTATATGTTGTGTTTCTCAGTCAGTCAGCTACAACGTAAGAACACGCACATATGTGCATCGGTCCAAGTTGCAATATTGTTGAGTCCCTAATTTCTGAGTGTTACTGCTAAGTTTTGTTAGGATATCCAAGCGTGTTTAGGATGCCATAAGTCATTAAAAGGCCACGCCAAAGACGCCCATGTTCTAATGGATAAAATTTCATTGTCTTAAGACGCTCTCTATGAGGCTTGAATTTGCGTGATTTTGTGGCTCGCCGATGTATACATTTCACAGTATCTTTAACTATGTGAATTGAGGGGAAAACACTTTGCTCCTATACTCCCTTCTTCCGGTAATGACTTGTTTGACATAATATACATTGAGTTTAACTTTAAAAAACGATTAGGATGACAACTGATGTACAGAATTATAGCTTACATCGATCAATGCCTCTGAAGTATCTGCCTTTAATGAGAATATCCCAAAAAGTGTGTTTAGACAGGTTGTTGAGAGTACAATGCAATATGCGGGATTGTGATTTTACTCCAAGCTGCAAAACGCTTGGCCCAAATCTTTCTGACATCGCTCAAAATGGCAGGTATTCAGAATAACAGAAAGGAGTGAAATGACTGACCCGTCCCTTAATTATATACCTAATTTGTCCCAGCACTGCTGACGTCATGGCATTTCTCAAATTGAAAGGTGTTTTGATAAAACAACATGAATCAGTCTCTAAAGTAAAAGTGATTGAATAAGGGAGTCAGAGGTAATTGGCTTCGATCACAAGCAGAGGTAAGTAAATACGCAGCTACGAAACTGCTGGCTGCAACAAGTTCTTCTTTACCCATAAAAATTCAACCTATTTGTGGATCAGTGCTTCTCGATATGGAAGACAAAAACGAGGAGCAACCAGTCCTTGAAAAAGAATTCTGGTGTTCGTTAAATAAAACATGTCATCAGAACATTTCAGTCTCATTGACTACTTCAATCCACATCGTTGTGGTTTGACGACTTTAAAACGAAAATGTCCGTACCAGAAGTTCCGCCAGAATACTACTCCATATTCTTGTTGTAGATTTCACCAACTCGCTATCGAAAAGTAAACAAACGTTAGAAACAACTAAAGACTTATCGCATACATATCTCAGAAGTGTGAAATGGCATGCTCCTACTATGTTTCTTGGCTAACTAGTGAAGTGCAGGCAAACAACCGATTATTCACGACTGACTGAGCGAAAAAACTGTTGGAGATACCTCACTTATCAGATATGATCAGAGTTTAGACAATTGTTCCTCAACAATATGTCATCGACAAAAATCTGGACATTCCGTTAGCCAAGTAATTGGACAATCGAATAATGCTATATATGAAAATGCTAATAAGTTCTTTGAACTAAATACGTATTGACGCAACAGGATTATATTTAGCAGTGGCATGGTCATCGTTCCATTTCAAATTAATAAACGTGTATTGAGTTCTAGGTCTCTTATCATCACTTTGAACACCACAATCTCGCTTAATAAGACACCAAAAACATGAAACAGTCGTCCATACAGACGGTTTTGCGAACCATCGATAATAATCACTGACGTTTATCAAAAACCTACTATTAAAATCGTAATGTAGGAATCAAGCACAAAAGGAAATATAGATAAACAGAACACAATAATTCTGTCTCGTAGCTAAGTTCGAATTTGACAATATAAAACAGACAGATAAAATTAAAGTGGTATGATACTATAAGATTGGGGCATCCAATTACAAATCATGCCAATTTTCAATTTTTCTTTTCAAAATTACAAATATAACAATGGTAAGGAGCATAAACAGTAGCGTCTTATGACAAAATAATCAGAATCAAAAATAGAAATAGAAAGATAGACAGCTGGTCAAGTTTCGTGTTGAAATCCACTACATATTAAAAAGGTTTGAAGTCAATGAACAGACGAATCATGTGAAACGTTGCAGCAGGTTTATCTCGTGGCACCATATGTCCTGCACCTCGTACAGTGGTATACACCAAACTCGATTCATTGTCTGATAGCAATTTCCAGTATCCGCCGATCTGTTTAGTACCATCTTTCTCAATATATAACCAAGGTGAACGGGGAGATATGGTCTAGAGGTTTACAACAAATTTGAAATAATGATAAAGAAATCTATTTGTTTGGATGATTATTAGGCACAAATTTACATACTTCGCTTCGAGCCATACTCTGTAAGGGCTAGTAAAACAGTTTCACCTCCTGAACAGGAAGTGGGTGGGGCAGGGTTTGGACCCGAGACATTGTGGCTGAAAAAGTAAACTGCTTCAGCAACAAAGGCTAACAAATTGCGAAGAGTGGTGTCCCATATCATTTTCATGCATATGAACACCAGTAAACGGTCAAGCGTGACGATGTATCATCGCTTATATCAACAATATACGTGAATAATTGTGGATACACGTTTAACTGAGACAATGTTGAAGTCTTCAGTATATCGACTTCGTGTCCTGTATCAAGGAGATGTTTTGCGATAGCCCTGCTAAATGCTTTTAGCTTTTAGTTCGTTTGATCTCAAACCCTTCGGAATATGTTCTTTGAATCAGACATAGGCCCTCCTTTCTGTTCTATTGTATCGGCAGTACATATTCTTTCTGTTCTGTGAAACAATATTTTGACAAGTGCCTTTCTATAAATGATTGGACAAAAGCTGTTGAAATTGAGATAAATCCCATTCTATGTGTCTTTCTTATAAACTGAGCGTTGAACTCTGCCATCGTTTCTTCATTTCATCGCGATATCGAGAAAATGGAACTTCTTCTCTTTTTCATGTTCCATAGTGAAATGAATATTTGGATGGGCTTCATTGAAAAATTTTAGCAGATTTGTTGCGTGTTGTTGATTGTTATATACGATGAAAGTGTCATCAACATACCTCGAATAATACATCATTTCATCAATCGCTCCTTTGAGCTTGGTTCTTTCGAGGTTAGCCATGAAAATGTCTGCTAGGACGGGGCCTAACGGACTTCCCATTGCTACATCATCGGTTTGTCGGTATATAGTATTGTTGAATTGGAACTGAACATCTTTTGTACACAAGAGTGATTGTCGTTTGAATTCTATTGCTGGTAGAGGTAGGATATCAGGATGTTGACAAATTATGTCTATGGTTTCAAGAAGTGGTATTTTTGTAAGTAATGATGTCACACCAAAAGAAACCATAAAATTACCAGCAATATTTATATGATTCATGCTGTCAGCAAATACAAATGAATCCTTTAGTGTCTGGTGGCTCAGTTTATAAGAAAGACACATGGAATGGTAGTTATCTCAATTTCAACAGCTTTTCTTCAATCATTTATAGAAAGGCACTTGTCAAAATATTGTTTCATAGAACAGAAAGAATATGTACTGCCGATACAAAAGAAGAGGAAGTTATGAATTTTAAAAATGTTTAAGGAATAACGGATACCCCTTGAGATTTATTGAGAAATATGGAAAACGTGAAGATAAAATACCCAAAGAAACTACAGTAAATTAAAAACCTGTTTTTATTCAACTCAAATTCAAAGGTGACTATGTCACAGGATCAATCAATATGAGACTGAAAACTTCATTGACAAAAACATATCCTGCAGCTAAATTGATTATCCTGTCAAAAACAACACGTTTTTTGACACAATCAAAGGTCGACAGGTATCCCTTACATGTTACCATCAACTGTGTATACAAATTTATATGTATCTGCCAAAGCAGTTACAGTGGTAAAACAGATTAACGGAAGACAGAGAGAGTATTATTATTATTATTTTAGCACATAGATATTGGTACAAGGAGGCACCAAGTAGATATGCGCCACATAAATCATTCGATTTGTGTGAGGGCTGTGATACCGCCCGGGTGCTCAAACCGAAACAGGTGGTTTTCTTCAGAGGCCACACCCCGAGCCTTTGACCTAAAGGTCTGATCCACAAGGCAGTGGAGCATCGTGAGGAGATGCAGTCCCATGGAAGCCGGTGACCAACAATTGGTTCATACGCCATTTGTTCCTTCAGGATACTGGAGCCCATGTGCACCATTGGTTTGGAATCCGGCTAAAGCGCCGGACATTCGCTTTTCGTCCTCTCATTTTCGTAAACAACAGCCCCGCCGCCACGAGAAGGTAGTGAGTAGGACTTCCCTGGCAGAGGCTATAAACGCATGGCCTTGTGAGAGCATTTCGAGAGGGAGAGCGGACTCTCCCCACACTCGGCCGTACCAGGGCATTTGGAGGCCTATGTTTGAGTGAATAGTTTCATGGTATTTGGTGCTGAGTTAATGTAAGATATGAAGGTAGATGAATATTCTTGTAAAATTTCAATAGAGTCGGGATATAAAATTGATTTGAATGGCACAAGAGTCCCTCAAAAATATCTTAATTTCCTACAAAGAAAGACTAACAGTTGAAGCCCTAAATATATGACCAAATCCAAATAGTATTAATAACAGAGATAGAATACGATTAGCTGTCCTATGGCAACTAATAATTAATAAGTAAAACTAAACTCATGTTTTCATTTTATATATCACTTATTATTTGAATAACGACAATTACATTTAACTTTTCTAATCAGTTGTCTTATCTGAATATTTTCACAGTTGAAATCACAAGTTGATCTAAGCTACAATATCATTGAAAACCTGGAAAGTCAATTCATCCTAGTATAGGACTTCTCAACAGTGTCCATTCACGACCTCGCACACGGGACTCGAATCCAGGACCTAAGGCGTCACGTTCCAACATTTAACACAACTAGACCACTGAGCCAGCATCCAACTATGTTAATCGATATTTTTTCCTATTTAATGTGAACAATGAGTTTATTATTATCATTATTAATAGTATTTCTTTCATTGAATAACATACCGTTAAATTTAAATTATCCACAAACCATTCATCCCCAAAATAATTACATGCCATATCAATATCACCATTATATATTAAAATAACAATCTACAAATGAAAAGGTAAAATAGTTCTCATTCATTTATTAAATAATGTTCTTTTCTAGTTGAAAATCTCTATTATTTCAATAATCAATAGTTTTGTTATATTTATTAATCTAAACAAATTTCTGTTCCAAAAAATAAAAATAAAGAATTTTTTCAATGGTTAAGATCATGAGTCAGTTGAAGCTAGACCACTATGGAAAACCTGGAAGCACTGAGCAGCCATTTCGTCCTATCGTTGGACTCCTCAGAAGTGCACATCCACGATCCCGACTCGTAAGATTCAAAGCCAAGACCTGTAAGTCTCACGTGCCAGCGCTTAACCATTAGACTACTAAACCGTTTGAAATCCAACGGTGTTATTGTCTAACTTCAACTAATCCACGAAATTTTAGTGACACATTCACCATTGTCTTCTTCAGTGAGTTACTATCTCACAACAGACCTGGTTGAAGTTCACTGGTCACTACTTTTCACTAGAACTCCAGGATATACCTTGTGAAGCCAGTCACTAGTAAGCATATGTTGATTAATATCAGATCTTAAAGGTAACATTTCAATAAACAATAGTTTTGTTATATTCATTAATTTAAACAAATTTTTGGATTGATCAATTATTTACAATAATCTCACCATTATGAGATTAGACTTTATAATTATAAGTCTATAACTATTAATGATATTTTACAAAGGTCCATATATAAGGCATATTATTAAGATAATGAACATAAATACATCTAAATTGTATTCATTTGTAAATTATAAAGATTAAAAATAATTCAGACCAAAGTATCAAATTCTAATCAGAATACAATAGGAGTATAGCAACAACAACAACAACAACAACAACAACAACAATGAAAATTATAAACAAATGGTATGAATAAAATATATAATACGAGAATTGTATCTTGTTAATTAAGGTAATAATTGATTATAGTAATAATAATAATATTGTTGTGTGAATATACTATGTAATAAGAAGAGTGTTATCAAGGTTTTGATGGAGTTTTATTCTCTGAGCTGGATGGTTTAATCGTGGAGTTTTTATCATTCTTCTGAACGATATCATCACCAGCACAAACATCAGATAGAAGTGAAGTGTTTCATAGTTTGTTCTGTACACCTCAATGTTAATTGATTCTAGTTGTGCTGATGATATCGTTCAGAAGAACGATGAAAGCTCCACGACTAAACCATCCAGATCAAAGAATAAAACTCCATCAAAATCATCCACTTGAGCTACAAATCTTCTCCACCATCTCAAAATTATATGTGTTATCAAGGTATTCACAATAACAAAGGGATCATGTGAATTGGGAAAGATGAATGTGAAGATTAAGATAGATGTAGTCAAACAAATAAGAGGGCTAAGAGGTTTATAATATTCAGTTTAGGTAACTGGTGATTTAAGGTGAACATAGAGGCTAGAGAATGCTTCTACTATTTTGATATGATGTTCATTATCTACCAGCTGAGTAAGAATAGTACTGTTGATCGATTTACTAACTCCATTTCCGAATCACGCTGGTACATGTTCACGAACACGCAAGGATAAAGCCCTCTGAGTAAGCGTATGTAACTAGCTCCACAGCAGTTGAATTGGTATACATACATGAAGGAGCCCATTATCCGTAACTTAACCTTGATTTGTTGTGTAAGTATTGCTTTAATTGAGAAAATTGTACGTAACATGACGTCGTGAAACGTCTTTTCAACAGTCCTTTTCAGTTGACGTGTTAAAATCCCACTCGCTATGTCCAGTTTCAGATATAGGGATTTTTACTAACTGAATCACAATCTCTTCTTTTTTCACTAACTTGTACTAGGGATTTTATGACGAAGTCATCCGCGTAGCCTTCATTTCGTAATGCGTTTTTTGGTATATCTATTACTCTGTTTACACTATACTCAGAAAATAATAGCTTGATTCTATGGGTGAAATAATTAACTAAATTCATTTTGTATTCAATAGATGTGAAGCTTTGAAAATGGGTATACTTACCCGTCCATGTATTCTTTCTAAATATATTTCGCTTCATAAAACCGCCTATCCTTCTAGAAAGTAGGACATCAAACAAAGCTATATTATTGTTTTTCACCTCTTCGCTGGTGAATTTAATAGTTGGATGGACGTTATTGAAATAGTCCAACATCTCTTTCTTGTCCATATTTTCATCACATATGATTAGTGTGTCATCTATGTATGGACAATGATAATCTAGCTTATTTAGGATGTCTTTCAACAGTTCATTATCTAGTCTGGCCAGAAAAATGTTAGCAAGGATTGGGCCTACGGGTGATCCGATTGCTACTCCATCTAATTGTCTGTAAAGTTCATTGTTAAACAAAGTTGACATTCATAGTACATTTTAAAAAACGTTCCTCCATGTTATATCTTCTGGGATCGGTATCTCTATTTTCTTTTCTAGCAATTTTTCACGTATGTAATCGATAGTTTCAGTTATAGGAATGTTAGTGAACAAAGAAGTTATATCTAGTGATAACATAGTTTTGCCATTTATATTCAGATTTCTTATTGTGTCCACAAATTCCAATACGTCTTTAACGCTGTGCCTAGCCAATTCTTGGTGTAATGGGTCTAATGATTTCACCAATCATTTCGCTGTTGAATGGTATGGTGAGTTTGACATGTCCAGAATCAGGTGTAAATCTTAGGAAGGCCATAGAGTCGAGGGGTATGTGTTCCAGAAGGCTTGAGTCCATTGTAGGTATACTCACAGATGTACTGAGGTTGTTTTAAATGTTTTAATGCTGTAGTTAATTGACGTTCAGTCATTACATGACCCAAGCTTTCGGAATTTAGTTTGGTTACCCAGCAGGGTATTTATTTTATCTACGTAGCCTGTCTTGTTTAGAATTCCGGAGCGCATTTATTTATCAGGTTAAGTGATAAGAATATGCTCATTTGATTTCAGTTTCCGGATAGCTTCGCGATGTTTATCAGTCAATAAACTATTTGTGCGGTGCTTGTTGCTTCTACATTCGTTACAGCAATCAACCAGTGAAGTCTTGAATCTTTCATGTGCAACCTTTGTCGTGAGTATTAAGTCTTGTGTTTGGGTAAATAGATTCTCAAACTGAACATCAGTCTTCAGATGATCCACATGTCTACGACTATCACAAAACTTAGCGCAAACAAATGCGTACTCGAGCTAGAACATGATCCATGTCTACACGTGTGCTCCAACATGAGTGACAATCTTCTATCTAATTTAGATCCGTTCGTGATTCCAATGAAGCTCGAAAATTTCCACAAACGCATACTGACATTTATGTTTTGTTAAAATGTTTAATATTTTGTACATAAATATGTTATTTTGTGAGAATAAAAAAATTTGATGCTCAATCATGAGGGGAACTTACTTGTAGTCAGTATTTTGATCTTGTTGAGTCGGCTTCCGAGAACTACAACGAAGACTCCAGAAGCCCTAAAGGAGCCGAAAGGTTTCCAACTAAACAGATTATGATGAAGCTTTCTAGAATACCAACGTGGCATGCTACTATTGGTCAGTAGCACGTTAATATCTATAAATACATGTGATTTTCTGTACATTTTGATTCTCACCAAGTAAAAGCTTCTCCAGTTTTCCTTCGGTCTTCTGATTTGCGACGGTGAAGTTCTAACGTTCGAGTGTCGTAGGTGTAACCGTATTCTGCGTTAATCAAGTAGCGCACCTAGCAGGTCTCATTAGCAGTTATCATGCAACTACAATATATCACTGTATATTATCATCTATCGATCAACATTCTTCCCTTTCATCAGAACTATTGAAAATTTGTTCGTTTTAATTATTAAATTCCTCCTTTACAACACTTTTGTTACGAAGTGGACTACATTTTGAGATGACCAAGTACGATTTCCTTACACCAAATAAATCATGTTAATAAACTGTTGCTTTCTTATATTTGTGCACATACATTCAGCAAATCAAATCAGTTGAAATAATTAACTGAAGCTAACTAATCAAGTTTAGATTCGTAAACTCGTTGGATATTATAGCGTAGTTCTTCATGGAACGTCAAGAGTGTGGTTAAAACCTGCCGCAAAAGTCGAAGCGAGTCAAACAATGTATTGCGAGCTGGTTACATAGTAGACAACTTTGACCATCACACACATTTTCACTAGAATCAATGAAGTCCTTTCATACTTTGAAAGTCAGCTCTCTCTCTGATTCCGTAGGGTACAATCTCGGTGATTGAAGACGGTAAATTCAACCAAAATGCGAGCTGAGAGGGTTACACCATTAGAATAACAATATCTTTTTGGTTAGAAAAACCAATATTACACTCAGTTTTCATTTTTGTGGTAGGATCATTCTTTACTGATATCATCATCCCTCGTCAGCTCTTTCATACACACACACACACACATACCGCTTCTTCGATAATAGGCACTGCCTAAACCAAACTTCCAAAAGAAATTTACAATTCTATATGGAAGCAACAAACCAGAATATCGTATCATTTCGTTGCCATTCCATTTAACGGTGAAATCAAGGACACAGTAACAAAATGTTGAGTAATTTACGACTGTTGATAGTTCGGGATTCAACTGTATTCTCGCTGAACATTGATTAAACAACCAAGTTCCGACTACAGCCCTATCCGATTGAGTTTAGGGCAACCAGATATCGTATCGTATCGCCGGTTGTTAGGTGATCGGAGGTGGTTAAGAGGAAATCCTGTTTAACGCAGGTCTCGTAAAAATTATCCCTTATCATCAACAACACATAACTGTAACCTCCAAGGAACGTACAGTTTATAAAACATTCGAACCCATGTCATCCAGCTACACAATTTGTGATGTTACTATATGGTTATTAGAGCCGTAACTAGTCACTTTTAAGTATGGGTAATCTATAATTGGTTAATCATTCACATTGGACACTTCTCAGTGACTAATCGAATGTATTACTGGTTTATGCAAACAATTGCATTGTAACTCAAAGAGCCGGTTACTTCAACCCGTACTAGATAGATAGGTCTCGTTAATTAAACAAATAGCACAAGCTAAAAGTGTGCACAAAAATAAACCTACCTTGGATTTAAGTAATTTCATATACTGCTCTGTAAGATCATAATAAATTCGAACATAATTGACATTAACTGTTTCACTGCAAACATCCCATTCTTTCGGTAAATCAAGTCTTACATTGATAAATCGACGTATTATTGGTGAATTTAAATAACTACGAATCACTGTATCATCTACACATGGTACAACTAAACGAGTAGTCAGATTATGACGTATTAAAGAACTAAAATATAAAAAAAAACGGAAGTTACGAAAGATTGAAAGTAACGAGAGAAAAAGAGATAGGTGAATTGAATAGTAAGAGTTTTGGAACTGTAGACTTACAGGGATTATCGTTACTATCAATGAGTGTTGTGTTGTGATATCTTGAATTAGTTATATTCAGAAAGACAATAACGATATGTATCGTAGGATTTCTTGGTTTTATTTGGCTTTTTTTTTAAGTCGTAAATCTTCACTTGAGATATTTCCTTACCGTTGTGAAATTGTCATCAACTAGATCTGTTCTGTTTATTCCTTGTTATACTACAGAATGGTTAATTGATAAACACTAGCTTCATATTTTTTGGTGTCTGTACTGATCTATCTGTCAATAAACAAACTTACAATGATTAACGCTAGGAGGATGAAGTGTGTTGTTCGTCTTGTGAATTTCTCGTAATTGTGCTGATATGATAAGGCAACTTGGAGCAATGTATATTAATCCTGGGCACTAAATATTATCAGTATGATTGAATAAATTGCATCTCGAGTCTTTGTTTTACTCGTCACATTTCAGCATACTAAAAACACTATTAATAAATGTACCTATGATTGATTCAGTCTTTTACCAGGAAATTCGAAGATTAATTAAACAATTATTCTTTCTGTAAGGAAAGACTCTAATAATTTGAATTAAGTCATTTTTGTCCGATATTCAACATTTGCACCCGCCATTTTGGGCAGCATACACCCAGTGCATTAATTAGTCAATCATATCATTTATTAACATGATCGGTTTTGTGTCATAATCGTTTTCTTTTAAAGGCAGAAGGGAGTTTGTCTCTGTAATACAATTCTGTTTATTCATTCATTATAACATTAAAATGTTTATTTCATTGTAATAGTACAATCTTAGTGATTATTTATGTGATTAAATACAATACACACACACCGTTGAGTGACTTTCTGAAAAGTATTAAATATTTAACTAATTATTTGATTTAACAAAGTATAAGTGTTGTAAATTTAAACTCTGCCCTGGGAGTTAGAAAGTCTTCATTTAGAAGAGTTATGACGCCTCATGGTGAAAGCCGAGTTCCTTCAGAAAACATGAGACTGATGCCCTTTCTGACAACCAGAGCAACCATTAATTTAGGTACATGGAATGCTTGTTCAAAAAACCGTCAACCAACAACAAGGTCAGAATTTTCAATACAAATGTCCAAACAGTTCTACTGTATGGGGCAAAGACTTGTAGAACAACGAAAGCCATCATCCAGAAGAGACAGGTGTTTATTAACAGTTGTCTAAGCAAAATACTTCGGATCCGTTGGCCAGATGCTATCAGCAACAAACTACTGTGGGAGAGAACAAACCAGATCCCAACGGAGGAAAAAATTTGAAAGAAGCAGTGAAAGTGGATAGGACACACATTGAGGAAAGCTCCCAACTGTGTCACAAAGCAAGCTCTCACTTGGAATCTTCAAGGCCAAAGGGAAAGAGGAAGACCAAAGAACACATTACGCCGAGAACTAGAGAGACATGAAAAAAATTAGCTAGAAAGGATGTCTCAGGACAGATTGGGTTGGAGAATGCTGGTCGGCAGCCTATGCTTCATTGGGAGTAACAGGCGTGCTCAAGTCGGCGTTATGAAATAAAAATCCGAAGCACAAATATATCAACTTATCGGCCAACAAAGCAAGATTAAAGAAGTAAAAACTTCGGATGATTATTTTTAGCTTTTTTAGCCTACTACTCTTATGTCAGTCAGTAATTAACATCGAGATGAGTAGTAACTAAACATATATGTAACACGTATCTGAAATACTTACAACGATAATGGTTTATCTCTTCAATAATCAATATAAAAGTTTTATTTCAAAATATCATTGCAGGAAGATGGTCATATAAATAAACCGACTATCGACAATACTTTAACATTACATTAGGTGTATTAAACATACGACAAACAAACGATCTATCACATTTCATAACATTTCGGTTTATAGTTCACATATAGATTGATAGTTAAAATGATTTGAATATGATTGACATAGTGAATGTTGAAATTAGGTACTTGTCTTAGTTAACATACAGCCACACATATCAACACAAACAAACAGTTCTACTAATGTATTCATGGAGTGTGCCAGTACACGCATAACAGTATTCGTTATTCATGAACAATATAGAATCTAATTGATGAACCATTACAAATACAAATTATTATATCCGAGAGAAGATTAAATCACGAGTAACTTCTGCTGAGACATATTAATTGACTAATATTATCTATATATTCTTATGGTATAACTATTCAATAATTAGATTATGTATATTTATATTCTTCTTACTATAAACTGTACTTTGATCTATAATTTATTATTGTACGATTTACGGTTGTTAAGCTGTGTTCAGTTTATTAACTACTGCCTCCCATGTTCACAACTACTTTTTGACTTTATTGTGTACACATGTTATTTTCTATTTTATGGTGCGTTGCGGTCTGTTTGGTTGATATATAAACCCAGTATGTCTGAAATAAATGATTAGATTTGCATAGTGGAAGCTGGTATTGGGATTCTGGACTCAAGTGGACGGGCTAAGCGGACATAGGACCGATAAGGACGCTAGGTTGCCCATACCGATCGAATGTCATTGGTTTGGCACAGTGCTACGATTGTGTAAGTCGTGTTTTAATTCGTGGATAAATCACGTATAAAAAAGCCGGACATAAAGTCATAACACAAATAAGCATAATAATAATAACAATATGTAATGATAATAAAAGGACTGGGACAATTCCAAATAAAAAATCGTTGTAATCTGTATATTATTGAATGAAATAATTATTTGAAGTCGAAAATGTCATCTAACTTTGTATTCACTCTATTGGTTTTATAACAAGCACGCTTATTGAAATATATGTATATTTATTTAAACATATAAACATTGATACAAACGGGCACCAAAACATATATGCTCCATATGAATCAGTAGATTTGTGTGTATGCTGAGATACTGCTCGGGTAGCCAAACCTAAAACAGGTGGTTTCCTTAGGGGGTCACACCCCGAACATTTTATCTGGAGGTCTAATACACAAGGCAATGGATCAGCGTTAAGAGATCCAGTCCTATGGCAGTCGGTGACCAATCAAAACAGTCAGTCAGCTACAACGTAGGACCAGGCACACGTGCATATATATATATATATATTCAAACTTGACTTACTTAGCGTAACGGCGATATTTCAGATAGACATTATCACGAAACAGATTACCGAAATCGCGATGAATAAATTGCTTAGATGTTGCCAGAATGGAAGACAACTCAGAGATAGACATTGATGAACGATTATAATTGAAAGATGACATTTCAGCACCACCAGCACATTCAGAATATAAATTATACTCATTTAATCCCTTCATAGAAGTTTCATATAGTTGACTAACCTAGAAAATACCAATAACACAATTTTAATAGTTGAATTCATGAGTCGGTTTAAACTAGATCACCAATGAAAACCTGGAAGCACAGGCCATCCAGTGACTCATGAATTCAACTCTGAAAATACTACAATCTTCATAAATCCCCATTCTGATTAAAACATAGTTGTAAGAAACTAGAAAAAGGATTCACAGATTTCACCTTTATTATGGTATGGTGTGTTACCAAAAGGAATTTAAGAATAGTAGATAGATTCTCGTAAAAATTGATTGTCAGTGTACAACCAAAAACAAGAGTGGAATCATCAACATTACAACGTAGATCATAATATAACAGCTACATATACTACTGAAAAAGTAAATAGAGCGAATAGTACAGTATGAACTACACTATTAGCAAAAGATTATTAGAACTAAAATATATGTGTCCTGGATTCGAAGTCGTTAGTTAGTAGACATATAATGGCCATTTAACAGTGTATAAATATGCTTAATTTTTCCATAGTCTTATTTATTGGTCAAACAATCAGCCTACAAGCAAACGCAGTTGTCCGTGTTGACATATTTCTGTGCTTGGAAGGAGATTTCTTAGAGGTCTTATCTACAAGGTAGTGGGAGGACAACAGAAGGTGGCATCCCATGGTGGTCGGTGACCAAAACAAATTAATACTTTATCCATTTCCTTGGGATACTGGAATGCAAGTGACACATCTGGTTTGGAGTTAGGCTTTTCCGCCTATTATATGATGAAGTGAATTATGAATGTCAACTTTTGAGAACCATTTGTGGACAAATACGTTACATAGATTTTTACTGTATAATTGTTAAGTAGCTAAACTATTCATATTCGTGTTCCTCTTATTATAGGCTTTATTGTGACTCATAAAATATTATTATCCAATTTACCGTTCTTCAGTTATACCCAGTCTGTTCATTACAGTCTCCCACATTCACAGCCACTTTTGGCTATATCTTGCGCAATTGCTTTCTATTTTATGATACTGTGTGGTCTGTTTGGTTTGTATATAAAACCAGTATGTTTGAAAGAAATGATTCATATTGCAGAGGCTGAGATCGGTGTTCTGGATTTAACAGAGAGGGCTAGGCAGGAAGCAGGACTGGTAAAGGACTCTAGACTGCTCGTACGGGTTTTATGCGTGATTGGTCCGGTCGATAAATCATTATTCTCTAATAGGTGGTATCATTACGTCATATATTAATAAGTCAAAAGCCACCCTGAGTGGAGCTTACGTACCTCTCAACACGTTTCAAGTCCCATACTTTCACTGTTCGTCCTCTTTCGTCAGTAAAAAACGCAGCCGCAACGTGGACCTTGTCAGTAAGGCTCCATTAGTAGAGGTTCCAAACGCGTGTTTGTATGAGAGCATCTCGACAGGGAGTGCAGATAAAAGGTCTTCCCGGTATGTGAAAATATTGAACGTATTTATAGCTAACTTATTAAACACGATTATAGTAACGTATAAAAATATTGCTTTAAATCAAAAGTATTGTTAAAGAAATGTGATCTCTTTTTAGTTAGGTTATCAAACCAGGAAGCCAGGAAACATCTACGAAAATGGTGCAGTTAAATAGCCTGTGGCTTTATGAAGCTCTTTGACGGTCTCCTAATACAGTTCCTATACACTTTTAGCTTAGCCACTCTGATACACGTCAGGGTGGAGGCGATGAATGAGACATGCAGAGTACACATGCCCAGTTCAGCTGAAACAAACTACACGTTCAATGTGTAAGTAATAAGGACATATTTGTAAAACAACCAAAAAAATACACCCATACTAAAAGTCATTGTACAAACAGAACATGAAATAAATTACAAAAACACTGAACAGACACAGACTGTCTATAAACAAACTCACAATCCGTTGACATTCAGGTGATTTATTATCCGTGAACATACAAACGGTTGAGCATTTATCTTCGCAACATTTATTATTTAAATCATTCCATGAACTAAGGAGGAAAGGCGAAGAGGATACAGTTATGGATGTATGTAATCACAACTACTTTGCACATGATTAAGCACCTTATTCTAAGAACACACATAATACCTACAAGTGTGCCCATTGTATTCTCTCTCTTTCTGACTTCAGTGTTGGTCCGTCCTTTCATAACTATTAAACTATAACATATTGAACAGACCACCACCCCACGGGATTCGAACTCAGGACCTACTGGCTCCGCGCGCGAGCACTTAATCATTAGACCACTGAGCCGGCGTCCAATGGTGTTAATGTCTAACTTCAACCAATCCATGGTATGCACACTGCTGAGGAGTCCGATACCAGGGCGAAACGGCCGTCTAGTGCTTCCAGGTTTTCCATGTTGGTCTAGCTTCAGTTGACTCGTGACTTCAACTAGTGAAAAACATTTTAATCATTTTATTATATTCACTAAATCTATTG
This sequence comes from Schistosoma guineensis, assembly GCA_944470375.2. Lineage (NCBI taxonomy): Eukaryota > Metazoa > Platyhelminthes > Trematoda > Strigeidida > Schistosomatidae > Schistosoma > Schistosoma guineensis. The sequence continues at coordinate 24,073,315 of OX103895.1, forward strand.
TTATTGTTATTATTCGTATTACATAATCTAGTATTATAACCCCTTTTTTATTACATCATCTTGGTTCATTGTGTTCACATTTCCTCACGGAATTAGTACTTTTACTTAAAAAAATTTCATCTATATACGATTGTATAGCTTGATAATCAATTCATTGAAAAGAGATCCCTTCACTGAACTTTGTGAATCATATCCGAAATGCAAAATGATCAAATTGTGAAGAAGTTGGTTAAATATCTGAAAAAAATTCTGTTAAATAGTTTGAATTCATGAGACTTTCAATGTGTATTTTCTTTTTTTTAATAGAGAACGATTCAATTGATAAAGTTACGAAGTTATGCATTGACTAGATTAACATTTTGCATTAACAACGATATGAAACACAAAGTTACATAAAAATCGTAACGATTCATTTCCATAAGTAAGACTAATCATGAGAACAAATACAATTCACAGGAGATTGAATTTTCATTATTATTTAAACAAATACTAATTACAGAAATGTTTGACAGTCCAATTGATATCTACTTTTACACATTCATACATACACACAATGATTACTTACTTTTCACCAATCAAACCATGATAATTAATAAAATACAAAAGAGAATTATCATTGAATCTGTAATTAACCAATCCATTCCCAACAGCAATGCCCTACAAATGAAAAAGAAGGACAGAATAGTTCAAGATGTACATCAACTAACTGTTGGACTAAAATTACAACAGAATTTACATGAATATAAAAATGATGATATTTAACTCTTGATAAAACTGATCAAAGTGAAATATTGTAGAATACTTTGCGACCAGCATAGTTATTCTCGGTTAATTAACTGTTATCTAATATGTTATACGAAGTTAGACTAAACCAAAACATAATACTAGTTCATGAAATTAGTGACTGTTGGTTTGAGCCTTTTTATTGAGTACAGACTAATCAATCGAGGTCCATGAGATAACCGTAATCAGTGGTTAGAGACGTTAAGTGCCATAGTGAGGGATACGTATTCATCCTCTATCAAACTCTTTTTCAAATTCCAGTATTCCTTCATAAATACAGTTTCATCCCATCTTCTGGAACCACGTTCTGAATACTTAGTACTGATCACTATCATTACTGTTTCGATCACTTCGACTACGTTGCTATTTGACTTGTTAATTTCATCTCATCGTCTTGATGTGGGTTACCAACCTGGAGTAATGCACAGAATTTGTGACAGGCTCTATATGGTAATTATGAATAACTGGTTATACTATTTCCAAATACATAGATTTACTTATCTACTCAATGGCTTTGTATACTGAAATTTGATTACAATTACGATTCAAGAATAGGCTTAATGAAAAAGACATAATTAGTCAGATCACACAGATGAATTCCATAGGGCAGGTGCTATTTAAGTTAGAGTCGAAAATTAGAACAACACATATAAGCGAACAATATTGTTTTCAATTAGGTCGTCATCAGGCTTTACTCTAATATACATGAATATTTATACGAAAATGTTGAAACCAATCAAGGCAATATGGGTCAATAATCACAATGAAATGGAATAAGTCTCTACATATAATAGGTAAAAGTACAAGTTGATAGTCGTAACCGAATCTATCCTAATGCAAAAACACTTGAAAGACATGCGTCGAATCAAATTGATACTTTAAAAATGAATATCTGTGACTTCGAAAGGAATCTTCTTCAGAGACAATATTCCGTTAAAAACCTTCCTTCAGAGCTTCAGTCAATGTTTATGGATTATGTGGGAAAAATTTCCAAGAACAGATCTGAGAAAACGTTGACGAAATTAATGAAAATTTTGGAAAACCAAAAGCCAGAAAAGGAGTTTCCTTTCGACACGAAACGGTACCTACATAATTTTTCCAATATTGAACTAGATGTAATACAGGTAGAAGCTTTGTCTCTGGGACCTAAATTCTGTGATAGTAGACATAGAATCAACCAATTAGATACTGATGTACAGCTTGAGAATTTATTTTCACAAACAACTGACTTGATTCCTACCTCATTGGAGGACCTTAGTCGGTTTAAAACCACACTAGTTGATAGCTGCCAACAATACAAGAATAGTAAGGGTACCACAAATCACCTACTAACCAAGCAGCACCGTGACTCTTTAATGAAACTAAGAAAAGATGAAACCCTGACCATAACCAAACCAGATAAAGGAGGAAGTATAGTTCTCATGAACAAAAATGATTACATGGGAAAAATGGAAGCAATGCTTAGCGATCCTAGCAAATTTCAGATCATTACTAGTAATTGTGACATCAATATTAAAGTAGAAAGACAATTGGCCAATTTCCTTAAAGATCTAACGAAAAAGGGAATAATTACGACTGAGATTTACGATTCAATTAAGCCGACTGGATCATTTACACCACGATTGTATGGTTTGCCTAAATTACATAAATCGGGTCTTCCTCTGCGCCCAGTTCTAGATATGTACAATTCTCCTTACCACAAAATTGTAAAGTGACTAGTACGGATCTTAAAACCTTTACACAAATCAGTTGTTAGAAATAGTGTAAAAGATGTCTTCAACTTCATCTCTAAAGTAGAAAATATTAATGTTAGTATGAAAAATATGATCTCATTGGATGTAGGATCTTTGTTCACCAACGTACCACTTATAGAGACTATTGATTTTATATAGAAGCAAATATCAAAAAAACAAATCAACATTGGCTTGCCTAACGATAGCCTAAGGGAACTGCTCCTAAGATGCACGATGAATGTACATTTTTTCTTCAACAATACTTATTATAGACAAATAGACGGGATAGACATGGGCTTGCCTCTAGGCGCGATTTTAGCTGATCTCTCCCTAGCAAAGCTAGAAAATGGACCTCTCAATGAGACTAATCAGAAACTTGATTTATATTGCCGCTACATTGACGACACCTTCATTATCGTAGATCAAAACAGCAGTAAGGAGGAACTCCTAGAACAATTCAACAGTGTTCACCCAGCGATCACTTTCACTGGTGAAAGCGAGCATGATAAGAAGCTGAACTTCCTTGACGTCACACTAAGCAGACGAAGTGACGGCACATTAAGTAGAAGCGTGTATAGAAGAAACCCCTTTTCATGCCAATATACTCACTTCTGCAGTTTTACACCTATCCGTTACAAGAGAAATTTGGTCAGATGTATCACTAGCAGAGCAAAAAAAGACCTGTACAGTAGACACTCTAAGTCAGGAGCTTGAATTTATCAACAACTCACTGACTGAGATCGGCTACCCCAGTGCTTTCATTAAGAAGTACATATATGACATAATAAAGAAGTCGGAGATTTCGACTGTTCGTAAGAAACCTTTATAAATGAAAGTACAATTCAACGGGGATGTGGCTAGTGATACTCTGAAATATAGGTTAACTAAAGTAATCACCAGGACATTCTACGCAGCCAATCTTGCGTTGACCTTCTCTTGTCGACCAGCGATGTCTACGCAAACGAAGGATAAGTTACCTGAGTTGGCCTCTTCTATGTGCATTTACAAATTCAGCTGCTCTTGTGGAGATAGCTATATAGGGCGTACTACCAGGCAACTTAAGCAACGAATGAGTGAACATCTACCAACTTGGTACGTAAAAGGCCAGATAAAATCTATTCGCAGTTCTATATTGGCACATATCATTGATAGTGGTCATGCTGTAGATAAATCGAAATCATTTCGAGTTATCTATCGTATACCTAATCATTTCCCGACGGAGTTCGTTCCCGCCTCCTACATACAGCTGAAGCCATTGGAATTCGTACATATAACCCCAATTTATGTGTACAGAAGAAATACGTGACCCCCCTATAGCCTTCCATGGCCAGTTATAACTTAAATAACAATTTTTTTAGAATTTTATTATTATCATTATTTATTTTATTCTATTTGTGTTATCGTTAACCTTATTTTCACATTCATTATTTGTTTGTAATTCTCCGCCTCTTTCCGTTTGTATTCTTCACTATCTAATTAGTTACACACATCTTATTACGTAATGATTTTAATGTGTTAGTGTTGACTATTCCTAGTCTATTTACCCACGTTTGTTTTACCTTCTATTGCCAACGATTAACTATTGATAAGAGTTTTGTTATTGTAGTTTATTACTCTTACTACTATCAGTTCACCTGTCTTCGTACTTGTACTTTTACCTATTTTATGTGTAGAGACTTATTCCATTTCATTGTGATTATTGACCCATATTGCCTTGATTGGTTTCAACATTTTCGTATAAATATTCATGTATATTAGAGTAAAGCCTGATGACGACCTAATTGAAAACAATATTGTTCGCTTATATGTGTTGGCCTAATAACAGGATAATGAAACTCATATATACAACTAGTTTGAAATTGAGTTTACCAAATTTTCTAGACAAATTATATGTCAACCGACGTCTAGCTTTGCTGAAATTGACTCATGTGTTCTCGTTGTCGCATGAACATTTTGTTGGGACAATTAGGCAGTGCGATAGACCGCTATATAAGAGTGTTTTCGTGTAGATTGATCACATGAAATTAGGGAGTATTCATGGCCCTAATTATAAACTCACCAAACAAATAATATCACGAATATTCTCAATAGGCATGGCTAATTTTCACCAGGACAACATCAACTATACCAGGTAATTAATACTGAAAACATGATTATTAACTGGATAAATGTAAAAGAAAACCAACAAGGGAAGACTGTCATGCAGTTTCGTGGATTGATTGACTTGTACACGGTTGAATCCCGGCTCAGTGGTCTACAGGTTAAACGTCTGCTCATCAAACCGAAGATCTTGGGTTCGATTCCCAGTTTTTCAGTCGTGTGCACTACAGAGAAGTCCCATACTAAGACGAAACGGCCATCTAGTGCCTTTAGGTTCTCAATGGTTGCTTAACTTATATCGGTTCATGGTATCAAGAAAAACTGTTTGCTGGTTTTCTGGAGACTAATGATAACTATGTCCCTTTTTTAAAAAAAAGTTTAACTATACCTTGAAGTCGAATCTTGATGAATTTAAAAGCAGTAGACTTAATGTTGGCACGTAAACACCGGCGTAACTTTCACCAGTAACAAATAGACGACGTCCTTCATATTCGGGGAACTTTTTCAGGAAATGAAGCAATGCATGATAATTGTCTAAAGCAGTCTATTTTTAACATGAAAATTGAACGAAAGAAAATTTGATTATAACGCGAAAATTATATGCATGAATGTAAAAACCAGAAACTTTAAAGCAAGCGTTGATAGATGACAAAGGACACTTATTATTTTAGATAGTTGAAGGTTATATTTTACTTCGGTTATCACTGACTAGGTGATTACAGGTGAATAGTAAGAAGCTTTGTTTAGTCTTTATTAAGTGCTATTTGGTACAAAGTAGCAAAGTCAACGGATTCTCTCCATGAAATTGGGAAACGCATGATTATTTGGAGCCAAAATATCCGAAATCGCCTAATAGCATCAGCACACTGAATGCATTTAGGGGCCTCTAGTAGAGATGTGAAAGACGATTCATGAATGAGTAGTGACTTGATAACTTTTATCCCATCGCACCACCATACACATACACACCTGATACTAATAGTAATTGTGATAAGATGACTTAAAAGTCATGTACTAACCAGCAGAATAAGAGACAGCTTCTCGTGTGAAGCTCAACAATACTAATTATTTACCTAAACTTCTTTGTCTATGAGTAAAACCAGAACAACAATTGAAACAGAATTATATGAATTCACTATATTTCGTGGTTTATCATCAGCTAATTACAACCATATATATTTATTGGAAGGTAAAATTGAGATATTATATAATATGAAACATTCGATATTCATGACGAAGAGAATTGGAATGACAAAGATTATCAATAACAACTTTATATGTATATATGTGTGCAAGAACAGGTTAGAGGTCATTTGGAGATGGGATTCGAAAGCATAGAAGGGTGGGTGATGCATCAATTATATAAGGTCCGGAGACAGATACGATGGATTGTGTGACAAATTTAGAGGTTGTGAAGGCTTTACATAAGATTACAGGAATTAGAAATCGATGAGTTACGTAGTGATTGAACAGGATTTGAAGAGTTTACATAAGTTAAGAGAATTAAGTGAATGTGAAGACTTTAATGGACGGATGGTTTTGGTGTACCTGAAATAAGAATTAGTTGAGGGAAGACCACGTAACAAAATAAACACTAATAAAATAGTGATAATGACAGAAGTAATTTACCAAGGTCGTGATAAGTTTATTACTGTCTCTTTCTGAATACATAAATCAGGTTTGAGTCTATTTATTGCTATTACTTTGGCAAACCGAAGAGACGCCGCGTTGTTTTATCTGTTAATACTTTCGAAGGCTTGTAGAATGTCAATAGTATACCCGGTATCAAGTAAATGCCGAGTTCTTCCATTCTTTAGAGCCGATGCGCCTCTCAATCTTAAGTTCTTTGGAACGTGGTCGGAAATGTGAACATGTACTCTCTTCTCTGTTTTTCCAATGTATGTCCCTTTGTACGTTCATGTAAATTGGTGAATGCGTTGAAGGTTGCCAATCCATCAGCAAGACTGACGATCTTACGTCAAACAACTAAAAATTGACAGGTCCTCTTTTCTCAGTACCTTCAACTGTACATTATATATATAGTTATTATTGATAATCTTTGTCATTCCAATTCTCTTCGTCATCAATATCGATTGTTTCACATTATACCATACCTCAATGTTACTTTCTAATACATATATGGTTGTAAGTAGCTGATGAGAAACCACAAAATATAGAGAATTCATATTATTGTCTCAATTGTTGTTCTGGCTTTATTCAAATTCATAAAGGGAACCGATTGTATGAAACTTTCCTGTATACTTAAAGTAGAATACAAAACTGCTTTTTAAATGCCTCATGAATCCATAACCATTATTTATTATAAATTTGGATAGCTAAATATCATGGTCACTGACTGTATTGAATAACAGATTGATGTAGTCTATTATCTTGAACAAGTTGTAATTGGTAAACAGTTGAAAAGCTACTGACAAATCAGTATGGAAGTGGAGCTTGCCAAAAAAAGAACTAAACGACACACAAATGCAATGTTTGGTAGGAATTTCGAACGTATTCCGAGTATGAAGAAATATTTACGTTTAGTTGGCTAAATCACATGAGATAAATGACATCAACATGTAAATCCTAAGAAAATAATTAGTTCAAATGAATTAATGGATGGTTGGTTGGATAAATTCATGACACCACTTTTCCATCTTAAAAAGTTGACAGTGAAAAGGACAGTAATGAAAGCAATACTTTGAAACCATCTGTTACAAAAACATAGTGCTTACTCGATCATCATCCCATGTTTGAGATGGAGCAGTAGAATAAGAGAATCCCACACCAGCTGGGGCCTCTAGGTACAAAACATTAGCAATCTAAAGAAGAACAAAATAAGGTCAACTAAACAGTTTTAGTTTACGTGGGAAAATTGATGAAATTTGTTTTTACTCAACATAATATACATTTACAAACAGTAATAATATGTCCACTATATGTTGTGATAATCTTAAAGTATGCATAAGACAATCAAATGGGAAAACGGTGTACAAATGCAGAATACCATGTATATACTTAGGTGATAATCTCAATTTTTAGGATACATTGTGAAGCTGTGACGTGTAACACAATACTATGGGTTCCTATTACTGAAAGTATCAAAAAATTAGTAGTTACTGGCCCAATCATTTGAACAACACTAGTCTAGCCATCATACATAAAACGTGCGTACTGATGTGCACGAATATTGGTCAATATTAGGGCGAATAGTTTGACGAGATTTATGGGGCCGAATATAAAAAGTATATATGAAAATTATATTTGAAATAATCTTAGAGATTGAAATTTAAATGATTCCAACGTTTCGTTCAGCAAACTAGTCAGAACTTCGTCAGGGTAGGATAATCGAAATCAAGATCATCAAAGAAATATATATCGTTTAACAATCAAAACAAGTCTATACTGCACAAATTTAATCATATTTAGGTGCTGACTTTAGTAAATAGGATAATACGAATCAGTTATATGCGAAGCATAAGAAAATAAATGACTACATGCATTGTATGTCTGTGTCTGTATGTCAATCAGTCAGTAAGCTACAACGCAGGACCAGGCACATATATGCATCGGTCCAAGTTGCCATAACGCATTAGTACAACAAGATGAACACCGGATTCATAAAAGTAGTTAATTCAGAGGTGGTAATATATAAAAGAAAGATTGCATATAAGGATATAGTATAGGAAGAAAGAATTAGTTAATAGAAGGAAAGATATGAAGCAATTTTAATCTCTTAGTTTAAAGAAAGACAAAGACTCTATACACTTACGCCATTGTGATCGATCCTGAGCCATATCACCAAGAGTCTCCAACCATTGGTTACGAAAGTCACGCGGACCCCAACCAAGTAGTCTGCATCTCCCAACATGGCTCAGATTAGAAGTTAGTGACTTCAAGCACTGATGCCACATTTTGGTTTGGCCGCCCCTAACTTTCTTCCAACCATCCCCTACACCGGTTAGCATTGCACGTCGTGGTAATTGGTGTTCAGGCATACGTAACACGTGGCCCAACCATCTCAGTAGATGAAGATTCACAACCTTATCAACCGATTTACCATCATTCCCTAATACCCTGCGTCTAACCTCACTATTACTTACCCGGTGATCCCAACAGACGCCAGCAATATTTCTAAGGCATCTGTGGTCAAATACTAGTAGCTTACGAGTATCTTCTACTCTTAATGGCCATGTTTCGCTGCCGTAAATTAAAACAAAACGAACTGCCGCTCAGCATACTCGTCCTTTTATTGATAGACAGATATCTCGCCTTCACCAAAGGTGACGTAAGTTGGCAAAAGCCAAACGAGCTTTTCGAATCCATGCTGAGATTTCGTCCGATACCAAATCATTAGGGCTGATCAGACTTCCAAGATAAGTGAAGTTGTCAACGCGTTCAGTGGTTTAGTGTGCGACGAAATCTCAGCACGGATACAGAAGGCTCGACTAGCTTTTGCCAACTTGCGTCATTTATGGCGTAGGCGAGATATCCGTCTATCAACCAAATGACGTGTTTACTGCGCAGCAGTTCGTTCCGTCCTACTTTATGGCAGTGAAACATGGCCGGTAAGAGTAGAGGATATCCATAGGTTACTAGTATTTGATCATAGGTGTCTTCGAAACATTGCTCATATATCATGGGACCATCGAGTAAGTAACACAGTTGTTAGGAAACGGGTACTAGGTAAGGATGGCAAATCAATTGATGAAGTAGTGAAACTTCATCAGTTGAGATGGCTGGGACACGTGTTACGTATGCCCAACGACCGACTGCCTCGACGTGCTATGTTCAGTGGTATAGGAGTAGGTTGGAAGAAAGCTAGGGGCGGCCAAACCAAAACATGGCACAAATCCATGAAGTCACTGACAAGTGAACTGAGTCATGTTGGTAGGTGTAGACTACCTGGTTGGGGACCGCGAGATGATAGCAACCGATGGTTAGAGACCCTGAATGACATGGCTCAAAATCGTTTGCAATGGCGCAGGTGCATCCACTCTCTGTGTTCTCCCAAATTCTAATCTTCTGAATTCTTCATGTCCCTTTTTTCCTCTTTCCAAATTTATTTCACTGGATTATACTCTTTAAATAACATCTCCAAACCCTAATCTTCCCGATTACTGCTTATACTCTTATTACCTCTACCACTACGAGATTTGAATCGACAACTGTATCTCTGTGCTAATGTGGTGTGGCAACTCGAACTGATGTACGTACGTACGAAGTTCTACGTTGTTACTGACTGACTGACTGACTTCACTCCCTATCCTTAGTTCAGGTGTTGACGCAGCCCAGTCCTGAAGCAACAACTTGCATTTAGAGGGAGAGAAACGCATTCCAAACATTCTGGCATTGTTGCTCAGTGCTACCAGAAAACTCTGCATTTTTTCAGCGTCCGAAGGAAACACCTTACTGCTGTCACACCTCTCTACAGTCAGCAGTACGACTTTGTCTTCGGACCTTGGGTTTGTTGCTTTTAGTCTCACCGCTCTTCAACCGACCTGTCTGACATGGTAGGACCTTAAGGAACGGTTGTTCCAGCCAGTATAGCTCGGTTGCTTCATCACGATAGGCATGCCCGACCACCACGTCAAGGTAGCAACAACGGTCGGTCATATTGTCTGAGTTGTAAGCCTAAAATAAACTATTCTTACAACTCCGTTTTGGCTTGTGAATATCATATCTAAAACAAAGTAGTCAATATATATATATATATCAATATTCAATTTTCGATTATTTGAGATAGTTAACTAAAGCCTGTTCGGTTGTCTGAGTTAGTAACATGTGTTATGTAGGATTAAGATGATACATTTACTGGCCAGATGATAACAGGTTGCGTAAAATTGTGATAATAGTTGCTTCAGCGTGAACAATATATTTAACCAAAAAGAGTATATGTATCTTTTCGAACTTTTGGATCATATTTTCTTAGCTTAATATCTTCAATAAATGAAATAAGTGGTGTAATTTATGATTTCATCTGTTCTGACGAATTGATTTAAAATCGACCACATTGTCACTACTGCACTCTGGATCTCAAACACTACCCTCACTCGTCATTTATTTCTCTTTTCCAACTCATATAATTTGCATAAAGTTCACTGTTTCTATCTTCTTACTGATTTTCTCCTACGGTATTTTTGAGCTGCCTGTTTGTGACTTTACAGCTAGTAAGACTATTGGAGGAATTTTTATGATGTTAATTGACAGTCATGTTTGGATGTCTTTTTCTCGAAGTAATTAGGTGTAAGGAATCAATATAATAACTAATTATTATCTAAAAACATCAGTACTCATGTTGTATGCATGATGGCTAGATTAATATTGCTCAAATAATTGGGGCAGTAACTAAACCACATCAGTCTCTCATGCGAAGAGGAGAAGGACGACCAGCTTCTCTTTCTAGATATACCCCTAAACAAACGAGAAGATGGCTCAATCAAACGATCCATTTTTAGAAAACTAACATGGACAGGTCAATACCTTAGTTATTACATTTATTGCCCGGTGCAATGCATACGGGGTTTGATAAGATGCCTATTTAACAGGCTTGATCGTATTTGTATAAATGACGCTATTGATGATGATGTTAGATTGTTAAAAAAACATTAATGGAAAATTCATGGTACAGTGATACCTACCATAGGTTTGGCAGAAAAAAACTAGTTGAATATCATCCTTTCTGTTCAGGCTATCCATGTTAACTCATACATTAATGATTCAGAAACAATTTTCAACCTTCAACTTGTACTTTTATTTTACCTTCATACAAAAACGAACACTTAATTCACTCCTACACATACATACATACAGGCGAAGGCTAGATATCTGTCTATCAATAAAAGGACGAGTATGCTGAGCGGCAGTTCGTTTTGTTTTAATTTACGGCAGCGAAACATGGCCATTAAGAGTAGAAGATACTCGTAAGCTACTAGTATTTGACCACAGATGCCTTAGAAATATTGCTGGCGTCTGTTGGGATCACCGGGTAAGTAATAGTGAGGTTAGACGCAGGGTATTAGGGAATGATGGTAAATCGGTTGATAAGGTTGTGAATCTTCATCGACTGAGATGGTTGGGCCACGTGTTACGTATGCCTGAACACCAATTACCACGACGTGCAATGCTAACCGGTGTAGGGGATGGTTGGAAGAAAGTTAGGGGCGGCCAAACCAAAATGTGGCATCAGTGCTTGAAGTCACTAACTTCTAATCTGAGCCATGTTGAGAGATGCAGACTACTTGGTTGGGGTCCGCGTGACTTTCGTAACCAATGGTTGGAGACTCTTGGTGATATGGCTCAGGATCGATCTCAATGACGTGCCTTTCTTACGCAGGCCTTAGAACGAACCTAACACAGCATATGAACGGTTATCAGAAAAATTGAAATGATTTAGTTCGTGATATTTTGAAGGTAGCTGCATCTTATAGTTGCAAAGAAGCAAAGAGAGAGCTGATAAGCACGTTGATGGTTGTTATCATGAGTAAACCAACTGGATTGATCAACAAAAGCGATTAAGATCATTTCAGAGAAACTTATAAAAGCTCTGAGGTATATTTTGAATATTAAACTAATTAATAAAAATACAATTGACCTACTTTATTCCAGGAGTATGGATTTTCCACGAGACGAGGTCCTTCCTGGAGCTGGAAAGACGAGTACATAAAAGGAAGGAATAAAACGAGATACTGATGAAAGATGGGGAGTTCTATTTTGAATGGTAACACAGGTTAAATATTCATATAGCAATGTGACAACAAACGACGCCTAAGAAATGGAAAGATGAAAATCAAATCATTATCGATCATGATTGTAAGCTGACTAATTCTTCCCCTAAGAACCATCTTATCCTTGCAACAGTAGGCGTACAATATACAGTGACGGCTAATTACGATAAAAATGACGGTCTCGAAATTTGCTGTCAACATATTTTTTTATGATCTACGTGAACTTAGGGTTCAAAAGAATCTGTACAATGGACTCGAGTTAACTTTAAGATCAGAAATTAATGACGAAACTTTCATTGAAATTACCACATTTAACGAAAATGGAGATCGTACATGTTGGAGTCAGAAGTTTGAAAACTTCTTACAGGCTTTAATAACCTAGGGCTTTAGGTAACAATCCAGACAGAAGCCTGACCAACCATTTTTAGACTACAAAACTACCTTACAGAAAACGATCACAGCAGTACTTTCGTACGTTTATTTTCTGAGTTATTCATTATGAATGTACTTGATAGATCATCCGAGATTCTACATAAACTTCATAAAAATGCAGAATGAGTCTTAATTTTCAGACTGAATATAAATCAGAAAACTTAGTGTGAAGTATGCACAACTTAAAGTGTTTTGTTGACGAAGTAGTGAATCATGGAATTCTAGACATGTTTAACCATTCAAAACCTGAGCAAAATCCGATTCGGTGTGGATTCAAGATACTCGGTGTCTAAGTAGACGAAACAGTCATATTGAAGAAGTTCACTTTCAAAGGAAACACGCAACTGACATTTATCGTATACTAGACTCTCGAAAGTCATTATTTTACTTAAGAAGCACTAACATGTAAGAATCCCAGATTCATCCCATTCACACATGGTGTTGTGGTCGCAACAGGTAAGTCAGGGATCATGGAACACATCGAAGCAGAAGGATTGACCAAGTTTAAGCCTTATAGGCATTGATTAAATCATTCCACGAATCCTCTTCCTTCAAATAACAGGAATATATATGTGGTCAGTGGTAAACCATGAGTGCATTTGGATGTATATGACAGACGTGATTGACGAAGGCTTGTCCATCCAACCTAGACATATGACATTGCTATTTTGTTGTTATATAAACTTTTGTGAAGTTCAATTCAGCTAACGCAAGTTGCGGAATCCCATTAGTGATGTGGATATAAGACCTAGATATTTTCGAGGGTAATAGATAGAATTTCACAATAGCATCTCACATTAGTTAATTCAACGGTTTAATATGCAAAGTGCATACTTTTAATCAGTTATTTAACTTCTGACTTGTTCCGTAAAAAAATTAATTGCTACACACATTATCAACACTGACGGAGTGATGACTGTTTATGGTAAGTGGATAGTGAATGTATTGCTAAGGTGACTGAAAAAGATATAATTGATAACAAAAGTGTAGATAACAACTGGTATCTGGCCAAGTGAAAAGTAATAAGATACCAAAGTAACTGTTTCACATTGGGATTTCCAAGTAAATGCCATAGTTAAGGCAAATACATGTCCTCAAACATTTGCGCCCTAGTTGACTCTAAAAATGCCAATACTCTGAAGAAATTTTCCCACACACAATACAAAAACACAAAACGTGAAATGTTTATCAACAAATTATTGTATAGGGATGCTAAACGTTCATATTTTGATTATCGTTACAACTTGGAAATGGGAGAGAAAAACAATAAAGAACGTTATATTGCAGTTGAGTACCAGGATATCGATTTTATGGGACGATGCTTTTCCTTAATAACCAAATAAGGATTTTATTTTTTAGTTTATATACCAAGTCTTTGCGACGAGCCCTACAACCAACATTAGCAACTTTGAAACACATCTATAGTAAAACTAATACGTTGTACTGTAGCTGCAGTTTCTATTCATTTACGTATCCTAGTGAGGCAAATAGTTAAGCAAAAATAATGAGCATGATTATTGGCTAACCAATAGATCTTGGAAAATGACCTTATTTCTGAACTGTTCTGAAGGAAATCGAGGCTGTAATTGTCAGAGGTTCTAGGAATTCGAATCTAGATTTCATCTCATTCACGAAAGAGGAGATTGAAATTTTTGAAACTCCAGAGTGACAGATTTCGAGATAAATTTTTGAGTTGGAATTATTTACAATAACATCGCAAACGAAGAAATGACGGATGATAACACCAAAAAATATTTGCCAAAAATAGCATCTTGCATTTAGTTAGCTGTATTAAAATTAAAATTTGCTAATCATAGCTCAACACCAGTAGATATACAAAGATTGTAGACTATTACACATACTTTTTTTGTTACTCCAGGGATATATTAAAAAAAAACGAGATTTTAGAACGAAACATAACGTGAATACATTACAATGTGAGAATTTAGTTGTCAACGTTTTTACCGTTATGCACATATCGATTTCAAGAATTAAAAATTCAACATTTGTGGCAATATCTCTTCATGAATTTGTTGATGATGGCAATGCTACTGTTTTCGGTTGGATTGAAAAAATATATATAATCATACTACTCATATTACGAATGTTTCATCTACTTTCATGACATATTTAGTCAAAACAAATGACAGTAATAACTATGTTACTGTGAATTCGACCTTAGAAAAAACCTATTCAAGCGTAGTTGAGCATTTTTCTTAAGTTTCAATACTGGTTTGATTGATTTTAGGAATTAGTGATTATTGGACTACTGGTATATATATAATATTTGTCTTTTGAAAGTTCAAGCAAGAAACCACAATAGGTCCATCACAAACCGCCGTGATTACCTAGATTGGTTAGCCTTTTATTCATACAAATGATGTTTCAATTAAGTAATACATCGTGCACGAATTATAAAACCGACAGGATAACATTTGTACAATTATGGACTACAACTAACAAAAAGTTTAAACTTCCCAAACAAATTGTCTAAAGTTCACATTACCGTTGTATTTTGAGACGAAACATGTGAAAAATTCTTGATATTTGTCTATTTAGGTTACAACTGAATATAAGGGTTAAATAATGTTGCGAGGATTAAGATACACATAGGCTTAGCTCAGTGATCATACCAACAACATAGCAATCAGTCTACAACTATTTCACCAACTATGGGTTGATGGTGTCAGCTATGTACTTGCTATGCAAATATTCGTTTACAGTAAGAAAATATTTTTTACTGTACGATACCGCAGATTTCTTAAGTTACAATAGTGAAAGGATAGATAAATTACTCCGTCCTTGATCAAGGAGCCAAAAGTCTATAAATATAGGAAGCTGTAAAACTTCTAAGCAGGCTTATATAATTTTCAAGTTAATCACACTGAACGTTATCCAAACTATAGAACTTAAACAAAAAAAACTCACGAGGTAAGGACCATTTTCAGTAAGTAAACCTTCCAAAGAAGAGCATCCTGGCCCACCGTTTAACCATACAATTAAGGGAGCTGACGCCGGTGACGAAGCAGCTTCGACAAGCCAGTAATGAATATTGACCTTATCAGATGACCCATGGAGATATCCAGAGAACTGCTTGAAATTCGGTTGTGGCCAAGCGCCTGGTAAATAAAAAATTTCATCCAAATCTCCTGGTCTATTTCTACTACTCGAAGATAGCGAAAAACTACTTAAAACTATGAGTGCTAAGATGACTACAGACATCATTGGGCAACAACTCCAAACACGGCGCACTTTACGTTGGTATGCGGAATCTAGTCATACAAAATTTCAGTTTTCGGACTTTCAACATCCAATCTTTCTTTATTTCAAAAGTAGGAACTATTTCTTTACATTTGCTCTGCAGTTGTCACTCATTATTCTGTAATATGAAGAGATAAACATCTAGTAATTTCTAGACTTCTGCTGGTGTCAATCAATGACTTTCTATAGGTCAACGATTTAGTATTTAGTTTCAGTTTCAGTTTTCAGTTTCAGTTTGGGAAGGACGGGAGGCTTGGTGGCCTATGTTAGTCCTGGCAATGGTGGTCTCTCAGTTGATCCAACTTTCTTTTGAAAGAGTCGACGGATGGAGCCTCAACCACGTGCTGAGGTAGTGAATTCCACTAGTTGATGATTCGATGTGAAAGTCGATAGTCAGCTGACAAGTAATTTGTTCTCGGCTTATGAACTTTTTTGGAGTGTCCTCGTAGTACTTAGTATTCACTTCCAGTTTCAACCTGGAAAGGACAGGAAGCCAAACGGCGTTCGTTAGTCCAGCTAGTATAGATGGAGCATGCAATTAAACCAATAAGAACATGCTAAATCTCAGCTCCATCATAACATCGACAGTACCGGACTTCCTCAGCAAACTTTGGTCTCCCAGGACAAGGTCTCTGATTGCAACGGTGGTCCCCGAAAACTATGTAGGCGATTGAACCCCCGTCAATAAAGTTGAGAAATTCCAGGTGTCACTGTATAAGAGGTAGAACATCCCAGGTTCTGTGGTGAAATCGACTGGTGATTTAGCCGTACAGTCTAATCCCTAAGACTGTCCAACCGGTCAGCAAAGAGCATAGGAATCGGAAACGCAATTCAATCACCGAACAACAAGGTGGTCAACCTTAACGTGCCGGAAAACGTGGGAAAACAATCCCAGTCCGCGATGATTCTCATAATCATAAGCCTTGAAGACAGTTCTGATCTTTCCCTTAACCTGCAGGACAAAAATGATGGGACGCTCTTGGAAGAGTTAAACTAGTTGCTCGAACTTCCTAAAATAGAGCCTTTGACAGCAATGTCGCGCTTAGACTGCGTATTTAAAAACCAAGAATGTCTAACTGAAGGCCGCTTAATCCCGGCTTGCCTGGGTAAAAGTGGTCATGCCGTCATAGCATTTCATTTTATCAGTAAATCTGAGCTCAAATATCCCGCTAACAGCATGCATTGGAATTTCAAACGGTTGGATGTGTCGGCTTTACGGAACAACTTTGCCATCTGAGACATGTTACGGACTACGGATACAGTTTAAGTAGGACCCTTATAGAGGTATCCCAAGTTGGAAAATATCTAGAAATGTTTGTATCCTTCGATTTGAGATCTCAAGCTAACTGCAACAAAAATGTCTCCCAAGCAAACCTTTCACTGGTAACGTTGAAGCGCATTTGCAGCTAGTTCGAAGGAAGAACTTTCCACACAATCTTTGACAGTTTTGTTCATCTCCATTCAGATTACGGAAACGTGGTATTTCCTACCTCACTCCCAACGTATCCAACGGCGAGCCTAGAAACCAATTTGGGGATTCGAATTCAAGTCTTATGAAGAGCGGCTCCAACCAATGAACCTTTACCCATTAGAATATAGTCATCTCAGAGATGACCTAATGAGGTACAGCATCCTAAACCGTTCTGGATATCCCCTTAAACAGACATTTAAGCTTAGTCCCAGATCAAACATTAGGGGTAACACCCAGAAACTGGAGACAAAACACAGAGGAACAGAGTTTAGACATATCTTCTACTACTTGAGAGTAGTCAAATGCTGGAATTTACTGACGGCTGAACTGGTCCAAGCGACTTCCCAAGAGTCATTTAAGAGAAAACTTGACATGTTCTTAGGGACTAAAGATAGTATCTTTCTATGACTTATCAACGTTTTTCCCTCTTCCTCTTTTATCTATAATATACCCAGGTTCTTACCTGGCGGTACCAGTGACCCACTGCTACTAGACACGGAAGCTCGTTAAGAGCAAGCTTCTACTATTCCGTCCAAAACCATTTGAACCACTTGAGCTATTTAAATTCCATACGTTGATGATTCGATAAGAAAGTCGATAGTCAGTTGACAAGTAATTTGTTCCGAACTTGTGAACATTTGTAAACCGTTCTTGTAAATTCTTTTATTGGAAGACAAGAAAAAAGAGGGAACGTCAGATGTGAACTGACTACTAGATAATCTAAAAACTGTGATCAAGCCTCTCTGGTTCTTCAATATGATGATGGAAATAGGTTTAGTTTAAACAGTGGTGCATCATACGAGAGCTTCACTATTCTGGAACCATTTTAGTTGCGGTTCTTTTAATCTTTTCAAACAGATCTTTGTCTTTTTATAGACAGGGGCTAGCCACTTATATGCAGTACTCGAGTTTAGGATGAGCGAATACTGTGTACAGATTCTAAAAGGGTTCTAGCATCGACGTGACTAAAGGAGCTACCAATTGACTATAGAGTTCTAAAACTTTTGACGGCTATCGCACGACTGTGTGCAGTAGCTTTTAAATCCTGACTACCGATGACTCTCAAGTCGTTGTGGGTTTGGGTAACGGGTATCTTGCTTATATTCGCCATGTACGTACATTGACCTTGGTGACCATATGTATAATAATGCACTTGGAAGATATTGTCGGTAACTGCCAAATTTTAGACCGTTCAGTCAATTTCACTAATTCGTTTTGAAACTCTTAATTATCACCTTTGTTTCTTATCACTCTGTACATCTTGTTATTTTTATTATGTAACAAAACCGATGATGATAGGAAACAAGAAAGGTCATTTATGTACAGGAGGAACAACAACTGCCTCAAAACTGTACCCTGAGGCACTCCGTTAAGCAGTTCCATAGCTAGAATATTTGAGTTATCCCGTACTCTTTTTTAGTGACCAACTAGGAAGTCGTTTACCCACATTAATAAATGCTGACGCTCTACATGTTTATCATAGTAACTAGTACTTAGCGGAGTTCAGTAAGGCTTCTTTCTTGATATTTAACTTACGGTGCTGTGTGGATGGGCTCTAGCGTACTGTTAAAACACCAATGCTACATCACGCTGATAACGTCTAAATCTGACAAGACGTGACGACGGGTGGTTACGTATGTACACTGCAGGCCGGCCTGGAATTCTCGGCAAACGTATCTAAGTTGTAGATAAGCCTTATCAACGTGGGCGAATGTTCCTGCACCTGCACTGAACGGGCAAAAGTGGATAAATATAACGCCAGTAAAACTTCAGTGCACTCATCTTATTCTCACAATGAACCAATGGCAAATCTTAACCTGAAGACCATGTGGTCTGAGAACCGTAGAGAATAAAATACTCTCAACCTACAGCATCGACGAACGTTTGGCCTTTCAGTTACGATAACACCGCGTTCACTAATACATCCACAAATCTTTTCGTCCTACATATATTTTCTCCATGTATTGAGTACTTTGTTAAACCTCATCATAATGTTGCCAACATTATATTCACATTATGACATCTGTAACTCACTGTGCCACTCCTTGCATTTCACCGACGAAAAACATTCACCATAACGTGAGTTCGTTTCAGTCTTTTGTTTTATCTCGTCTCATACCATAACGTTTCCACCCAAATAAATGAAGCCAGTTTTGTGTTAACGTTTCAACAAGAGATTCGCTTTTCTATATTTTCACCTTTTATTTGTCGACGGCATTTTGGTAAAACCGCTCACTTTTTTATCATGTTCTGGATAATCCACTATTGTAAAAGCTCTCTTCGACACTCTAACGACTCGTTATTTAATAGTAGCATACATCTTACAGAGCAGGCATTCGCCATTTTTACAAACATGATCAATAATTTACAACACTGGTTTAAAGTTGGTATTGTTAAATGGATAAAATCGGTGAAAAACGAAGTAGTATATTCGTGCAGATGCACTGGATGGTTGATAATTAGGTTTGTGCTTTGTTAATGTACTATGAATAAAGTTTTTGTTTCTCCAACAATGGCATTGAGAACACGATTTAACCTTGGCAAACGCACATCAGGTCCGAACTCAACATTTGTGTGTTGGAATATTCGTGCTGTTAGGCATTTATGCAAAATAACTTTTGAGACGTTTTTGGTTGTTATCAAGTGGATAAAAAGGGCGCTTACGTGAGCTGTGGCTTTGGGAGACGCGTAAGTTAGTTTGACGTCCGATCCGCACCTGTGAAATTTGAAGGTGATGCTGAAAAAGAGAAACAAAGAGTCAGTAAAGCACATGGATATAAACCCTCAACAATGCCTAGCGGTTCCTAGTGGAACATACAAATATATGGCAAATTAGCAGATAAAACCAAAACTAGCTGCTATTACTGGAATGAAAGGTATTCAGGCGTTACTGACCAGCAAACATGAAGGTGGGGAGATAACTTCAATCCACCCATGTCTGTAGGGCAGAACATTTTGTTTAATTACGGCTCCTTATGGTTTAGTGGGATGTCACGGACTTATGGTATTGAAGCTGATTTATCACGCAAAATACCTCTTTAAATCGTGTTACGAACGTTGAATTGGTTTCAGTTCCTACCCAGTAATCCTATTACAAGCAAACTAGACAATTCGCTAATATACGAAGCCCACTCAAGACCCTATAAAACCTGAGAAAAAAACAAATAAAAAAACGAAAGGGGCTCTAATAGCTTCGATAATAAAAGGAAGTTAGCCAGTTGTATATCACAATACTGTTTCTAGCACTATATTTTATTTTATAATCACACATAATCTTATACTCTCAGCTCTTTTCCGAATCGTCTCTATTTGTCAGTTGTATGTCCACTCACACCTCGCTAAAGCTTATTTTCTTTAACCTATTAAAGTGCTCTTTCTTAACAAATACCTTAATAAAAGAAAATTAGACTGAGTAATCATGCCTTAAACATTCCTACATGAATATTGGCTACTCTGCCCCTCGTGTTTTTTTTTACTTGCTCCCTCTTTCAGCCCCCTTGAGATATGGAACAGGTTACTTCATCCTGCACCATCCTTAAAGCCTTGGATATCCCAAAGGGACATAAGGTTGCGATTTCTAGAAGCTCATACCTTCAATGGACCTATTCTTGACCATCAGTCGCACATTCGCAACGCAACTCTCGTGAAGCGCGCCAACTGTAGTACTGATTAAAACAATCTACATTCATGTCTTATAAATTTTCAACCCAGCTATGTAATTTAATACAGTGTATATTGTATCATTTGTATCAATTTGATCTTGCCTGTAAACTGGCATGCCTCATGTAACAAACTGTTATTTGAGAATAAATTATTATTATTATTATTATAAGGTAACAAAAACTAATGAGTTGTCGCGTGTAACAAGGTAGAATGGGTTCGGATGATGGACGGAAATTTGAAGTTACAGTTATCAAAGATGTTCATCAAAATGTGAGCGAATGAAAGCGAAGTGCTAAGAAACTCTTATTATTATATATTCTAAGATTACATTTGGATAAAGTATTGTCCTACATTATGCTCTGTGTTCCACATCCAGTTGTAAAACTCTCTCTTAATAAGTAACATATTACAAGCTTATCACGTGGTTGCGATTTATGGACTTTGGGTAAGACGTCGATGCAATGCTCTAAAGTATGAATCGTAGATTTCTAAACAAAGGATAAGCATTTAAAAAGGCTAAAAGGTGGGCAAGTGTGTACCGGAGTAGACGTACAAGTTTAGGGACGTAAAAGTTAGGAATAAGGCTATGTATAGTGTGACAAAATTAGCGGTGATTCCATAAGGTGCACGTGAAAGCAGTAAACTGACAAGAAGTAGGTCACATTACCTTGGTGCTGATGGCGCTTTGGAATATCCAATCCGCGTGAAGGTCTACAAGCTCTACAGGCGCAAGACCACTGGTAGTAGGCAGGATATTGCTGCACTTAAACATCGTCAGTCCTACTTAATCTATCTTGACGCAGACTACGAAGTAATCCAATCTTAATGTATACCTCATTTTCAACCTCATATATTCCCAAGTTTGCGTCACAGTCACAATAACTCGAAGAACACGACAAGCAAGTTCAGAAACGATAAACGAATAAAAAAGCTGCGGGGTATAGCACTTCTTGTCGAGTAATAAATGCTTGGAACCTGTTATGTTCGGCGAACGAAAATCAGCAACACAACAAAATGACGATCTCAGTCATTTCTCCACACTCCGGCCCTGCTAACTGGAGGAAGAAAACCAGATTCAGCAGGGGAAATATATAATTCCACAATTATCCCAGAATAACGAGCAACAAGCACACAACTGGTGTGTATATAGGCAGTATTGAGATGTCATTGGAAAACGTCATAAAATAGCCTACAAAGAGAGAAAATTAATCAACGACGTTCAAGGTCCTTCCAGGTGGGAAACAGAAATAAAGGTAAAAATGGTACATTTAGGGGGAAAAGGAGAAATTCAAATTCCCATAGGTAAATTACAAAGTGAGTATTTTACTGAATGATTTCTGTGTATTAACCATTCCCAGTGCCTCTTTACTTAGCAGCGTATATTCATATGGTTCACGCGCATCGTCGCCATTTGTCACAGATGTTGATGTGATTACTTTCTGGAATTAGGCTTATTTGTTTACGGACCTGTCTCTTCACCGGGAACGGGGAGTATGTTGATCTTATTCAATACAGTGTCGAACTGGAGATTTCTGTTTGTCACTGGGCGATCTAAGGTTAATCGTTTATGTAGATGGATCTGGTGCAGAGTCCATCTGTCTCTTCCAACCTCTACTTCATCCACGACCTGGTCCAGCACTCAAACCACACATTCGTCTGTTTGGGGATCTTAGTCTGACATGTGTTCCTGAGTAAATACCAAAACCCTTATCCCGTATGTCGGCAGCTCCAGGTGGCGGCGGTGTGGTTCTCGATAATATCAGGTTGTGCTACTGGTCAGTTTTATAGTTGTCTGTGGAATCGCTTCACCAGTCCATTTGCTGCTGAATGGTATGCTGTTATGGTGATGTACTAGACGTCTAGAACGTGTACATTTAGTAAGGACGTGCGACTAGAACTGTGTGTGTTTGTCGAAAGTGGCTGTAGAAATCCATCAGTTCAGGAATGTGGTATCAACATTTTCTGCTGAAATGCATATCACTAGAACCTCGCGGCCTGCTTGAGCATCTGATCTACCTGTTCATGCCATCCAGATATTTCAACAAGTTATCTATTTTTGTTTGTTTTAATATTTCAATATGTTTGTTAATCACATGATGTATTCTGCTGTGTTTCTGAAAAGTGTACAACTTTTCGTTGTCAAAGTTACAAAAAGCCCAATAAGAGATAATGTGGTCACTGGCAATATGCAGCGAAAAGAATATACATTATTCAGATGTTCATTTACTGGACTGCTAGCATCTAATTCGCTCAATATTTATCGGGAGGATCGACCAAGAAGTAAGAAACGGAAACTTGTTGAAATACTTTGTGCTGAGAATTCCATATTGTACCAAAAATATAATATTGGATAAGCCTTACAATAATAATATGCGACGGGCCACTTGGTGAAACTGTTGGAAACATACAGAACTCTCCATTTTTGAGATTTATATGCCACTACAGTGAACTCTCGTAGTGGGGTAGTGATGACCTTAAAACGTGGCCAGCCATAAGTTTAAAGTCAGCAATCTTACCGTTGTAGACACTTCCGACGGCTCGCCATGTCCAACGACGTCTGATCGTCATTCCTTTATACGCACAAGCGAGATAAAACAAAAGTTATGCAGTGTACTACGCGTAGTAGTCGACCAAATGTTATGGAAACCTTACCTTTCTCCTTGGGTGCGTTGTTTTCGTACGGTTTTCAGCTACCAGCAAAGTTTGGTCGTGATTCTTGATTACCGGGGAAGGCTTCGTAATTGTGAGTTCCGTATCTTTCGGGAGTAAAGGAGGAGAATCAACATTATTACAGTTTACTTTTAAATAAGTTACTTTAAGTTGGACAATGCTCACGTTATGGTTGGAATTTAAATCCATATTCATTGAAGATGAAGGGTCCATTAATTATTCTGGAAATCGGAATGTCGCTCCGTAAATGAGTTGTGCTGCAGTGTGTCTAACGTCAGCTTCCACTGCACTGAGTAACATGAGTGGAAGAGCGTTAGTTCACTGTGAAAGGTTTGGGCCTTCAAGTGAAGCTTCTAACTGTTGGTGAACTCGTTCTATCGATCTGATATTTTGTGCATAGTAGGCAGTCTTTCGGAATCGTGTGATTCCTAGTAGTGTAGTGAGACAATGGTAAAAGTCCACATTAGAGCTGGAGTCGACGACATGTATTAATACTGCTTATGGAGTTTTGCTCTCCGAGATGGATGGTTTGGTCATCTCAATGTAGTTATAGTTGGAGGGTAGCCGAAGTTTGCCACTCACCGTTCGAGGGAGGGCGGGTCACTGTTTCAGCGGTAATGTCCTTATTACGTACTGTTTCTGACCATCGTGTGAAATAGTCCACACGCGTTAAAAGGTACTTGTCCATTTGAATCTGGTAAAGGTCTTACTGAATCAAGATGAACGCCGTCGAGACGGGCGTCGGGGGCCCGAGGGACATTTGTTGCGTATAATCACCTTAGATATTTGGCAGCGTACACATGAGCGCCCTCAATCCCTCATATCTTTGCTCATATCAGGACAGCGAAATAGTTTTAGGATGAGCCCAATGGTTTCACAAACAGCTGGATGATAAACATTGTGCAACGTATTGAAGATGTTGTATCGATAGTTTCGGCACGGTTGAACGAACCCTATTTCTAGATATGTCGCACAGTAATGTTTCCTTAACTGTTCCCATCTGTTTGATCACTGGTTTGAGGATTCTCGAAGATAAATGACACTGAAGACCATAACCTTCTTTTTTAAAGCTAGACAAGTTTAAGAAGGTCTATTCCTTGGAAACTGTTCAAGAACATCATAAAAGACAAGGCGTCTGCAATTAAATTGTTTGGCCCAGAATTGCGCTTTATATTTGAAGTAAACTGTGAAATGAAGTCTAGTTGTTTAGACACTCCAGGAGAGTACTTGTCTGGTTAGGAGCTCAGAGGTAAGGTACGAGGTTTATGGTCGGTGAATAGAGTGAGTTCTTGGCCTTCAACAGGGTGTTGAGAGCGCCGCACAACACAATAAATGGCCAGGAGTTCCCTACAGAAAGTACTATGACTCGATTCAGTGTCTAGCAACCGTCTCGAAAAGAATGCTAAAGGTTGCTATGTGTAGTTAACGCACTGTTGTAAAGCTCCTCCGATTGCCGTATGGGACACGTTTACTGAGGTACTGATGAGTGCTTTAATGTTGTAGTGTTTGAGCATGGTTGCTTTTGTGATAATTTCCTTAACCTGAAGAATGCTTTTCTCGCGTTGTTATCCAAATTGATGATTTCTGCATTTCCGCAAAGTTGGTCGGTTCAGGGACTCATGAGAGACGCGCTATTCCGTATGAAATATTGATAAAAACTTACTAGGCCGTTTAGTGTATGTAACTGCGTGACATTGATCGTCTCTGGGTAGTCAAGAATGGCTACCACTTTCCTTTTTAGAGGTCAGATGCCTTGTGCACCAATGGTATATCCCAGAACATCCGGAGTGTCGGTGCCGATTTTATATTTCTGAGTGTTTCCAGTAATGCTGTGCTTTTGTGGTCGTTCGAAGACAACGTCCAGATGCTAGAGATGAGGTTCTCTCTCTGAACTTGCAATCAAGCAGTCATCTGCATCTGGGTGTTGGGATTTAAAACCTTCAACTCGATGAATCTCTGGAAAGTATGTACAGCATTTCTTAATCTGAAAGGCATTTGCAAAAATTCATGGAGTCTGTTGGGAGTGATGTTAACCATTTTGTGAATATCGTCTGCAGTTATAGGAATTTGTTTTTATGCTCTAACCAGACTGGTTTTTGTGAACACAGTTGTATCTTTTGAGGTAGCTGTCAAATTGTGAATGTGAGGCAACGAGTAACGACCAAGAATGGTTTGTGCATTCACTCCTCGATAGTCAACAGTCGGACGTTAACCACTGTTGTCCTTTTCAAGAACCTTTTGCTGTGCGATGGTCAAATAGTTGCTATGTTAATCATGTGCCTGAATTCATTTTTTCCCAACCTCAGCTTTTCAGGAACTGGTCAGTGGGCTTTCGAGAATACAGGTGGTCTTACAGTCGTGGTGTAATGTGTAACATTGCTAATTACATTTTGCAATTTCTGCTCCATTTGGTATATCTCAGGGTACTTATGTAGTATTAGTTGGTAGTTTAGATCGATCTTGATAAGTCTTGTTAATTCGAACGCTTTATTCGGTTCCTAAACTATTCTGGTAACCCGCAAGCGACCTGAACTCGAGAGAAAAGGCGCAAAATAAGTGAAAAACACTTTACTTCAAAGGTTCATTCTTGTACAAAAAACACGGGTATTTGTAGATGTCGACATCATATTTTAGCCAATCCGCTAAAAGACATTATGCTATTGACCAATAGAAGCACGCCACGTCGACATTCTAAAAAGTTTGCTCAGTCATGATGAATATAGAGTATAGGAGTGAACGAGGGGGGGGGGAAATACCCAAAAATTTGAAAAATATCACGATATGTAAAAATTAAAGTGAAGAAATGATACGTAAAGTTCCAAATAGTAATGGACTCACAGTTTACAAACATGCTTACCAGATCGCGTTCATAGCTGGGCGTGCTTTAAAATAACACCATTAGCTGGACAGATTGGGCTACGATAGATGGCATTTAATATAAACGTACAACCTCCAAAAGTGAGTTCACAGCTAACGACTTCACAAGTCCCATTATAATGTGTTTAACGAATCAAGGACTCAGGACAGTGATGATGTCACAGGTATTCAGTGTTTGACAACGCTTCTACCAGTAACACCTTCTAATATATTTCGTTCCCGCCCAGAGAAATCAAAAGACAGAGTCGAGGAGATCGGAAGAGTATATTTGGCGATGACCAATATATCGGAATTCTCTGATCTAATCTGGCTAGCGATTGCGGTTGATGTTGAGCACGGCGTTACCACACGTGATCTGGTGCGGATGACTGACCGAGCGCCTTCAGCTAGGTGAGTCCACTAAAACATATGGTCAGCATCCAATGTCGAAAACTTAGTGCTATTTATTTTGGGGATTTATTTACCGCTACAGATCACTCCCCCCCTAGTGGGGCAGTGACGACCCTAAGACGTGGCCAGCCAGAAGTTTAAACCCAACGAGTTTGTCGTTGGTAAACACTCTTCTGATAGCTTACTAAATTTAGCAGCGTCTGGTCGTCTTTCCTTACTATATGGGACGGAGGTACAACATAGTAAAAAAAGAAAATGTACATGGAAAATTTCGGATCCTCATAAACGTCATCGTTCTTTTCCAGCCGTCCTGGAAAAGAAAAAAGAAAATGTAAGTGCATGTCGAAATACACTCGTATGTGCGTCAAAGCACAATGTCGGCGGAAAAAAAAATGGAAAATAAACTCATGAACACGTAATAGCGTTAAAAAAATTGTTTTTTTGTTTTGTTTTTTTTTAAATAGAAATAAAAATATATAAGCATATTAAAATTGTTTTTTTTTTTAAAAATAATATAAAATGTCGAGAAGTGCCTTACGTGCAATAGTCGTTTAGATGTTCTGGAAATCTCACCCTTCTTCCAGAACGCGTCGTTTTAAGTTTATTTTCGGATACTGTCGAAGTATCATCGTGTGTGTTGGTTGTCGGATGAGGTATTATAAGTGTCGGAGTCGTGTCGTTCAATTGTACCGAAGGAAAATCCACGTAGATAGGATTTCCTTCTAAATACGCTGCTTTTAAGCGATCGATACTGATGCTATCGTTGGTTCCGTTCTTATCGACTATATAGTACTTAGATTCACGTTGAAGAACTTTGAAGGGTCCTTCGTATGCTGATTCGAAGGGTCGTCGATGCGAGTCTCGACGAACGAAAACGTGTGTACTATATCGTAAGTCAGGTTGAACGAAAACATCAGTCGATTGAGGTCGGGTGGAAGCAGGTTTAACTGAACGCATTGCGTTTGTAAGCCTGTTCGTGTAGGAGGTTAGATCCATGTTCATTGAAGAGGATGAAGGATCCACGAATTCTCCTGGAAGTCGAAGTGTCGTACCATAAACGAGTTGAGACGCAGTGTATCCAATGTCAGCTTTCACTGCATTGCGGATACCTAGTAAGACGAGTGGAAGAGCGTCGGTCCACTGTGAAACGTTTGTAGCTGATAGCGAAGCTTTCAGTTGTCGGTGAAAACGTTCTACCAACCCGTTTGCTTGTGGATGGTAGGCGGTCGTTCGGAAGCGAGTGCTTCCTAAAAGAGTGGTCAGACGACGGAAAAGATCAGATTCAAATTGACGTCCGCGGTCTGTAGTGATGGTTGAAGGGCAGCCGAAATTTGCTACCCATCGTTCGACGAAGGTGCGGGCCACTGTTTCAGCAGTGATGTCCTTGATAGGTACTGCTTCTGGCCATCGAGTGAAACGGTCTACGCAGGTTAAGAGATAAGAGTATCCATTTGAATCTGGTAAAGGTCCTACCAAATCCAAATGAACATGGTCGAAACGAGCATCGGGAGTTTTAAACGAGCCTAAGGGACATTTATTGTGTCTTATAACCTTAGATTTTTGACAGCTTACACAGGAGCGTGCCCACTCCCTCACGTCTTTATTCATTCCAGGCCAGCAAAACCTTTCTGCTATAAGCTTGATGGTTGCACGGGCACCTGGATGCGAAAGTTTGTGCAATGTGTTGAAGACATTGCGTCGATAATGTTTCGGCACGATTGGGCGATCCCTACCTGTAGATGTGTCACAAAGTAAGGTTTCCTTACCTGTTCCCATCTGTTTGATGCGTAGTTTAAGTGTTGTGGACGATAACTCGTGCCGAAGATCAGTGTCTTCTTTTTGAAGCTCGGCGAGTTTAAGAAGGTCGATTCCTTGGAAACTGTTCAAGGAAGTTATACGAGATAAAGCGTCTGCAACTACATTGTTTGCTCCAGAGACGTGTTGAATATCTGAAGTAAACTGCGAAATGTAGTCCAGTTGTCGAGACTCACGGGGAGAGTACTTGTCAGAAGGAGAGCTTAACGAGAAAGTAAGCGGTTTATGATCCGTAAAAAGAGTGAATTCACGACCTTCGATGTAGTGTTGAAATGCCGTACAGCACAATACATAGCTAGGAGTTCCCTACCGAATGTGCTGTACCTCGATTCGGTGTCTAGCAACCGTCTAGAGAAAAATGCCAAGGGTTGCCAGGAGTTGTTAACCCATTGTTGTAAGACTCCTCCGATTGCTGAGTCGGATGCGTCTACTGCGATGCTAATGGGTGCTCGGGTGTCCTGATGTGCGAGCATTGTTGCTTTAGCAATCAGTTCCTTAACTGTGGAGAATGCTTTTCGTGCGGTGTCGTCCAAATTAATGGATTTCGCATTTCCACGAAGTTGGTCGGTTAGAGGTTTCATGAGTAATGCGCATTTCGGTATGAAACGTCTATAGAAACTTACCAGGCCGTTAAACGTGCGTAATTGCTTGACGGTGGTCGGTTCTGGGTAATCCAGAATGGCCGCCACTTTGGTCCTAAGAGGTCGAATGCCTTGAGCATCGATAGTGTGTCCTAGGAAGTCTAACGAGTCGGTTCCGAATTGGCATTTCTGAACGTTTACAGTTATGCCATGTTTTTGAAGTCGTTCGAAAACAAGATCCAGATGCTTGAGATGTGTTTCTCTGTCCGGACTTGCGATTAGACAGTCATCAACATACGCGTGTACGAAGTTGAGACCTCGAAAAACGTCGTCTATGAATCTTTGGAATGTTTGAGCAGCATTCCTTAGACCGAAAGGCATTCGCAAAAATTCATAGAGTCCGAAAGGAGTTATGATAGCTGTTTTCGGTATGTCGTCAGTAGCCATAGGGATTTGGTTATACGCTTTAACCAAGTCGATTTTCGAAAAGACAGTTGTACCTTTCAAGGTAGCTGTCAAATCGTGAATGTGAGGCAACGGGTAACGATCGGGAATGGTTTTCGCGTTCAATCGCCGATAGTCACCAGTTGGACGCCAATCGTTGCTGTCCTTTTTAGGGACCATGTGCAACGGAGATGCATATGGGCTACTTGACGGTCGTATGATTCCTAAGTCCATCATGTGATCGAATTCGTTTTTCGCTAACCTTAGCTTTTCAGGAGCTAGTCGGCGTGCTTTAGAAAATACAGGTGGTCCTGTAGTCGTGATGTGATGTGTAACATTGCTGGTTACACACGGTAGTTTCGTTTGAGTTTGTTGTATCTCAGGGTACTTATCGAGTAGTGGTTGATAGAGTGGGTCTATCATATGTTTAACTGTGACTGGGGATACTCTACAACCAGTAAAAGAAGTTACGCAAACGGACAAATTAGTGTTACCGTCTACTAGCCTCCGTTTGCGCGTGTCGATGATCAGATTGTGGTGTTGTAGAAGATCCATACCAATGATTGGCATAGAAACATCTGCAACAACGAAAATCCAGTGGATGGGTTTGCGTAAACCCACGTTAAGGTAAACGTACCTTTTGCCATACGTAGCGATCGGTTTTCCGTTTGCCGCCTGTAAGTTTAGGGTCGATTCGTGTAGTCGGTCGTTAGGAATCGCTGGGAGAACGCTAACTTCTGCGCCAGTGTCGACGAGGTAGCGAACTCTCGTTGTCACATCTGTGACGAATAACAGACGGCTTTGTTCGCCGGCTACGGTTGCCGTTAACGCGTGCCGGCTTGGAAGTTTCCCGAATTGCTTTTCGAATCAGTCGGTTTCGTGTTGGGAAAATTGCAGGGTTTTCTGCAATTTCTGGAAAGCTTTCCATACTGGTTATGATACCAGCACCAGTCGGGGTTATCTGTCTCTCGTGGTCTAGAGACAGATCGCTTACGAGAAATGCTTCTACGTGGTGTGCGCGATCTCTTACGGTCGTTACGAAGACTAAGATAACGCGTGAGTGTGTGACATAAGTCGTTTATATCATTCTGAGTCGTTTGAGGTTTTTCTTTGACTGAAAATACCTCGGTAGTAGATTTCGTAATTTCTAATATGCGGTCGGCAGATGCAGCTAGCTCGTCTAAGGCGTTGTTCTGGAACGAGACCAGAACTGCTTGCACCTGTTGGGGAAGTTTTGACAAGAAGAGTTGTTTGAATAGGCCTTCGTCGAAAGTTCTTGGGCCTATAACCTCTCTCATCCGTTGCAACATGTCTGTCGCAGAACCGTGTTGCAGGTCGATATTGTTGAAGAGTTGATCTAACCTTTGTCGATCGGTTAGGTCTCCTCGTTTAAGAATCGAGCGTTTTAAGATTTCGTAAGGATCGGAAACATCACTAGTAAACATACTAGGTGTTACGTACCTGTTGAATTCGCGCGGTAGTGCCTTGACTACTGCGAGGAATTGTGCACGTGTGTCGATCACGCCGTGCTCGGAGAAGTCGGCTTCTGCGTAGCAAAACCAGGCTTCGATGTTGTCGGGCCAGAAAGGCATGAGTTGAAACGAAGGCGGGGACAAAGTCTTAAGCTTGAGTACTTTAGGTGTCTGTTCAGTCATGATGAAGTATGAAGTACGATAATGAACAAGGGGAAAATATATATATCCAGGAAAAAACACGAAAAAAAAATCACAATGTTTAAAAAAATTAAAAAAAATAAGGCAATGATATATAAAAATCCCAAAAAGGAACAGACTCACAGTTGCAATTAGGTGTACCAGATCACGTCGGTTTCACCAATGATGATGTCACAGGTATTCAGTGTTTGACAACGCTTCTACCAGTAACACCTTCTAATATATTTCGTTCCCGCCCAGAGAAATCAAAAGACAGAGTCGAGGAGATCGGAAGAGTATATTTGGCGATGACCAATATATCGGAATTCTCTGATCTAATCTGGCTAGCGATTGCGGTTGATGTTGAGCACGGCGTTACCACACGTGATCTGGTGCGGATGACTGACCGAGCGCCTTCAGCTAGGTGAGTCCACTAAAACATATGGTCAGCATCCAATGTCGAAAACTTAGTGCTATTTATTTTGGGGATTTATTTACCGCTACAACAGTATTGTAGTATAACCTACTATTATTTCTCTCGCATCTGTTAACTTTACCTAAGCTCCTACCTGGAGGCATCGGCAATCCTCTGCCACTAGATACGGAAGCGCACTAGACGAAAACTTTTGTTGCGTCCCAAAACATTTGTACCATTTGGACCATTTAATAGTTGAGCATGGGGATTCGGTGACCTTGAGGGCTTCAAATTTTTCCAATTTCACCATAGATATCTCTATTAGGATGATTTGGGCATAATGAATTAATAGAATTTGGTCATAGTCCATCTTAGGTTGCTTCAATTTCGCGTCAGCCCTTAATCTGTCTGCAATGGACAGGGATACGATGCTTGAGAGTTTTCTGGTATATTGAATATTAATTTTTGAGCGTGCGCTTCCTAATATTATTCGACTTCTATAGGCGTGTACTGGATTAACAGATATCACGTATGCAATATCAATACTGGAAGACCATAACTGGGACTTAACGGCCGCTGTTTCCAGCATTATTAGTGACGTGTTGCCAGGTAATAACAAATGTTGTAAACACCAAAAATTTCTGATACACCTGGGGAAGTCCCCTTTACTGCTTCTAGGTAGCGAGTGCTTTACTGCTAAGAACAAGGTGGTCGGCAAACTTAATGCATAAGTTCTGTTGATGTATGTAGAAATGGGCCTCACCTAGGGGATTAGAAAAGCATTGATCCCCTTAAGTTTATAAACCTTAGTTTCCTGATAGAAACATATGTAATTGTTGTAGTTATTGGCTATATTAGTTTATACAGCTAGCGATGCCAGAATACAAGTAGTGTGTCTAGTTCGCACGACATTTGGATGTAATTATTCGTGATTGGAAATCAATCCTTACATAAAATTGTATTGGTCAGTCGGTAAAGCACTGAATCATTAGCCAAAATTCTTCAATAAAAATCCTTTCGCCATTCAACTCTATCTATCTAACCTGTATACAAGGCTGTCGACCTACTCATAATACTTGAAGTAATCTATTTTGTAGGGTTGTAAAAAGTGGTGTTATTACTTAAAAAACAAGCGATTCGTATCGTCATTAATAGATGCGGGATAATAAAGTGTACACGAGTCATATAGAGATGAATTCTACATATTTCTGAAGTCACTTTGAAGCCGTATCATCATAATGAAGTAGAAATCTTGGGTTAATCTAAACCAAGAGAAAGCAACAGACCCTTCTGGATTACCACAGATCTTCAGTAATAAGGGTAGGAAGTCTGTCGACTTATATTATTCCTTGCAGTTTGTAATACTGTAGGGGTCCAGTGTCGTTTTGAATATATCAACAGAAAGTGCTGATATTACGTGTCCCGGTAGAGAATTCCAGTAATTCACTTCTCGGTGCGAGGAACGAAACTCCAGACGTAAACGACTTGATCTCGGTTTTTGAACTTTGAATGTCCTCTCAAATGATCTTTCCTAGATGGAAGTAAAAGATAAGACATATTAATACCAAGGTTATCGTTCAGTGTACGATAAGCCAATATTAGATCACCCCGTATTCTACGGTAAGATAACGGAAATAAGTTAAGGTGTTTCAGTCTGTTTTTATAAGATAGGTCAGATAGACTTTGTACCATCCTAGTACCTCGTCGTTGGACTCTCCAGCATCTCTGCTTCATACTTGAGACAAAGACTCGCTGCTTGAATCCCATATTTTAAATGTGGTCGCACATAAATCAGATATAATAATCTAAACATTTCATCATCTAAATACTGGGATGTCCTACGAATAGACCATACTACCCTATAGCCTTTCGCAGCAGCGGCCTTACAGTGACTAGTGGTTTTGAGACCACTGCTTAATATGTATTTTATTATATTATTTATTTAAACACATAAACAGTGGTACAAGGAGGCACCAAATAGATATGCGTCACATAAATCATCCGATTTGTGTGAGGGCTGCTTAATATGACTCCTAAATCTTTATAGTTTCTTACTTTGGGTAGCACAAATCCACATATGGTATAGTGATACGATTCATCAGTTATTTAATTGCATCACCGCACTCTTATTAGGATTTACTTCTAGTGACCGCCTGTCCAACCATGCTACCAATGAGCTAAGATGATTCTGTAATACTATCCTATCCGACATACTGTGTATGGGTCTCCAAATTTTTATGTCATCAGCGAAGAGCAGAACGGATGATTTTGCTACAGTTGGTAATTTATTTAAATAAAGTAACAAGAGAAGGGGACCGAGGATTGCCTTATACACCGGACTTATTATAGAGTCTTTTCATTTTCTGGGCAGTCTGGACTGCCTCAGAGACATGTCAAACAGTATGGTTCAGCAAATACGTCTGGTATGGCTTACATAATCTTAGGATGAATATCATCAGGACAACTGGACTTATCAGGTTTGAGATGCTGAAGTAGCCTTAGGACAGTACCTTTCTCAACGACTACAGGGTCCATCAGCGAGCCGCCACAATCACAATGAATCGTCGATCATTCTTCATTACTGATAGAAAACATTTTACTAAAATATTCCGATAAAGCTTCGGCTTTTTTGGTATCATTTCTTGCTAAGATTAACGGATATTCTTGTATCAAAAGTTATGAAAATCCATCGCTTCTCTGAGTTCTCCTTTTTATATACGAGCATAAACGTCTCGAACTATATCCAGAATCCCTAACCAATTGTTTTTCATATGATCGTCTGGTCTTACTTATTAACGCTTCACAGGCATTCCTAATCTTCCAATAACTGGACCTGTTCACTAAGGGTCGAAGAATATTTAGGTCAACAATATCCTCAGTCTCATGAGTGATTACCAAGTCCAACAGAGAAGAACCTTAGTTAGCACCAAAACGTGTGGGTTTGGATACATGCTGCACTAATGCATGCTCCATTATTGTTATCAGGGACCTGCTATCAAACGAGTTTATAGATCCTTCCGTGGTCATTTCAGTCCAACTAATATCAGGTGCATTAAAGTCTCCTATTACCAAGTATCTGTTATTTGAACTCCATAGTTGAATGTGCTCTAAAATAAAGTCATCAGCTAAACAGATTAGGCTGTTATAGATGACACCGGGCGTAAATGTACCACATCCGATAGCCAATTCACAGCTAATAACTTCACAAGTACCGCCATCATGGGATTCGCTAGCAGAGAAGCGGATATTTATATTATTGGTTATACATAAAAGGACGCCACCTTTTCTACATCTATATCTATTACTCCTTAGGTAATGATATCCGGACAATTCTGGAGTAATGTCTAAGTCATGGACTAACCAAGTTTCTGTCACTGCTACAATGAGTGGCTTTAATTTGTTCGCTAATGCTTCTAGTTCATAGAACTCATTTCTTAGACTACGAGCTTTAGCATATAAAACTCCTAGGTAGAGCGGCTTATCCACACAGGCCTTGGTAGCATTCGCCTCCAAGACCTGACTATCCGAAATTCCACTAACCGGAGATTTTCCTCACCGTTTTGTTGACAGGTTTCTAGTTCAGTTAGTGCTTTCTTTTTGTTCTATCTTCAAGAGATATCAGGTCTTATTCGAATGTTGGAATTGACATGACTACGAGCGCTACTTAACAGGAGATCACGTTGCTTCTCCGATCCTAGGATTACCTTAAGGAGTTTGCATGGTCGGGGTTCAACGTTGTCCTTGGTCCTCTTACCTATTCTAACAAGTTTTTTGACCTGAACTCCTTTAGAGTTATCTGGTAAGATACTACAGCAACAATGCAAGCATGTTCGGGATGCGATTCTCTCCCTCGAAATGCAAAATGTTGCTTCAGGATTGGGTTACATCGACACCCGAACTAGTGATAGGGAGTGAAGTAGTTGAGTGTGTCGACCGCTTCACTTATCTTGGAAGTCTCATCAGCCCTTGTGGTTTAGTGTGTGACGAAATCTCAGCACGGATACAGAAGGCTCGACTAGCCTTTGCCAACTTGCGTCATTTATGGCGTAGGCGAGATATCCGTCTATCAACCAAATGACGTGTTTACTGCGCAGCAGTTCGTTCCGTCCTACTTTATGGCAGTGAAACATGGCCGGTAAGAGTAGAGGATATCCATAGGTTACTAGTATTTGATCACAGGTGTCTTCGAAACATTGCTCATATATCATGGGACCATCGAGTAAGTAACACAGTTGTTAGGAAACGGGTACTAGGTAAGGATGGCAAATCAATTGATGAAGTAGTGAAACTTCATCAGTTGAGATGGCTGGGACACGTGTTACGTATGCCCAACGACCGACTGCCTCGACGTGCTATGTTCAGTGGTATAGGAGTAGGTTGGAAGAAAGCTAGGGGCGGCCAAACCAAAACATGGCACAAGTCCATGAAGTCACTGACAAGTGAACTGAGTCATGTTGGTAGGTGTAGACTACCTGGTTGGGGACCGCGAGATGATAGCAACCGATGGTTAGAGACCCTGAATGACATGGCTCAAAATCGTTTGCAATGGCGCAGGTGCATCCACTCTCTGTGTTCTCCCAAATTCTAATCTTCTGAATTCTTCATGTCCCTTTTTTCCTCTTTCCAAATTTATTTCACTGGATTATACTCTTTAAATAACATCTCCAAACCCTAATCTTCCCGATTACTGCTTATACTCTTATTACCTCTACCACTACGAGATTTGAATCGACAACTGTATCTCTGTGCTAATGTGGTGTGGCAACTCGAACTGATGTACGTACGTACGAAGTTCTACGTTGTTACTGACTGACTGAAGATACTACGAATATATTCTCCCAGATTCTCTAAATCATGCGCGTGTCTAATTTTGGGATAAGGGTCGTTTGACTCCAGAAATTCGCTCACAATAATATTCAATGAGGTTAGATTCTCCTTTCCAGTCATACCAGGATGGGTTTCTCTCTTACTATCAGACTTTGGCAGTGCATTTTGTGACTCACAATGGGGTTCCACCAATCACTTACTAACCAGCTGCGTACTGCCTACAGCTTTTTTCTTTTCGTTTCGTTTTCTCCCTACTGTAGTCAATTTTTCTTCCTTCAGGACACCTGGACTATTTGGAACGGTGACGGTTTTATCCGGATCTTCAATTTCCACTAGAGGTGCATGATTACCAATGTCGATATCAGGTGGTACATCCCTTCCCGTTAATATTAACGGAGATTTCACTTTTCCGTCAACCACAGTCGGGTGTTTGGGGCGTCTCGTAATAGCACGTACACTGACACATTCTTCACTGTCAGTGCTCGTGTTGTCAGCTCAACCACCATCGTTCTTCTTACAGGCCAAAGCCAATAGGCTTATAGTCTCCTGTATTAGTAACGTCTTATTTGGATAGTGGTCCAGTTCCAGCTCTTAGATTAACGATTACTAGCTAATGTCTGAGAACCAAATGAAATTTTGAAGGAATCTGTTTGTCTAGAATATTATCCCCAGTAATTTTTTAACGCTTCACTAAGGCTCGTGAAAACCTTATTTAAACACAAATATAGTACAAGGAGGCACCGAATATATGCACCTCACTTCATTCGATTTGTATGTGGGCTGGGATACTTCCCGGGCGCCCGAACCGTAGCAGGTGGTTTTCTTAGCAGACCACACTCCACTAGGCAGTTGAGGAACTTCAGGAGATGCAGTCCCATGGTAGCCGGTAACCAACAATAGATTCATGCGCCATCCGTTCCCTTAGGATCCTGGAACCTACGTGCACCATTAGTTTGGTATTAGGGTTTTCCAACTCCCCTAAGTAAATTATCCATATCCACCAACCCGGTTTGAGCGCCGGACATTCGCTTTTTGTCTTCTCAATTTCGTAGACAGTAGTAACGCCTCAAGAAGGCAGTGATTAGGACTTCCCTGACTGTGGTTGTACGTATGTGACCATGTAAGAGTAATTGGAGAGGGAGAGCTAACTCTTCCCACTCTCGGTTGGAGGTTAGAAGTACCTGTAATCTTAAGTGGGGTGGTTCTATTTGTGAGATCGGAAACCACATCACTAAGCTACTCGGCCAATGGCTGATCTATACGATAGGTATCTAAAATTGACTGATCACTTAGTAGCAATCGATGTCAATTTTTTAGTCGTGATACCACCGAACAAGTGTCATGTGTTGATGACATTGGTGGAAAAACCATACTGGGTCATCATAGTCAATCTTCTCAACTACATACACTTAATTGTGTTAATAGTATAGTGGGATTTGTGGAGATTATTGATTTTTATTGGAATCACGGACCTATCAAAGTTAAAGGGTAATTGAAAACCTGGAAGCACTGGATGATCCTAGTATATGACTCCTGATCCTGGGATCTACGGTATAATATTTTCATTAGTGGTTGGCTTCGAGATACAACTGGATTTTTAGTGAGAATACCTGTTACCATACCTCATTAACACAAGATGAACAGATTCATAGGAGTAGTTAATTCAATGGTGGTAATATATAAAGCAAAGACTGCATATAGGGATATAGTACAGTAAGAAAGAATTAGTCTGTAGCTGATTGACTGACTGTAGTGAGAGTCTGTAACCATTCCCGTTCAACCATGTCGGGTATGAGACAGTTATACACCTCGGTCAATAGATGAGGGCTACACAATATTGTGGAATAATTAAAATTAGACATCAACACTGTTAAATACCAGTTTGGTCAGTGGTCTAGAGGTTAAGCGTTCTCATGTGAGACCGAGAGTCCTGGATTCGACTTCCAGATGCCCAGTCGTAGATAAGAACTGCTGAGGAGAATATGGGGACAAATCAGTTGTAACTGATCATTTATTATAAGTTTTCTTCCCAATATTTTATTTTGTTAATTACTTTTTGTTCACCGATTTCTACCTGGATTATGTAAACCAGAAAATAAGATACGAGATCATCTTTTGCAGCTTATTTGCATCATTTATTGTGTGATTTGGCTTACCAATATATCTGTTATGTTCTGAACTAAGACCAAAACAGTATCTTGATTATTTAACCTTTATTCGCACTACTGATCTACAACAATAAAATATTCATGTGAACACATGATGGTTTTTAAAGTCGGCAAATATTTTTTCTATTTTATTGACAGTTCCAAGCGTAATTCTATGAAATATTTCTCGATTTCGAATTTTTACCATTCATCCTAGCAGTGGAAACACTTTATCTTCACTCAAATAGATATTCAACGGGTGGTCAATTGCAAACAAATAATTTAGTGGGCGTTCATCAATGATTTCATTTGATTTTGTACATTCAATACAAATACTGCGTACTTTTAAAAAATGTAAATTATTCATTATTTTTTTAGCAGGATCATCAGTTGTCCAAGAAGATCAATCTGTTCCATATTCCACAGTTTTTCCTATGACTCCGCTTGGTGGACCCATTCTGTCATCTGAATCCCCAATGAATCATAACTTAGGGACTCAGACCGTTTCCGTATCAACTATGTGTGATATCGATACTGATATTTCAGGGTGCGATATATCTCCAGCGATTTCTCGATCCGTTATTGAACTGGACAGTGATCAAGCTACTATTAATTCCAATAGAGCAGTTCGTATCCTGAATTTTGAAATAGATTTGGAATTACCTATAGATGATGATACAGATCATGAACAAAAAGTTGTAAAAGAAAGTTTTCCTTTTCCTGATACGGAGACAGTTGGATTTTTGAAACAACATTTTATTGACTGTCGGTTGACTGAGCTCATACAGTTAGCGACTAGTCCAGAATTAGAATCGAAAATAACAGAGTGTAGCAAAGCCAACCTTTTAAAGCATCTTGTTTTGGAGAGTTCTGGATCTCATTCTTTTTCTGACAACTCAGTAAGATATACAATTATTTTTCTAATAATACATTGTCTAATTGTATTTATCTGTATAGTATTGTAATCGAGTAAGAAATGTAAGCGAGTAGATAACATGGTCCAACTATATTGTTATGTCATATCTTTCTAGATCAGAATATTTCCGGTCCTTTATTTCTGCTGATACTTTTTTTGACCGACTTCGTTTTAAGGTATTCATGTACTTGAGTTTAGATATTATACGGCTTTATGGTTTGCTGGTTAAATGAACTTCAGCAATTAGGGTAAGGTTGGTGGTCTTGAAAATTTGGGAGAGTGTCCGCAGCGTTCGGGCAATATCTGTTTAAAGGTAGTCATGCACAGCGTTTTCAAGAGGGGTTTTTATTGTGTTGGGTCGGTGCTTTTCAGACTACTGCCGAACATGGAAGCCCGTGAGGTAATACGAAGTTTTATATTTTTAGGGGTGATCGTTTCTTACCCCTCCTTTCGTTGTGAGAAAGCAGTATGTCTGCAATTATTGGTTGTCTAAGGGAAATACCGTATTGACCTCATATTCCAGTACAGTCAACAGTATGATTTCTCCCTTTGACCCTAAGTTATTGCTTTTAGTCTTATCCTTCTCCAACTGACTTGGTTGGCATGATGGACCTTAAGAAAACAGAAGCACCAGTCAGTATAAGTTGATTGGGTCATCACGATATAGTATCTCAACCACCATATCTAGGTAGTGGCTGCTGTCAATATGAAACCACATGGAACATTCAATATCCTCTACGCTTTTAAAATTACAGAATTAGCATAAAGGTATGCAATCCAGGCTACTAATATGTCAAATTAAAATCAATGCTTTATTTGTTGTTTGTAACGTATTGTGAATTATCATGGAGTTGGAATTCAACGTTAAATTTTTTACCCAAAAATACTTAAACTTTTCATTTTTGCAGTTTCATATTTGAAATTCATGGGTCAGTTATTTACGTGCATGATTTTTCACTAAAACTTTACCAACCAACTGGTAGGAAAAATTAGTCTCTATCCTTTTAATTGTAATTTTATTCCAGACGCTCCTTCGTGCATTACATCTACCGAAATGTATTAAACTTCGAGCTAAACTCAATCCGGATCCATTACCTTACTCGTAAGTGTTTATTTCACGATGCTCCTCATTTTCATCCCCGAAATAAATCAACATATTTGTTTACTCCTTTCTTTGTTTCGTCATGCGTTAGATACATGTCAACCGCAAAGAAGTACTTTTTTCTCCTTGCGATTAGTTAATAATTACCACTCACAATTGCCTACATACATACATGTACACACGAAAAGTGATGCAATATTCCCCTATTGGTTAATCATATGCAATGATTTGCTTGGACTGTAAACGTAATTTTATAGTTTTTTACTAACAGATAGACAGCATTTCATATTTGGGTAAATTTGTTTATTAGTTCATTAAATTTTACACTGGGTTAGTTAAAGTAGAAATTATTAACGAAGAAAAACGACCATGATAAACAATATTTGTAGGGTCAGGTGAAAAATTTTGAAGGTGTTGTTCTCTCTGAGTCCTCAAATGCCCTGGTATGACCGAGAGTGGGATGGGCCCGCCCACTCGAAATGCTGTCACACGGCCACGCGTATACAGCCTCTGCCAGGGAAGTCCTAATCACTGCCTTCTCGTGGCGGAGGGTGTTGTTTACGAAAATGAGAGGACGAAAAGCGAATGTCCGGCGCTTTAACCGGATCCCAAATTAATGGTGCACATGGGCTCCAGTATCCTGAGGGAACAAATGGTGTATGAACCAGTCGTTGGTCACCGGCTACCATGAGACTGCATCTCCTCACGATGCTCCACTGCCTAGTGGGTTAGACCTTTAGGTCAAAGGCTCGGGGTGTGACCCCCTAAGATAACTACCTGCTTCGGTTTGGGCACCCGGGTAGTACCGCAGCCCACACACAAATATGATGAAATGTCGATATTTATGGGAAATACTTGTCTTTCTTCGATTAACAATCAAACGATTCACATTATTATTATTATTATTACTATTATTGTTATTATTTTTTTAACAACATTTATTCACTCTCTTTTATTCCCACTCGGTGTATCCTTATTTTTCGACTTATACAGCAACTCGCCTATGGTGGAAACTCGGTTCTATCTAAACGTTCTCGAGTCACTGCATGGTTAAAAAATTTATGCTACCACCAAATACGAATCCTGAAACCACGTGCACCATTCAAACTGGCTGCCTTCAACGTTCGCACACTTATTCAGGTTGGACAACAGATAGGGTTGGCTATGTTTTTGGAAAGTCTTAATATTGATGTTTGTTGTCTATCCGAGACCTGTATTCAAGACTCTGGCGAAGTACTACAAATTCGATCTCCATCTGTCGCTTCGAAAAGCTTGTTTTACGTGCGCTTATCCGGGGACCCTGTGGCATCTTCGTCTGGTCTTGCAGGCGTTGGTGTCGCACTAAGCGCTAGAGCTGAGGCAGCACTAGTCGATTGGATCCCCATTAACAGTCGGTTATGTGCTGTTAGATTAGAGAGTTCCATCAAAGTGAGAAGAAATCGGCGTGAGAAACGATGTCTTTTCGTCATCTCCGCCTATGCCCCGACAGATTGCAGCCCGGACGCAATCAAGGATGAGTTTTACCACCAGTTATCTGTTCTTCTCTAGAAAGTGCGTTCGACAGATATTGTAGTACTAGCCGGAAACTTGGATGCTCAGGTCGAGCGTCTAGGCACAGAAGAGAGTCGTTTATGTGGCCGATGAGGACTCGTTTGTCTCAGGACAGATAACGAGGACCGTCTACTGCAACTGTGCACAGACCACAACCTGTTTCTGGCTAGCATTAACTTTCGGCACAGTCATCGCCGATGTGCCACCTGGCATGCACCCTCTGCATCTCAAGCCTGGACTCAGATTGATCACATCGCGATCAGCTACCGCTGGCGTGGTTGTGTACAAGAATGCCGCTCCTTTTGGAGTACCTATCTGGACTCTGACCACGCCTTGGTCTGCGCCAACCTTGCCTTACTTTTCAGTGGCCAACGCCATCAACGGATTGATGTTAGCAAGCTGGTTGCAACTTCTGTTGCAAGTAAGTATCGAACCGAGCTAGCCTCTAGGCTAGCTACCACTCCACCGAAAAGTATAGATGAGCATTGGTTTCAACTTCATGACGCCATGAAAATGGCGGGAACAGTCAGTTGTGGGTTTGCGAAACGTCCCGCTTTTAAGCACTGGGTTTCTTCTGGTTCCTTACAACTCATTGAAGCCCATCGGTCTACTCCGGGTGACCGTGAGTTTGACCACAAACTAGGGGTATTACGCAATAAAATTGGGCAAAGCTTGCGTAAGGACCGAGAAGCCTGGTAGTCGGAGCGTGCTAATGAGCTGGAAGCAGCAGCTGCATCTGGTAATTACCAGAAGCTCTTTCAATTCATCCGAACCACTGGCAGCAGGAAGTTTAATGTGAGCAAAACAATCTGCGAGGATGACGGGATGGCAATCACTAACATCCATCGACGTCTTGGACGGTGGGCAGAATTTTTCGAAGGGCAGTTCAACTGGCCTGCTGCTCCGGCAACAACGGTCAGACTGTCCTGCCCTCCATGGCCGGTGACGACTGATCCACCAAATGAGGAGGAAGTCCGCAAGGAACTCCAACTCTTGAAGCGCTACAAATCACCTGGCCCAGATGACTTACCTCCGGCTCTTTTTAAAGATGGTGGTGACTTTTTGACTAAGGAATTGACAACGTTGTTTACGAAGGTTTGGGAACTAGAGAGTGTACCAACGTCATGGAATGAGTTGATAGTTGTCCCTATCTTTAAAAAGGGTTCACGTCGTTCCTGTAACAACTATCGGGGGATAAGTCTACTTCTGGAAATTAATAATAATAATATTAATAATAATAATAATAATGACAATAATAGTAATAATAATAATAGTATTAATAATGGCAATAATTGTAATGATAATAATTTGAATCAATTGATTGTTTTTCGAAGCGAGAAAAGTAATTTCCATAGACATAAAGAGTTCATCATTTGTGTGTGGGCTGTGATACTGCCCGGGTGCCCAAACCGAAGCAGGTAGTTATCTTAGGGGGTCACACCCCGAGCCTTTGACCTAAAGGTCTAACCCACAAGGGAGTGGAGCATCGTATGGAGATGCAATCCCATGGTAGCCGGTGACCAACGATTGGTTCATACGCCATTTGTTCCCTCAGGATACTGGAGCCCATGTG
The DNA here is from genome assembly GCA_944470375.2 of Schistosoma guineensis. NCBI lineage: Eukaryota > Metazoa > Platyhelminthes > Trematoda > Strigeidida > Schistosomatidae > Schistosoma > Schistosoma guineensis. Next base: position 24,117,445 of record OX103895.1, read on the forward strand.
CACCATTAATTTGGGATCCGGTTAAAGCGCCGGACATTCGCTTTTCGTCCTCTCATTTTCGTAAACAACACCCTCCGCCACGAGAAGGCAGTGATTAGGACTTCCCTGGCAGAGGCTGTATACGCGTGGCCGTGTGAGAGCATTTCGAGAGGCAGGGATGACTCTCCCCACTCTCGGCCGTACCAGGGCATTCGGGGGGCCACTGTGTTGCACCATCTCTAGGACCCCAACCAGGGAGTCGTGAAGGTTCAACAGAAGCCAGTCCTTTGCAGCTTTCTTTCATACCACGACACCATGTCATGCACTGACCACCTCTCCGCTTTTTCCACTTAGTCTCAGTGTCAGGAAATAATGCACGACGTGGAATTCTCTGGGACAACATTCTTAGTAGAACATGTCCGAACCACCGAGTTCAATGTTTCAAGATGGTGACACCAATTGAATCATCGTCGCTGTGCCCGAACACACGATGCCGAACCTCGGCATTACTAACATGGTGTTGCCACTGGATGTCAGCAGTCCTTCGGAGACAACGATGATCGAACACAGAAAGTCGTCTAACGTCCTCAAACTCGGAGAGGCCAGGTTTCACAAGCATAGAGCAAAACTGCTCTCACCGACGCGTTGTAAACCCGATCTTTTACATCTGAGAGTAAGAAAAAAGACAACTGAACATTTCATTTAATCTAAACTGAACTATGAAGTTGACTCATTGAACAGTCATAATCTAAGGTGGATTTTTCCTTTGTTTCAACTGAACCGTTGAAAGAAAAATAACTTTCTAATATATGTAATGTTTTTTGTCTGTTATTGACTGATATCATGAACCGATTGATGTTAGACTACCATCGAAAACCTGGAAGAACTGGACGACCGTTTCGTCTTATTGTGGGACTCGGCGGTGCACATCCACGGTCCCGCTTGTGGGATTCGAACCCGGGGCCTTGAGTCTCTCGCGCAAACGCTTAACCTACTAGACCACTGAGTTGGTCGGCATCCAACGATGTCTAACTTCAACCAATCCATGAAATTAAGCGATCATCTCCGATTGTACTGAAGTAGATATCTGTCTCTACCCGACACAGATTAGCTCGACTGGTCACGTCTTCTCACTAGAACTCTGAGAATTCCCACACGAAGCTAGCCACTAGTGAGCACATGGTAATTATCGGTATAGGGTTGTAGAGATTATTAAGTTATTGATTGAGATCATGAACCGATTGATGTTAGGCCACCATTGAGATCTATTTACTTTGGATATTGTCTCTTTTTTTAAAAAATTTTTCTCTTCAAACTGGAAAAAAATATGCTCATCATTTGCACACATTTCTTTTTTAATAGTAATTATTCAAATCAACAAAATGGACAAGTTGTATTACATATTAGTGTATATAAAACAAGTGATAATGAAATACTGGCGCAAACAACAACTACTACTGATAATAGTAGTAGTTGTTGTGACGATGATGATAATTATAACACTAAAGATATGAATCTATCTGAAAATAATCAACTAAATACTGATAGATCATATTCACCTTATGCTTATCATTATTTACGTTTACCATGTGATTCATATATATCAAAAATACATAATGATTTACATCGTATTACTGGTATACCAATAACAAATCAATTATGGTCTATTAAATCAAAACATAATCGTAATGATAATAATAAGAAGAGTAATCTATTATTTAGTGAACAAATACCATCGAATGAAGTGTTGAATTCATTAGTCAATGAACTGAGTCGGCATTATCCTCAACAGTTAAATAAACAATCCATTTTGTCAAAACATTCAAATGTTTCTTCTACTATCAACACTGATGATGATAATGTTGTTGAACAAAAATCTAGTCATGACAATGTAACATTAGCTGATTGTGGTTTGAAATCCGGTGATGTTTGTGATTTATGCGTAAGTTCATAAGTATCATTGTTATTATTATCACTAATCTAATTGTTTGTTTCTGTTATGAGGCTTAGCATGGGAGACTACATTTTATACATATAAACACCCCTTGAATCAAATCATGTACTCTCATATACAATCTACACTAGGATCAGTTACTCCTTGTAATCTAGTTTACACACCGTTTCTCATTCACTGATTATAGGAAAGATTTCTTTAAAATTAATTTAAAGCGTCTGAAAAACCGTACATAGACAATTTCTACTTAGTTTTTAATATGTTATCTTTCACCACTCTTTGAATTCCGCGCGATAATTCTAGAGGCACTGTCGTGAAACCGGGCTGGTCTACTCAACATCATAAGCATAGTTTATTTTTACCAGAAATTCTAATAGATAATTTCTTTCTGAAGTACATCCTGATTTTGTCCAGACAGTCAGTGAAGTCCCAATGAATAAACCATCCGAGTCAAAGGATAAAACGCATCTGAAATCTCCGTCTTTGGCACCGTTCTGATATCTGACTCTAAAGGGTTGTTATGCAACGCGACAATAAGAGCAGTTTTGCTTTTTGTTTGTGAATCTTAAATAATCAGAGCTAAGGATTTTCATCGGATTTGTTCTATCATAATCGTTTCCGAAGAATTAACCACATCCAATGGCAAAATAGAGTAAGCAATGCCGAGGCGTGGTGGTGTGTGTTCGGATATAATGATGTCAATTTATTTGAAGCCACTATCCCTGAACACCGACTCAGATGACTTGGACATGTTTTGTGAATTCTGTTTCAGTGATTCCTACACCTCAGATTACTTGTTGGCGCTGGAGCTGAATGGGAAAGCGGAGTGTCTTTTAGTTTATGACATGATACTCATGGAATGTAAGATGTTTAAGAGTTCGATCTTTCAATCCATTATGGCCCTCCAAATGGGGTCCTGGATATGATGTGTATGAGATGCGTTTTTTCTGCCACTTCATTAGGGGTTTCTCCACTTGGGTGTTCATTCCCCACTATCGTGTCCTCTCCAAAAAAGTGTTGTGCAGTTTCCGATTCTAACATATACCCAGGTTTCTTAAACATGAATCTGACCCGCTCCACAAATAAGAGAACTAGGAGTGAGAAGGAAGACTTCATTGACCAGCCAAATACAGAATTAACTGTATAATTATATGTCTATCCCTTGGAAGTTCAAACCACACTTTTCCACTGATGAAGTGTGTCTTTCTTAAAAAAGAAAGCCATATTTTGGCCAGTCACATGCGCTTACAATTTGATGGATGTTTGATTGGTCCAACGTATCACTTTTCTTAACTGTGATGTTGACTTATTCTTTTGTTATTGTTAGCGGGACATAAACTAGATTAAAGCATGCTCAATGCATGATTGTTTTGGTGCACGCTGATTGGCTGATTCTTATCCAATCAGCACTAGTCGATAGTCGGAGAATATTCTGGAATCTTCTTATGTAAAAAACTATAAATATACCGACGTTTTCCCCTATTGTGCTTCCTATTGTGCTTCTGACTTGCTATTTGGAATATAATCTTTTTCCTGTTCAACCGTGTTCTGATTTGGGGACTTGTCGAGTGAATCGGTGTCCGAGAATACTAAGCAACAGGAATAGCTGGGTCATTAACCGTAAGAAGAAACAGAGTTATAACAGTTATCCGGTTGAAAGTAGTATTAGAGCTGTTGTTTTCAACGTCTATCTTAATCCATCAGCCAGTGGAGGATATGTAACGTAAGTTCATTTCCAACAACATAACATATCTAGGTGCAAAGACACCGCAATGTATCTATTTGTGGGCTTCAAAGAGAGTCGCAAGTATCATATGTGTGCTAATGGTATTCTGTTAATTCGAATGACTAAATTTTAACAGTTAATGACGTATTCGGGTATATTGACTATAGAAATCAGTAATCCCCGACTTTTTACGATACATATATTTAGATTCCCAAATGTTGTTCTGTTGTATTCGACATCTATCACTCTCAAAGCTGTTAGCATCAATACGAAGTAAAATCAGGTATGTATAAATCTAAATATCTTATAGAAGAAATTGAAAACTGAGTCAAAACTGACGAAACAATTCTCTTCGTTTATCAGTTCGTTATTTTTCAAATCACTATTGTTTGTGTATGTCGTCTGTCATATCCAGGTACTTAATACAGAGAAGGTTATTTTCTTAAGGAAGTCCTTCTAGTATTTGACCTCAATGTCTAGTCCACACGGTAGTGATGGAGTAGTAGCATCAAAAAGTTTATTCTTGCACTAGTAGTCAGTGACCAGAGTAGATTTATGCTTCATTCATTCTTTCAAAATCCTGAAGCCCACATGATATGGATAGTCATTCAGAAGTAGCACAAGGTTAATCGTTGGCAATCATAAGTGACCTAAAGGTCAAGTGCATTTCATCGGGGTCCCTGGGTCAGTTTCCTAAGGATAGAATGGTATATACATATATGAATGGGTATTTTTTACATTTTATTCAGTAGTCCAATACACTTCCTTCTTCACTTTTGTATCCTCGCTCAAGTAGTCAGTCGGAGGGTTAACACAGCACACCGTGTATCAGTGTTAGATTACGAACACCACACGTCAAAACACCATGTACATCATTTATTTGTAGTTAAGCTTTTCTAACTCGCTTAGATAAATTCTCCATATACACAAACTTAGTTTCAGCATTCTCGGACTCCTGTTATGTATAGTCATCAAGTACAACTTCTATCAAAAAGGCTATAAATGCTTAGTCGTACGAAATTATTTCAAGAAGGAGAGTGAACTATCTTCACTATCGGTTGTACCAAGGCATTTGGAAGTATTATTTTATCAATAATATAGAATATTTGTTTCCTATTTTATGTGTTAAATAGTCGTTATATTGGATAAATGACAACTGTACAGATGTTAATTATAACGTGCCTTAATCAATTTGTCAATATCAGTTTCTCACTGACTATTGTTTTTCTTTTCTTTCCCTTACAATTTACTCTTATGCATACACATATTTATATCTTTATGTATAGTTGACTGCTTCAAATCCATTAAATCATCATAAAAATCCAAGTAAAGCTCAATTATCTCACAATGCTGTTGATACCCATTACGAATCATTACAACAACGAGCAAAGAAATCATCTTCACATTCTCTTGATGATAATATTCCCAGTGGTTCTTCCACCACCACCACCACCACCACAGCTGCTACTGACGTCCTCATCACTGAAACTTCTTCCACTAGGAATAAGTCTAACCGTAAAATATCAAGTTCGAAAAAACCCAATTATCGTAACGTATCTCCAGAAATTGTGAGTTTTTTTTCTTGCTTTCTATTTTCTGCTTACTAGTGATGGAAATTGTGAGCTATGTAGTTCTAGTGTGTGAAGTTTTAAGCAGTTAGGTTTAACCATGTCAGTTATGAGGCAGTTACTCACTAAAGGCATTGAATTATCGTCCAGTTTCTTTAGTTAACTGAAGTTCGAAATGTCAACTATTGGATATCGGTTCAGTGGTTTAAATGCTAAGCGCTCTCCCCAGGAATTGAAGGTCTTGGATTCTATTCTTGTTGAGATCGTGGATGAGCACTGTTGAAAAGTCTCATTTTAGGTCAAAATAGCTGTCCAATACATTCTAGTTTGTAATGATTGTCTAAACAAAGCTACTTTGTAATATTCAAGTGTATGACCGTTTTGTTATCTCCCACTAAATGGTGACCAATGTCATATATGATTCCCATTTAAACATTAAAAACACAAAGTTCGGTTGATTGACTACAACTCCTACCTTACATTTTGACACAGTGCACGCGACGTCGTATTTCTTAGACTAGTGAAGACACTGCGACTTGATCGACAAAATTGGATCAGCACTAAAGAAGAACTTGACACACATGACACTAGTCACCATTTATTGATCAATCAACTGGAGATCAGCCGTAACCTGAATAACTCAGTAGTAACGTCTCTGACTGTAAGGCTGATTAACACTAAATCGAGTCTGCCAGGGAGTACCAAATCTCTTAAGATTACAGATATACCTTGCTGACGAGTCCCAGGTGACACGAAACCTAGTTCAAGCAGGGTCCTTGTTGATTATCACCAACCATCGCTTTACTTTACTCCTATTCTTTATGAAGAGATAATTGTGGTGGAGTTTCCTTCTATATTCTGGATAGTGTTTGATCATGAAGCTTCCATTGTTCTTCTGAAAAATATTATTAACACAAACTTCAGGTAGAAATAAGGTCAACAATCATCAATCACGATCCAAGTCGACAGGACAAGCTGTCAATCATTTGTGGAGAAACTCGAAACCTCGCTTCTATCTGAAGTCTTCTAATAATTGTTGTTTCGAAGATCAATCACAACTTCACAATCAAACCATCTAGCTCCGAGGATGAAACTCCAACAAAATCATCCACTTGAGCTACAAATCTTTTCAATCATCTTACAATATATAATTGTGTTTAGAGTATTTAATAATTAATTCCGTTGAAAAATGAAATGGAATTGAGATTTATCACTTAGTAGTGGTTATTTGTCAAATCCTTTAATTATTCAGTTACTGTTCTCGACAACTTATGTGTAATTAACTATAAACCATGTATATATGTATAGGATAAAGCAGAATTAATTTTCTGTTTATTTCTAGGTTATTGAGTTACTGTACCAGAAATTGTCTTTTATTCACGTACATACGTCAGTGCATATTGCCATATCGCATCAACATGGTGAGGTGATAGTAAGAAAGAACAAACATTAGAATTACAACTCGTAAAGCTGGTATATATAAAGAAACACCTAAACTTTAGGTCTAAAGAAGGGCAAAGATTGAATGCATCTGTCCAACTATGGTCGATTCTCAACCACACCATTCAACCTCTCGAATGTTTAATCACTGTTATCCCGCGGACTCCAATCAGGTAGTCTGCACCTACCTGCACGGCTCAAATTGATAGTCCATTGCTTCATAAACTGATGCCATATTATCATCCTCATCATTAATTGAGTTAGCTACTTGCTTTTTCTTCATTTTTATTTCGATTATTTGTCTTTTTTCTTTTCAGGGATTCGATGATGACTATGATAACTGTAATGACGACAATGAGGAGGAGGAGGAGGAGGATGAAGATTATGACATGGATTACCATTATTCTAGTGATGAGATACTTGATGAAACTGATGATAAAAAAATCACTCCATGGAATCAACCATTAAGTAGGTGTTTACAAATCAACAAAATATAATATACTAACTATATTGTGTATTTGCGTCTTTGTGTATGTGAAAGAGAGAGACAGTTCAGTAAGGAATAGTGATGATCTTCATAAAATATAGCTTTTAAATCGTAAATCAACAATATGAAACAAGCAATGAACACTGATTAATAATGATCACTTTGTATGTGTTATCAATAAATTGTAAGTGGAAGGTGAGGGCATTGGCGGAAATTGTTATCCATTATGTCAGATCTGAATGACTGAATGAAGGAAGATTTTCAAATGAATTGTGATGAAAATGTTTAAATATTATTAAGTGAATGAATCCAGTGATATGTAAATGATAATTGTGAAATTTATATTGTTACAATGTAAATCATCTAATGATGACTGACTACTCATCAGTCAGTTAGTTACAATGTAGGACCAGGCACATACATGCATCTGTCCAAGTTTAATGGAAGACAGAGAGTGTATACACCTACGCCATTGTGATCGATTTTGAGCTGTCACCAAGAGTCTCCAACCATTGGTTACAATAGTCACGCGGACCCTAACCAAGTAATTTGTATCTACCAACATGACCCAGACTAAAGGTTAGTGACTTCATGGACTGATGCCACGTTTTTGTCTGGCCGCTCCTAACTTTCTTCCAACAATCCCCAACACTAGTCAGTATTGCGCATCGTGGTAATCGGTGTTTAGGCATACATAACACGTGTATTTGGGGATAGGACTAATGTCATAATACATTACATTGAATTAGAGAGAACTTGACCTCACTTTCTTGTTCTAATCTATCACTTACATATGCAATACTGAATACAAAAATAGGCAGTTTATTATTTATTTGTTTGAACACATAAATACTGGTACAAGGGGGCACCAGTTACATATGCGCCACACAAATCTCATTCAATATGTATGAGGGTTGTGATACTGTCCGGGTGCCCAAACCGAAGCAGGTGGCGTTCTTAGGGGGCCACTCCCCGAGCCTTCGACCTGAAGGTCTGGTCCATAAGGCAATTGAGCATTGTAAGGAGATGCAGTCTCATGAAAGCCGGTGACCAACAATTGGTTCATAGGCCATTTGTTCCCTCGGTTTACTGGAGCCCATATGCACCATTGGTTTGGAATCCTGTTAAAGCGCCGGACATTCGCTTTTCGTCCTCTCAATTTCGTAAACAACACTCGTGCGAGAAGGCAGTGATTAGGACTTCCCTGGCAGAGGCTATATACGCGTGGCCATGTGAGAGCATTTCGAGAGGCAGGGATGACTCTCCCCACTCTCGGCCGTACCAGGGCATTTAGGGGCAAAAATAGACAGGATTAGAAGCCAATTGAAATGTAGATCACTTATGTACCAATGAAATAAATACTTGACTATAAAGCTTAATTTATTACCTAATATATCATGTATTCAATTGTGTGTTTGAATTAATTGTTGAATAACTAATATTATTGAAAGAATTTCTCAAAGACGATACAAAATAAATTGTCTGAGATAGTAATGTTATGTTATTTTTCTAGAATACTCTCCTTACATTATTGTAAATTTTCATTTCTCTAAATTATATAATTATGGTTTATAGTAACTTAAATGGATGCACAATTGTGCTAGGTATCCTATTTATAACCTTTTTTTCGTAGTGGTTAAAGCAATGGACTTCAAGCTATTAAATCTTAAGTTCTAATTCAGCTTCATTTACTTTAGTTTAGGGACTGGGCAGCGATGAGTAACTGTATGTTCGATGTTCATTTACTAAATCATGGTTTCACCTACTTGGATTTAGACAATCGGATAGTATCATTAGCTGTCACGCTTAGAGAGTGACTCTAAGCCAAGTACATTAATCTGTAACTTGGTAAATGAGTTGAGTTGAACTGAAGTTTTTAGGGCAGCCAGGTAACAATACCAGCCACCCCTCCCTATTTACAAGTAAACATAGGAAAGTGTAACTCAAAATCCAATCATCGAATCTGTAATCAGCTTGCATCAAATGAAATCAATGTTACTTTTTTGGCTCTCGATCTAATTGTTATCGTAAACATGTTTGTCTTTAAGAAAAAAAACATACTTTTCCTACCTTGTTATTATTCGTTTCCTTTGTTTTTAGTTCCTGATGATCCAAGTTTCGAAGATCCAGAATTGGCTACACAACAATTTTGTATAGTATTTTTACAACGTTATTGTAGGGATGGTGTGACTATGTCGCCACCATTTTCTACATGTAGCCTCGAAACTGCTCTATCTTTGTCAGTTGGTACTGGTCAAGTGTGTGATGTAAGTTGTTGACATTTATTTTATTGATATGTAAAGTGTATGTTTGTAGTATTGCCATGTTTGGTTACAGGAAAAAATTCTGGGCATATTTTGTCGATCGACGCCTGGTTTTATTCTGATTATTGTTAGGTTTTCTAAACCACTTCTACTTCAATCTCAGCAGTAAACCAACCGAAGAACGTAAGTGTTATCTATGATAAAATTAAACATCAGTGGCTTGTTCGATAGCTTCGTCGAACATTTAGTGCCCCGATACTTATATCGAGCTCTGTTAGAGGTATAAGACTGGTTGCCACTTCCTGGTTGCTCACACTTTTAAAAGATATTTCTACTCATTCCTACTTTTTTCACTTTCGTGTAGCTGATTAGATCAAAGTTTAGGGAGCGCGTTTTTTGTAATTGAATTAGAGTATCAGACCATAACATTTGAGCAGTTGAATTCAAATTTAGTGGTGAAAATGCAGCATACTTGTTGCGAAGCCTATAGTTTTGAGTTCGACCCATAGCATGATCATAAGTGCACGTTTCTGAGGAGTGCAATACTGAGACGGCCATTCTAACGATAATTCAGTGTGCATCGTCATTTTAAAACACTAACTTCGGTAAATTGAACATGTTCTACGAACATCATTCAAGCGGATTCCTCATCAGCCATTATTCACCAACGTTGACGAGCAAAAGGATGTATGTTACGAAACTTTCCTTCGAAGGTTATTTTAAGTACTTAGTGGCCTATCATTTAGATGTAAATCAGATCGGACGATGTTGTCGACGTGCTCATCACTTTAGTATGGCCCTTTATTTTTACATTAATTAGATCGTATGAATGTTTGCTGTTGAAATATATGTATCCTGAATATTCTCGTATATTTAGTCATCAACTTAGATCCCGTTAGTCAGTAACGAAATTAAATAAGTTAAATACGAAAATGAATTTCGAACACGTGTATTTCATGCAATCAATGGTCCAGACAAAAAGATCTGAGATGCGAAGAGAAGAGAGCGAAGCAAAAATGATGCTCATTGGAGAAGGCTTGTGAGCCAACTCCATTTAACCAAGCGTTAATCAATATTTATAGCCACACAAAATTAAGCTACAAACATGTGATGAATAGGATAAAAAGTGTATACGCACATACGCTCATATAAAAACAGTCAAGGTTGGTAAGCGAATAATTAACATGGTCAAAATGTGACTCAGGAATAATAAATAGATTGGTCTGTCCGAAAGCTAGAATAAGGTACATGGGCTTAACATGATAACCGACACTACAAGTGCAGTAAAAATAAGGACATTTATAGGTCTGTGTTATGACCTTGCTATTCTGGAAGCTTCTGGAAACATCGTAGGAAAGTTAAGAAAAATATAATCAGACCAGGGTTTCGTGGGGGTTGTAGTAATTTAATAATTGAATTCATGAATCAGTTGAAGCTAGACTATCATGGAAAACCTAGAGGAACTGGACGGCCATTCCATCCAAGTATGGAACTCATCAGCAGTGCTCATACATGATCCCGCCCCGCGAGATTCAAACTCAGTCTCGCACGCGAACGCTTAATCTACTAATGAATAATATTCAGTTCACATGTATTATGTATTTACTTTATATTCATCTTCTGTTATTATTTCATTGGACTTGTTTTCTTTCTCTTTTTTACTCAGCGTAAACCATTATTTATATATTTACACAATGATGCGAGTGTAGCATGTCATGTCTTCTGTCAACAAGTATTATGCTCATCTGGTTTACTTAGATTTCTAACTGATCATGATTTTAGTTTATGGCCATGGGATATAACACATACACGAACTAGAGAACGTTTAATTGGTTGGCTTGAGGTGAAACTACCAAATTTATCAAGAATAATTACATCATTAACTGTTAGTGAAATAATTGTCTTCTTTGTTGTATATTTATTGATTTTCTCAATGGATTTATATTACAGTTGTTGAAATCATGAGTTAATTGAAGCTAGACCACCATGGAAAACCTGGAAGGACTGAACGGCCGTTTCATCCTATTGTGGGACTCCTCGGCAGTGCGCATCCACGATCTCACCTAGCGGGGTTCGAGCCCAGGACTTACTGGTCTCGCGCGCAAGCACTTAGCCACTAGACCACTGAGTTGGCATCCAACGGTGTTAATGTCTAACTTCAACTAATCCACGAAATTGAGCGACACATCCACCATTGTCATCAGTGAGTTACTATCTCACAACGGACCCGGTTGAATTTTGTAGCTTTACAGCATTGATTGACCTTAATCAGACAGAATTATAAAGTTTATTGAACAGTTATTTCGTTTTAAAATGATAAATTGTAATTAAATGTTAAATCGATGATTTGTGAGGGAGGTAAACGCTTGTCACAAAGCCTGAACTTTCTAAGTTTGATCGTTGATAGGATTATGGATACGGATTGTTGAGTTGGAGTGTTTTGCTTAGTTGAGACTTTTATCTAGTATTTGTTCCGATCTTCAATGTCTATCTAACTGAAGTCAATCAGTAGTTTTGAATTCAAAATCATTGAAATTCATATATTCTTTTTTATTTAAAGAAAAAATACTGCTGATTGATTAGGTTCTAATATTGTTCATCCTACTTTGGTTTAAAGAAACCGCAATTTATATCAGTAGATTCCATGTAATTAGATTGTATGGCCTAAAGTTGAGTACACAAACCTTGATGTGACTACTGAGTTAAATTCAGTGTTTAGTTGAATGATAGCTTTGTAGATAAAACATTCATAATTTTAATCGATTAGTATCACGTGTTACGTATGCCTGAACACCGATTACCACGACGCGCAATACTGACTAATGTCGGAGATTGTTGGAAGAAAGTTAGGAGCGGCCAGACAAAAACGTGGCATCAGTCCATGAAGTCACTAACCTTTAGTCTGGGTCATGTTGGTAGATGCGGATTACTTGGTTGGGGTCCGCGTGACTATTGTAACCAATGGTCGAAAACTCTTGGTGACATGGCTCGAAATCGATCACAATGGTGTCGGTGTATATACTCTTTGTCTTTCCTTGAACCATTAGATTAAAATTACTTTCTACCCTTCTTTCTGTATTATATTCTTATACACAATCTTTCTTTTATATATTACCACCATTGAATTAACTACTTCTATGAATTTGGTGTTCGTTGATTGGAATTTACTTGGTGATATAATAATTAGTGCTTATGTATTTGATTAACATTGGTACAAGGAGGTACCAAATATATGTGCACCACACATCAACATTCGATTTGTGTGAGAGCTGGGATACTGCCCCGGGGATCACAAACCGAAGTAGGTTATTTTCTTAAAAGGCCTCACTCCAAGCCTTTGACCAAAAAGTCTAATCCACAAAGCAGTGGAGCAACATCAGGAGGCGCAGTCCCATGGTAGCCGGCGACCAACAGTAGAATCAAACACCTTTTGTTCCCTTAGTATCCTGACGCCCATATTCCCCATTGATTTGCAGTCAGGGTTTTCCAACTCCCCTAGGATCCTCCATATCCACCAACACGGTCAGAGCGCCGGACATTCGCTTTTCGTCCTCTCGATTTTCTAAACAACACCCCTACCACGAGAAGGCAGTGAGTAGGACTTTCCTGACAGTGGCTGTAAACTTTTGGCCATATGAGATCATTTCGAGAGGAAGAACTGACTCTCCTTACTCTCGGCTGTACCAGGGCATTTGATGGTTTAAGTAAGCGACCGGAGACTTTAGATCGAGGTTTCGTGCTGTGTAACACTTGTCAACCAAACTCACCTGTAATGTAAACAGAGATGATGCCTCTTGTGAGACTCGAACCTGGATCACCTATTTATTAAACCAAAGTCGACTGTGACTAGTAATGCTTGTTGACACAAATTCAAATCTCATACTAAGCACCAGTCCCCTCAAGATTCTGGGTACATTTTACTAACAAGTGCCAACTAATAAAATCTAGGTCTAAGTTTCCTTTCAACCATCTGACATTAACGTAGCTACCCTGCAGCTTGATCGATAAAATTTAATTAGCATTAAAAGACTTCATAAACGTTACATTAATCAGTACTCAGTAATCAATTAATTAATGATTCGTTGTACATTGTTTTAAAATCAATATTGTTGCTAACATCTTTTGAAATTCTTTTATAGGTAGATAGTTATCCTATTCTAGCCATGATTGTCAAATTATCGAGTCAATTAGAAGTGTTATGTATTGTAATGGGTACTGGGATTGTAAAAATGTGGCCACCAATTGAACATTTTCCACCTTTGCTAAATGTACGTCGTAGTAGTAGTAGCAGTCATTTTACATCATCATCAACAACTGTACAATCAGTGAAAAATGATGCTAATTCCTCGTCAGTGGGCACCAGTTGTGGTAGTTTAAAACCAGATGTAATTGTTGCAGAATTATGGCAAGCTTATACAACATATTTGGAATTGTTAGAACCGGAATGTGCAGCTGAACGTGAAATTATTGCTCGACGACGTGTACTAGAAGAACAAGAAGCAGCCTATGAAGAATCGTTACGACGTGATCAAGAAAAGGTTGGTTATTTTCCTGAGTATTATTTATTCATTTTATGAAATGATGATATATAGAGACACACGTTTCATCTGGGTTTTTTTCAGATAAATATAAGTTAGTTTTGAACAGTTATGCGATTATAACTATTATTGATGACGAATAAATGGGATTTGGTTAGCAGTAGAGTCCAGGACGGGATTTCTAATCCAATGCACTTCGCTTCGAATACTAATGCGTCATCCACTTAGCTACTGAGTCCGAATAGCCATTGGCTAGTATCACAAACTTTGGAACGTATGCACATCTAGCTGACTAGTTCTAGTTAGGACGAAATGCTCCTCCACAATTTCACTGCTAGCCACATTCTGTCCATTCTACATCATATTGTATCATAATGCCTATATCGAGGGAATCCACACAGGAACTTCATGCACCTACTAAGATTTACCAAATTTCAGTCAAAAATATCGACAAGAGCATAATCGAAATCATTTCAAATTGAATTATAATTGAATTCACGAGTCGATCTAAGCTAGACCACCATTGAAAACCTGGAAGCACTGGGAAGCCGTTTCTTTTTAGTATAGGACTTCTCGGCAGTGCACATCCACAATCCTGCACGCGGGCCTTCGGTCTCGAGCAAGAACTCTGAATCTCTAGACCACGAAGAGGGCATCCCAATCTACCCATGGTCTTGCGCAACCATTCATCCATTATCTGAGATAGATACCCATCTCTACTCGACACGGATTGGATTCCACTGGTCACGGCGCCTCACTAGACTTACTTACTTACTTACTTACGCCTGTTACTCCTCGTGAAGGAGCATAGGCCGCTCACCAGCACTCTCCATCCAACCCTGTCCTGGGCAATCCTTTCCAGCTCCTTCCAGTTGTAATTCATCCTTTTCATATCTGCTTCTATTATCCGACGTAATGTACCTCACTAGAACTCCAGGAAATCCATTTTGAAACTAGTCACTAGTGATCACACGATTATTATCAGTATGAGGATTTGTGGATATTGTGAAAATAATACAGAAGTTTTATTCTATAACAGAAGGAGGAGTTTAGACAAGGTTATCGCTAGAAGTAACAGACCTCACCTTACCTGATAGGTTTCTGTCTCCTATCGTAATACCTTAAAATTATTAACTAACACACTTAAAATTCAAAAAGATCGTATGTGACCGGTTTCAAGCAATTGTCCTTCGGGCGTTACAGTCCGCTCCCATGTCGCGAAGACCGTTACTTCTAGTCACGTTTTCTTTTCAGGCCCGTTCAGTAGAAGTATCTCTTCACGATGTGTCTGAAGAAAAAATGATAACCACCCTTATACCTGTAACAACACTCTAGGTCCTCATTTCAGTGATCAAATTTTTTCGTCACTTCTGAACAATTCTGCTATCTCCTGTGTTTAACAGTTCGCTGATGACTTGTTTGCCACCCACCAGTGATGTTGACTATTCGAGTTAATGTAATGTTATTCTTGGATTCAGAAAACACATTTTGAACTAACTACTTTTCATAACTTTCAGTGTTCGCTAATTCACACTGTACCATCATCGGTAGAATCTGTTTTAAATGTTTTAACTTTCCTTTGTCACTTCCGCTAAACGAGTTGGTAGCAAAAGTTACTGGGTTCCAGTGCTTATTTGAAATAAAGGTTTCAAATAAGACGAAACACATTTCTTGGATTCCACTGTTAGCCACAATCGTTGTATTCAATTCCATTATTTGTTAATTATGTTCTTAAAGTTACTTGTAAATGTTATATATTTATTGTACCCTATTTCATTCACCCCGCTCCCCACCTACATCCAACAAAGGAATGGGAACGTGCCAAAGCCAAAGCGGAAGAAGATAAACGTAAACAACTTGAAGAAGAAAAACGTATAAGTGATGAAATCAAAGCTACACAACATCGATTATTTATGGCTGCTAGTTTACCACCGGAACCACCTACACCAAAAACACCAGCAGCTGAAGCATTTTTATCTACACCAAATGGTGTTGACGGTATTACAACGTTGCGTTTTCGTTTACCTCCTCAGTGTTCTAATGATCCGAATGTAAAGCATAGTACAATGATTCGACGTTTCGCTGGTTCAGATATTTTAAAACATGTATTTATGTTTATGGAATCGAAAGGTTATTCCAAATCAGATTATAAACTCTTCACTACATATCCAATCCGAGATGTAAGTGTTTGTAGTGC
This sequence comes from Schistosoma guineensis, assembly GCA_944470375.2. NCBI lineage: Eukaryota > Metazoa > Platyhelminthes > Trematoda > Strigeidida > Schistosomatidae > Schistosoma > Schistosoma guineensis. Next base: position 24,133,598 of record OX103895.1, read on the forward strand.
TATTGGTTTTTTTAATGTGCTGAATTGTGATGGATGTTGTTGTCGTCAACCAAACAGGTTTTCATGCTTCATTATATCAAACTATGTAGAGTGTTTATAACAACAAAGTCAAAGTCGAATCATCATCAACATTAGAGCCAGGCACAGATGTTTTTTGACCCAAGTTATCATATGATATATACAAAAAAGAGACGTAATTAACAAGATGAATGGCAGAAAAGACTGAAACAATGTAGTAGCAGTGATAGCGAAAAAGGCGAGGCATTAGGAACATGGTTCGAAATGACTGTTGAGGGTTGTGAATGGAGGGATACTGAAATTCAGGGGTGGATTCATCTAGGTCGTTGTGAATAATATTGAACCATATCACCTAGTGTCTCCATTGGTCGTGATTATCGCACAATCCGTGACCAGGTAATCCATATTTACCGATATAACTAAGATCAACAGTCAATCATTACATGAATAGATGCCATATCTTGGTTTAATTTCCCCTAGCTTTCTTGCACTTTAATTCTACATTAGTGAACACCGTACGGCGAGGTAGGTGGTGGTTAGACATACATAAAAGATGTCTTAATCATCGCGGTTGATACTGATTTACATCACCTACCAGTCTCCGACCTCTACCAAGTATCCTTTGTCTAACCCCAACATTGTAATATAGAACGTTACTTAATCTAAAAACCACTTTCAGAACTGTTTTATGTATACATGTGACAACTTATTTGAAGATTATTTACATGATTATAAACCCCTAACAGTTGCTAAATTCAAAGATCTCGGTTTACAGATCTGAATAACTTTGATTAGACAACTATTTTAAACGAAAGTGCACAATGAACAGTATTTTTTTCCTTTTTGTATCTGTATATACGCACCCGCAATCACATCAAAAATCAAACCCTAAGTCTATGTTTCGTACAAGGTGGTACTCATCGGATAGAAGTACCTGTAATCCTAAGCGAACTAGTGCTATTTGTGTGATCGAACACCATATCACTCAAATTCAGAGTATAAGACATTATCACTAAGCCATGCGATCGGCAGCTGACCTCCTATAGGACAGATATTTACAACTGACTGACCACTTAGTAGTAGTTTTTTTAATCGTGATTCAGCCAAACAAGTGTCATGTGTAAATGACATTGTTGGAACAACTTTACTGGATCACCGTAGTCGATCTTTTCAAATACATACACTTAATTGTGTTCATAGTATAGGGGGATTTATGGAGATTATTGATTTTGATTGGAATGACGAACCGACCATAGTTAAAGAATAATTAGTATAGGACACCTGAACGTTGCTGTTCCTGGAATCTACGGTATCATTTTTCACTAGTAATGCTAGTCCTGTAGTTGTCATGAAAAGCTGTGACCATTGCCGTTCCACCATGTCGCGGGTATGCAACAGTTATCCATCTCAGTCAATGGATGAGAGCTATACAATGTTGTGAATTAATTAAAATCGAACATTAACACCATTGAATACCAGGTCAATAGTCTAGAGGTTAGGCGTTGTCATGTGAGACCATAGATCCTTGATTCGATCCCCAGACAGCGTAGTCATGAATGCGAACTGCTGAGGAGTTCCATACTAGGAGAGAACGACTATCTAGACCTTTCATTTTTTCAATTCGTCATTTAAACTTATTGATGTAGATGATATATATGTTATTATAAGCTCTTAACGATTTACAATATCTTTATTGCATAATATTAACCCCTTTTCTTTCTCCCTTATTTATAGTTAACTTTAATGGATGAAAATATGACTTTAGCTAATTTAGATCTTGTTCCACAAGAAACACTTACTTTGGAATTACGTTAAAAAAAACAACAACAGGTAATGTCAAATAATCGAATCCACACACACACACACACCCCTCGCCATTTTGTTTGTTTGTTTGTTTATTCAGAATATTCATTATACATATACATATATGATGTATGATGTAATTGTATGGTACAATTACTGTAAACACTGTGTACTTGTTTTTGGGTTTCTTCTTATTATTATGATGATGATTTTGTTACACAGTCCATTCTGTACATTTACTTATACATACATACATACATACACACACACACACAAAAGTGTGTAATTGATGAATCCACTTTTATTTTTCCTTTCATATTTATTAAGTTTTCTTATATATTTAATAGTGTGTTTTATTTGTCCCATTTATCATTCAAATCCCCAATACACACACACACACACACGTTTATACACAACCATAATTTCATTAGCATAGTTTTATTTACCTCTTCCTTATTTTGTCTCTTTTCTTCTTCTTCTTCTTTTTTTCTTTCAATCTGTTCATTGTGAAATTTCTAGGCCATAGATTGAAATTCTTCACATGGACCATTAAAAATTCATCTACACTTTTTTCTTGTTCTTCTTCTTCTTCTTGTTCTTCTTTTATTCAATGATGTGTGTACATTATGAATAACTTGGTTTTCTCTTTGTTCATTTTGTGTTTGTCTTTGTCTCTCTCTCTCTCCCTCTCTTTGTGTGTGTGTTTGTTTGTTTGTGTTAAATGTTTCTCTTTGTTAAAATGCATCGTTTATTATTCAGATTTATTTATTTATATAAATTGTAGATTGTGTACTATGGAAATGGTTGGTTGTTTGTTTGTTTGTTTATTCTTTTATTCATTTCACTAAGTAACTATTAAAGATCATTTCAACTATCTTAATGATTAATTCTATGCACATTCATTCGTTAAAGGGAGAAGTATCACATTCTGTTGTTTAGAGGAAATATAGATGCAGAAAATAAAATTATATCATTGTGTTCTTATTCTTTTTCTTCTTCTTCTTTAATCTGTTTTTTTTTTCTTAAGTTTATTATTTTCCTTTTTGAAAGTTTCTTTTATAAGTTTCATCATAACATGATATGGATGGATTAGATTACTTGTCTGTTACTCTCTTTTTGTTTACTCTCTACATATGGGATCTAAATGTGGTTATTTGATCTACACCCAGCTAGTGTAGTTGGTCAGTCAGTCAGTAACAACAACGTAGAACTTCGTACCTACGTATATCAGTTCAAGTTGCCATACCACATTAGCACACTGATACAATTGTCGATACGAATCCCATAATAGTAAGAGTATAAGCAGTAATCGGAAATACTAGGGCTTGAAGATGTTATTCAAGGAGTATAATCCAGTGCTATAAATTTAGAAAGAGAAAAAAAGGGACATGAAGAATTCAGAAGATTAGAGTTTGGGAGAACACAGAGAGTGGATGCACCTGCGCCATTGCAAACGATTTTGAGCCATGTCATTCAGGGTCTCTAACCATCGGTTGCTATCATCTCGCGGTCCCCAACCAGGTAGTCTACACCTACCAACATGACTCAGTTCACTTGTCAGTGACTTCATGGACTTGTGCCATGTTTTGGTTTGGCCGCCCCTAGCTTTCTTCCAACCTACTCCTATACCACTGAACATAGCACGTCGAGGCAGTCGGTCGTTGGGCATACGTAACACGTGCCCCAGCCATCTCAACTGATGAATTTCCACTTTTTCATCAATCGATTTGCCATCCTTACCTAGTACCCGTTTCCTAACAACTGTGTTACTTACTCGATTGTGCCATGATATACGAGCAATATTTCGAAGACACCTACGATAAAATAGTAGTAACTTACGAATATCCTCTGCTCTTACCGGCCATGTTTCACTGCCATAAAGTAGGACGGAACGAACTGCTGCGCAGTAAACACGTCATTTGGTTGATAGACGGATATCTCGCCTACGCCATAAATGACGCAAGTTGGCAAAAGCTAGTCGAGCCTTCTGTATCCGTGCTGAGATTTCGTCACACACCAGACCACAAGGGCTGATGAGACTTCCAAGATAAGTGAAGTGGTCGACACGCTCAACTACCTCACCCGCTATCATTGGTTCGGGTGTCGATGTAACCCAGTCCTGAAGCAACATTTTGCATTTCGAGGGGGGCGGTGAGGAAAGTGTTATCTCTTAAAGCACGTCAATGACAAAGCGACTGTGGGAGCTCAAGCGATCCACTATTCGAGTATCTGAGAGATTAGACCGCATCTTGTTGGTGCAGTTGTGATGTAAGAAGAAAATATACTTGTATGATGTTAAGTTAGATGCAACGTTTTAGTTTTTACGAAGTCCCTATCTATATTCTTTTCGAGTCCGGGTGTAACATGAATAACCTTGAGCACTGGCGAAATAATCTTGACTCTCATTGTTCCGCTAATCTGAGCGCCTTTTTCTCTCATCCATATTTAAGTTCAGACAAGAGAACAGTGCAGCCAAACTTCTGTTTTTATATTCCAAGCACGTAGTATCTTCGTTTCAAATAGCCATTAATTTTTATATATAAATTATTAGATCCCAACACAATCGAAATAAGAAGTATTTAACATACAATCTTACCATGAATTGCAAAGACTAGTGTAAACTGTACATGATTGGTTAACAACAATTAAGGATTAATACAACGCCATAGTAATAATTAGTAAGTCTAACGAAAGCTAACAAGGCTAGAAATCTCATAATTCGATAATCTAATTACATAATGATTATACAACCAAATTATTATTAGTAATAGTCTGTAAAATTATTTCAAAAGTCATAATGTCCTCGGTGTTCACTCTGCCACAATGAAATCTTAACAAACTTTACAATTTCACTTCATCTTGTTTTAATTGCATCTTCCCATTGTCATTTCGGATTGCAATTGATCACTCTCTTATTGGCATGTGTGCATCCTGTGCGGATTGCCTCGATATAGCCTTAAGTCACAAGCTTTTTAAGTGAAGATGGATAGTGGCTAGCAGTGGTATCCAGTATGACGCACGTTTCGTTCTATTTTGGGCTCGTCCATTGCAATCCTAAATAATAATGGGAAGATTCAAGTAAAATAATACCAAGTGAATTGTAACTTCGCCCCATTGAACAAGCAGGCGGCTGTCAGGAGTCAGTAGCTAAATGGGGAACGCGATGGCGCTCTAAACGAACAGTACTGGGTTCGAGTCCCGAGGTGAACATCAACTGTGGGATGCAGGTACATCCAGCTGACAGGTCCCAAATAGGACGAGACGAGCGTCCTGAATTTCGCTGCTAGTCACTATCCATCTTTACTTAAAAACTCCAATTTGTTCTGAACAATACTGAATTTTGGTGGGATACCCACTCTTCACTGGTTTGTTACACAAAATGTTTTGAGGTATTTACAATGTTATATACACAGTGATTATATACCTGCTCAACGTATTGATTTTTACTAAGATATTGAAGTGATCGACTGGGGTTTTCTTTGTTTACAATAATAACAGTGGAGTTGTCTTGCAACCCCAAAAACACACACTGATTATGATCAAATCTTGTTGTTACTTTTGGAAACCTGATTTCTCTCATTAATGAATTGAAGAATGTCAATAGATACTTCATTGAGAATAATCCTCTTTATGTGGATTTTTAAGTGGTTTAAAATTACAGTCAAGTGATTGGATAAATTGTTCAATCAAATCTCTTAGATCACACGTCAGTAGAATACAAAATTTAGAGTAGAAAACTGTTGACTCAATGAAACAAAACTAAAATATGAATTCTTAGTATATTTACACGTCAAATGTGTCTAATCTTACATGATGTATGTGGTCAAAGAAACAGTTTTTCGTGTCACTTAAGTATTTTAATTGTTGAATTCATGAGTCAATGTAAGCTAGACCACTATAGAAAAGCTGAGAACACTGAACGGCCGTTTCGTCCTACATGTGGGATTTGAGCCCAGGACCTGCGGTCCCATGCATGAACGCTTAACCTCTAGACCACAAATACTGTATCCAACGTTGTTAATGTATAATTTCAATCAATCTATGATCTTGTACAACCGTTCATCTATTGTCTGAACAGGATGCTTATCTCTACCTGAAACAGATTGAACTCCATTGGTCACAGTTTTTCATCAGAACTCCAAGAAATCCATCTTGAAGTTAGTCACTAGTGAGCACATGATTATTAAGATCAGAATGGAGATTTATAGAGATTTTAGTTATTAAACGATATATATTTATTTGCAGTGTGTAACGAATATAACCTTTAAAAGTACATCGTTTCATTTGTGTGTATGCACCGGAAGGTAACCTAAATGTACTTTATAATATCTGAATACAATCTATGTATATATATCAGTACGTGAATTTACACATACCTAAACATCATATTGCACAATACTAATTATTACTGCATCAAGATATCAGTTTTGTAAACGGTAAAGTGTCAATAAAACTTTGACTGATTTATTTCTTTGTAATTAATATAGATGAAAATAAGAAGTTGTTATCTTAAAGTTTCGCTGCTAGTCATCATCTATCTCTTACAATTGATTGATCACTGGGTGGTGATCAATGTCATGCTTGTCTAGTCCTTATTACTGCAGATCGAATGCTATCGATCATGTTACAATGTGGCCACCAGTCTAGGTGACTCGACACTGCGGGCATTATGTATTGAGATTTAGATGGTGGTTGGAGGTAGTCAACAGGGTTTCCTGTTGAATACCTCCAACTACCATCTAAATCATCTATCTCTGCTCATAATGATAGAATTATATTCAAAAGATTTTTCAACGAGATTGTGAATATCTTGGAGATTATTCAATTTGAAACTAATTTACTGACAATGATGAGCCTTATTTATAAAGAAAAACCAATTTTATAATAGTTAGAATATAAATGTTTAAGTTAACATGATGAGTTCGGCTTCAGATGTAGAGTTAAAAGTTTAAACTGTGGTCAGGAATAGAACAGAAGAATGCTTTGCCCTTAAATACTCTGGTGCAGTTGAGAGTGGGGCGAGTCAGTGCTGCCTCTCGAAATGTTCTCAAGTGGCTATGAGCATACAGCTACTGCCAGATAAGTCCTACTGATCGCCTTCTCGTGGTAGGGGTGTTGTTTACGAAACTGAGAGGACAAATAGCCAATGTTCATCGTTTTAACCTGATTGGAGGATCCATCTAGGAGGGCTGGGAAACCTTGATTGCAAACCAATGGTATACATGGGCTCCAGGATCCTAAGGGAACAAATGGCGTGTGAACAATTTGTTGGTCACCGGCGACTATGGGACTGCATCTCTTTACGTTGCCCCAATGCTCGGGGTGTGGCTTTCTAAGAAAACCACCTGCTTCGGTTTGAGCACCCGAGTAGTATCTCATCCCGGATTATATAATGATATGTCGATTATATCAGGAGGGGTTTTGCGAATATTACAGCGATTTTTAATAGTTGAGATCATGAGTCAATTGAAGCTAGACCACCATTTAAAAACCTGGAAGCACTGGATGGCCGTTTTGTCCTACTATGAGACTCCTCAGCGGTGTGCATCTACGATCCCACCTTGCAATATTCGAACCCAGGACCTATCAGTCTCGCATGCGAGCGCTTAACCACTAGACCACTGAGACGGCATCCAATAGTGCTAATTTTTCACTTCAACTAATCCCAGAAATTGAGTGAAACATAAACCATTGTCTTCATTGAGTTATGATCTCACAACAAACTCAGTTGAACTTCACTGATCATAGCTTCTCACTAGAACTCCATGGAATCCATCTTGAACCCGGTCACTATTGAGCGCATATTGATTCGTATCAGAAAGAGGGTTTTGTAAAGATTGTAGTCATTTTAATAATTGAATTCATAAATCAATTAAAGGTAGATCACAATTTGAAAATCATTCAATATTGTTTCACTTACTTGTAATAAAAGTCTTATTATTATATTTCACATGTAGATTAAATACAACAATAAAGTAGAATACAATCATGTGTAATTCACTATTTCAAGGTTAATGCTTAAATCAATATCATGTGCTGTCTATTATGATTTGATATAATAATGATGATAATTCCTTGAAACACTTTCAAGTATGGATATTCTTATTGAAGAAGTAAAGTGATTTAATGGAAATTGATTTCATTTGTAATTGTTGTTTGTTATAGTCAAGTCCTATTGAGTGTATCATTGGTAACTATAGATTATTAAAAGATTTTTCGATGAGACTATAATTTAGGAACGATCTTCGAGCGACGCTAGAGTGATCTTGAGAATGCCTACCTAATAACTAAGACCAAATGATGACTATAAACTTGTATAAGGAATTAGAATTATGATTTACAGTTGATGATTAAGGTAATATACAATTGATTAATCACTGGGTGATGATTAATGTCAGGTTTTTTTTAGTACATATCGAATCCTATCAAACAAGTTGCAATGTGACCACTAGTCTAGGTGACTCGACATTGTGTGTCAGACGCGGTCCGGATAGTTCAGTGATAACGTCTCTGAATTTGGAAGCTGGGTGGTACGGGATTGAATCCATCAGTAAGTATCAGTTCCTTCAAGATTATAGGTATACCTTACTAACGAGTGTCATGTAGAACGAAACCTACGTCAAACTGGGTTTCCTGTTGACTACTTCCAATCATCTGTAGCAGTAGGCCTCAACATACACGAAGGAAAAACCAAGATCCTCAAATACAATACAGAGAACACTAACCCAATCACATTGGATGGAGAAATTTTGGGAGATGTGGAATCTTTCACTTACCTGGTCAGCAGCATCATCGATAAACAAGGAGGATGTGATGCAGACGCAAAGCGTTGATCGGTAAATTGAGGGCAGTATTCCTGCAGTTGAAGAACATATGGAACTGAAAACAACTGTCAACCAATATGAAAGTCAGAATCTTCAATAGGAACGTCGAGACAGTTCTAGTGTACAGAGCTGAAACATGGAGAACCACTACAACCATTATCAAGTATTTATAAATAGTTGTCTACCCAAGATACTCAACATCCGTTGGTCAAACACCATCCTCAACAGCCTACTGTGAGAGCGAACCAACTGGCTTCCAGCTAAAGATGAAATCAGGAAAAGACGATGGAAATGGATAGGAAATACATTACGCAAATCACCAGACTGTGTCACAAGGCAAGCCCTCACTTGGAGTCCTCAAGGCCAAAGGAGGAGAGGATGACCAAAGAACACATTACGTTGGGAAATAGAAGCAGATATGGAAAGGATGAATAACAAGTGGAAAGGATTGCTCAGGACAGGGTTGGATGGAGAGTGCTAATGGGCAGCCTATGCTGCTCCACGACGAGTAGCAGGCGTAAAGTAAGTACATTCAACCATCTAACTCGTTTTACACAATAACATTTTCCTTGTCTATGTAAAGAATACTATTTAAAGTGTAATGAGACATATGAATTTACTAGTAAACTTATTAGAATTTTCATTTATAAATCATACACAATTTCTATTTACATAAACAAACACTTAATTCTTTAGTGATTACAACTATTATATAACACCAACTTTAGTTTAATTTAGTTCAGTTATTGTTGTGTGTCTGTGTGTGTGTTTGTTTCTTTTCTCCAGCACAATCTCAATTATGTAATACGTGATTTATACATACTTATTTGTATCTTATTGATTTGAATGGATATTATTCATTTATTTCTAATGTTACTTATATTGAATCACTATAATGAATATTTTCTAATGTATATTCCATTGAAAACCTTGGGAGGCTGTTTTTTTGTTTGCATGAATATGAATTCATCAACTATAAATCATGATACTGTACCCAGGACTCGAACCTGAAACCTTTCACCTACTTACTTACTTACGCCTGTTACTCCCAATGGAGCATAGGCCGCCGACCAGCATTCTCCAATCCACTCTGTCCTGGGCCTTCTTTTCTAGTTCCATCCAATTCTTGTTCACTTCCCTCATGTCTATCTCCATTTCTCGGCGTAATGTGTTCTTTGGTCTTCCTCTTTTCCTTTGGCCTTGAGGATTCCATGTGGGCGCTTGTCTTGTGACGCAGTTGGGTGCTTTCCTCAATGTGTGTCCTATCCACTTCCAGCACTTCTTCCTGATTTCTTCCTCCGCTGGGATCTGGTTTGTTCTCTCCCACAGTAGGTTGTTGCTAATAGTGTCTGGCCAACGGATCCGAAGTATTTTGCGTAGACAACTGTTAATAAACACCTGTATCTTCTGGATGATGACTTTCGTAGTTCTCCAGATTTCCGCCCCATACAGTAGAACTGTCTTGACTTTTGTATTGACAGCTGTTTTGAATTCCAGATGTTCCTCAGTTGTAAATATGCTTCCCTTGCATTACCGATCCGCGCCTTCACATCTGCATCAGATCCACCATGTTCATCAATGATGCTGCCCAAATATGTAAAGGTTTTTACATCTTCCAAATCTTCCCCGTCAATTTTGATTGGATTGGTGCATTCTGTGTTGTATCGGAGAATCCTGCTTTTCCCTTTGTGTATATTGAGACCTACTGCTGCTGAGGCTGCTGCCACACTGTTCGTCTTCTCCTGCATTTGTTGTTGCGTTTGAGATAGAAGGGCCAGATCATCTGCGAAGTCCAGATCGTCCAACTGCATCCTAGATGTCCATTGTATCCCGTGCTTCCCTTCAGATGTTGACGTCCTCATGATCCAGTCGATCACCAGGAGAAAGAGAAAGGGTGAGAGTAAGCAACCTTGCCTAACACCGGACTTCACTTCGAACGACTTTGTCAACTGTCCTCCATGCACGATTTTGCAGTGTAATCCATCATATGAACTCTGTATGATATTGACTATCTTCTGAGGCACTCCGTAGTGTCGAAGAAGTTTCCATAGTGTTGTTCTGTCCACGCTATCAAATGCCTTTTCGTAGTCAATGAAGTTGATGTAGAGTGATGAATTCCATTCAATTGATTGTTCCACAATGATCCGTAGAGTTGCAATTTGGTCTGTACACGATCGATCCTTACGGAATCCTGCCTGTTGGTCACAAAGTTGGGCGTCTACGCAGTCCTTCATCCTGTTTAACAATACCCTGTTGAAAACTTTTCCTGGTATTGAGAGAACAGTGATGCCCCTGTAGTTATCACACTTGCTGAGATCGCCTTTCTTCGGTATTTTGTTCAGAAGTCCTTCTTTCCAGTCTTTTGGTACTTGTTCCTCATCCCAAATCTTATTGAAGAGAATGTGGAGTATCCTTGCAGTTACCGCTACGTCTGCTTTTAGTGCCTCTGCTGGAATGTTGTCCGGTCCTGCTGCTTTGCCACTCTTGATTTGCCTGATGGCCATGCTTATCTCTTCAATTGTCGGTGGGCCGACATTGATTGGGAGGTTCGTGGGTGCTGCTTCGTTATTGGGTGGGTTCAGTGGTCGATTCAAGAGTTCTTTGAAGTGTTCTACCCACCTGTTTTGCTGCTCTTCAATGTTGGTGATTACCTCGCCTTCCTTGCTTTTCACTGGTCGTTCTGGTTTGTGGCGATTTCCAGAGAGTTTCTTTGTCGTGTCATACAATAGCCTCATGTTTCCTTCTCTTGCAGCCTTTCCCGTCGTCCTTGCTAAATCTTCCACATATTTACGTTTGTCGGTTCTGATGCTCCTCTTCACTTGTTTGTTTACTTCTGTGTATTCAGCTTGTGCCTTGGCTCTTTCTGCTCTTGTTCGACTGGTATTGATCGCTGCCTTCTTGTTCCTTCTTTCTTGAATCTTATCCAGTGTATCAACAGTGGTCCATTCCTTGTGATGGTGCTTCTTGTGACCCAGGACCTCATGACATGTTGAAGTGATTGCCTCTTTGATCCCCTTCCAGTTGCTCTCCACAGTAGTTCCTTCTCCATTGAGTAGATCATGAAAGGCCTGTAACTTATTGCTGAGGTCTATCTTGAATTTGTTGAGTTTGTTAGTATCCTGGAGAAAGGCCGTATTGAACTTTTGTGATATTGTCCGCCCCGTTGTCCAGTGCTTCTTGAGTTTCAATTTCATCTTGGCGACCAGCAAGTGATGGTCTGATGATATATCGGCTCCTCTCTTGGTTTTCACGTTCTCTATAGTCCTCCTGAACGTTTTGTTGATGCAGATATGGACGATTTGGTTTTGCGTGGTGTGATCCGGTGAAGTCCATGTGGTTTTGTGTATGCGTTTATGTGGGAATATGGTGCCGCCAATGACCAACTTATTGAAGGTACATAGATTTGCAAACCTCTCACCATTTTCGTTTCTTTCTCCCAGTCCGTATTGTCCCATGATGTCTTCATATCCAGTGTTGTCCGTTCCAACATTGGCGTTGAAATCTCCCATCAGAATGGTCAAGTCCTTTGTTTGGCACTTCTCGATGATTGACTGCAGCCTATTTTTGAATTGATCTTTAGCTTCTTCATTGTAGTCGTTGGTAGGCGCATAGCATTGGAAGATGTTCATTGAAATTCCCTCTTTCTTTGTTTTGAAGGAGGCTTTGATGATCCTTGGTCCATGAGATTCCCATCCTATAAGCGCATTTTGCGCTTGTTTAGACAGCATTAATGCAACTCCCTGTGTATGTGGGGCGTTTTCTTCGTCATCATAGCCGGAGTATAACAGGAGCTCTCCTGAAGTTAGTCGTTGTTGTCCAACTTGCGTCCAATGTGTTTCACTGATCCCAAGTACCTCTAGGTTGTATCTTCTCATTTCTGCAGCAATTTGGAAGGCTCTCCCGGTGTCCCACATTGTACGAACATTCGATGTACCTAAATAAATAGTCGCTCTGGTTGCCAGAAGGGGCATCGGCCTCGTAACTTCCGAAGGAATTCGGCTTTCATCATTAGGCGTCATAGTTCTTCTAAATGAAGACCTTCTGACTCCCAGGGAAGAGTTTAAAAGGTTTGAATAATTTTTTCTGGTTAGCGTTTTTTTAGCGAGTTAGTTTTCTACGGGATGGGGACGCTAACCCCATGCCCAACCCTCCTCCTTTATCCAGGCTTTGGATTGGCAGTAGCCCCCGGAGTGACTCCAGGCGCAGTTGAAACCTTTCACTTTTCCATTGATTTTATAATATCTAACAGTTAATTGAAGATACCATCAAGAGTATTTTTTTCTCTCTTCCGAAATAATAAAATAAAGTTGTATCCTGATATTTTCTAAAAAAATTGATTATTTATTAAATTATTTTGAAATACACACGTTGAATATGGTGAGACTATAATTTATGGACGACCTTTGAGCGCCACCAAACGGACCTTGAGAATGTCTACCTAATAACTAAGATCAAATGAGGATTATCAACTTGTGTAAGGAATTAGAATTATGATTTACATTTAATGATTAAGGTTATGAATTTGATTTAGCGTTATCATCACGAATTGATATCAGCTATAATGTCATGAATCTATTTAGCCAAATGGATAAATGAATTTTGCGTCAAAACCCAAAACGTTTTATCTTATACACTTGATTGGTTCGTCCATAAATTATAATCTCACTGTTGAATACTTTTAATTGTCTTATTGTTGTATACAGTTACACTTTAATCAGATTGAATGATCATTGTTAGTCAAATCTATAGTTTATATTTAGTTACATTTTCAATCAGAATTGTGTTTCATAAGTTGATGATAAGAATCTTATTCACCAAATGAAGTATTCTAATATCAAAACGAAACACCAACTAACAGTTGTTTCATATAATACTCTGAATGAAATGTATAGCTGTAGTCAATGAAGAACAAATGATCTATGGATAGAGAAGAGACTAAGAAAGAAAATCTTTGTGTTTACTCGAATCTATTTGAATATGTAATTTATGAATATTTCAATTATAATTAACTAATTTATGATATAAATGAAATTATCAGAATGGGTTTTGTGCCGGCTCAGTGATCTAGTTGGTGAAGCGCCTGGCGCGAGACTAATAGGTCCTGGGTTCGAATCTCGCGGGCGGCGAGATCGTGGATGCGCACTGCTGAGGAGTCCCATACTAGTACGAAACGGCCGTCCAGTGCTTGCAGTTTTTCCGTGGTGGTCTAGCTTCAATTGATTTATGATTTCAACCAGTGAAATAAATGAAATTGATTTAATAATGGGATCTTGGATTCAAGTTTTAGCTTAATTGAATATAGTTTGTTTGATTTACCGACGAATTACACAATATTTAATATTCATTATGGAACAAATTGAACTTAGCACCTTTGATTTCATTGATTTTTTCACTTAACTATTAAGTTCAGTTTACTATAAATTTGTTCAATATGTACTTCTTTTTATACATATTTCTAATTGTAGCCTGTATTTTTACTTACTTACTTTACTTACGCCTGTTACTCCTAATGGAACATAGGTCGCCGACCAGCATTCTCCAACCCACTCTATCCTAGGCGCTCTTTTCTAGTCCCATCCAATTCTTGTTCATTTTTCTCATGTCCATCTGCATTTCTCGGCGTGTTCTTTGTGTTGTTTGCTCTTTCTCTTTTCCTTTGGCCTTGAGGATTCCATGTACGGGCTTGTCTACTGACGCAGTTGAGTGCCTTCCTCAATGTATGTCCTATTTACTTCCAGTGCTTCTTCCTGATTTCTTCCTTTACTGGAATGTGGTTTGTTCTCTCCCACAGTAGGTTGTTGCTAATAGTGTCCGAAGTATTTTGCGTAGACAACTGTTAATAAACACCTGTATCTTCTGGATGATGACTTTCGTAGTTCTCCAGATTTCCGCCCCATACAGTAGAACTGTCTTGACATTTGTATTGAAAATTCTGACCTTGATGTTGGTTGACAGAGAGTTGTTGTGAGTTCCAGATGTCCTTAAGTTTTAAATATAATGCTCTTGCTTTACCGATCCGCGCCTTCACATCTGCATCTGATCCACCATGTTCATCAGTGTTGCTGCCCAAATATGTAAAGCCTTTATTTTTAACTCATTAATAATTATTACATTATTTTAATCGTTTATAAACCACAAGTCAATTAACTAACAATCTGTTCTAGTTGATGATCTATTGAGATTTATTAATTATGTCATGTCATGTCTTCTTGTATTTAACGTGTACAGTGTTATAACTTGTGACCTGTGACCAATTAATGTATAACGTAATGATACTACCAATTAGAAAGCAGCGGCTTATCGACTGGACTATGGACGCATAAAATCAGTAAGAGCAGTCTAAAGTCCTTATCGATCCTTCTTTCTGTCTAGCTCTGCTTGTTGAGTCCAAAAAACCAATCTCAGCCTCTGTAATATGATTCGTGTATTTCAAACATACTGAGTTTGTATACAAACCAACCGGACCACATCATACCATAAAATAGAAAATGACATAGGTACAAGCTCTAACCAAAAGTGGTTGTGAATGTGGGAGAATGTAATTAATGGACCGAGCATAACTCAAGAATGGTAAATCGTATAATAACAGTTCATAGGTCAAAATAAAGCTCATAATGAGCGGGACACGAATATGAATACTTTAGCTACTGAATAATTATACAATAAAAATTTATGTGTGAGACTAGTTCATAAATAGATTCCAACAGTCACCATTCATTATTCTCCTCCGGATATAACATACAGTTACGACACAAGTTTTATATGTGAATAAGAATATGACTTATGTCAATTCACTTAAACTTTTGTATTTCTAATTAGTGAAGATTTAGAAAAGTGAAAATTTCGATGGTGTATCGTGATAGTGTGACAAATATACAATAATGAAGTGACCAGATCTATTGTTAGTGATGTACACACTTTATTCCCATTAGATATTAAAGTGATGAGAAGTGTTCAAGCAACAACAACAACAAAACTACTCAACAGTTTCATATTCTTATTGATAGTCTCATAGGCTACTTATACTACCGCTAGTAGTATATTTATGAGTATTAAAATAACCTAATTGATTGGTAAAATATCATACTGATTGATGTGATTGGTTTAATAATTTGATAACATTACCGATACCCAAATTACTACCAAACATTTGTCAGGAGAAGAGATCGCTGGTCGAAATAATTAAAATGTTTATGATTACAGAGAGAAACCACTCAACGAATGTGGTAGTAGTAGTAATAGATGAGGAAAATAAAAATCAGATCGCTGAACAATTGAGATCTAACAGAATTGCAAATAATCCTGGGCTACATTATCAATACGTAGACAGATAATCAACGTATAACGCATGTGATGAACAATCAATATATTTACTGTACAGTCAAATATTTTATGTTGTGTTTAAACCTATCCTAACAATACAATACAATTTCATACTGAGTACAATGAATTCGAGTTTATGACTGTTTCCTACCGAAGTTCTAGACTTATTGGAACTAGTACCATTTAGTTAGCTGTTCAGTTTCGAATATGACGTCAGAATACGAAATGCATGCTCCTTCCTGTTTGAGAGTCGTCACCTGAGTATACTCGTATCTCACTATCGCTTCTTTCTTTAAGGAACGGGTCAGACTGACAGTGCTACGCCTTACCGCCCTCCCTGTTTCAGTCAACTAGCCAGAAGCATTCAGAGCCTAGAGAACAAGGATAGGTCAACCTACTCATGAAGGTACATCTCGTTGTTAGTCAAGTTTAGGTCTGCATAAGTGCAAATATCTATGCCACCAAAAATAAACCTCATTAAATATTGTGAACTTTTCATAATGTGACTACCTGATCTATGAGATCTTCAGATGTAGTTACATCAATTTATGCACTTATTTGGATTCACCGTACTATTCTTCTGAATTGAACGACGCAATGAAGCAATAAGTCTCTAATCATGAGCTACTTTATCAGAAATATGACTAATACGATCATCTTGATGAACTTAAACACCTTTGAGATCACTGATTACATTATCGATCACTCCTCAATGAATTGTTATCCATGCTTTTAAGCGAATAGGTATGATTTTTAATTGAACTTCTATCAGTGTGACTTTGAGTACAAATCGGATTAAGATAACTGAGTAATTAACCAAACTTCTCGATGTTCGGGAAGTCAATAACTTCGACTGTCCTGCAAATAATGCAAAAAATTTCATGATTTTGGAAGAAACACTTCCGGATTTGTATAAACTCTCTTTTGAGATTTAGCAGGTAATCGATCACCCATCTGGACATGAAGTTGGTCACCAAAATTAAACTTGTCATCTGGTTTCCGCAATTCGACGATAAATTCTCTGACCTTCTAGTTGTTCTGACAAATCACTTTATGAAATTTTACCCTTTCACGGGATTCGAAATTTGTAAGTATTACATCATTTAACAGTAGCTCTTCGAGAGTTGAGTAGGGAAGTGAAATAGGCTTATCTGGGAATGAAAAATGTTTTAGTGTGCTGTAGGCATCCCTTCCGATGACTTTTAGGAAGTTAGACACAATTTTATCATTTTTAGAATCTTTCCTGGTCATACTCCAGATTCTAGACCTTTATAATCCAATAATCTCCACAGAAGAAAAACATTTTTGATCTCTATATTTTCAATAAAAAAAACACTTCAAGATGAGTATGATGATATTTCAACAGAAACACATGAGTTGTAGTTTAACGGAAATTCAAAACACAATCTAACTGCCAAACAAAAAGGGCCCCAGCCTAAACATACCTGAAATCCTGAGAAAATGATCACGGTTTGAGATTATTCTCTCATAATCATGAACCTTAAAGACATCTCTTACCTTTCTCCCAGTCCGCAGGACAAATATGACAGGATTCCATGGGAAGAGTTGACCAGGAAGCTCAAAATTCCAAAAGTTGGACCACTAACGGTTACACGGCCTACTCGATGGATGGATTTCTAGCATTAAAATCTTCCAAGACGTATTCAAACGATATCTGCTAACACTGCTGATATAGAGTGTTCTGCTAGCTAGTCACTTGCTGAAATCAGAAAGGTATGTGTGGATCCAGCCTGATATACAATATTCTGAGCGCCATCGCCTTAGAATTACCCATGGGAACTCTCACGAGTTGTTATTTAGTGAGAGCCTGCTCGAACATCTGGGCTACTTGTTTCTGTTATCTAAATATTTCAACAAGTTATCTGCTTTTTACTTTGTTTTAACGTCTCATTATGTCTATTAATTGCACAATCTACACAGGCGCGTTTATGAAAAGCCTACGACTTTTCGCCGTACAAGTTACAAAAGATTACAATAAAAAACATCGCGGTGGTTGGTAATATGCGTTGAAGAGAATGAACAATAATCGTATGTCGATTTTCGAGTTGCTAAATTCTAACTGCCGATCACTTATTAACAAGGTTATCTATCTACAATATGTATCGTGATTGTGGTGTCATCACAATTCAAAAATTTCGGTTAAATGATTTACAGGACGATTGCTTAGTATCACTACGTGATTTTAAAATTTATCGTTTAGATCGACCAAACAATAAAACTCATTCTCCCAATTAAGGGGAAAATCTGACCTATTTTGTGGAAGCGGCCATAGTTAACTTTGGGAAAATGGCACAAAAACCCAAAAATTCCCCAGAATATTATTACTTTTTTGGAAAATCGGCTTATAATTACTAATAAAACCCCAGAACTTTTCACAATTTTAGGGAATTTTTGCGTGTCTCCCCAAAATTTCCCCTGATTTTCGCTCTTTTCCCCTAAATTTTACCATAATCTTATTATTTTTTGCGAACTCGTTTGAATGCAATACTTCTCAATAAATTTCTACAGATATCAAGGAAAAGCCAGGCGAGAATACATATATACAGTGTTTACTGCGATATTCCATTATTTTTAGTCAATTACGCATTGATAAAGAAACTTGAAGTTATTCGACCTATCGCTGTAATTAAAAGACTGATTCGTGACATATAGAAATGTTGGCGAGACTCTAATTTATGGAGGAGCCAATCAGAGGCATCTTAGAGATTTCAAGGTTACGGTGCCAACT
Source organism: Schistosoma guineensis (assembly GCA_944470375.2). NCBI lineage: Eukaryota > Metazoa > Platyhelminthes > Trematoda > Strigeidida > Schistosomatidae > Schistosoma > Schistosoma guineensis. Next base: position 24,152,315 of record OX103895.1, read on the forward strand.
TCAGTGCTTAATGCTAACGTACGATCGGTTCTCAGGGATTTTTGTACAAAACGTGATAATTAAGCGGCTATAACAAATAAAACGGCGGGACTATAATTTCTGGACGAATGAATCAGGTATAAGATAATAGGTCTCGGATTTTAACGCGAAAGATTTACATACATTTGGCTAAATAGATTCCTGTCATTATAGCTGATGTCAGTTCGTGATGAAAACCCTATATATAATTCCTAAGGCAAATTAAGACAATTATCGCGAAATGGATAATAAAGGCACCAGTAACATTGGCTGCAGCCGGGTACTACAGTATGTGCGGATGACTGGAGAGCGTACAGACTCCTACATAAACTTGCTAATGTGCATCGTGTCGTCATTCACAAGTAGCATTTTGTGCACTCAACAACTGGAGTGCACATAAACAATATTGAAGTTATGTGGTCTAAGCTGAAAGAGTTTTTGAGACTTCATGGCTCCAGACGACGGCTATTCTGTAGCCATATGAATGATTTCCTCTACTGCATGCATTACAATTTTAGAACCTCTGAACCTCTTTCTAATCTTGACAAGAAGTGTATCCATTTTATTTCCTTGGTTTTGTATAATATATTTTTACTCTATACTGACTGTTCGCTGATTGGCTGTTATTTCTCAAGTTCAAGGTCTTGGAGGTCTTACATAAATTAGAGTCTTGCCGAAATGTTTATTACGGTTTATAAAAATACAAATCATTGACTTATACAAGGTTTTTTCATGGCTTTGTAACATAAGCACGTTACGTAGACGTTGAACTATCAGTCACAATGTTCTACAAAAATAAAAAAATATTCCTTAGTTTATAAGCAAATGCCATGATATGAAAAACGTCCATGACGTACCAGCGGTCTGATAATGTTGTTAATAATGCGAACAAAAAACTTACAGTTACGTCTGTTAAAAATTGCGAATCCAGCTGGAAGCAAGATGGACAAGAATTAATTTTTTTACTGACAAGAAAATCTGTTTCAGTAAAAGTATTGATCACGAAGTAAAATTAAAACTGAAATATGCATTAGATCAAACACGTAAGGTGCTTTTAGCCCACCATTTCTTTGGATTGCCATCCACGCCTATTTACTTTATCTCTTGCGTCATGCAAGAAAGCCTGGCTTGCAACATACATGACGTGTAGTACTTCTTTTTCGGGACAGGTTGCACTACGGAATCGGGAACACAGAACACCCGCAAACATATTGATACTGTATTGTGTACTTACTTTGAATCGTCCGGTAAAATTTGTACTTACTAATACCAAATTTACTTTTAGTTCCGTGTAAAGTGCACGTCTTCGCCAGTTCCGGCGACAACAGGTAACTTAGATAGGCTTTTGCTGATTTACGAGGGTCATCACATATGAGCTCGTACACTGGCCACCCATAATTTGTTCAAACACCTTTTACAAACTACGAACTGATGACGGAACTTTAACTCATCTAAAGCAACTTCAAAAAACTCAACTCCTCATGTGTTCTTAATAGGAAAACAATAGGAGTGTCTGCTTAGTCGGTACGTCTGTTCATGACACCCATAGATGAGCATTCATTGAAAAAGATAAGTTTATCCATCGTGCTAGACAGTTCAGTGACTGCTTTTAAAATCATTCTTAGCGTTTTACTGTCATCATTGTACAACCCTTTCTTATCATGATTGCATTAAATCCAACTCGTGGTTTATTAACTTCCGTTGATGTACATGGAAGCGTTGATGAGAAAACCTTTTTTCGATTAACTACTTTATGAGCACTGATTAAATAGGTACATACTTCGCTATAAGTGAAACTTTTCCTGTCACAATGTTGACAACTGGAAAGTCGACCGGGGCGTAACTACATGAAGCAGTGGCTGTTTGTGAGACAATATTAACACACTGCTCTGTAGCTGCGATTGTCCCTACTTCTATGACGACAACTGAATTGACGTTCTCATCGTCATTGCTCGTTAGCTGATAGTTTTTGGTGAATTCCGCTTTTAACTCCCGCAGCCTTCTGTAATAGGTTGATCTGGGACAGCCAATCAAGTCTCTGGTGGCTTTAACCCGCCTTTTAGCGATCTTATCAAGCGGTAAATTACTATTCTGAAAGAGACAATTAACTTGAGTTATACTGAACAAAAACAATAATCGACGTTCTGGACAAAACAAATAACCAACTTGCATGGCGTGAGAAATTTGGAAAAGTGCTATAAAGTCGATGACTCATTGTCTCGTGTCTTTTAGACGTACTTAAACAAAACCTTAAATTCGATCGACTATTCGTGACCAAAAGTCATTATTTTATTACATTTGATATTTCTTAATTGTATTTGAATATTCAAAGGTTTAATAATACAACGGTGATGAAATGTTATTTTGGAATGATGCGCAACGCATATTTGGGGGACTTCCCCAAAGTTGGGAGCTTGTGATCATCTGTGTTATCTGTTTTCGCTGGTGAATTCACAGAGTTCGCTGTTACTGCCTTCAGTAATTAACTTTCAGTTGTATGTGGTGATTTCAAATCATGTGACTTTAGCTTCCTTACATCACTAGGTCACCAAAATGTAGTAGATTTTCCTACTGATTTGGTTGCTCATTTAGACTTTGTTTACATTATTGATGTGGGTATATATGTGACTCGTAAACGTGCTTCATTTTCTAGCTTGCATCACTTTATAATTCGTGTTCTACCTAAAGTATATGGAAAGAATAAAAAGAGTACACTCTTGCATCAGACCGAAAAAGAAAAATATAGAAATTACCCAGAAAAACATATTCAAAATCAGAAAAACACGTTTCGTGCGACTAACTGTGAATCACTTACAGATGGATCGCTGGAAAACACCACTGATGTTATTGTAGGAAGCAATTTCCTACAGGTTTACTTCTGAGCTATTCTCTAGACCGCGGAATATAGTCTTGGTTTGGCCAAAGTCAGAACAAACAAGCTATTTGGCGATATAAACTTTATCTGTTTCTAAAACACAAATTAACGTCGTTAGTGTACAAACAAACAGTACGGTCTATTAATACAGGGAAAAACAGAGACAAATAGCATACTTAACAGTAGCCAGAGAATAGGAAAAATGAGTCAACAAGCAAATATTGTTTTGCAATGAACATCAAACTGTGATCGGTTAATAAAGAGATACAGTCGTACAAGGTCAAAAGGAGTTAATGTGGTGGTTGGCTTTTCCCTTTATTATATATATATATATATATATATATATATATAGCCGTTAATAATAAAATATCATTGTGCAAGGTGTCCCATAAAACACAGACCCCGGCAGTACAGACCATGATATTTTAGAGTAGAAATTGCAAAAGCAATCCTTGAAGTTCAAGAAAATATTGACTCAAGAATCTATACGGTTAGCCAAGAATAACGAGTATTCTGGACACCAGCTAGTGAAAATAACCTTCCCATAATCTCATATGGCAGTTGCTACTCTTGAAGTATTTTGGCTAATAAAGGTCGGCTGCAAGCTGAAGACCGCGTGCGTTCCGACAGGCCACCTGATTCAAGGACAAAAGCATGTTGAGGCTGATTGTTCCACTTGTGAACTGTCAGAATTGTTGAAAAAGTTCAAGGGAGAGGGGCTACCAACTCGGTAAGTTACTTGTCAATTTACATAGGTTTCATCAGATATACAGGACAGGTAGGCTCACGCGTTTCAAATTGAGAGCACAATTTGATTGTATATGAACACTGATAGTTTACCAAAAATCTGTGAGCTGACTCATATTACACTCATTTTCAAGGTGTGTCAATGCAGGGAACCCTCAAGCTACCGACTGGTAGCACTACAGTCAAAACCCTCATAGTAGTATTGGTCCTAACCACACAATCCTCGAAACTGAACATGAGGTAACTGGGAAAATAGATATTCAAGATTTGACACGGAGAAAAGACTATGAGTGATGAACGCAGGAATAGAGAATTGAATCGAATAAAGTGGCTCAGCCTCGCAGGCGTGGTCATTCTGTATAACCTGTGTTTATTCACTTTAAATATATTATTATATCTTTAGCCTTAAATGGTACTAAGTATCATATTAGCGTCATGTTACGATAAGTCATTATGGACAACGATGTGACTTCCATATTAGGTCGTATAGATTAGGTAGTCATGACAAATCTACAATTTTAGAATTAGGTCTATTATTAGGGCAATACTAATAATTCTACAACCTCGAAAATTGTGGAATCTACGTGATAACTTACTATTAATAAACCTGTTTTCACCCCAACAGCACAGTTTCAGAAAATGTCACTTTCGTATAACCAACCAGCTAGTCAGGGTGTACAGATGAACGATCAACCTCGGAACGTCCTAATGGGGTCCTTCAGGATTCAGTACTAGAACCACCTCTTTCCTTAACTTATGTAGATGACGTTCCTCAGCAAGTATAGTCTGATTCTTTACTCTTCTTTGGAAATAAGTTGTCAGCCAACGTGACAAGTCGGCACCTAAGAAGGATTTGACTCGACTTCAAAGTTGGGCGGATAACAATGGATATATTTCTAACACTTCAAAGTGTGACATAGTTCATTTGAGACATGTTTTAAACTACGAATACAACTTAGGTAACTCCTTTCCACAGAAATCACAAATTGAAAGAGATATAGGATTGTTAACATCTTACGGTCTGAAGTCCTGCACTTACTGAGACAAAAATGCTTTCCGAACAAACCTTGCACTGATAACGTTGAAGCCCATTTCTGGCCTGTTCGACGGAAGAACATTCCACGTTATCTTCAGCAGTTTTGCTTAACCCTATTTGGAGTATGGGAACATAACGTTATCCCCTTACTCTTAAAGGGTAGTAATATACTGGGATATATCAAACAGAGAGCCATGAAATCAGCTCGGAGACTCAAATTCAAGAGTCATGAAGAGCATCTGAAATAACTGAACATTTATTTAATAAAGTATAGGCGTTTCAGATATAATCTCCTAATGACTTACAGCATCCTAAACAGTTCTGTACATCGCTATGAATGGCAGTCTTAGGTGAGTTCCAAAACAAACCCTAGCGATAACACTCAAATATGGAGACACAACATAACAAATCGGACTGCTCACACATCTTATACTCCTTAAGAGAAACCAAATGTTGAAATTCGCTACCAACTGAGCTAGTCCAAGCGATTTCTCGAGAGTTCTTCAAGAGAAAACCTGACTATTTCTCAAGGACTTAGGACAGTACCTAGCTTCAATTTACTATTATTATTTTCCAATTTACCGTTAAATATACCTCGGTTCCTATTTAGCAGCATCGGTGGTCCGCTGCCACTAGATGTGGAAGTTCATTAAGGGAAAGCTTTCCTTTTTGTATTAGAGGCGTTTTAATCATTTTAGATGAAGATTACTTTGAGGACAGCGGACGAGCTGAAAAAACACGAACGAACGGAACCCGACTTTGATCAGTTCATTTAAGCGAAGATTGGAGATTTATATAAGATTTCCAGAAAAAGACGAACACAGGACCTCACTGTTCTACCTTTAAATCACAAATCTGGGAAACCTTAGTGCTAAAACGTGGACATGAGGGATAATGACATACTGCGATATTAATATGTATTACCAAAGTACAATACATTTAGACGCCATGTGGAATATATGTGAACGGAAGCTGTAAACAAAGGTTTAATTACAGTTCATAATTTAAATTTTCCAAGACACTATCATTATTGATTGTTTTACTCTACAATCAATAGTCCTCTGGCGATCTTTTAAATTCCTTACTATTGAGGATGGTTAATTTTAATTAATTCCTTGGAAGTCTGTTCTGGAAGTTTACATTTGATGTAAAATTTGTAAGTCTGGTTTCGCATTTCGAGTGTTACTACGAATTGTTGATGCTATAACTCCTTGGTTAGATGTTCATATTTTTAAGTGTAGCATAAACGAACTCTGGTTTACTCGTTTATACTTTTTTCAGTTTTACTATGTTAATTGATGCTTCGATTTAGTTTTTAACTAGTTCCTTTTTACGTTATTTTAGTAGTTCGACAGTATTCTGGGCAGTGGCATAGATAACACGGCATTCTTGAAAATCTTACCTACAGTTTTCTGGACATTGGGCTAGTTAAGTACATTAACAAGATATGTGAATTTTTTAGATGGCAAATGTTACACATGAATATAGTTGTATCATATTTCTGTAAGATCGATCCTTCGGAGTGTATTCCCAACATTCGCTTGTGACCAGTATAACAACTGCAATTGATTGGTTTGATTTTCTTTTCTTATTAAGCATCATATAAAGACCCGTCTAGACATCTCAGTTTAACTGAGACACGCTGCAACAAACGTTTCAAAGGACAGTCACTCATGTTCATCCTTTCTACAAAACCTCAGTTTCCGAAAGTCGTATCAAATACTCCCCACGTTAATCACTGAATTGGTTCTTTATCTCTCCTTAATATCAGTTCTCGGATGTTTTTGAAAAAGGCAAAAATGGTCATTTTAAGCTACAGTTGTGAGTGGAAGCTCTTCACATGTTTCCGCATACATATTAGCCCACCAGTATCCAACTCCTATCACAATTCACCTACCCTAACTCGGCTTTCTAAGCCTAGCCAGAATATCTCATACACTGGCAGTATTATTCTTAATAAAATTACCGTCACATCTATCAGGTAGATGTGTTAGGATGTTTAAAGTTAATCCTGTCGAACACGATAGACATCAAACACAAAATGAGACTCGAAAGGGTCATTTTTGTCTGGATTATGTCGTGTGGTTTGCCGTGTATTAGCCGAATACATTCAAATAGTGTTTCTTAAACACATTCGTAAAGGTTAGTCTTATTGTACTACGTTTCTGAACAGAAGCAATGACAGTGTAGCCGCATTTTAATTTAAAAACCTAGTGTGTTGGCAAAAAACTTACTCTCGCCGTAGTGTAGCTTAGTGGTTTGAAAACGACTTACGATCATCAAGTTGCAGGTTAAAATAGCCCTGACTACTTCATTAGTTAGTTGGGTGGCATTTAATTTGGTTAATGGTTTGCACCTTCATATTAATCAGCTGTTCACAGCAAGATGCGTCAACCGTTGCTCCAGTTTAGAAGCTCATTACATACTAGAAAGAGCCTCGCTCATCTACATGAACCATTTGTTGAAGTTAGCGTAGTTTTAATTAAATCCGTCAAATAAACCACGCATAACTTCTGTTTCAGAAGACTAGCTAACTTCGAGGCTACTTTTAAGAATCTTGTTGACTTATATATAATGTTCTCCATCTCAAGACTGTCTAACGGTTCATTAAAAAACTCCTGTAATGTTATACGCTTAGAGGAAAAGTATTCATTGCTTCAGTTGATGTTTTATTGGAATTCATGGAAGTGGTCGTTATAAGCTGTCACTGAAATGTATCTAAACTAATTCTGTTTGTGGTGGGACTATAATCTACGGACGACCTTTGAGCGACGCTAGACTTACCTTGAGAGTGTCCACCTGATAACTAGGACCGAATGAGAGTTATAAATTAGTGTGAGGAATTCGAATTATGATTTGCAGTTGATGATTAAGGTTAGGAATTAGATTTAGGGTTTTCATCACGAACTGACATCAGTTATAATGTCAAGACTCTATTTGGCTAAATAGTTGAGTGAATTTCACGCCAAAATCTGATACCTGTCATCTTATACCTGATTGATATATCCGTAAATTATAGTCTCACCCTGTTTATTAGTGAAGTTAGCTTATTGATGGTTCAATGTAAATAGGCAATCTTAACTTTGTTAGGTTTTTATCCGCATACTTTTCTTCCATAATGTTAAAAATGGCCATACTAAATTAAGGTCAGCGTAAGAATATATTATCTTACCCACCAAATGCAATTTAACCGGTGCGTCTACACGTCACGTTAAACACTGTTTATTAAAAGTTGGGCATATCGTATATGCTCCGTAATAATAATATGAAGTCATACAAAATTCTCGATAGCAGCTCCAAATGGTGTTCTGAATGAAGAATCCCTGTTAATCGTAAATGTGTGTTTGTCGGCTGTTATTTTCGGGAATGGATCTTAGGTTCTCGGTATACACTTTTGGAACCCAGTGGTTGATTGATGTTGAAACAAAGTATAATGGGAAACAAATGTAACTACTTTGTAGTCACATCATGTACTGTCCTCCCCGACGTATAATGTTGACTGGATTAGAAGTAATTTCGAAGTTACTAGGAGCTAACTAAGACATGAAGCCAATGTATGGTCACAGACTGTTGGTCTGACTCATTATCATTATCAGTGGATGGAAACGTGTGACAAGAGGACACAGTGGCGCAAACGTGTTCATTATTTTTCCACGCCTTCTTTCTTCTCACGTCCTTTCTGGACTCCATCTCGAACTATGTTCTTAATGTTTAGTCTTTATCATTGTCATTTGTTCTGAAGGCTTTGCTATTTATCTTTCTGTACTGGTGAATTATAGGAACTTGAGTTAATCGATATTTGTGTCAGGCACGAGGTTGATTATAACTGACTAACTCATAGTGTGTCACATACTTTGGAGTTTTTATGTAGATATTTTAAATACACTTTTACATTTTATAGCCGTATTGACGTAAAAGCTTTTACTAGCTGTCGAATATGTCCAGGATGCTTGCAGCACTAACAGCTGTATCTGAGTAGTTTAAATACTCAATTTTTCACGTTCGAGTGTCACATTTGGACTTATTCTATTCACTTTAGTTTGGTTAGCCCACTTCATATTATAGGCAAGGTTCAAATTATAGTTTACGAACATGAGGTATGTCACCCAGTTACGTAATGTGGATCTAACAACAGTTTTTACCAAGAGAATATTATAAGTTGTGGTGTATGGTCAGAATAACAAAATACTTTATGAATAGTAACTTAGAAGCTGGAGTATGTAATCGTACGCTATATGACTCATCATTATATGACACGTTTCCTTTATTTGACCAAATAGAACAACAAGCCCTGCTGAGACGTTAAAATTTATTCATATTCTTTGTTTAAACACATAAACAGTGGTAAAAGAAGGCACCAAATACGTATGCGTCACACTTCGTCGTTTAATTTGTGTGAGGGCAGGAATATTGCCCAATCGCCGAGACTGAGACGGGTGGTTTTCTTAGGGGGCCACACCCGGAGCATTCGACCTGAAGGTCTGGTTCACAAGGTAGCGGAGCATCGTAATGAGATGCAGTCCCGTGGTAGCCGGTGACCAACAATTGGTTCATACGCCATTTGTTCCCTCGGTTTACTGGAGCCCATGTGCACCATTGGTTTGGAATCCGGTTAAAGCGCCGAACATTCGCTTTTCGTCTTCTCATTTTCGTAAACAACACCGCCACGAGAAGGCAGTGATTAGGACTTGCCTGGCGGAGTATATACGCGTGACTATGTGAGAGCATATCGAGAGGGAGAGCGAACTCTCCCCACTCTCGGTCGTACTAGGGCATTTGGGGGCGGGCCTCCAAATGCCCGGGTGTTGAGATTTCGTCAGACACCAACCCATTATGGCTGATCAGACTTCCAAGATAAGTGAAGTTGTCAACGCGTTCGACTACTTCACTCCCTATCCTTAGTTGAAATGTAGACGCAGACCAGTTTTGAATCAACAACTTGCATTTAGAGGGAGAGAAGCGCATTCCAAACATTCTGGCATTGCTGCTTAGTGCAACCAGAAGACTCTGCATTTTATCAGTGTCTTCACCAAACAGGACTATATCATCTGTGTATTCTAAGTGGATAAGTGGACCTCCTTGTAGGAGATCAATACCCGAGAATTCCGTAGACGAGAATGTTATTTCCATCAATAGGTCTATGATGAAGTTAAACAAAAATGGAGAAAGTGGACAGCCTTGACGGACACCACTTGAGGTTGCAAAAGCAGATGACAGTTCGCCATATGCTCTGGCTCAACTGGTAGTGTTCGAGTAAAGAACCTTCACAAGGTTTATGTACTTCTGAGGTACGCCTTTCAATGACAGACACTGCCACAAAATCTCGCGGTCTACAGAGTCAAATGCTGCTTTTTAGTCTAGAAAGACCACCATTGTCGGACGCCGATAAGTATGCCTATGTTCTAGAACCTGACGAATGGTGAATATGTGGTCGATACAGCCACAACCATATGTGAAGCCAGCCTGATTTTCTCGTATTTGCAATTCACGAGTCTTTGTTAGGCGTCCGATAATTATTGAGGCTAGTATTTTAGATGCTATGTTAGTCAAGTTAATCCTTCTATGGTTATCACAGAATGACTTTGACCCTCTCTTATGTATTGGGACAATCAGTGATTGTGACCAGTCAAATGAGATTACATCCAACTCACAGATTTCAGCTAAAATGTTAGTTAACTTAATCGCTAAAACTAGACCATCATCCTTGAATACCACTGGAGTCAATTCATTTGAACCAACTGCCCTTCCTCGTTTCAGATTAACTATAGCCTTTTGAACTTCAGCTAGAGTCGGAGGACCTACTTCAATGTTCCATTCACACTGTCTGGGAATGGTTGGTATTTGTAGAGTAGCTGAAGGCTAGCTGAACTGCTCTTTAAAGTGTTCTGCCCATCGTTCTAAACGTCTGGACTGGGAGCAGATAAGGTTGTATCACTTACACTTGACTAAGTAATTCAAGTTTCTTTTATAAGTATGAAAATTCGTCTGGTGTTATCTACAGCCTCTGCCTTCTCCATATGTTTTGCTTTTGCTGCCCACCACTGCTCACGGTCGTTCCTTAGACTTTTGGTTAACCTAGATCTGATTTGTTTTCGTTATTCATCGTGTTCAGAGCCTGGTCGGATGAGTTTGCGAGAATTTATCAGCGTAATAAACTTAGTAGAAATCCACTGGTTTTTCGTAACCCTTCGTTTTAAATCACTAATAGATTTTGATCACTATAATACAAATGCATCCACTTGTGATTTAAAATCATAGAAATGTTATCACTCATCATTAATTATTGCATGACTCGTTGTTTTGTTCACCTAAATATCACATTTTTGTTGGCATTCTTTTCCTATGATGGTGAGCTTGGCGTGGCAACGTAAACTGATATACTTTTGTACAATATTCGCTTTGATTATCTCTAACAAAAATTTCACAAACCTAAACTTGTGTAAAATTTTTCACACATGGCTATTTGCTTTACTAGTTTTAACGATGTCATTGTATAATTTTGTTCTTCAAATCAGCGTCCATAGTTTCTGTACTCTAGTATTTCCTGTTAGGTAAAGTTGAAGAGCTGTGGTAAAGACTAACAGTCTAGACCAAATTATGTCTCAAATACCACTATCAAATTTTGTTCACTCTTATGTTTTTATCTTTTCATTAATCTCTGTGTTGTGCCGGTACAAACGGTTCCATGTTGGATTTATCTGTCTGACTAACTGCTAGCGTGAGCTTTTATGGAAAATGTTGTCTATTACATTGACAGTGTTATCCTCGTTTGATATCTTTGATTGTACATTTTTTCTAAGATGTCATCCTATGTAATATTTCATCGGCAAACTATGGTACCAGTTTTATGCTGTTTACTAATTACCTGCATCAACGTATCTCGAACATCAACCAGTAAGAATAAAAGCGACTTAGAACATTGCGCAAACGTGTATCGATTGGAATTACCATATTTAACACTAAAGAGAGTAATAATTTGTCTCACTAAAGTAGAATGTTTTGAATGGTTGTGACAGGAGTTGATATATCGGCAGTTGAAGTCATGGATTACTTAGACACTTATGTGAATCTCTAAGACTTCGTGTATTTATCGATTGATCGTGATGCGTACAGAAACATCACTAGTAAATCTAAGGATTGATGAATTCCTATAGACTGAACAACTGAGTTGAATAGTGCTTTCCTTTTTCTAGTCATCAGAAGCATTTCTTCTGTTATTTTGTTTACATTACTGTTAAAATGTTCTGTAAACTTTTAGTTCCTGTCGTTTATTTCCAAGTCACTTTGAGAACATCACGAGATTTACCAATGTTTTATTTAGTAGACAGCGGAATGGTTGTGGTTCATTGTCTTTTTTCCTTTCATTTACTTGCATTAACAAAAATAATAGGTATAAAATACGTGCTAGTAAAAAAAAATCAAAATCTATGGTTTGTTTTCTATGAGACAACAGATACTATTTATATTATGTTTATTTATTCATTATTGTTTCCGAATAGCTCTGGCGAATGAATAATTTTCCACTATATGAAAACTAAAGGAAATTGAAGGAAAAAAATTAGGTCTGTGAATCTAGGGTTTAATAACTGAGTGCTGCTTAGATCAATTAATCAGTTAGTAGTTGAATACCTTGATCAAATAGGCCAAAGTTGTATTTATTTAAACATAAATACTGGTACAAGGGGGCACCAAATAGATATGCACTACATAAATCATTCGATTGGTGTGAGGGATGGGATACTGTCTGGGTGCCTGAATCATGACAGGTGATTTTCTTAGGGGGCCACACCCCGAGCCTTCGACCTAAAGGTCTGATCCATAAGGCAGTGGAGCAACGTCAGGATATGCAGTCCCGTGGTAGCCGGTGACCAACGACTGGTTCATACGCCATTTGTTCCTTCAGGATACTGGAGGTCATGTGTACCATTGGTTTGGAATCAGGGTTTTCCAACTCCCTTAGGTGGACTCTCTGTGCCCACCAACCCAGTTAAAGTCGGTGCCGGACATTCGCTTTTCGTCCTCTCAATTTCGTAAACAACACTCGTGCGAGAATGCAGTGAGTAGGACTTCCGTGGCAGAGTATATACGCATGACTATGTGAGAGCATTTGAAGAGGGAGAGCGGGTTTTCCCCACTCTCGGGTGTACCAGGCCATTTGGGGGCAAATAGTGGAATTCAGGACGTGTGTTTCGTTCTATTTGGGACTCGTCAGCCGGATGTACCTGCATCTCAGAGTTGATGTTTACTCTGGGACTTGAACTCAGTACCTTCGCTCTAAACGCCATCGTGTTATCCACTTAGCTAGTGAGTCTAGCAAAGTGTATTTAGATCTATCATAAATATCATTTAAATGATACCTGTTTGTAAAATAACTTTGTAGACTTTGATTCGTTTACTCACTTCTGAATCATAAGTTATTCTTAACTCAATCTTTATTTTTATTTTTAAACTAGTATCTGTCATGTTTCCATATTCATTAAAGCTTAAATTAAATCATCATTTTATTTTGTTGATATTTATTCATTGTACCGATATGAGATGTGATAACTTTGATCAATGTTGATAATGATACATAACACTTGTTTTGTACACATGGGTAATTCTCTTAATTAAAGAAAAGTAAAAAAAACAATGATTTAAGTAGTATAATATAAATTTATTGTGTTTTTACTCATTTCATGTTATTTTGTATCATTAACTTATACAGATCTTGCAATATAGCACAAGTAAACATGTTATGTTTTCATTACTTATTATAAAAAGATTGTTTTTTCGTCTTTTTTGTTTTTAAGAAAAGATCTTTTTTTAAGTATTCGCTTATTACATTTTTTTTCTGTATATATCTATTTATTAAAGCATTGAATTGGAACTAATTTGAAAGCACACACAGTATGTCAAGTGGTGGGGCAACTAGTGTAGTGACGATGAAAGCAACCGCAGCTGCATTCCCACAGTCCAATTCACAAGCACAAAAACAACATTCACAAAATAATTTACAACCAACAAATGTGTTTGATCAACAAATTCAGTTACAACAGCAACAACATCAACAACACCAGCAACATTTGTTACAACAACAACAATTACAGCACAATCCAAGTCAGCATTCTCAATTGCATCGACTATCTCAGCCACATTTATCTGCATCAATTCATCCTGTTCAATCGATTGCTCAAAATGTTGTTGCTGCCAGTGGTCATTCAACTCATCCAAGTGTCTTTCCAAATGCTGAATTTTTTCAAACATTACAACAAACTGCCGCAGCGGCTGCATTACCAACTGTATTACCATACGATCAATCACAATATATTGGTCAATTAATGTATTTTCCTTATCCCACAGCTGCTGCTGCTGCCGCAAATGGATTGTTCAATACTGGACAATCAAATGATACTACTACTCATCATATGTCGATTGGTTCGTCTACACCTGGTGGTAGTGGTGCTGGTAATCAAGCAACAATTATTAATCAAGCATCGTGTCATGCTACAGCTGGACAATTATTAACTGGTGGACTTGTATCAGCCACACCTAGCGGAATGATGACTTTGAATAATGCTACTGGTTCGAATCAAGTCAATAATGCTAATCATCTCTTTGCATCTGGAGCAGGATTAGTTGGAATTGGTGGCAGTGGCGTCGGTGGTGCATCCGGTTCAAATGCGGTTTCTGTGTCTAGTTCCGCTTCTTTAGCACCTTTATTTACAACTGCTCATTTTTATCCGCACCATCATACACAGCAAACTGGTCAACAACCGCCACAACAACAGTTTCAAATTCATCATTCATTACAACAACCGCATCATCCGCATACATCTGTACATATGCAACATGTTCAAACACTTACAGGTCATCCAGGTGTCCATCTACAACAACAACAACAGTCGACCGCCGCCGTTGCTGCGGCAGCAGCTGCTGCTGCTGCCGCCACTGTTCTGTTGCCAAGCTCCATATCGTCAGCATCACAACTTAATATGCTATCCTCTCAACAAACTCATCAACCGGTGCATTCAACTTCACAAAATCATTCAAATCATAATAATAATAGTAATAATAATAATAATAATGAAAATTTACAAAAAACTGAAGAAAAATTACAATCTACTACACCAGTGCATACACCACAAAAACAGTCTGATCAAGAACTATTATCCCAGTCTACTCAACTAGGTACACCATCTCAAGGAAATAATAGTAGTTTGGATGCTAGTTCAACTACAGTGAAACGTGATAACAATGGTACAGGACATTTTGTGTAAGTTTATTATTCATGAATACTTTATTTTACTGCTTGTTTCTCTGTAATGAGAACTTGTGATATGCTGCCCGAATACCTTAACTGGAGTAGGCGGGTAGCAAGATTCGAGCTTGTGATCTAGTGGCCGGAAGTCGAACGCCATCGCTTACTACTAAACCACCATTCCGTTTTAAACTTACTAAGTGATGTATACTTGATAAACATGTTAGAGTTTCTTATGTATGCGAGATTTTCATGTTAATCGTTAAGTCAGAGTTTATGACAAACTGTCGTCAAGATTTTCAACCTCAAGCGGTGTTCGTCAAGATTGCTTACTGTCTCCCTCTTTACTTAATTTTTTCATAGATATTCTCCTAGTGACAGCTCTCTCATCGTCCAACTTTTCAGGAATCGACCTCTTACCAGATGATTCACTTGTTGACTTAGGATATGCAAATGATAAAATGCTGTTTAATGAGGACGCTGATAAATACAGTGTTCATATCTCGTTGAGCGATGATGCAAGCGTGTTGAGATGGGTTTCTATCCGTCCAAATGCTAAATGCTTCTTCACAACTGGTCTATGTCAACGTTTGGACCAATGGTAGGGAGCAAAGTAGTTGAATATTATGTTCTATGGCCCGTCAAATATTACATGACAGGATCTCCAATCAGAACACCGGCTTATATGACCTTGTACCTGTGCTGAACCACTGATACACCAACCAGCACTAACAACCTTGTGTCAACTCGGAGTCTTTAGTGGTCCTCTGTATGTATAGTAGCTTCTCTCCTAATCCAGTTCGTTCAGTCCAGAACACGAATACTAGCCTGGACTGTGTGATTTGTATATTTCAGACATACGTGGTTTATGTACAAGCAAGCCAGACCACCTCACACCATAAAATGAAAAATAACAATTATTCAAGATCAAGCCAAAAGTGGGAATAAATTGAGGATGGTAAATCGTATAACAGTAGCCAATTGGTCAAATGAAAGCTTATGATAAAAGGAATATGAATATAGATATAATCTAGTTACTTAATAATTATCCAATAAGGATATATATGTAATAATTGTCCATAAATAATCCCTAGTAGTTACCACTCATTTATTCTTCGTTCGGATGTAACATCGCGCGTTTCGATCACTTCATTTATCTTGGAATTCTGATCAGTCCCAGTGTTTTGGTGTCTGATGAAATATTGGTACGAATTCAGAAGGCTCTATTGGTTTTCATCAATTTATGTTGATTATAGTGTAGGCAAAATTTTGAATCTCAATATTCCTTCGTATATTCTTTCCCACTTTGTCTTTTAAAACTATAATCCCAATGTTCAGTCGTTCTTATTATCATGGTTACCACATTATTTCGATCTCTTTTCCCATTCATCTTGTTAGTACTTCAAGTTGGATCTTTCTCTACGTTGGTGTTCCCTACTAACTGACTGACTTAGCTATATTTCTCATTATTAATAAACATAATTTCCTGCTTATTATTAAGTGTAATATGTCATGACTTTCTACCTACATCGATTAGTTATTAAATGTTGATTCAACTGTTCACATATCTATAATTTCATATTCACAAATGTGGATCATTCTACGTTGAATAATTGCATGTTCAGACTCGTTCGGGGAAAGTGAATTTAACGGTGTTTGTTTATACACATTATGATAAGATTCATTAATTCTTTTTTTTATTTTCTCAAGTATTTGCTGTTCTAAGAGAAGTGATATAAGAATTTATCACTAGAGTGCAAATAATACCTTTTAGATTTTTAGTGAACTTTAGATGCGTTATAAACTTCGATCAAATGTACAATGTAATTCATCTGTATGTGGGTATATTGTTACCGTTTACTACTTTTAACTTGATATAAATGAAATAATTCAATTAATTTTGTTTATTTAATTTTAGATGCGGTGTATGCGGTCGAGAATTCGGTATGCGATGTCGTCTTATCGCTCATACTCGACGTCATACTGGTGAACGTCCTTTTCCTTGTGCTGATTGTGGACGAGCTTTTTCAGATAGAGGAAATTTACAACGTCATCGTTATACTCATTCAAGTCAACCAAGATTTCATTGTACAGTTTGTGGAAAATCTTTCCGTCAAGTAATCAATTAGTTAATTAATATTTGCACTTGACGAAGTTAGTTGATTTTATTAACTCGATTTTCAGATGCAAGGTTGTGGATGCCCACTCTTAAGGAGTCCTATGCCAGGGAGAAATAACCATCCAGTCCTTACATATTTCTGTTGATGGCCTAACTAAGACTAGTTCGTGATTTGAAACCATGTAATCAGCGAATCTTCTTGATACTCCGACAGTAGGGAATTATGAAACATTACCCCCTACTATCTTGCTTTTATAAATCTCACTAATCCCTCACATCATACCACTATTACTGTTTATGCATACATGTACAATTGTGGGATATACATTGACCATTTAATCTGGCTGTTCTACTTTGTGACAGCTTAAACCGATGCACACATCTGCCAGGTTCTACGTTGCATATGCCTAACTGCCTTGTTTCCATTCACCTTTAAATACCAGTGACCCTTGTATAATGGGACGAAAAATATATATGAGGATTATCTTGAGGATACATAGATAACATCAGAGACAATGTAATAACGATGGCTTAGTTGTTGAAACACTCAGTTTCTAATTAATAAGTTAATTATTGATACTGTTTCGGTCTGGGTATTCAAATAAAGAATCGCCATTCATCCCATCAAAATTGTGGCTCAAAAGTAATATCCAGCATATACAATAGTTTTGATATCACATTGAATGGTATGAAAGAAGTAAAACTAACATCTTTTTTTGGTTCTTATTTTTCTATTTTAGAAATAAATTTGTTCACTAATGTTCGTTTATACTTTTCACTATTATTATCCCATATTCTATGTTCATTTTTCATTAGGCTTCATGTTTATCAAATCATCGACGTTTTCATTGTGCTGGAGCTACAGGTCGTCCTTGTCCTTTCTGTCAACGTTCTTTCCGTTCTTCATCCAGTCTTCAGATGCATATTCGGTGGAAACATCGTGCTGATGCTGCGGCCGCTGTAGCAGCAGCTGCGGCCGCCGCTGCAGCTAACGGGTCATCTTCACTTTCTGAAGCATTCACACATTTACCAGGATTAACATCATATGTTACAACTGCAACAGTTAACGGAATTCCAACAATGTCTCTAAATGGAAGTAAGTGAACTGTTTTCTTAACAGAAGTATCAGTCATTCAATGTTAGCTCAGATTATACCACTTGAATCCGCTAACGATAAAGCCTTTTAATATTTTTTAAACATAAAAACCCCTTGTATCACTTGTAATTTTTTATTTATTTATCGGTTTTAAATCATGATCTGATCGTCATTGAAAATCTGTAAGGACTGAACAATCATTTCTCCCTAGCATGAGACTCCTCAAGAGTGGGCATACGCGACCTTGCACCTAAGAATCGAATCCAGTAACTTCGTTATCGCGCATGAACACTTAACCTTTAAAAAAATGAGTCGGTATCCAGTGGTTTTAGTGTCTACACTGATCCTTTTGCCGTATTGTGTGATCATCTATAACCTGGGCTGATTAACTGTTTTACTCACGACGTAGTTGGATTCCTCAGGCTTTTTTGCTAACTTGGTGTAGGTCGGTAATATCCTCTGTTCAAGTTTATTTCTGCCTCTTTTTTACGTGTTGTAGTATAATGCTAAGATTAACTAATCTGTCTAGTTTCAAATGAAACCAAAGATGTTCATTAGGTACTGTCAGTCCAGTCAGTTTTCCTTTTTATTTAAACAGGTTAAATGTGTGCGACTGGAATCTACTGGAAAAATGGATTTTCCACTCTTTAATTTGTTACCTACGAAGTTACACAATATTACTGTCTATAAGCGATAAAAGAATGTAGTCCTGATTTACCATGTTAGGTATTTAAAACCAAGTAAAATAATCATAGTAGGGTATTGCAACCGATTTCATCGGCATAAACAACATACCACTGTGGTTGAGTGTTCTTAAAATTCAGTTAGCGAGATTTATACGATTTAACAGATTTTAAACACTAAAAACTCTAATACAGTTTAAAGCATAGTTTGAGGAGATTAAGAATAAGGCTTAGTGAAATTAAATCTTTAGCATTAGTTACCCATACTGAAAAGAATACAATCAGTGATGAATGAATGATTATATATGAGTAAGCTAAAAAGATTTATGATACGAGGAGGAATGTTAGTAGTGATGAAGTATATGAACTTCAGTGATAATAGTTATGTTCGTAGGTAAATACTTTCCGGATACCTCACACTATTAAAGGATATTTCTTTTCTAAGGAACTTGAATTAGTATCAACTATTTTTATCGACGTTGTAATGTGACGACAACCACTCAGGAATTGATTATTCTTAACCATGCACTTGATCTGTTTGACAACATTTGTTTCCAATCACTACATACAGTAACCCCATTGTATAATAAAAGATAGGTGTTTATATTAAAAACTGATCTATTCTGATTTCATTTTTTTAAACTGTGAGAAGATAGTTGATATTCTGTTTGAGAAAACCTACTTTTACTGCACTTCGGTACATTCAGTATTATGATTTCATCTAATCTCCAGTTCATCACCTTTATTTTTATCACTTCCAGTATTCAAACTTCGAAAGTTGTTTCTTAGTCAATATGAATGGTTCTGCTGTAGTTTCAATAGGCAAGCCTGATTACTCAACCAGAGTCGGCAGCTTTAACACACTACATTAGTTACTTCAACATAGTGATCATTCCATAGTCTTTGAATCATAAATTAAGTAGTTGTTTTGTCCGCCTCCCAGTTTAGGATTGGTAACTTAGCATGTAATTCATACATAATCCCGTTTTCACAGGTGATCTTCAAAATGAAACCCTCATGTCTTCCACATCCCTTGCTTCTTCAAATGTGAATAGTAGTAATGTTTCCAGTCTTATGGCTCCTATCACTAGTAATAATGGTGGAAGAATGGATTCTATTTTAGGTACAACAACAACGACAACTAATATTGGATCACCGAATAAAAGGAAATGGCGTCGAAAATCTAAACCGAAACAAGCTCAAAATGCGTTTGGAAAATTGGTAAGCAGTAGTTTTTTCCATTCATTTCTCAATTATTCTATTATTGGAAATTTGAGACCATATAGTCCAATGTGACACTAATTCTTCAGCTTACTCACAGCTTCAATTTCTTCATCTTCCTCAGTGTGAATGCGACAAAGGATCATTCAATTTATTTGCCTTCCTTACACTAACAGTCATAACTCGGTATAGTGCTGTGTTTATATATTCATGATTCTATGATAGAGATGACAATGATCGTGTTTCGGTTAACTTCAATTGCCTTTTAGATGAATTCTTATATGTTTTTTTATATCATCTATTTCTTTTGGTTTCATCAAATCAGTCACTAGCTGGAATTGTTCAGTCTTAGGAGATAGAAAATCGCACAAATTATGTTTGATATTTACGGTTGTGAATTGAAGTCGACTGTGGTCATTACAAACTGTTTATAAATCTTCTTCAGTGCATGTTTTCGGGTGTATGTAAGAGAGAGTGTTAGGTCATGAAATTATATAAGGTGTATGATATAATTGTGTATCACTTCATATGTCAAGTGATTACACTCCCAGCATTCGTTAATAATACTTACTAACTGGAACTGATTCACACAATAGGTTCGTATTTCGTCTAATATGATTAGTTGAATTATAAATATCTTTTAAAAACTTCTTAACTGTACTACTATTAGCTGTGCAGTGGCTTATATTAGTCAAAGCACTAAAGTTTCAAATAATAACTTGAAGGTTCGAACCCCGCTCTAGCTACCTTTATATGTGGAGAGAGAGAAAAAGTGATTTATCCCATTTATATTTCTATAATAAATTATAATTATATACATATCGTGTATTCAAGCAAGAAAAAATTATTTCTATTTGTTAAATCGTTGAATGCTATGAAATTTTTCCAATTGGATAACGTTGTGTAACTAGTTTGGCACATTGTTTGATTTGCACATAATTTATACAATTATTTAATAGCATGGTTTTCTTTACTTCTTATTATTGTAGACCGGTGATGGATTGAATTTATTAGCTGGGATTAATTTAAGTGAAGGCATCGATGTTAATGCTGCTGCAGCTGCTGCTGGAGCGGCGGCTGCTGCTATCGGTGGTCCAGTTCCATTAGATCGTAAAGGTCGTCCATGTAATTATCCTTGTCCTGCTTGTCCACGTCGTTTTGCTTTCCAATGTCGTCTTGCTGCACATCTTCGATGTCATACTAATATTCGTCCATTTATTTGTATTGATTGTGGTCGTGCATTCACACAAAGAGGTTATTTAGTTCGTCATGCAGCTGTTCATAAATTAGATAGACCATTTTCATGTGGATTATGTGATCGATCCTATAAACATTATGGTTCGTTAGTAAATCATCGACGAACTCATAGTAAAAGTAGTGGTAATGCAACAAATCTTGGTAATTTAAATCTTTTATCAAATTTAGGAACAATTGCATCAACTAATATTGGGACATTATCTAGTTTAGAAGAAGTAGTCAGTGGTGCATTAGGTCAATCACATAAAACTGATTCAACATCAGATACAATGAATAATCAATCAACTACAACCATTACATTATTACCAGTTAGTAAAGTTGAAGAAATTTTACCCGGTGATCTTAATAGTTCTATTCAACAAGTATGCTTATCATCAGGCAGTAATATATTAACTGTTTCTGAGGGTCAAGAACAACAGCAACATAATTCGGAACAAGTAACATCTCATCAGCTTACTGCCACTGCAGTATGGCCAATTTTAGCCACAGGTGGTGGCGGTGGCAATGTTGGTATTAATCATGTTTCACAAGCTCAATTAATTCCTTCCTCTATTGTACAGCAACAATCAAGGCAAGCTATGGTTTCTGGTTCACATTTCTCTACTATAACGATCTCACCTACACAATTAGCTCAACCTAATCAACCGTCTTCATCATCATCTCAACAACAACAACAACAATTACCACTTGTAACTGCCCCACGACCACCTCACTTAAGTCAATCAACCAGTACAACTATGTTATCAACTGCTAGTGTAATAGCTGGTAATGGTGGTACATCTGCTCCTACATTTGTAACTCTTCCTTTATTCAATGGTTCAATACAAAATAACTTAACAGAATCTGATAGATCTATTATTAATGGTCAGTTAACTCCTCATTCACATCATCAATTTCATTGTCCAACAAGTACATTGTCCGATTCATCACAACAACAACAACATCATATTCAAATTGCACAAACAACGGCAACATTACAACAACAACAACACATTCAAGCAAATAATTCAACTACACGAGTAAGTGGTGTCGATTCAAATAATAATAATAATAATAATAATACAGCTCCAGTACTACATGTACTACAACCATCACCGAGCATTTTCTTCTCACCCTACTATCTACCACATTCGGCAGCATCTCAAATGTAGACACATACTCACACACTTGCATACATACATGAAAGAAACAGTTGAACTTTGGTAGAATTTATTCTTGCTAATACAAAACATCTATGTATCCACTTATATAAATGTATTTATATGCATGACTATTTATATATATAGCTCAAATAGTGATGAAACTCACTGGTTTACTACTAACTTTTTTTTCCCATTTTTATGTATGAAAAAGACGTTCCAATTGTAATTTATACTGATAATTAGGATCATGTTCTCTCTATTGTCCTCTATTTTTTTTTCCAATCATTTTATCCCTTGTTTACGTGCGTGTTTGTATGGATGTAAATTTGTGCCATATACATGTGTACAACAATTACACGCGTACATTAATTTATTTGCTTATATTATAATTATTTGTTTATTCATTATTTAATAATAATAATAATAATAATACTGCTACAATTGTCTTATTCCATAATGATCAATTCGATTCTCATCATTAAAACTACTAATTATTATCTCATTATTATTATTGTCAGTATTCAGTATAATCATGATTATTATCAATTCATATGTGATCTCTGTGTTGTTTTCTTCTCTCTCTCTCTCTCGTTTGTATGTTTGTTTTACACCTACTTTGCGTTCCTTTCCTCTCTCTCTCTCTCTCTCTCTTACACACATATATATAATGGTGTTAGATATAAAAAAGATCATCATGTAGAGGATTTCAGTCAAGTTGTCTTCTGTTTTTTTCTTTTTTGTTCTCTCTATTTTTAAAGTTGCTTAATCACATTGCATTTCTTTTAACTCATTGTCTTGTTCAGCTATTGTTATTCTCTTTCTCTCTCTCTCTCTATTTCCTTTCTTGTTTGTATTCCTAACTGACTGATTGATTGATTGACAATAATAAAGACACATTCATCAGAGAGAATAATTAATATATATATATATATGTTTATCTTTTGTATATTTTCAAAGTATATTGTATGAATGACATGAATGTTTAATTGTTTCCATTCTTCTCCTTTCTCATTCACTCATTTACTGGATTTGGATCGCTATCATTACTGCTGTCTCTTATTGTATTGTATTGTATTTCTCTATTATTTTTTTTAACAAATCACTTATTGTCTATTGTATTATTATTATTATTATTCTTTGTATGTCAATGTGAATATGTATTTGATTACATTTTTTAAAATGGTTATTCATACACCATTCAATAATGAGATGATCATCATCATTATCATCATGTAACTGGGAGTTTCTTCCATTTAATTTTCTTAAATGATTATTATTTTAAATGAATATGTTTCGTTTTAATTATCAAACTAATCTTAATCTTACATACACACACACACACACATAAATACAGTTACATAGAGACAAAGAAGATGTCATCATTGTTTGTTGTGTTTCTTTTATGATGTACGAATGATAATTTCTATCAACAAAAATGTTTCCCCAAATATTTGTTGATTATGTGTATTATGATAATAATGATGATGATGATTGTACTTCCATCAAATAACCATATTAATAATAATCATAGTAATAGACAGAGTTGATTTTAATATTCCTTTTATTTATTTATTACACACAACAATTAGTATGTGTAAATATACGTGGATCTCTATGTGTGTGTGTGTGTAATGTATGAATAGTCTCTCTCTCTCTCTGTGTGTGTGTCTTTTCATTTCTCTTGTAGACCTATATATCTCTATACGTCTGCATATTTTCAATCGAAACACATTCTCTTCTTTACCTTGTTATTGCTTGTTTTGTTTTAAAAATGATAAACATATATAATCTATGCATATATATAGAGAGATATATACACCTTTCATCTATCTATCCATTTCTTTAAATGCATTGAATGTATTTGTATGTATCTATTTATTTATGTATAATGTATTTGTTTCTTCTTTTCTCTTCTCTTCTCTTCTCTTCACTCACTCATTCATTCATTCTCTACCTGCCTCTGTGTCTATGTGTTTACTTGTGTTTGTGAATGAGTGAATAGGTGAATCAATAATGAGTCTCTCTCTCTATCGTTCATTCATATAGACATTTTAATATGATCACTACTATTTAGTAATGTGTATATCATGTTTATTGCAAAGTATTCTTATTCATATTCACATTATAAATACAATACAAGTATTATAACTATAATGTATTGTTATAATACTTATTTGGTATGATTATCAGTAGTATTTTTATCATCATCATGTTAACAATATTAATAATAATATTACCTAACAAGCGCATACATAAGATAGAGTAGTTAGTTAGCCCCAATTCTCTTCAATGTAGTCTATTTCACATGGATATAAAATGATCAACCAAATAACATGGATATTACCAACACCACTACTACTACTACTACTACTATAGTAGTAGGGGTAATTTGGAAAGAGAATCTATCCATTATCATCAACAATGAATTCATTTGTCTCTTTCTTCTTCTTATTGTTTATCATTTTTTTTGTAAGAAAAAAAAATTTTCTTGGTTTTTCTCTTAAAATAAATTTTCTAAAAAAAATTAATGATGAGGATAATGTGAATGATTTATTCGATTATTATTATTTTTTTGTCTTTTTTGGCAGATCATACATTGTAAACTGATAGTCATTGTGTGTGTGTGTATGTGTGTGTGGGGGGGGGGTTAGGTGATTGGTTGTTGACGTACATAAATTCAACTTGACAATTGTTTATATATGATGATTCCAATAATCGTTTACGTGAATTGACACATAGCAACATATTTAATAGACGATCAAATAAAAGAATATAAAATAATCGAATGTACTTTTGTTTTATTATTACTAAATTAGTGTATTCCATCAAATTGGGTATTGTTTTGTTTGTTTAATCTACTTCTCTGTTGTTGTTTTTTTCCTTTTTCCAATATCATAGTTCACTATTTACTAACAATCATTTCCATATAGGTAACCAATGAACAATAATACTAATTAAAGAGGTAAACAATTGTGTCTATGTATTTATTTATTTATTCATTTACATTGTTTCTTATTTTAACCCGGTACATTTTACTCGTATAAATCTATCTATCTATCTATCTATCTATCTATCTATATATATATATATATATATATATATATATATATATATATTCATTGCATAAATATATATGTAGACGACTTGAAAATATCATATGAATAATGACATATATTTTTATTTGCACTATTGCCACTACGACTAATCGTATTGTTACAATGAAATCAGTTTCTTTATGTGTCTTCCTTTCAAAAAAAAGGGAAAGATTGAAAGAAAGAAAGAAAGAAAGAAAAAAGCAACCAAAAGCGAAAACAACCAGTTTATCTTTGCTGACTCCTCATCTTTTTTGTTTGTTTGTTTTTATTACTATTTACAATGATGAAATGTTGACTGTTATGACATTTAGCCAAAATGGGTTTCGATATATATATATATATATATATATATATAACTATTTATAACACAGGATAGTAAAATTATATTCTGTGGTATGTGTAAAACAAGTTTTAATCGTAATTTTCTCTTTTTTTCACTTCTCTATCTTTTTATTCTTCTGTAAAAAGCATTTTCTCTCTCTTTTTCTTTATGTTAATTAATTCATTGTTAATTATTATTAATTATGATTTGTGTTTTATTATTAAATGAAATAGCTGGGAAAATAAGTTAGAAATTAGTAATCTCTTTAAACAGAAGAGCTAATCATAATTTAGGTTTACCAGTATAGGGGTTGTGGAGATTATTAAGCTTTTAATTGAGATTATGGACTGGTTGATGTTAGACTACATTTGGAAACCTGGAAGCACTGGACGGCCGTTTCATCCTATTGTGGGACTCCTCAGCAGTGCGCACCGACGATCCCGCTCGCGGGATTCGAACACAGGGCCTTCAGTTTCTTGCGCGAACACTAAGCCGGCATTCAATAGTGTTAATGTCTAACATCAACCAATCCACGAAATTGCGCGACCATCTCCCATTGTACTGAAGTAGATACCTGTGTCTACCCGACACTGATTAGCTCACTAGAACCCTAAGAATTCCCTCATGGAGCTAGTCACTAGTGAGCACATATGAATTAATTGTTTTATTTGATTGTTAGCTGAGAATAGATTCATAAATATGGTAATATAGTTTCGAAAATACAAAAAGAAAATCACTATTAATCTTTATAATTAATTAAGATGAGTTCATCATTTCCTGACTAATTTATTCATCCAATGATTATCGTCCTCATGATCGGTTAATGGTAAACAATGTTAAGGTTGTTCTTTTTTTTTGTGTGTGAAGTAATAATGATTGCGGATTATAGGTAATGAATTCCATCCAGTTCTGTTGGTTTGTTTTAGTTAGAAAGTTTGCGATGAAGATATTTTAAGATCAAATCATATTTTATCATTGATTAACTAACAATCTAAATCAGGATCAGACAGAGTTATTTAACATGTACTAAAGATGGATCAATCGTCTCTTTTTTTTGTTGTATATACAAGTTTATCACAATCTAAAAGCTGGATATATATTCATCGATTGTTGATGATCATGATTAAGGTATTTTGTAGATATCGGAGATTTAGCATTATAATATGAGATTGTTTATTCTAAGATGTAAGTCAATTTTATCTTATCTCATAATGGCTAATTCATATTGTTAAGTGGAAAAATATGGTATACTAGTTTCTTTTGATCTTCATTTACTTATCTTATTGAAAAATCTAATGCTTAATTTTTATAATTTAAATGTGATTAAGTAGTGAGAAATGTTTTTCTTTAAAAATAAAATAGCTGTTAAAATGAACATGAATATACTTTTGTTGTCATATTTGTGACTATCAACAGCATTTACTATGAAATATTGTAAATAGTAATACAGTGTGTGACCTCCTAAGAAAACCATCTGCTTCGGTCCGGGCAGTATCACAGCTTTCACACATATCGAATGAGATTTGTGTGGCGCATATGTATTTGGCGCCTCCTTTTACCAATGTCTATGTGTTAAAATAAATAAATACAGTAGTAGTAGTAGTGGATGAAACTCTTGTTATAATTGGATATTAAAACGAGATAGGATTGTCCATGTTTTCAATGGTGATCTAACATTGATTGGTTCGTGATTTCAAAAACAGTTGTTTATGTTTTAAAAATCTATATGGATAGGACGTACCTTGAAATAACTGAATCATGAGTGAACTAACATATTCTTTATGAAAATTGAGCTTTTAGAGTTTGTGGTGTTGTGTACACAATGACTAAATGTTAAATCTCATGGATTTACGAAACATTCGGTAGGATACCCGTTCAACCAGTTGGTGGCTCTTTGAAACCAGTCGATAACGAGTTATGATTTGTAGGGATGGTTAGTGGTTTTGAGTCTCATTGTAAACATCGATACTTGGGTGTAGATATATTAAACTGACGAATAATAATATGAAACGCGTTCCTTGGATTGCTGACTGCAACCTCAAAGATGCCATGAACTTTAATCTAAGGCCATTTCAGATCACTCGGTCAAGGTACGAGTATGTCAACAGAGAATGATCAAACGCAATCTTGAATACATATCTATATTATATTAACAACAGCAAAATACAAGCGGAAATTCATGTCTTTCATCATGTAATATCATACTCACTATTCGATATTACTTGCAGGTTCAGAAACTTACCGACTTGCTCACCTCATGTGGAGTAAGGTAAAGAGGTCGAAGCCTACGCTCACTTTCAACATGTATACGAGGACATATCTCGGTATGGTTCTACAAGGATGAAGTGGAAGAGGTTAGTGTTTCCGTCATTCAGCATTTGAAGTGAAGGAGAGCAGCAATTTCAGAAGTTAAATTAACTGAGATCGTGGCTACAACCTGAGTTTATCTGACTGGCTTCGATCTCATATTGTCCTAGATTATAATTAGGGACGCCATTTCGCCTATGATAATCATGCTAAATGCTTCTTCACAACTGGTCTGTGTCAACGTTTGGACTAATGGTAGGGAACGAAGTAGTCGAACGTATCGATCACTTCACTTATGTTGAAAGTCTGATCAGTCCCGGTGTCTGATGAAGTATTGGCACGAATTCAGGAAGGTTTATTAACTTCTATCAACTTCTCTCGTTTGCGGCGTAGGTGAGACGTCCGCTTGTTAACCAAACAACGAATTTACTCCATATCATTTCATTTTGTATTACCTTAGAGCTGTAACACATAGTATATGAAAGTAGAAAACATTTTTAAACTACAGGTTTCGATAATAGGTGTCCTTGAAGCCTTGCTTGTTTGAAAGATCAAGTAAGGAATATTGAGGCAAAAAAGCCATATAGATTTATGATGTGAATTTCCATCGACTGATACGTTTTAGTTATAAGCAATCACCACGTACCTCGGCGGGACAGGTTTATTGTCGTAGTAGTATAAGAGACAAAAGATAGGCATAAAACGTGACGTCACCTAATAAAGTCGTTGACTATAGGACTGATCCGCGTTATTAAATGTAAATTACATGGTTATGGTCTGTGGTCACGGTTAAAACGTTAGGTCCTTTCGAAACGTGCCCGCCATTTCGTTTCAACGACCTTGAACGGCTTGACTAGAGGCGGTCATTCCGTATTTCAATTGCCGTGGGTTGGTTGGATTGCATGAGTATCAAGTTTTTTCATATATAAGTCGTCTTATGCTGTATAAAAAAGCCCGAAATAACTACCAAAAGCATTAATTTAACATTCTCTGTTTTGTAGTGTACAATTTGGCTCTGTTGTTACTTTGTAATTTGATCCGTGATCCCAACAACTGTAGTAAACCTAAACGAAATGTCAAGTCACAGGTAAATCCTAATTATTTGTAGTATTTCTTTGGGTTATTATTGTTGCAAGGAATAACGTTTTTATAATTAATCATCTCTCTTTGTAGTGCTTCATGCTCAAGTGACATTTCAGTCGACCTTAGCGAAGCCTTTCGAAGTATGATACTGAACAAGCGTTTCGCGTGCTGTGATCACTTTGATATCGCCTTAAAAGAGTTCCAAAAAGTATGGAATAGTAATTTTATCGCTTCTCAGTTTACTTATACTCGTTACATTCATACGGAAAGCAGGTTGCTAGAGGATGTCAGGTTGAAATACCTGTTTGTAACGTTTAATTGTACGTTTGGTCATAAGCGGAAATCGGAAGGTTTGAAAGTGAAGCAAAAACCGTAAGATCTTTAACTAATATCTGATGTTTAAGGTCCAAATTCCGTAATTACCAATCTAAATTCCGTGTAAGAGTAGAGGAGCAAGGATATGTCATCAAATCCTACAACATGCTCCACAATCATCCATGTAGTAGTTCATGGATGGTATGTGATCCATGGACAAGGAGATTATCATCAGAAGAAAAAGAGAACTTGAAGCCAGTAATACTGCACTGTGAGTCAGCAGATGAAGTTATCGAAAGTATTAAGGAGAGAACTGGTAAGCAAGTAACCGCTGCCGATATCAAAGGTATGAAAGCTACACTCTCCACTTGTAAGTGTATATAAATATATTTCAGGTTGTACTCGGAAGCAGGTGTAATGCACATGATGCGACAACACGGTGAAGTTAGAGAGCATGTAGAAAATGGATGTATTACGGCAATATGCTTAAGCAGTTATGACCAGATACGGTTGTACAATCAATATCCCGAAGTCGTGTGTATTGATTCTACGTATAAAACTAATAATAAAAAGTGAAAATGGTTTTCGTTTTGTTCTACTATGTAGATATTCATTATTCCAGTTAGTTGTGACAGACAATCGGGGTCGAGGACGAACTGTTATGTTTGCATGGACACGAATAGAAAAGCGTGCCGATGTGATATGGGTTTTAGATAAATTTAAAGAGATAATGGATAACACAACAATAACAGAAACATTTGTGATGGATTGCGCACGATCTGAAAGAGCGACTGTCCGTATAACACACGGGCATGCAAACATCATTTTGTGCGCCTTTCATGTAATTCGCGCTTTCCAGAAAAAGGTACACCAATGGTTGCTTACATAAAATTTCCCTTAGACAAATGATAAAATACTAAAAACCTACTTGACTCGATTGGTAACTGCAGAAACGGTTGGAAGGTAATCTTAGTAATGTGTTTATTCACTAGATTTAATCAATATTACAGAATAATAAACCGGAGAGACAGAGTGATAGGCCAGTACCTATCACGTTTCTGGATGCCACGTAAAACAATATGGGCGTGTGCCTTTTACGGCAGTGTTTTAACTTTGGGTAACAACACGAATAATCGTGTTGAGTCACTAAATAGGTAGATAAAAAGATATGTACGCAAAACCGACAAGTTGCACAAATGCATGTACAAGGCTTTGAAGTGGAGTTCAACGACTTTCTCTAGGAAAAGCATTGAAGACCAAATAATCAGTGGACGAACATACAATTATGATGCTCCACAGCGTCTTATCCCCTTGCTTAACATGTTGACTCCATTTGCAAGATCCAAGGTGTTATACGAACTTAAAAAAGTGCGTTTCGTTTACGTGGAATATGAAAGCGGCGACTGGTTGTTTATGGTTGACCGCGGACAACATTACGAAGTGGATGTAAGTATTTGTCAATGCAATTGTAGCACGTTTATTATGTGTCGATATCCGTGCCGCTATCTCCTACTGACATATGTTAAAAGACGAACTCTAACAGGTAAGCTATATAAATTAGAAAATGTAAACTGCATAGCTCATCAACTTCTTAGGTATTGCTGCAGATGGAAGTTAGATAATACGCACAACTTACAAAACAACACAACAATTTCATTACCGAGACGGAGTAAAGAATATATACAAATTCAACGGCTCCAAAGAATGTGCAAACAACAAATTGTTGAATTGTTGTGTTGTTTTGTAAGTTGTGCGTATTATCTAACTTCCATCTGCAGCAATACCTAAGAAGTTGATGAGCTATGCAGTTTACATTTTCTAATTTATATAGCTTACCTGTTAGAGTTCGTCTTTTAACATATGTCAGTAGGAGATAGCGGCACGGATATCGACACATAATAAACGTGCTACAATTGCATTGACAAATACTTACATCCACTTCGTAATGTTGTCCGCGGTCAACCATAAACAACCAGTCGCCGCTTTCATATTCCACGTAAACGAAACGCACTTTTTTAAGTTCGTATAACACCTTGGATCTTGCAAATGGAGTCAACATGTTAAGCAAAGGGATAAGACGCTGTGGAGCATCATAATTGTATGTTCGTCCACTGATTATTTGGTCTTCAATGCTTTTCCTAGAGAAAGTCATTGAACTCCACTTCAAAGCCTTGTACATGCATTTGTGCAACCTGTCGGTTTTGCGTACATATCTTTTTATCTACCTATTTAGTGACTCAACACGATTATTCGTGTTGTTACCCAAAGTTAAAACACTGCCGTAAAAGGCACACGCCCATATTGTTTTACGTGGCATCCAGAAACGTGATAGGTACTGGCCTATCACTCTGTCTCTCCGGTTTATTATTCTGTAATATTGATAAATCTAGTGAATAAACACATTACTAAGATTACCTTCCAACCGTTTCTGCAGTTACCAATCGAGTCAAGTAGGTTTTTAGTATTTTATCATTTGTCTAAGGGAAATTTTATGTAAGCAACCATTGGTGTACCTTTTTCTGGAAAGCGCGAATTACATGAAAGGCGCACAAAATGATGTTTGCATGCCCGTGTGTTATACGGACAGTCGCTCTTTCAGATCGTGCGCAATCCATCACAAATGTTTCTGTTATTGTTGTGTTATCCATTATCTCTTTAAATTTATCTAAAACCCATATCACATCGGCACGCTTTTCTATTCGTGTCCATGCAAACATAACAGTTCGTCCTCGACCCCGATTGTCTGTCACAACTAACTGGAATAATGAATATCTACATAGTAGAACAAAACGAAAACCATATTCACTTTTTATTATTAGTTTTATACGTAGAATCAATACACACGACTTCGGGATATTGATTGTACAACCGTATCTGGTCATAACTGCTGAAGCATATTGCCGTAATACATCCATTTTCTACATGCTCTCTAACTTCACCGTTTTGTCGCATCATGTGCATTACCTGCTTCCGAGTACAACCTGAAATATATTTATATACACTTATAAGTGGAGAGTGTAGCTTTCATACCTTTGATATCGGCAGCGGTTACTTGCTTACCAGTTCTCTCCTTAATACTTTCGATAACTTCATCTGCTGACTCACAGTGCAGTATTACTGGCTTCAAGTTCTCTTTTTCTTCTGATGATAATCTCCTTGTCCATGGATCACATACCATCCATGAACTACTACATGGATGATTGTGGAGCATGTTGTAGGATTTGATGACATATCCTTGCTCCTCTACTCTTACACGGAATTTAGATTGGTAATTACGGAATTTGGACCTTAAACATCAGATATTAGTTAAAGATCTTACGGTTTTTGCTTCACTTTCAAACCTTCCGATTTCCGCTTATGACCAAACGTACAATTAAACGTTACAAACAGGTATTTCCACCTGACATCCTCTAGCAACCTGCTTTCCGTATGAATGTAACGAGTATAAGTAAACTGAGAAGCGATAAAATTACTATTCCATACTTTTTGGAACTCTTTTAAGGCGATATCAAAGTGATCACAGCACGCGAAACGCTTGTTCAGTATCATACTTCGAAAGGCTTCGCTAAGGTCGACTGAAATGTCACTTGAGCATGAAGCACTACAAAGAGAGATGATTAATTATAAAAACGTTATTCCTTGCAACAATAATAACCCAAAGAAATACTACAAATAATTAGGATTTACCTGTGACTTGACATTTCGTTTAGGTTTACTACAGTTGTTGGGATCACGGATCAAATTACAAAGTAACAACAGAGCCAAATTGTACACTACAAAACAGAGAATGTTAAATTAATGCTTTTGGTAGTTATTTCGGGCTTTTTTATACAGCATAAGACGACTTATATATGAAAAAACTTGATACTCATGCAATCCAACCAACCCACGGCAATTGAAATACAGAATGACCGCCTCTAGTCAAGCCGTTCAAGGTCGTTGAAACGAAAGGGCGGGCACGTTTCGAAAGGACCTAACGTTTTAACCAAGCCGATCTGTTGGAATCATAACTCCCATAAATAATCTTTCTTACCATCACCACCACTAACTTTATAACAAATAAATCACTCATTAAAACGATGACATTTGAAAGTAAATTCCACTGAATTATTCCATATGAAGAATCTTTTGACGGTTAAATCATTTGTAATGAACAATTTTCTTTAACTTAGATAGATAAGTTTACTTATTCAGTTAGATGTTACAGTGGTACATTACTATATTCAACAAATCATTCGAGGTTTGAAATAGGAATCATAATCCATGAAAGTATATGCTATAAAAGAAAGGTGTGATTTGATCTCTTTATCCGTTTATGGTATAATAGAAACATTCGACTGTAGAAACATACAGGATTTCTATTAAATAAAATACTGTCAATGATTAACTGATACAATTACAAATGTGATTGAACGACATTTGCTTCCGTCATAG
This sequence comes from Schistosoma guineensis, assembly GCA_944470375.2. Lineage (NCBI taxonomy): Eukaryota > Metazoa > Platyhelminthes > Trematoda > Strigeidida > Schistosomatidae > Schistosoma > Schistosoma guineensis. The sequence goes on from OX103895.1 coordinate 24,186,305, forward strand.
AGATGAATGTAGAAACTGAATTATATTAGTGATTGTATCAAACTTGAATGGTTGGTGATCCTCGTGATTAGTTTTAGTTTCTTCCTTCAATAGATTCGAAAGTTTTCTAGTAATCTTTACATTAGAGAATTAAAAAAAAAGTACTTTGAGGTATCATTTCTAATTTATGATCTAAACAACATTATTGAAAACTCTGGTTACCTATCGTAATATATTGACTCTACCTAACATATTGACTGAACTAAAATAGGATGTAATTCACTTTTAGTCTTGTTACTTTCTAACTAGTGAACTTCATGGTAATATAACATCAAGTGAAATAATGTCGGCTAGTTGAAACTGTACAATGGAAAATGATAATTAATGTAGCAAGTTAACATTGACAGTTTGAGGATATTTTTCTTTCCAATTTGAGTATAAACTAGTCAAACTATCGACACCATCTTCAGTTTTACTGATATTACAATCAATTAGTGTTGTCATCTTGTGCACAAACCTAATAATTATTTCCATTAAGTGTACATTGTATTTATTTTATTTTAACACATAGATATTGGTACAAGGAGGCACCAAATACATATACACCACACAGATCTCATTTGATATAGGTAAGGGCTGTGATACTGTCGGCTGCCCAAACCGAAGTCCTAGCTAAGGAAGCTTGCTGTCCTATTCGGACGTTAAAAGCTCCGACGTGTAGTTTAGATCGTGGTTCCAGGAGACCAGGAATAGCGTTCCACGTACTCGAATCGTTTGCCCTAGCGCTGCGAGGTGATAAAGAGATGTGAGGAGTGTTAGTCATGGACATAAGAGAGTTATTAGCAGGTGTAGGAAGAATTTGAATGTGACCAACTTGGTCTCGTGTGCTGTTACGGGTATGAGGGCTGGTGTCACTTCCCGGCTGCCCACACCGTGGAAGGGTATTTCTTGAGGAACCTGAAAAGGAATTCGGATTAATGTCGGCCTTAATGACTGAGCAAACACGAAAATCACTCACAGAAAGGTAGTATGTCACCGACCTCAAGCAGTTGTCCCTTGGGCACTGCGGTCACCCTCCCAGGTCACTTAGACCACCTCTAATCCAATTCCCTTTTCAGATACCTCCCGAACAACCGTTCCATGGTGTGGGCAACAGGGAAGTGATAACCGCCCTCATACCTTTAACAGCACTCAAGACCACTGTATTCATAATCAACCTCCGTCTTCACTTTCAACCTCATTAACACAAGATGGACACCGGATTCATAAAAGTAGTTAATTCAGTTGTGGTAATATATAAAACTAAGGTTGAAATAAGGATATAGTATAGGAAGGAAGAATTAGTTCGTAGAAAGAAAGATATGAAGTGATTTTAATCTCTTAGTTTAAGGGAAGACAAAGAGTGTATACACCGACGCCATTGTGATCGATTCTGAGCCATGTCACCAAGAGTCTCCAACCATTGGTTACGAAAGTCACGCGGACCCCAACCAAGTAGTCTGCATGTACCAACATGGCTAAGACTAGAAGTTAGTGACTTCAGGCACTGATGCCACGTTTTGGTTTGGCCGCCCCTAACTTTCTTCCAACCATCCCCTACACCGGTTAGCATTGCACGTCGTGGTAATCGGTGTTCAGTCATACGTAACACGTGGCCCAACCATCATAGTTGATGAAGATTCACAACGTCATCAACTAATCTACCATTATTCCCTAATACCCTGCGTCTAACCTCACTATTACTTGCCCGGTGATCCCGGCAGATGGTGGTAATATTTCGAAGGCATCTGTGATCAAATACTATCAACTTACGAGTATCTTCGACTCTTAAAAAGAAATCGTTATCATCAAAGTTTTTGAACGAACGTCACATACAAACAAATAAACATATTCTGGTATGTTTTTCCCTCAATTCCATTAAACAACTTTTCTCTTGTTTTTAACCTGATTCAAGAGAAAAAAATCATAATTTACGACGGATATTCTTTCAGCTATCTAAAAAGATTATGACAGATTAATTTATATATTTAGATTAGTTCAAATTTGGGAAAGGATAACTGGTCTTTATCAAAGCCGGTATCACAGTCAGTCAGTTACAACGTAGGACTAGGCACATATATGAATCGGTCCAATTTGCCATTACCTTATTAGCACAACAAGATGAACACCAAATCCATACAACATATATGTTACTAGTCAATGTTGCCTTATTACGTAATCAATGTTATACGTAAATATGCATATGTAGATTGGGTGACATAAACACATACCTACACACACACACACATACAAGAGAATACAGATCATAATTGAATAAAGAAAAAACGAAATTATGACATATTTTTATACATTTTATAAGTGAACATTTTGTTGGCTGATATTAGAAATCCTTGTGAAAAAGTAGTTTTTGGTGGAGTTTTGTTCTCTGAGCTGGATGGTTTGAAGTTTGTACTGATGATGTCGTTCAGAAGAACGATGAAAGCTCCACAACTAAACTAACCAGCTCAGAGAACAAAACTCCACCAAAATCATCCACCTGAGCTATAAATCTTTTCCACTATCTCAAAAGAAGAAGTACACAATCACATAATACACAATCATACAAACGAATAGATTCACAAATAAACAAACAGAGAGTAAAGTAACACAAATCAACAACAATGTGTTAATGATTTTTTCTTCTTTTTTTATTGTTATCAAGGAAATATTGTACATTGAACAAATTATTCATTGGTTCTTTATACAAATTAGAACAAAATCCAAACATTATCATAAGATCAAACAAACAAAAAAAAGGTGTACATTTTTGATTTATCAAATGAGAGAGAGAAAAAAGTGAATTACAATTAGATAGTATTATATAAACAATGATATATACTACTTATAAAATTATTAAAAACAAAATCTTATTTTATGATGGTTACAATTGTTCTCAATCAAAATATATACCATACATGTATCGAGTAGAGTATGCAAGTATACAAGACCTACACACATAGATAGATACACACTATTTTACATATACACAATGAGTATAAACTTTAATACTACACTGTACAAATGTATTAAATGATATAAAATAAAATGAAAAAGTAAAGTAGCACATAAAATTCAATAACAAATACATGTAACTAAAATTGAAACTTGAACTGGTTTATCCTTTGTGTGTGTATCAGTGTATATGTATGTGTATGTATGCATTGTGTATGTGTTGGCATGAATATTCTAATCACAGTGTTCATACATACATGCATTGATATATTGGCACCAAGTGATTACATATATATGTGGGGGGGAATGAGTGTGACGGAGACAGCCATGAAAAAATAGAGACATATAGATACAGAGTATATTTCTCTGGATTTCTTTTTTCAATCTAAATTTTTAAAAAAAATGATGAACAGTAGGCACTCACTTTGTAATTTTACATCAAGTGAAATGAAAATGAATACTGTAACCAACTGGATTAGTCTGTGGATTTACAAAATAAAAACAAACAAAAAAAGGAAGATAAAAAAAAATGATAAACAGAATTAATAATCATGGAAATAAACTATTATTACTTTCATTTCATTAATTATGAATTAAAGATTCATCAAAAATTCAGTCCTGAGTATCCAGACATGATGTGAATGAGAATCAGTGAGTATCTGGACTTAGTAACTCATTGAATAATCATTTATACATTCTGAAAATAATAATTACAGAATTCACGTCAGTTTACAGGGGCATGATCAATGTGATATAAATAGTAACATTAGATGTACAGAACAAACATGTGATAGAAGTAAGTTTTAAGTATACTAGTTCAGTAATTGTTGAGGTAGTAGTACATGTATTATACAGCGATCCAATGTATCAGACGGGAATTTTTAATATTTCTCAAATGGACACAACCTGTTGATTTATGAACGGTGTTATATTAAGGTCATTTTCTGTGCCAGATCGAATTAATGATAATTATCTACAACTAGAGAAAGTAAGATGGAAACAGGGAACACGGAACAATAAAGCAGTAATTACCCAAATATATCAATCAGGTCTACCTAAATGCGTGTATCATGTGACATAGTGATATACTGTTGATGTTATTCACATTAGTTAAAGTTGCTAGGGACAGTGTTAACATAAAATGACAGCAAGTAGGTGGTTTTATTTAGAGAATGCACTAATAAAAATGGCTAAACATTTAAAGTGCCTATAATATCACTTGTGGAGTGAGATACAGTCAACATGCTTATAGTCTCTATATTGACAGGTTTTTTGAATGGGTGGGTTATAAGAGAGATAGATAGGGAGAGCGCAAACTACTATCTTATGGTCACTGCTTTTAAATTCATCGTATACTTTTACAGATAGTGGGATAACATCTTTACTAAATATTAGATCGAGTATACTATCGCCTCTAGTTGGGGTACGAACCCACTGTGACCAGCAGTGAATATTAATGGTTGTCGAGAGCTCATCTTTACATGACTGACAACTACCGGTACTCCAGTTAATCCCAGGATAATTGAAATCCCCAGTGATAACCTTAGTATTAAAGTTTAGAGAAGATGCATGTATGAATGCATTGATAATAAGATCATTCCCATTATTCGAACTATCAGGAGCTCTGTATATACATCCAAGGAGAAGACTATGATTCACGGTGTTGACTGATATCCAGACTGATTCTGGTAAACTATTCAGGACAATATCTTCAATTTTATTAGTTGTTAGGGTATCCAAAGCATATACAATACAACCACCTCCTCACTTAGTTTCTCTGTCACAGCGATACAGTCGATAGTTCTGGATATTTAATTCTGAATCATATACTGTTTGAGAGCACGATGTTTCAGTGATAAGTATGAAAGAAGGCTTGGCTAGAAAAGATAATGTTCTCAAGGCTGAAATTTTGTTCAGAAGTGAACGTGCATTGATAAGTAATAAGTTTAAAAAGGGAGTTAAAAAACCGAGAGCTTCCCTATTGATGTTGTGCATTTTGGATTTGCATAGACTGTGGTTTATTATGTTTGATTGATCCGATGGGTTTTCGCTTGAACAAACTGTAGTGCTAGTGAGACAAGGGATTTCCGAAGGCCAAAAAATCATTATTTTGATAAAGTGGATTAATTTGTTGAACTTGACTAGACGGACAGTTAAGACAAGCACCTGCTAGTTGGGGTTGGGTTGATAGTGAGTAACCTAGTAGTCCAATCTTGCCCAATGGGAAAGTGTTGAGAAAAGTTACGTCTTACAGGTTTATTATTTAAAACGTTTGAGGGTAACCGTTGGGCACATTGGTTCACTGTGGTTTGTCCAATATTAGGCCTGCTTACATAACGGTAAGTCATGATTGAAAGTGAAAAGCACTGGGCTGGAGTTCTAATGTGAACATTTATACCGAGTTCCACGTAGATTGCAACTGACGAGTCCCAAATAAAATGAAAAGTACGTTTTGTATCCTACCTACTGCTAACCTTAATTCATCCATTCTACTTATAGTGGATGTATAGAAATAATTATTTGAAGTATAATTCACAAACTATGTAAGGTATATATAGTTTGAATGCAGTTTACACAATCTCATATTAGTGTATTATAGATTAGAATAATGCTATTTCTAAATTATGCCTTAAAGTTGGGTAAATACATCTTGTGATGATGGGGAAGATTTGTAGCTCAGGTGGATCGTTTCGATGGAGTTTTGTACTCTGAGCTACATGGTCATTCAGAACAACGATGAAAGCTCTACAACCAAACCATCCAACTCGGAGAACAAAGCTCCATCAAACAAAGAAAAAATCTTGTATTTAAGAGAATGAGTTGAATTAATTTTATAGTATTGGATTTGTAGAAACAGTTCAATTTGTAATTCATTTTTTATAGATATGACATAGATATTGCGAGGTGATTACAGTTAGGAATTATGTAAAATCATTGAATTTCAACTTAATCATCTTAAGATACTTTATGCAGAACGAAATACGAAAATCTGAAATAGGCTCTGGGTTCGAATCCCGCGAGGCGAGGTCGTGGATGCGCACTGCTGAGGAGTCCCACGATAGGACGAAACGGCCGTCAAGTGCTTCCAGGTTTTCCATGGTAGTCTAGCTTCAATTGACTCATGATCTCAACTGTTGAAATTACTACAATCTCCACAAAACTCCTGATACAAATAGAGTATCAGTCAGTCAGTCAGTAACAACGTAGAACTTCGTACGTACGTACATCAGTTCGAGTTGCCACACCACATTAGCACAGAGATGCACTTGTCGATTCAAATCCCGTAGTGATAGAGGTAATAAGAGTATAAGCAGTAATCGGGAAGATTAGGGTTTGGAGATGTTATTTAAAGAGTATAATCCAGTGAAATAAATTTGGAAAGAGGAAAAAAGGGACATGAAGAATTCAGAAGATTAGAATTTGGGAGAACACAGAGAGTGGATGCACCTGCGCCATTGCAAACGATTTTGAGCCATGTCATTCAGGGTCTCTAACCATCGGTTGCTGTCATCTCGCGGTCCCCAACCAGGTAGTCTACACCTACCAACATGACTCAGTCCACTTGTCAGTGACTTCATGGATTTGTGCCATGTTTTGGTTTGGCCGCCCCTAGCTTTCTTCCAACCTACTCCTATACCACTGAACATAGCATCTAAATGATGAACATCAATCAAGTGTTTAACCAAGCAGTGAAGATCTTTTAACATAGGAAATCCACCGATATCAGAATCAGTATAGATGATTATTAAACGGTAGTTAGGTTGGTAGTCCTTTAGATTATGAGTATTACTGCTGTCACACCTCTCTACAGTCAGCAGTACGACTTCGCCCTCAGACCTTGAGTTGCTGCTTTTAGTCTTACCGTTCGCCAATCGACCTGCCTGGCATGGTAGAACCTGCAGGAACATATGTTCCAGCCAATATAGCTCGGTTGGGTCATCACGATAGGCAAGCCCGACCACCGCGTCAAGGTAGCAGCTTCGATCGGGACAAATAGAGTATGATTGAAGATTATTACTGTGTTATAAGCTAGAACTGGTTAACATCATTTTGTAATGAAGAAATAAAACTACCATTTCGACTATTCAATGATAAATAAGAGACATAATACTCAATGTTTTATTGCATTAAATAAGTTAAAGTTGAATATACATATAGACACTGTCGAAATGTTAATAGGAAGGATTAAGTCTACGTAGTGTACGGTTTGACGTTGGATGGTAGTAGGAAATTACGTATACGGTGACGTGGTGCAAACACTTCTCTTATGAAATACAGTGAGCTAATCAGAAATCTTCAAATGATAACTACATGTGATTGGCGGTAATTCATGAAAAGTCGCTCACGTAAAGCCTATATGTGATCGGTCTCACGATGTTGTTTTGTGGACTCAGCAATTGTACTCCTGGATTGTCGAGATCACTCATAACCCAGTTTCCTTTACAGGTCCCTAGACAAGAATAATCTTCCCATGATATGGGAGACAACGAAGCAAAACCACCTACACAACTGTAACACCATTTGAGCTAATCTAGCCTACAATGACTGGGAGATACGATCCTGAATTATCAAATTTATTGAGTAATAAACGTAAAGTCTGAGACAAGTGTGCATCAATTCAGGTATTTATGCTACATGAGCACGATGATGAGAAAATAACAAGATGAATAGTGAAGAAGTGGAGTTAATGTAGTAGCAGTGATAGAGAGAAGTACCAAAAATTGAGAACATAGTTTTAGAAAACGAAATGAAAAGGTATATATGAAGAAATGATGTAAATGAAGATAAAAAGTGAATGTTGTAGTTGATTTCAAGTTATTATCACCCGTCTCTAACCATTGGTCACGATTGTTACCAGTAAGCGTGGTTATCTTTTGGACTTTAACCGAGTAGTCCACATCTACAAACATAGGTCTGATCAACAATCAATGACCTTATAGATTGATCCCATGTTTTAGTCTGAGCCTCTAACTGTCTTTCCACCTAATCCTAACACCAGCTAGCTAATAACGCGCATCGAGGTGGATAAGAGTTGGATATATATAACACATTTTTCAACCATCTCAATTGTAGAGCTTAAAGAAAGATGTCCGGTAATACTGTTAAGAATAGGAAATTGATGAGAGAATCGTTATACAATAAATACAATTTACACACACAGTTCAATATGGAACTTACTAGATCAAATAGAAGGTAAAGCGGACATTATCATCATCATCACCATCATGTATCATGAATTGATTCTTTATAAAAATTTGTTGTAAAAAACTTTTGTTTCATTATTTTCCTACCTGTAGGACTAATTATAGGTGATATGGACGAATTGCAATGTTTAATAAATGTATCTTCTTCATTCTCTCCCAATGGATTTAATTGACCAGTTTCATTAGAAGTGATTAACAATGAGCTAGTAGGATTATAGTTTTGTGATGGATGAAATTCAGATGAAGAAGTAGTAATAGCACTTTTATTATCATTATTATTATTAATAAAAGGAGTAGTAGTTGCTGTATTAGGAGCAATAAACATACGTCGGAAATGATGTGCACGATAATTACTGAGATCAGCTGCTTCCTCGGATTCACCAGGATTTAATAATAAAGGATTAGAAAATAGTAAATCATTCTTTGATATATCGTCTAAATATTTTGGACTACTATTATCTGATGATGAGATAACAGTAAAGGGCAGTCTGGAATAATGAAGACGTGCTTCATGATCAAGAAATCCACCACCACCACCACCACTACCGCTAACACCACAACTACCAATATTTCCATCATAAGTTTTTCGAATAAATAATCGACGAAATGGTTCTACAATACCTGCCGTACTAAAACGAGTTTTTGATTGACGATAAACACGATTCGGTCGTTGTTTTATATAAACTGGATTACGAAAATCTGTAAGACCAGTCATTAAACGATTCCAAATACCACTGTTATCGATTGAATTACTGTGTGAAATGCCACTTTTTAGATTATACTTAGACATTTCAACAGTACTCATTATCAATTTCGACTTGTCACTGTCACCAGTGTTAGGTGCACCCATTCCACATGTGAATTGATCAAAATCCGCTGTAGTTTTATGAGATTGACCTGATGGTGAACTACGCCTTAGTCGAGTTTCACCGCCATAAATATTGGCACCATGTGTTGATTCATATGTATCAGTGATAATTTTTGAATGACTCAATTCAGGTGATGTCTGCTTTTCCGGTATAAAAATAGCTACTAGAATTGCTAACAGAACTAGAATAGCACCAAAAGCAAATGGTGGTCCTGGTATTAAACGCTTGAAGAAAGAAAAGTGTTGAAATGAAGAGAAAAAAAAGAATTAACATCTGTGTAAATAAAAGCCCTAATGAATAACACAGTAATGATAAACTTATTGTTATTGATGTTTGAGACATGATTAAATGACTGAAGTTTGTACTGATTCATTTTTATTAATGTATGGTATATTACATAATGATTATCTTACAAATCAAACATTCCAGCTTTTATATTCATTTAAACCTTTACTGGATAAATGTACATAAAAACAATATACAGAGATTGTATTAATTAGATCAGAGATTATGACAACTACAAGGTATATCAATCTACAAAAGTAGTGTTCTCAAATGAACACTTCTCACGGCTTGAACTAGAAGATTTAATTTACGAACATTGATGATTATTTAATTAGCCTTGGTTTGAGACACTAACATAGGATATACAAAGTACATGTGATGAGTAGAACGTTTTTCGCATAGATACGTTAAAAATACTATAATACTTGAGGGTATTTTTTTTATTTGAACACATAAATATTGGTACAAAAAGGAACCAAATAGATATGCGCCACACAGATTTCATTCGATATGTGTGAGGGCTGTGATACTGCCCAGGTGCGGAAACCGAAGCAGGTGGATTTCTTAAGGGGCCACATCCGGAGCCTCCGACCTGAAGATCTGATTCACAAGGCAATGGAACAACTTTGGGAGATGCAGTTCCATAGTAGACGGTGACCAACGATTGGTTCATACACCATTTGTTCCCGCACGATACTGGAGCTCATGTGCACCATTGGTTTGAAATTATGGTTTTCCAACTCCCCTAGGTGGACTCTCCATATCCACCAACCCAGTTAAAGCCGGTGCCGGACATTCACTATTCATCCTCTGAATTTCGTAAACAACACTCGTTGTGCGAGAAGGCAATGAGTAGGACTTTCCTGGCAGTGACTGTATACGCATGGCCACGTGACAGCATTTCAAGAGGGAGAGCGGACTCTCACTACCCTCGGGAGCAAACCAACCTTGATCGCACTAGCAATTACGATTTGATAGTTTAATCATGAACCCATGATACAAAATATTCACTGTTGTTGTTTCTTTTTAAAAAAGATATTCACAAATTGATGTTGATTCATCAGAAGAATTAACATTTAAACTTTAATAAATGAATCATTACAAGATCATTCGATCATATGAAAGATCTTTATAAAAGATAACTAGTTGGGAAGTTACTTAAGAGGACGTCAGTTTATGTTATTGCATTGTAAAATAAAAAGAACAATGTACAGGAATAGGAACTATTGATCCGTCACAACCCCTTGGTTATAATCTCTTAGTCTTGATCGATAAGAATGCATGAGCAAATGACATTGTAGTTTATCAGTATAGGGTTGTGGAGATTATTAAGTTATTGATTGAGATCATGAAACGATTGATGTTAGACCACCATTGAAAACGTGGAAGCACTGGACGACCATTTCGTCCTATTGTGGGACTCCTCAGCAGTGCGCATCCACAATCCCGCTCGCGGGATTAGACTAACTTCGTGAGAGATTTCTCGGAGTTCTAATGAGAAGACGTGACCAGTCGAGCTAATCAGTGTCGGGTAGGTACAGGTATCTACTTCAGTACAATGGAAAATGGTCGAGCAATTTCGTGGATTGGTTGAGGTTACAAATTAATACCGTTGGATGCCGTCCAGCTCAGTGGTCTAGGTTAAGCGTTCGCACGAGAGACCGAAGGCCCTGGGTTCGAATCCCGCGAGCAGGATCGTGGATGCGCACTGCTGAGGAGTCCCGCGATAGGATGAAATGGTCGTCAAGAGCTTCTAGGTTTTCAATGGCGGTCTAACATCAGTCGGTTCAAGATCTCAATCAATTTTAGTTTATCACTTAAATCTTAGTTTCGTCTCAGATTAGTTATTATTTTGTTTAAGTACCAACTAAGAAAATTGTACGCTTATTATAAATGTAACTAACACTTTCATTGATTTATTTTATCTTATTTCTACTCAATGATTCGTATGGGTAGGTTTAAATTTCCTTTAACTTTCTAACTGATTAGATAAGCTTACGTTTTTGCACTGATTATATAGAAGTAGTAAATTTATATGGATGATCCTGACCAATCAACCAGAATAAAGACAGTGGTTATTGGTTATTTAAAATACAATGATGAATAGCTCATCTAAAGCTAATATTTTACTTTTTAGACAATAAATACAAACATCATGAAGCTAAATGGAATTGAGACAACTTTGAACACTTCTTAGAATAATAATGTAAAATTTATTGATTTTTTTTTTCAGGTGAAAATACTAGAAATTGGAATTCTCGTGTGTTGTAAGGTAGATTGAAAGTTCTTGAGGTGGTGCCCAACTTTATGGAAGTACTAAACACACTTATATCCATTTATTTGTATACTGTAAGAAATAACTCTCATGAAAAGTTTCATTATTCATGTCTAAACTTTTTATTACTCATAATTTAATCGCATTTTTATTAGGAAATGCTTCATTACCATGACACATTTTTATTAGCTAGTTGTCAGTCGAAGACAACGATGTCATTGAAAACTGGACTGAACCATGTTGATAGATGTAGACCACCTAGTTGGAGTCTGCATGATTATCGTAATCAATGGTTAGAGGCTTTGAATGGTATGGCTCGAATTGGTCTGGAATCGTGCAGGTGAATCCATTCATTGTCTTCCTTTGAATTCTGAGCTTTAAAATTCTTAATTTTCTTTCAATAATTTATATTTTGTTTTAGAGCCATATCTTCGATGCCTAATTTTTCTTATTACCATTGATACTATTACTACCTCTACTATTCTAAGATTTAAACAGCGATAATGGGGTACGAGGATTTGAACCGATCTATATACATATCATGCTCAATGATGTGATCGACTGACTGAGACTCGTACCGGATCCAACACAAAATGATTTATTTATATTGACACTATAACCACTATTGATATGGAGTAATAATAATACCAACTCCGCCTATAGCTCTCCCAGAGTTATTGCCGGCCCCAAGCCCGGGTAAAGAAGGAGGGTTGGGCATGGCGTTAGCGTCCCCATCCTTTAGAAAGCTAACTCGCTAAAAAAACGCTTACCAGAAAAAATAATTCAAACCATTTAAACTCTGCTCTGAAAGTTAGAAGGTATTCATTTAGAAGAATTATGACGCTTCATGGTGAAAGCCGAGTTCCTTCGGAAGTCACGAGGCCGATGCCCCATTCTAACAACCAGAGCAAACATTTTTATAGGTACAGGGAACGTCCGAACAATGTGGGAGACCCGAAAGACCAGTCAAATAGCAACGGAAATGAGGAGATACAACTTGGCAGTACTGGGAATCAGCGAAACCCACTGGACCCAAGCTGGATGCTACTATACTCCGGTCATGAAGAGGAAAATGCTCCGCACATTCAGGGAGTTGCTCTAATGCTGTCCAAAGTAGCACGAAATGCACTTATAGGATGGGAATCTCACGGATCCAGAATCATCAAAGCATCATTCAAAACAAAGAAGGAGGGGATCACAATGAATATTATTCAATGTTATGCACCCACCAATGATAGCAACGACGACATTAAAGATCAGTTCTACGAGCGGCTGCAGTCAATCATAGAGAAGTGCCCAAGAAACGACCTCACCATTCTAATGAGTGATCTAAATGCCAAAGTCGGAATAGACAACACCGGATTTGAAGATATCATGGGACGACATGGACTGGGAGAGAGAAACGAAAATGGAGAAAGATTTGCAAGTCTGTGTGCATTCAACTAATTGTTCATAGGCAACACAATATTTCCACATAAACGTATAAACAAGGCTACATGGATCTCTCCGGATCACACTACAAAGAACCAGATAGATCATATTTGCATCAACAAAACATTCCGAAGGACAATGGAAGATGCGAGAACCAGGAGAGGAGCTGATATAGCTTCAGATCACCACCTAGTTGTAGCCAATTTAAGACTGAAGTTAAAAAAGAACTGGACAACTGGACAAACAGCATTACAAAGGTTCAATACAGGCTTCCTTCGAGGTACTGACAGACTCAATGAATTCAAGATAGCTCTCAACAACAGGTTCCAAGCCTACTATGGAGGACAACTTGAAAAGTATTAAAGAAGCATTAACTTCAACGTATCAAGAGATTCTGGGTCTAAAGAAGCACCATCATAAGGAATGGATCTCTATAGAAACACTGGACAAGATCAAAGAAAGGAAGAACAAGAAGACAGCAATTAACAACAGCCGAACATGAACATAGAAAGTCCAAACACAAGCTGAACACAAGCAAACAAGCAAGTAAAGAGGAGCATTAGAGCCCACAAGAAGAAATACGTGGAAGAACTAGCAACGAGGGCGGAAAGAGCTGCAAGGCAACGAAATATGAAACAACTTTACGATACAACGAAGAAACTAGCAGGGAAATACAGTAAACCAGAGAGGCCGGTCAAAGACAAAGAAGGCAAGCCAATCATTAAAATTCAACAACAGCGAAACAGATGGGTAGAATACTTCGAGGAACTCCTGAATAGGCCGGTTCCATTGAATACACCGGACATCGAAGCAGCATACACAGATCTTCCTATATATATCAATCCAGCACCGCCGGGAGACATCAGAATGGCCATCGGACAAATCAAGAACGGGAAAGCAGCAGGAACAGACAATATACCAGCTGAAGCACTGAAGTCAGACATCGAAGCAACCACAAGCATGCTTCACCTTCTATTCACAAAAATTTGGGAGGAGGAACAAGTGCCGATGGACTGGAAAGAAGGACACCTCGTCAAGATTCCAAAGAAAGGAGACCTGAGCAAGTGTGAAAATTACAGAGGCATCACACTACTGTCAGTACCAGGAAAAGTCTTTAACAGAGTTTTGCTGAACCGGATGAAAGATGCAGTAGACGCTCAACTTCGAGATCATCAAGCTGAATTCCTCAGGGATCTGTCGTGCACAGACCAAATTGCGACAATACGGATCATCGTCGAACAATCAAATGAGTGGAACTCGTCACTATACATCAACTTCATTGATTATGAAAATGCATTCGGCAGTGTAGATAGGAGGATATTATGGAAACTTCTTCAACACTACGGAGTTCCTGAGAAGATTGTCAATATTATCCGGAACTCATACGACGGACTACAGTGTAAAGTAGTGCATGGAGGACAGCTGACAGATGCATTCCAAAGAAGGACCGGAGTCAGACAAGACTGTTTACTCTCCTCCTTCCTTCTTCTTCTGGTGGTCGACTGGATTATGAAGACCTCGACATCTGAGGGAAAACATGAAATACAATGGACAGCTCAGAATCAATTAGATGATTTGGACTTCGCAGATGACCTAGCCCTCCTATCGCGTACACACAAACAGATGCAGATGAAGACAGCCAGTGTAGCAGCAGTCTCTGCATCAGTAGGCCTCAGCATACACAAAGGGAAAACTAAGGTCCTCAAATTCAAAGCGGACAACAGCAATCCAATCACACTTGATGGCGAAACTCTGGAAGATGTAGAGTCCTTCACATACCTGGGAGACATCATCGATGAACAAGGAGGTTCAGATGCAGACGTAAAGGCGAAGGTTGGCAAAGCGAGGGTCGCATTCCTAAAATTGAAGAACATATGGAACTCAAAACAACTTTCAACCAATATGAAAACGAGAATCTTCAATACGAACGTCAAGGCAGTTCTACTGTATGGAGCTGAAACTTGGAGAACTATAACAACCACAATCAAGAAAGTACAAGTATTTATAAATAGCTGTCTTCGCAAGATACTCAACATCCGTTGGCCGGATACCATCAGCAACAGCCTTCTGTGGGAGAGAACAAACCAGCTTCCAACTGAAGAGGAAATTAGGAAAAGACGATGGAAATGGATAGGACATACATTGCGGAAACCGTCAAACTGCATCACGAGGCAAGTCCTAACTTGGAATCCTGAAGGGAAGCGAAAAAGAGGAAGGCCAAAGAACACATTGCGTCGGATAATAGAAGCAGATATGAAAAGGATGAATTACAACTAGACGGAGCTAGAAAGGATTGCCCAGGACAGGGTTGGATGGCGAATGCTTGTGAGCGGCCTATGTTCCTCCACGAGGAGTAACAGGCGTAAGTAAGTAAGTAATAATAATATCAATGATAATTATCTAAGAATTTAATTTGAATCACAACAATACTTACTTCTTGTAAAAGTTGTACAGTATCAGATACTAGGGAGTTACTCTTATCCTTGTTGATTATATGTACACCTGATGTATGTTCATTGAGATCAACCTGTGTAAAAAAAGAAAATTTAAGTATATACATATACGATAATATTTTCAATAGTATATTTATTAGTCAATTGGTCATAGAAAATTAACAAGGATCTGTATTATGAATACATAAAACTGATATAAGTTATTGTTATCTGTAAGTGTAATTCAAAGAGTAAACTATCAAGATGAATAGTAGGCGATGGGTCAACCAACATAAACAGAGAATATGACAATATCTATTTGACAACAATTGTTCAGGCATGAAATCTGTCTATGTAAAATCAAGTATACAACATTATAGCACTTGATTAGTTATATAGGACTGTCAAGTTCAGAAAATCAGTACTGAATTGTTATATCCGAACAAAGAATAAATGAGTGGTAACCACTAGGGATTATTTATGGACAATTATAACATATATATTCTTATTGGATAATTATTAAGTAACTAGATTATATCTACATTCATATTCCTTTTATCATAAGCTTTCATTTGACCAATTGGCTACTGTTATACGATTTATCATCCTCAATTTATTAGTTACAGTCTCTCTCTCTCTCTCACAATGACAGCCACTTTTGGCTTGATCTTGAATAATTGTTATTTTTCATTTTATGGTGTGAGGTGGTCTGGCTTGCTTGTACATAAACCACGTATGTCTGAAATATACAAATCACACAGTGGAGGCTGATATTCGTGTTCTGGACTGAACGAACTGGATTAGGAGAGAAGCTACTATACATACAGAGGACCACTAAAGACTCCGAGTTGACACAAGGTTGTTAGTGCTGGTTGGTGTATCAGTGGTTCAGCACAGGTACAAGGTCATATAAGCCGGTGTTCTGATTGGAGATTCTGTCATGTGATAATTGACAGCGCCATAAGCCATGACATGAATATATATTGCAAAGTGAAAAATATAATTCATTTTATAATTTGCATCAAGGATTGATTTTAGTTAGACAACCATTGAGAACGAAGAAATACTGGACATCTCTTTCATCCTAATATGAGACAATTTGTTAATGTACGTCCATAACCCCAAAATGGATCGAGCAAAGATTTCCGAGACTCGTGTCGAGCTTAATTAATTTGTCCATCAATCAGAATACGACTTATACAAATCTTAGCACTATGCCAAACCAATGACGTTCAACCGATATGAGCAGTCTAGCGTCCTTATTGGTCCTATGTCCTGCTAACCCGTCCACTTAGGTCCAGAACACAATACCAGCTTCTGCAATATGAATCGAATCTTTTATTTCAAACATACTCGGTTTATAATATATCAACCAGACAGGCCACAACGTACCATAAAATAGAAAATAACATTTGTACAATATTTGGCCAATTGTGGCTGTGAGTGTGGGAGGTAGTAGCCAATAAGCCTAAGAACCGTAATTCGTACAATAATAAATTACAGGTCAAAATAAAGCTTATAATAAGGGGGAGATATAAATATACATAATCTAATTATTGAATAATTATACCATAAGAATATATAGATAATATTAGTCCATTAATAGTCCTCGGAAGTTAACCATAATTTATTCTTCACTGGAATATAACAATTGATAGTTAATAACTGCACTTTAATCACATATCCAACTGATTATTGACTTCAAAAATCGTCCATTTTTCAACTGTAAGTTGTATATCAATATAAACTGTAATACAGGTAACAACATGTAATGGCTTACTGTGTTATAGTTTTACTTATTATTGTAAGTAAAACAATTTCAACAATGTTTAACTATTCTAATTTTAGACAAATTGAAGAAAAATCTTATATGAACATTATTTTTGTCATCGTTGAAATCGACAAGTGATATTCGCTAGACCATCATTGGAAATCTAAGGATATTGGATAGATGTTTTGTTCTAGTGTACGACTACTATTCAGAAGTAAATATCCATGATTCTTTTTTTCTCTCAGTTAAACATAATTTTGTTTAGACACATACGCACACAGACAGACTGTTACCTAAACATTGTACTATTATTATTAATGTTAGTAGTACTATTGTATTTTTCTTGTGATAATGATGATTCTATTAACATTATCAAGTAGATATGATAATTGAGATCATGAACCGATCGATGTTAGATCATCTTTGGAAACCCGGAAACACTGGACAGCCGTTTCATCCTATTGTGGAACTCCTCAGCAGTGCGCATCCACGATCCCGCTCGCGAGATTCGAACCCTTGGCCTTCGTTCTCGCGCGAGCGGGATCGTGGATGCGCACTGCTGAGGAGAGTCCACAATCGGACGTGACGGCCATCCAGTGCTTCCAGGTTTTCAGTGGTGGTCTAACATCAATCAGTTCATGATCTCAATCAAAAAATTAATAATCTTCACAACCCCTATATTAGATATGATAATGGTTCATTGACTTAATTCCTAACAATGAATGGTTTATCTTGTCTATACCCTTTTATTCCGAATCTTCACAGTTATTATTAGTGTATCACCACCACCACCAACAACAACAACAAAAAAAAATTAATGGATTGCTTGTAAAAAATTTTACAATGTAAATCAATCAATAAGTTACAGAGGTGTATAAGTGTGTGTGTGTGTTTATGTGTCTATAGATTGCTGCATATAAATTGGCATAGATACATACGAATACATAAAATAATAAAAATAATAATGTGGACTAGAAGTCTATTAGATTTTATTGAAATAATTAAAATGTACACACAGATACAACACACACAAACAAACAGACATTGATACAAACTTATCGTGAAATGTACATCAATTGATAAAACTTTTATCTGTCCAAAAGTAGACCGATTGAAAACAAAAAGAACAAAGAGTAAAAGTATTCGATGGAATGGGAAGGGATTTGTCAAAAGTTGATGACGTCATTTGTTTAAGGTAATTTGTATACATGCTAAATAATATTGTAATTAGGTTGGTTAATGCAAATCAGGGACTGTGTGGTAAAATAGTTCAAGGATGTGATAGATTCGAAATTTGGAATTATCATTAAAGAAGTCTTTGTATCAGATTAGTTTAGATCAACTAATTATGTCTATTGATTGCATGACCTAGTACGGCTGAGAGTTGGGAGAGTCAGCCCTGCCTCACGAAATGCTCTCACATGGCCACGCGTATATAGCCTCTGTCAGGGAAGTCCTACTTATTGCCTTCTCGCGGCATTACTTTTGTTTACGAAATTGAGAGGATGAATAGTGAATGTCCGGCACCGGCTTTAAATGGGTTGGCGGATATGGAGAGTCCACCTAGGGGAGTTGGAAAACGATTATTCCAAAACAATGGTGCATATGGACTACAGTAACCTGAAGGAACAAACGGCCTATGAACCAGTTGTTGGTCACCGGCTACCATGGAACTGCATCTGCTTATGATGCTCCACTTTCATGTGGATCAGACCTTTAAGCCAAAGGCTCCTGGTGTGGCCCCCTAAGGAAACCGCCTGCTTCGGTTTGGGCACTCGGGCAGTATCACAGCCCTCACACATATCGAATGAGATTTGTGTGGTGCATATGTATCTGGTGTCCCCTTGTACCAATATCCAAATGTTCAAATAAATAAATAAATACTAGTAATCGCATGTATTTATGTTTTTATAATCTACTAAGAATCTAATTATACAAACAATCAAGAATAGCACTAAGGCAGTTTGTACACTTATCATTTGTAAGAACAAGAAGTGATTACCATAGAGTTCATATACCAAGTATATTCGGCAATGAAAAATGGTGTCACGAAGACACGACTAATGATAAACACTATTTGTCCCAATTTTTTATGAGTAGATGAATAATACATTCAACTGATGAGTCTTAAATTCTACTGTTAATCAAAATCCCCTTCTATTGTATTTGTTTACTCATTAAGAAGTTTGGTATTTTTGTATGTATATTTGCGTAATATGTTATCGGTCTGGACACCCGGATAATATCACGGCCCACACACAAAATCAAATGACTTGTGTGTATTCAGTGTCCCTATGTATCAATATTTATGTGTTCAAATAAATATCATGTAATCCAGTATGTGTATGAAGTGAATCCTAAAGTACCAACTTAATTCACATTTATATGTTAGCATATGCTCACTAGTGATTGGCTTCAAGAGGTATAACCTCAATACTCCTCACTCGGGTATTCCACAAAACGTAATGAATTCTTCGAAGGCACCCGTGATCTACAGTCTATGTGTGTCTTCTTTCATAGATCGTGTTACACAACCATAGACTATAGGAGAGCGGATTGCCGTGCAGTATACACACTCTCTGTTTGACAAACAAATATCTCGCCTTTGCCACAAATGGTGCAAGCTAGCAAATACCAAGCTTTCGGAATCCGTGAGGATATGTGTATACATATGTATAAAACTTGATATACACATATTTATGTGAGAAAGTTAGAATTGACAAGAAAAGAATGCACACACATATATGTATGGTAACTGTAGACATTGTCCTTGACCTTGCAATTAAATGTATTTCGCTATTGTCTCTTTTTTTTCATGAAGTCTCTTATTTCGTGCATAACTTTTTCAACGAATATTTGACAAAACCACCCACATACATGTTATTAATTGCTAAGCCGAAATTTTGCACAGAGATAAAAATATACACATTGAATGATGTTTGCTAAGTACCGACGATTGATTCATAACGCTCTTGTTAATTCACACACAAACATACAAATAAAACAACTATATGATTGACATGAAAATGATTAGAGAACAAAGAATTAGTTTTAATTACTAATTTTATATGTGAGTTTATTCATCCGGTTCACCAATGTTGAATAAACATGCGGTAACCAGCATTTCAAGCTAATTTCCCGTTTGTTTAAGTTAGCAATGAACTTAATAGCTAAAGTTATCCATATATGCATGCTATAAACACGTCAGTGTAGTGCATTCGAACACTCCAGATGCAATGAAAATTCAGGGGGTGCTTGAAATTAAATGTTATATGAACATCATATTCTTTTGTACAGTAATCGCCAATTCAATGAATGTAAAAAGCATGAAAAATACTGGATGCCGTACACTTATTGAAAGGCGGATGAATAAACTGAGATATTTTTCTCGAAGGTCAGTAACTCGCATAATGATCTTCTAATTAAAAAGGTGAATAGACCGAGTATGATTTGGAAAGGAGCAATCGTGACAAAAATGATTATGGTTAAGTGAAAATGTAATCCAACAGCATTACAATATTAAGTATGAGGGGAAAATTACTTTCAAATTGTACACAACCAATTATATAATCATGTGCTTACACAAATGACTGACTAGATGTACATTTCTGGAGGATCAAATAGGGTGAAAGCCATAGCCGGTTATTGAATCAACTTGTGCTAATACATCAAAGTATGTAAGATGTGTTAAATTCTATCAAATTAGCTTAGTTCGATGTTTGACATTTTATGGAGATGTTAGGGTATACTCACTGATAAGGAGTGGAAAACTAATTTATTACTCCAAGTAAGACTAATTGTTGTATACATCTTAAAGTGTAGACAGAATCAAATTATACCAGATTAAAAGTAACTTGCAGTTTAAAATGTAACAAAATACCAGTTGAAATGGTGTTAAAAATATTAAACTCTATCACGGAGTAGAAATTAATGTTAGCCAAACATTACTTTGTAAAGATCCAAATTGATTATACGACTGTTGGAGTTGACTTTTACATATTGAAACAGAGTGTGAGCTAGTTCAGGTTATAAAAACTGCTTTGAATATTTGATCTACATCTATCTTGACAAGGAAACACTAAACATGTTTACGGTTTACCAGCACAAATTATTTATGGTATCCATTTTTGCTTAAGAAATCGTACAGTGAATAGTGTTGAGTTCAGATAAAGTTATATTTCGTTGAAAGGATAAGTACTTTAAGAAATTAAAAAAAGTTACTTTGGTCTAGGAGATTGGATTTTATAAAACAAGTCAAATTCTAACTTAATCCACCGTGCTAACTGAAGTAGGATGATAACCAGAGATGGATGATGATCACCAGTGGAATCCAGGACGTGAGTTTCCTACTATTTGGAACTCGCCAGTTCAATGTCCTAGCATCCCAGAGTTGATATTTACTTCAAGAATCGAACCCAGTGCCAAGATTTATGTGAAAAACATCCACCGCATTGCACAACCCGGTAGCTATCCGAAATCAGTAGCTAAATGGATAGTGCGACGGCGTTTGAAGCGAAATGTACTGGGTTTAAGTCTCAGAATAAGCATCAACTCTGGGACGTTGGAACATACAGCGGATGAGTCCTACGCAGATCAAGACGCACGTCCTGGATTGCACCTCTGCTTATAATACTTGAGAATTAAAGGACTATCGAGGCAATCCACACATAATGCGCATATGTCAATACGAGACTGACTAATTGCAGTCCTAAACGTCAATGGGAAGATTTAAACAACCAATACAATATAAACTAAAGAATGATGTCTGAAGAGAAAAAGCCAAAAAGTAGGCAAATCTAATCAAAATACACAATACAAATATTTATGATATTTTCTTGTGTTTGAATTTACAATAGGAATTTCCTGCGAGAGATTAACAGAAGCAGCGCAACAACTATCATTAATTTTCATTTTGGCCATACTACATAGTAGCAGAAAGAGATACAATACTGACAAGATGAACAATAAAGGAGTAGCAATATTGGTAGTATAAATGAGAATAAGAACGATAAGTTCTGTCGCCAACCAGTGGTCACGGTAATTACACAGACCCTAACCAGGGAGTGTACACGTACAAAACCGACTCAAATCCATAGTTCATAGCTATATGATTTGGTTATTGTTAGATTCGCTTCAACGTACGCCAAGCAAGATTGCACTTCAAATTGGAGTGTGGTTGGAGATACGTAATGTTTGTCCCAGCCATTTCAATTGATGAAGATTACAAATATATCAACTGAGTTGGCATCTCCTTGAAGAGAACATTAGAAATTAGTGATAGGAAACTCATATTTCACAGTCGATCACGTCAACTATCTAATATCAAACACAATGCTTCCGATGTCGAGTCACATAGACTAACGACCATATTGTAATTTGATCAACAGAATCCGACCGACGTTAAAAGACTAGATAAACATAAATTTATAATTGGAAATTAGTAGTCATTCTATTGTAACTATTTGAGTGCTACAGACAGTTAGTCGTAAGTCTGAATAGCTTGGTTGTAACATCTCAGATTGTACAGCTGGCTATCGAAGATTTGAATCCTACAGAGAACACCAGTAATGGAATGCTATAAAAAGAATCTAAAAGAATTCCAGGAAATCCTGTTGACTAGCTGTCTAACCACTACTAGTACACATGATCCTTCATCATTATCTAATCATTAATCACAATCATCACAAAAACAGTTGTGAATTCTAATATGTAAACGGAGACATAAAGACAATACATAATCAATTCACACTAAAATCGTTAAAATGAAGGGAGAAAAAAAGAGAAAAAATAGGTAAAGAATTTATAATCAGTTTTCTTTTGAATTCTACATTCATTTTGATAGTAATTGTGAACCACAAATAAAACAAACAACATTCATCTCTATTTTCATCATCCTCCTCCTCCTCCCCCTCCTTCATTGAAACCGAAACACAATTGAATTATAGTAAAATAATTAAGTACATAAAATGAAGAGAAAAGTTGTAACCACCACCACCACAACAACAACAAATAAAAAAGAAATAAAATAAAAAAAACTAAACATAATTCTTACAAGAGATATGATTTTATTTTGTAAATGTGATGTATGATGAACTTGATAAATGACGATTAGAGTTAGAGATAATAAAAAAAAGAGAGAAAAGGAAAAGGAACTCGAAAATATATAAATAGTTACCAAAAATCCAGACAATACGTGCACATGGTAGTGAGCATAATCTGAGAAGAAAAAAAATGAACAGCGCGCACACGAGAGAGAGAAGGAGCACGAGCTCGCTCAGTTAATCAATAGTAGTATATGAATCAATCATAATTGTCTAAGAAAAAGTTAAATAATTAATAGTGTAGACAAGTCATAGACATAGAAACAAAAAGTGAGAGGGACATAAAATAAGCAACAAAAAAAAGAAAAGTTGTGGTACAGACACATATACACATGTGTAGATATACAGACATAGAAAGCTAAAGTGTTGAATAATCCAAAAAGAAAATGATCAGATAAGAAATTAGTTAAGAAGAATACACATCGAGTCTAGGCACATATAGAATATGTAATCAAGGCAACAACAACAACAAAACCCCCTCAGAAAACTGGTAAGTGATAATAATAATAATAATAATAATAATAATAATAATAATACACGACAAAGTAGAAAGTTACTAAGAGAAAAAGAATGAAATAACTAGTGGAAATTAATGTTTGTTAATTATAGGGTTTAAATCAATAATAGTAAATTTATGTTTAGATGACAACTATTGTTACTATTGAAGAGAGAAAGAGAGGGAGGGAGGAGAAAAAATATTTTGAAAATGGTTATTAAATAACATTTTCTGTAAAATGAAGAAAGTAAATAAGAATGTTTGTATGTCATATATACTAAGACAAAGAAGGAACGATCAAAATAAGAAATTATGATAGATTAATTAGTTTAGTAATTGAAATGATCAATTATGGAAAGTGTTCCCTCATAGATGTATTTCAATACAATGAAATTACTTGAAAATTATTATATACAAGAAAAAACTAAGAGTAGTGATTCAATTAACCTACTGATTTGTATTAAGTAGTAACATTGGAACATGGAAAATACATAACCTAACTATTGAAAGAAATTAACCATATAAATTCACTTGTTGAATAATGTATTACAGAATTTCACAGGTTGAAATCATGAGTCAGTTGAAGCTAGACCACCATTGGAAACCTGGAAGCACTGGACGGCCGTTTCGTCCTAGTATGGGACTCCTCAGCAGTGCGCATCCACGATCCCGCACCACGCGGGGCTCGAACCCAGGACCTACTGGCTTCGCGCGCGAGCACTTAACCACTAGACCACTGAGCCGGCATCCAACGTTGTTAATGTCTAACTTCAACCAATCCACGAGGTTGCGCGACTTTAGGAGATACTTCTGGAGTTCTAGTTAGAAGCCGTTACCAGTGGAGTTCAACCAGGTCTGTTGTGATATCACCTCACTGATATTACAGAATTGTTCAAATTGAATAAAATAAACGGAATACACCCATTAAGACATTAAATAAGAAAGATTAGTTCAGCGGAGAGTTCTCTTTTCGGCGAATTAGACTGCATCATCTTTATATTGCCAAAGTAATAGCCATACATCTGGAAAAACCAGAATTGTGTGCAAGAGACTGGTACAACCTCTCCTTCTACCATGGTCTTAATGTATTAAAAATTTTCTCTCTTTTTCATACTCTTATTTATTTACAGCCATCTGCTTCACCTTCCATCTTCCCTTTAAATCTCCTACCCTCAATTGGTTTGTTTTTATTTCCACGATCATTCCGATTACATTTCATCTCTGTTTCAACATTTTATTTTATCATGCTGAGCCATCTTTTCCCAATGATAATTTCACTATCATTAAAAATCAAACGATTGTTAAACTTCCCTTGTTTAAAAATTTTTTTTTAATACCTTTGTTTATTTAAGCTCACTGTCAACATGCCTAACAGAAGTCTATTATCAGTATTATTATCATCCTGTTAAAATAAGTATATATATTTGCAGGGGGCGAAGTCGTGGATGCGCATTGCTGAGGAGTCCCATACTAGGACGAAACGGCCATCCAGTGCTTCCAAGTTTTCCATGATGGTCTAGCTTCAACTGACTCATGATCTTGTACAGTTTTGAAAATGAATTCGCCGAAAAAGGGAGAACTCTTCGCTGAACTAATTTTTCTTATTGAATAAAATAACTCGTCAAGAACTCATAATATCATGGAGGAAGAATGTAATTGTAAAATGTCAGAGAATGAATTTGAATGAATAAAATCAAACGTTTCACTTGATCATCTGATTCTAGCTTTTTCAAGGAAATGTAATCAAAATGATCGAATGTAAATAAGTATATACTTCTCTGGTTAATTGTATATTAAATAGGTCATCCAATCAATGTTAACAGTATTTAAAGTACATATTAGTTTTAATGTGTAAGAGATATATAGTGTGATTAGATGACCTATTTAGTAATATAATTAACCAGAGAAGTATATACCTATTTACATTCGATCATTTTGATGATATTACCTTGAAAAAGCTTAGACCAGATTATCAAACGAAACGTTCGATTTACTTTAAATCCATTCTCTGAGATTTTAAAACGACATTCTTTCACCTTAATGTCTCAAATACATTTGGCAACCAAATACTGTGAAATTATTCGATCAAATTTAGATGCAAGTTCTTATACTCATTATGTAATATTTTTTACGCTCAGTTGTTAGAGGTAGTTAAAAGAAGATATTGTATCAGTTCGTGAAGTCATTATCTCAGTTATGTTAGTAGATGTAGACTATCTGGTTGAGATCAATAGTTGGAGAGCCTTGATGACATGGAACAGAAGTATTTACTCTTTATTTTCATCTCCATGCACAATTCCAGTATTTCTTCATGCATAACAACCAACCATTTTTTAAAACCATATTTCCAATATTGACCCGTTCTCATTATTGTTGTTACTACATTATTTAGATCTCCTTTGCTGTTCATATCTTTGTGCTAATATAGTATGGCAACTTGAACTAACGTACATTTTTGCCGGACTCTACATTGATAATGACTACCTATGAATCGATTTATTCATTATCACGCTCTAAACGCTTGACTAACCACTCGATCAGGTATACAAACTGTGCAAAGAAATTGAATGTCGAAATTCAGACAAACATGCTGACGACTCATGCTAATACAAATGTATTCGAATAAATTCAGACAGGAGAATAAGGAAGGTGGATTAAGATAGGTGAATAGTAAGAAAAATATCCCCACAATAGCTTGTCAGCTTACATAGTAGGATTGAAGCATTAGATCATATATTCGACCTTTTTCTAAAAGATTACCAGTCGTCTTGAAAAAAATAAAACTTCATCTATTCCAAGAGTGAAATACCTGTATACCACACACAGACAGGAGAACGCCATTGAAAAACAAGAAGTAAATAATTACAAACAACTTTACAAAATACATAATATTTATGTTAGTTTACAGTGTACACAATCGATTATATCCGAACTGTATATACGAATCTCACTATACTTATCTTACTTTTGATATTTGAATAGTTTGAAACTAACTCTCTCTTACACATACATGGAAAGAGGTGACTTGAGCAGATTCGTATCGTAATAACAAAGCTGGTGGAACAATAGGAAATTAGTAATCAGCATTCTACCAGGCTCGAATCCCAACATACCGATTACAGACTAGAGGTAACCAATCCCTATCCCTAACCATTTATACATGAAAAGTACTGTTCAAAGTCAAGTGAACACAGTATTTGTACTTGAAAGGGAAAATAGTCGACAATAGACTCCATAATTTTCTACATTCTAATAGAATAATCTTTGAGAAGGCACAATCTATCTAAATTAAAAATGATACCAATAAAGTAATACACAAAAAACACACACGCTGAAACTGATACACAGACATTGAGAGAAACAAGTAGCACAAAAATGATCGATTATATAATAAGTAAGTCAATCTTTATAGAGCGCAAGAAAGAGAATAACACAGACTAGGTCACAAATTTAACTTGACCTAAACATAATTAGATAGAATAGTATTATTTTCTAGTGGAAAAATGCATCAATTAGTCTGGTTATGAAATAGAAAAGATTTTTATCTGTAATATTGAAAGAGAAGTTTATTCATTGAAGAGTGTTTATAATAAAAATATCAACGAGACGAAGCGAAATACATAAGCAGTAGTTATGGTCCATATATATACTTTGGATATTTTTCGTGAATAACCAAGCTCATTTGATGAATACCATTGTTCATAGACCAAGAATGAAAATTTTACAAACAATCATTAACTCAACAAAAAAAAACACAATACAACACATTATTGAAAAAGTGATTGCTCCAAAGTAAGGGAAACATAGGCTAACACTCACACACTTTATCTATTCAGGAAAGTCAACATTCAACAGTCTTCTAATAACCAAGAAAATACTGGATTTTATAATGCTGAGTCAAGTAGAGCTAGAAACACTTAGAAAAGATAGCAAATTGGTAGATGTAGTAATGAATCTGAATGGATGTGTTACATAAGACCAACCACCGCCTACCTCGATGGGTGATTTTATTTGGCATAGAAGTAGGTTTAAAGAAAGCTAAGAGTGGCCATACAAAGATATGGCATCAGTCCATGAAGTGACTAATAAGTGGATTGGGTGATTTAAGTAGATGCAGACTACCTGATTAGGAGTCCGTGTGATTATTGTAGTCAATGGTTAGAGATCTGAGATGAAATCGCTCAGAAACGTTCTCGATAGCTCACGTGGATTCACATTATGTATTCTTTTAGATCTTGAGTCTCGAAATCTCATCATACTTTTGTTTCTGTATTCAATCTTTCCTACTATTCTGAGATTTGTCTCGAAGTAATTTCATCTTTCTCTGCTAATGTAGTGTGGCAACTTGAACTGATGCACATATGTACCAAGATTCTATATCATATTTGACTGACTGGGCAACAATCAGAAAATCAATAAAATATCTGAGCATGATGCAACATGGTATGGTTGGGTCACAAATTAAACGCATAGCAACAATTAAAAAAATCACTAATAATGATCACGAAAGTGATGTTAAATGTAAAATTGCACTACAATGGATAAATTTTTCTCATGTATTTACCCGTTCAAAGAAAAGGTGTGGTATTTTGTAACATTTTAAAACATAACTTTGTAGGTATACTCCACACACACACACTTAAGATATCAATGTTTTATATACACTACTTAGTAATAACAGTTCATTGTTTACAATATTTATTATTAAAACGACATGTATTTCGTCAATAACGATGTAATGTTGTTGTACTGATGAAACACTCCACATCATTATTCAGTTAAACACAATTTGCGGATTATATATCTCTTTTTAAATGGTATACTCATATATACTTCCTTAAATGTCACTTCTCTTTTGTTGAATCAATCTGATCATAGCTGTATATTGGGATGTGGTTTACATAAATTATTCAATGTATCAAGTGGTTGTTAATGTGGAACGTGGGATAATATATGCGTTCGTCCAAGAAACTGTGGTGCCATATTAGTATGGTGAAATGAAATTAGCAGGATCAATAACATAGGCATCGATATAATTTTGATGTTTAATGATGGTGAAAGGCTAGGCATTGACAATATGGTTCTAGAAGACGTGATAAAAATGTATGAACGAAGAAACAGGGGAATTCAAGATTTAATGGAGGAAAAAAGAGTAGATACTTTGGTTCTAACTCAAAGTCCTCAACCAGGTAGTCTGCATTCACATAACTGCCTTAGACCAACCATTAATTACTTCAGGAATTAGTCACATCTTTTTCGATTAATCACCACTAGCTTTTTCTCAAATTACTTATCTCTGCATTAGCAAACATAGTTCATTGAAGTAGACACTGGTAGGTCATATGTAATACATGTCCAAATCACTTCAGTCCAATAAATTTTACAAAATTATTAAGTGGTTTACTATACTTGGTTCAATGAATAGAATGTAATTTAGTTTGTTAAAAAAAACTCAACAATTTAAACAACTTACTCGAAATATATAAAAGAATAACCCAAAAAGAGCAGGTCCAAGTCCGTTGCATAAACCTCGTATTCCAGTGATAAGACCCTGACAATTACAAAGAGCATAGTGAATTAACTCAGATTTTAAGTTAAAGAAAACGTTGTTGATAGATACCCGAATTCAACTGTGACTGTTAGGCGATCCAACTATCTCAAGAAGGTCGGAATGAGGACAATTACACATTGATGCTTATTGCATAATTATCACGGTAATGTTAGATATGGAGAAATACAGTCTGTCTAAAGGTTGAGCTCACTGACTTCGATGATAATTCCTCGAAAGCGTTCTTAGAAACCATGAAAATGCAGATAATACATCGAGTGATCGGTGTTCGTTTTAAACTTCAAATACAATTCTAAGAAACGAATGATTTTCTTTATTGTCCCGACTGAAAAACTATCGATTTACTACTAATTTTTTTCATGTTTGCCAAAAAGATCTACGATTTTAAAATCATATACAATCTTAAAGATACCCTTGTTTTCTATACCTCTACACTAGGATTCGAAGTAAAGCATTCACAATAATTCCCGCGGACATTTTTCGTTAATTACCTAGTGACTGCATTCAAAAATAGATAAGATTTACCTCTTAACACATTTTTGCATCTTTTAGGACTTGATCCTTTGTCCCATAGCTTCACAGTCAGAGGCGTTACCACCTCCTGTAAGATTGAGATGTGTTCACAACCGATTGATCACTGGGTAGTGACCAATGTCATGTACGAATCGAATTATATCAATAAAGTTAAAATGTGGCCACCAATCTAAGTGACCCGGCATCGTAGGTACTATATTACTCGATTACTGAAACCAAAATAGACGGAGTGGGGTCCAAACCTAGGACTTGATGGCTGAAACTCGAATACTTTATATCAGTGAATGTAATCAAATCATGATAATGGAAAACTTTATATTTAGTCAGAATCTGATAATAATCAATAATAATTGACTTACTTGTGCTACACCTTGTTGATCTGCTGCAGCATGAGTTGATATAAATGTACTTAGAGCAGGATATGTGATAGAGCCCGTAGCAGCAATTAAACCAGCTGACCATAATAAGCCAGAATTTGTAACAAAACCATATAATGTTAATTGAATTGCTTCAAATATTAAACCAAATATAATAACACGTTTTGGTCGCATAATACGATTTAATAAAGATAAAATAAGTGTCTGTTAATATAGAAAAGAAAAAAAAACAACAGAAAAATAGATTAACTCATTTATCAAGTAGTTTGACATGTGTCATACACAAATTACGAAGGCTATTGATACTAACTAGTTGTGCAAATCGAAGTAGAAGTTAGAAGAAAGGTACAATCAGGCAAATGAAAACATGGTATCAGACCATGGAGACACTGACTGCTGGGACTTGGTCATGTACATAGGTGTAGACTACCTGGTTACGTGTCCACGTGACTATCATAACGACTGGTTAGGAACGTTGAGTGCTATGGTTCTAAATCATTCGCAATCGTACAGTGCATTCACTATTTGTCTTCCTTCAAATCTTAAGTTTCTAAAACTGCGATAAATTTCTTATTATCTGATTAATTTATATTTTCTTCTCGAATCGTATAACCAAAGTCCAAAGACCAATAATATTTTTACTACATTTATTACTCTGGGATTTCCACCGACAATTTCATCTCGCTGTTATGCGGAAACATAAACCAATGTACACATGAACGAGGTTCTATGTTACCTACATTTGACTGACTGGAACCAAAGTAAGGGAAGCGCAATTGGAATCTAAGGCCTAGTGATTGGAAGTCAAACGACTAAACCACTAAGCCAACATTCAAACTTATACCTTCAGGCATATGAATATCTATGCAATTAAGTCAAATCGGTTAACGAGGTAGAGAATCCTCAACGAGTGAGATGGATAGGATATGTTTTACAGATATGATGGGAAAATGATATATGATCGATTTATAGTGAGGCCTGTGTGATTGAAGTGTAATTACAGGAGAGCAGTTGTATGATCTATTCCGAGTATTGGATTATTTTGCCTTGATTTATTCATTTGGGCACATAAACATTGGTATATAGAGGCATCAATTATGTGTGTACCACACTTTGTAATTCGATGTGTGTGAGGGCTGGATTACTGCCCAGGTGTCCAGACCGAAACAGGTAGTTTTCTTAGGAGGCCACCCCGAGCTTTTAACAGATAGGTCTAATCCACAAAGGAGTGGAGCAACGTTAGGAGACGCGAACGCGTGATAGCAGCTGACCAACAATAGGTTCATACTCCATTTGTTCCTTCACAAACCTGGAGTCCATGAACACCATTGGTTTGGAATCAGGGTTTTCCAACTCCCCTACGTGGACCCTCTATATCCACCAACTCGGTTAAAGCACTGGATATTTGCTCTTCGTCCTCTCTATTTCGTAAACAAAAACCTCACCGTGAGAAAGCAGTGAGCGGAAATTCGCTGAAAGTGGCTGTAAGAGCATTTCGAGAGGGAGAGCTGAATCTCCCCCATCCTGGACCGTACCAGGGCATTTTGCGGCTTTGCTTTGAATGTAAATTTTGTATCAATGGCTTTCTGTTAACGACTATTGGTTCAGGCAAACAGTATGAAAAAATCTTTACAATCCTCTTACAAGAGTGAAGATAAACTCTACTTTTGTACGTAATTTCAAACTTGATCTTGGCGATCAATTAAAATGAAGCGAAAATTTTTATTTACATTGTCCTAATCCATGATAGAAGGAGTGTTTTATTATATGTAAAATGTAGTTTTCTACGACGAAAATACCACTCTATTATGCTACGGACATGTAGGGCAGTCAGTCAGCCATGATGGGAGAAAAATTACAACACAGACAAAGCCAAACTTCCAATTAATTCTACAATGGAAATTATTTAAAATATTTACAATTTAATGATTGAATAAACGAAAATATAACCGTGATTACTGACTACAATATACTTAGATTGATTTGACAATGTAAAGTTTATCCCTAGACTCTTCCAACAAGAACTTTACACTGATTCAATTAAAGGTAAGGCTGATTCAAATGTTCAATTAACAAATGAGTAGTTCGAAAAATATTAAAATGATCAAATCGACAACAATCTTAAGTATGAAACACCAACGAAATAAATTAACAGTTAGATTGTACTTGATTTGTTTTTATTTTTCGGTTTGTTTAAATACTCTACAATTGAAATGAGTTATGTCGACTACAAAATTATATGTTATATGCACTGAATTACATGTGTTTTGATTTTAGTACCTATACAGTGTATGTAATACAAATCGAGTAACATATATCCATATCGAAAAATTGGTGATACACATAGGCTTTCTCTCTCTCTCTCTCACTCCCTCTTTCATACACACACACACACACACAAAGCATAAAATAACAATAAAGAAATTGAAATAGAAATACAGATAATAGAGAAGATTGGATATGATTACGGAACAATGAACAAAAGTGTTCAACATTGCTAATATTATGATGATGTAGTTTATACTTTAATGTCGATAATATTAAGTAGTTTAGTCAATTGATTATAGACAATTTATGATATAACATAAATGAGTATCGGTATAACTTGTGACATTTGCAGTTCACAGAAAAACGGAGAAAGAATAAAATTGTAAGGCTCAACATAGGAATGAAACATTCAACAAATGAGATAGAAGAATGAAAAGTATGCAGGAAATCGGTCGGTCAGTCAGTAACAACGTAGAACTTCGTACATATGCACAACAGCACAGAGATGCAGTTGTCTATTCAAATCCCGTAGTGGTAGAGGTAGTAAAAGTATAAACAGTAGTCGGAAGCATTAGGGTTTGAAGATGTTATTCAAGGAGTATAATACAGTGAAATAAATTTGGAAAGAGAAAAAATAAAGGGACATGAAGAATTCAGAAGATTAGAATTTGGGAGAACACAAAGAGTAGATTAGCCTGCGCCATTGCAAACGATTTTGAGTTATGTCATTCAAGGTCTCTAACCATCATCCACTATCGTCTCGCAGATCCCAACCAACATGGCCCAGTTCGCTTGTTAGTGACTTTATAGATTTGTATCATGTTTTGGTCTGTCAGCCCCTACCTTTCTTACAATCTACTCCTACATCATAAAACATCGCACATCAGGATAGTCGGTGGTTGGGCATACGCAACACATATCCCATCCATCCTAACTAATGAAGTTTCATTACTTCATCAATTGATTTGCCATCCAGGAAATCGGTACAAATATAAGAGCTTAGATTTTAAATACGTGATTATTTATCATAAATTATTGTGAATTAATTACGGACCGATTGCTCAAGTTTGCATTACTTAAAGTTTATAGTGAAAGTTCTCACTTTGAAATGCATTGTAAAAAGAAGAACGAATAGAACAAAGACACTTTTTTTAAGATTAGTCCTTCATTATGACTTTTACACTAACATATATATGATTTTAGTAGTTGAGATCATAAGTCAATTAAAGCTAGACCACCATGGAAGCACTGGACAACCGTTTCGTCCTAATGTGGGACGTCTCAGAAGTGTGCATCCACGATCCCGCCTCGTGAGATTCGAATCTAGGACATATCAGCGCCTAACTATTAGACCAGTGTACCGGTATCCAACGATGTTAATAACTAATTTCAATTAATCCACGAAATTGAGCGATACATCTACCATTGTCTCCAGTGAGTTATTATCTTACAACAGACTCAGTTGAACTCTACTGGTTACTGCTTCTCATTAAAACTCCAGGAAATATCTCTTGTATGATTTACAACAATGAAATACTTTAGGAGGAGTAGTTATGTAACATAATTATATATAATGTCATATTGATTATAAAATAATAGTGAATAATTAGAAGAAACAAAAGATTTTAATAATCAAAGTAATTATTTGAAGAATTCAATTAAACAGTTACTACATTATAATTTAACTATTGTGTAAACCATGATTTCTTATTTGTAGCGCTTTGTAATCAAGCAATTAGTAATGTATATGGATTTATGAATATATAGGGTTTTATGTACTTGGTGTATTCAACTCATGATTAACTACTACTACTACTACTACTATCAGGATAGATGGAAGTTTAATCTTGGAGTAAGGGTGTTTTTTGTGCAATTATTGTTCAAGTTTATTTGTTGTTAATCAAATTGGGTCATTGGTTAAAATGAAGAACAATTTAGTCTGATCAGTATAAAGCATACTTGTATTAGTGGAGTATAACCTCACGTGATTCAATTAAGAGATCTATAAGATTAGAACAAATAGCCAATTCATAATGTAACACCATAAAACTTCTAACAAAGTCTTAGAAATAAAATAAAATAAAATCGTACCATATTAGTGATTTATTCTATAACAATCATATTTATTAAGATGAGATAGATTGAGAAAAACACACACACACACAAATACCCTAAATGAATACATTTTTCAATGGTTAAGATCATGAGTTAGTTGAAGCTAGACCACCATCTGATATTAATCAACATATGCTCACTAGTGACTGGTTTGACGAGGTATGTCTTGGAGTTCTAGTGAGAGGTAGTGACCATTGGAGTTCAACCAGGTCTGTTGTAAGATAGTAACTCACAGAAGAAGACAATGGTGAATGTGTCGCTCAATTTCGTGAATTAGTTGAAGTTAGACATTGACACCGTTGGATACCGGCTCAGGGGTCTAGTGGTTAAATGTTCGCGCGCAAAACCAGTAGGTCCTGGGTTGGAATCTCGCAGGGGGCGAGATCATGGATGCGCACTGCTGAGGAGCCCTACAATAGGACGAA
Source organism: Schistosoma guineensis (assembly GCA_944470375.2). Taxonomy (NCBI): domain Eukaryota; kingdom Metazoa; phylum Platyhelminthes; class Trematoda; order Strigeidida; family Schistosomatidae; genus Schistosoma; species Schistosoma guineensis. The sequence goes on from OX103895.1 coordinate 24,221,427, forward strand.
ACGGCCGTCCAGTTCTTTCAGGTTTTCTATGGTGGTCTAGCTTCAGTCAGTCAGTAACAACGTAGAACTTCGTACGTACGTACATCAGTTCGAGTTGCCATACCACATTAGCACAGAGATGCAGTTATCGATTCAAATCCCGTAGTGGTAGAGGTAGTAAGAGTATAAGCAGTAATCGGGAAGATTAGGGTTTGGAGATGTTATTTAAAGAGTATAATCCAGTGAAATAAATTTGGGAAGAGAAAAAAAACAGACAAGAAGGATTCAGGAGATTAGAATTTGGGAGAACACAAAGAGTGGATGCACCTGCGTCATTGCAAACGATTTTGAGCCATGTCATTCAGGGTCTCTAACCATCGGTTGCTATCATCTCGCGGTCCACAACCAGATAGTCTAGCTTTAACTGACTCATGATCTTAACCATTGAGAATACATTTTTCTTTAATTACTAGTACAAATAGTTACAGAGTAAACAAAATATAGTCCAGGTACGATAAATAATAATAACTATATAAACAATATTCAGAATCAATCGGATCATTATACTATTATTATAAGAATATGATGATGATGATAATAATGACAAAATCCTTCTTTTATTGCTTCTTCATCTTCATGACTCAAATTCAATCAATAGTAGCAATAAAAAACAATAATGTATATTTTAGATTCAATTTGTTTATTTTCAACACTTTGTTACTACTAATCTCTTATTTTCTTCAATCACTCACTTAATCGCTTGCTCATACATTCATTGAATACATTTTCTGTGCGGATGCAACATGAGTGTGTGTGTGTGTGAGAGAGAGAGAGAGAGAGCGCGACAGAAAGAGTGAAGCTGTAACAGGATATTACATATTATTGTTGTTGTACAGGTAATGATAGACACAGTCACATATTGTTGAACCACTTAATTAGTACAAATATGGTACGATTATTATGTACTTATTATTAAACAGATAACAAATACATAAATATGAATCATTATGAAAATTTTTATAATTGAATATAAATACATTTATTGATATGCTTAAAGTATTGATAAATTCTTATCAACAACTCTATAGAAGTCTTCTTCTTATAAAGTAAAGACTAATTACGAAACAATGGATAATGTAAATTCACTTTGTATTGTTTTTTTTCCCTTGAATCTTCCCATTGATGTTTAAGACTGCAATTGATCCATCTGTTATTGGTATATGTGCATACTGTGTGTATTGCCTCGATATTACCTTAATTCACAAGCTAATTGTAAGCAATGATGGATATTGGCTAGCAGTGGAATCTAGGACGCGCGTTTCATCCTATTTGAGACTTGTCAGTTTGATGTACCTGAATCTCAGAGTTAATGTTAACTCTGGATAATGTATTTCGTTTTATTTGCAGACAACCATAATAAGATAGGAGTTAGTCCAGGTCATAATACATAACATCAGTATGAAGAGACGAAAAGTAAAGAAGTTGAAGTAACGTGGTTAGAATGATAATGAGGAAGATTGAATACAAGGAGTATGGTTTGATAAGACGGAATGAAAAGGTATGTACGTATACTGAGAAAAACAAAATCTACAAAAAGACGAAGATAAAATACATATACACTATTAAGGCTTGTTTCTAAACCTCTGTAAACCACGACCTTAAATATTGATCAAAATAGTCGCGACAATCGCAAAAAGGTAGTCTTCAGCTGATAATATGTCTCGAAAAAAAAACAGTGAGTGGCTTCAGGGAATGATTCCACATGTGAGGTTTGACCAAACCTAGTTTCCTGTCAATCCACCCTTACACTCTAAGTCGACGTAGATGATGATTGAGCATATGTAGTACATATCTTAGACATTTCAAGCGATGAAGATTCGCAATCACATCAACTGACTAGATTGGCTAAACATAAGTCATATCTTGATGGTTAGTTACTACTTCTCAATAGTACTTGTAATTCTATGGCCATAAAAACATTACAATTTATTATAATAAGGGAGGAAATTATACTTACTTGTGCAATACATGACATGATACCAACAACAGCAATGAATAGTGCCACATTTTCTTCAGTGAATCCCATGACCTATTATTTTCATTAGAAAGAACAGCACGATTAATTTGAAGTATAAAATATAACACTACTGACCATCTCTTCGGTATCCCTGATGTGGATGCAATGTGAAATTTTCTGAATAGAATTGTATACCTACTACCGGTTATTGGAGCACTTTAATATCATCTGGTTGTTTGTTAGGGCTTGTATAGTCCAGTGGATAACATGTTGGGCTTTTGAAGTGAGAGTTAGTAAATTTGAAATCCAGTGCTAACATTAACATTAGCATGCACGCATATTCAGTCGACCAGTCTCGGATAGGACAAAACTTGCTTCGCGGATTCTACAGCTAACCAGAATGAAAATCTATTTAAAAAGTTGTCACTAAATGGCAATATCAAGACTATCCGCTTAGGATCCATGAATGCCAATGGATAATAATTAGTAGCCGTTCTTACTATCAATTATGAAGAAATACAAACTGTTATAAATACAACTAATGCTAGTTGCACAAGCTAGTAGCTATCCGGATTAAGCGATTCCATGACCAATGGGCTGTCATTTGCAATTAATGATACTGGGTTCGAATCCTGGTATCAGTGGTGACACTGGGATAAAGAGATATCTTGGTTTTCTCTTATCTTGTTAGACTGTTGTTAACTGCTGTCTTCTTGATTTTCCTCTCTTGGATTCTGTCCAAGGTGTCGATAGAGATCCATTCCCTGTGATGATGCGTTTTGAGGCCAACCACATCCTGGGACGCTGAAGTTAATATTTCTTTAATCCCTTTCCAGTTGTTCTCTATTGTAGTTTCTTCTTCCAGTAGATTTTGTAAGGCTTTGGACCTGTTGAGTTTGTCAGTATCTCGAAGTAATGCTGTTTGTCCAGTACTTCTTTAGATTGTTACATCTTAGCAAGTACCACGTGGTGGTATGAGGCTATGTCAGTTCCTTTCCTGGTTCTCACATCTTCCATTGACCTTTTGAATTTTTCAGTGATGTAAATATGATCAGTCTGATTCTTTCTAGTGTGATCTGGTGAGAGCCATGTAGCTTTATTTGTGCATTTGTGGGAGAATATTGTGCCACCTATAACCATTTTGTTGGATGCACATAAATTTCCAAGTCTCTCACCATTCTCGTTTCCTTCTCCTAGTCCATATGGCCTATGATATATTCATACCCGATGTTGTCTATTTCGACTTTAGCGTTGTCAGGTCCTTTCCTGAGCAGTTCGTTATGGTTGATTGCAGTCCCTCGTAAAACTTTTTTTAATCGTCGTTTTTTCAATCATTCGTATGTGTATGACATTGGATAAAATTCATTGTGATTGCCTTTTTTTGTTTTGAAAGATACTTGGATGATTCTGGATCCATAAGATTCCCGCCCAATAAGTGCTTTACGTGCTACTTTGGACAGAATGAGAGCAACTTCCTGCGCGTGCGGAGCATCTTATTTTTTCCATGGCCAGAGTACAAACCCATCTTTCCCGAAACTGTTTTTGTCCAGCTTGCATCTAATGGGTTTCACTTATTCCGAGCACCAACAGGTTGCATTTTCTCATTTTCGCAGCTATTTGACTGATCCTATCAGTCTCCAACATTTTTTGGACATTTCATGTACCAATATTAATTGTTGCTCTGGCTATCAGAAATGGGTATCGACTTTGAAACTTTCGAAGAATCTCGGCTTCCACCATGAGACATCGTCATAATACTTCTGAATAAAGATCCTTCAACTCGAATAGCATAGTTTAAATGGTTTAATTTGCTTATTCTGGTTAGCATTTTTTTTTAGCAAGGTTGTTTTCTACAGAATGGGGATGCTGATCCTATACCCGACCCTCCTTTTCTATCCGAACTTGAAACTGATAGTAACCCTAGAAGGATTCTAGCGAAAAAAATAACTTAATAACAAAGACAAACAACACAAACGATACTCTATTGACAAAGCTGGCAATTGGATTTATCATTTTAGAAGAAAAAAAAGAACGCAACCAAAAAAAAACAGTGATTATAATTCTATAAAAAATGTTTGTAAAAGATAAACACACTATTGATCGATAGTAACCAAGTTGTTTACGATATAAATGTTGCTTATTTATTTACAAAGAAAGAATGAAAATGACAATAATGATGAACTAAAACATGTATATAGTTTGTCTATAATTGTATTACACTTAAATTGCTTGGTGTTATCGTAAACAATTTGTGTATATTTACAGTACAATCATTGTCAATGTATCATATTATTATTGTTTAACAAATTCATTGACTAATAATGCATGAAACAAACAATAGACACAATCTATATTGCAAGACATTAAAATGAGTTGAAAACTCTTATACAATTATATTAGAATGAAGTGATTGATTGTAAGAGCAAGGAATATCCATAGTTACAAACTTGTTTATGAAGTATCTACAAAGTCAATTTTATCATGTAATTAACGATATTGGATTTGAAATCTAGTGACAGTGTCGTAATTGAATTCAGATAACATCTACACTTCTTATTATTGAATATTTTCTATTTTATGACGAAAACGTTACATAAGGTAATTATTTAACTTAAGATTTATTCTACCATCGATGGTTGTGAGACGTGAACTTTAAAAATGCAGGATATTCGTACGTTACTAGTATATCATTGAACTGTTTGCTCGTATGAGTTGGGATCGATGAGGCAACGAATTTTTATCAGCTGAGATAGTGGTTGGAGCGAGTATTACGTATGTCCAACCACCGTCGACCTTGATGAGCAGTGATAGCTAGTTAAGGACTAAGATAAAGGAAAGCTAGGGATGATTAAGCTACAGGATGAAATCAGTCAATCAATTCATTGACTGTTGAACTGAACCATGTAAGTAGGTGCAGATTATTTGGTTAGTCTGAGCAACTATCATAACCAAGTTTGTAAGCTTTGAGTGACAAGCCTTGGAATTGTTCATGATGACTCGGTTATATTCACTTTTTTTCTTCCAATGGTCCTAATTTTCAATATTTTCTTTCCCAATCATATCTTCTACATATAATCTCTCTACTATCACTAATACTGTCCCTTCTTATATTACTCTGGAATCTCATTGTGCTAATGTGGTGTGACAACTTGAGTCGATACACACAAGTGGCAGGTTATACGTTGTATATGCCTAATTAACTGCTGACTATCGATCCATATTTGATAGAACAGAAAATCAGACGATTGAAAAGACGTAAAAAGTCGGTACAATATGTAGATGTATACAATAAATTATAAGGTTACACTAATTTCGTATAACGATTCACAATATATGCGCTTAATTATTCAAAATTTGAGTCCTGGGACAGGGTTCTTGAATTCAGATTTGATATCTTTATTTTTTAATTAATTTACCAAATAAAAATCAGTATACTTAGCATCAAGTCACACTTTAATTGTGAGGACTAGTGATATTTACTATGTCGTGGGACAGAGTTCGAACCTAGGACTCAACTAAATATCTTAACGATTCAATAACCATTTCAGACTCCATAGTAAGAAAATAACGATAAAATATCTTCCATATATATACTTACTAAGCGAAGATAAACGAAGAAACATGAATATTGTCCAGCTTCTGGCAAATAGGATAAAAATGTTGTAATACATATCATAAGAACAAGATGATCATTTGTCATTTGACGTAATGTCTGTAGAATAGATAAACAAGATATGAACACAAAAAAAACATTATACAATTAAAAACCCATACAGAAAACAATTAACCATCAAGCATTTACATAGATATATAAGTAAGTAACACGTAAATTTAAGGAAAACACCCATTATTGGAGGTGTTGTGTTCTTTGAACTGGTTGGTTGGCTTGGTTATGAAACTGTCATTGTTCTTCTGGACACGACATCATTAGCACGTACTTTGATGAGAAGTGAGCAATTAGAATTTCGTATTAATGCACTAATGATGCCGTGTTCAAAATGTAAATGAAAACGGCAAGACTACAATTTATGGACGAACCAATCCGATTTAAGATGGCAAGTTTTGGATTTTGGCGAGAAATTCATTCATCCTTACGATTAGATAGCATTTTGGCATTATAGCTGATATCTACTGGTAATAAAAACCCTAACCTTCTAAATCTTAATCATAATTCCCCGTACTAATCTGTAACCCTCTTAAAAACCTATTAGGTAAGTGAATATTCTCATGGTTGTTTTATTGTTGCTTAAAGGTCGTCCGTAAATTATAGTGTTGCCATGAAAACTTCCCAACTAAATTAATCATCCATCGCCGAGGTCAACATATATGGTTTAATGAAACTTGTTCAATTTGTAATTTACACCATAAACCAATAAATAAGCAAATATTCTCCATAATGAATAAATATGAAAAGGATTGCTGAAGGTGTAAGAAGAGAAATAGCAACCAATGGGGTTCGAATATTTCAGGATTACGAGAAATATCATCCTGTGGGAATATGATGATGATCATGAAATAATGCGAACTATCTGAAATTGAAAATATAAACCATAGTATGATAATTCGGCAAAGATGGATAGAGGCTAGCAGTGGAATCCAGTTTGACGTGCGTTTCGTCCTATTTGGGACTCGTCAGCTGAATGTACCTGCATCCCCGAGTTGATGTTCGCTCCTGGACTCAACCCAGTACCGTTCGCCTCAAACACAATCGCGTTATCTAGTTAGCTACTGAATACTGATAGCCATCTGCTAATTTAGCTAACTAAAGAAATACCATGTTCACCGTTGGGTCTGATGGTGGCCATATAATGAAATTTAATAAAAGCACTCTACACTATTTTTGCTTCACAACAATTGTCTGGCTAAAGTTAGTTTATAACTTTAGTAATAAGTTAATCAGGTGTCAACCAATATCAAAGTTAGAATCATCAATACGAACGTCAAGACAGTTCTACTGTACGGAGCTGAAACTTGGAGAACCACTACAACCATCATAAAGAAGGTACAAGAGTTTATAAATAGCTGTCTATGCAAGATACACAACATCCATTGGCCGGATACTATCAGCAACAGCCTTTTGTGGGAGAGAACAACCCAGCTTTCAGCTGAAGAGGAAATTAAAAAAAGACAATGGAAATGGATAGGGTATATGTTACGAAAATCATCAAATTGCATCACGAAGCAAACCCTAACTTGAAATCCTGAAGGGAATCAGAAAAGAGGAAAGCTAAAGAGCACACTACATTGGGAAATCGAAATAGATATGAAAAGGATGAATAATAACTGGAAAGAGCTGGAAAGGATTACCCAGGATAAAGTTGGATGGGAATGCTAGTGGGTGGTCTATGCTCCTCCACAAAGAGTAACAGGCGTAAGTAATCAGATACATTACACTGTTTATATAATACAAAAATCAACAATAGTTTTCTTCGGCACTTTCTTTTTCCTTCATGATTTATATTATTTTTTAATATATCGAATTGTAAAATGTGAAAATTTCAATGGGTATTTTTCTTTTGTTGTTGTGGTGATTGTGATTGTTTAAATAATCGATTACAAAAACAACAACAAAAAATGGGGCGAGAATTTTGAAAATTAAGTCAATTAAACATGAATATTAATGTGTCAATCATTTGACTTTAATTTATTGTAATATCTAAGAGAGAGAGAGAGAGAGAGAGAAAGGGAGAGGGAAGGGAGGAAGAAAAGAAAAATAATAATGAAACTGTAGAATAATTATTTAAATGATATTAGTTCATGCTTTAAACTAATGTGAACTTTATGTCAAAACAAACGAATCAGAGTTTGAGTGTTCACATTGTTCATATTAAAAAAGTTTATTTGTGCATTTTGACACAATAATAATAATAATAATAATAATAATAATAATAATAATAATAATAATAATAATAATAATAATAATAACGGAAAAACTCATCCTTCTAAGCTATAATACATAAAGCTTAACGATTGATGACATCGACACTACTATCTGAAGTTTGTGCTGCTACTAATGATGATGATATTGTTCAGAAGAACGATGAATACTCTACGACTAAACCAACCAGCTTAGACAATAAAACTTCATCAAAATAAAAAAACAACAGTTGGATGATAATATTCAATTGTCAGTGAAATGATGTTCATTTCGTAACTGTTGAAAACAAGTTCAATAAAAATCAATCCTCTTAAGATAGATAATATTTAGTTCTTATCTTTTCCTAGAGCTTGAGAGCTTTAATAGTATAATACGGAGGCGCTTCTCACTTTCTCGAAATGCTCTTAAATGGCCACGCGTATATAGCCTCTGCCAGGGAAGTCCTATTCACTACATTCTCGTGGCGGGGGTGTTGTTTACGAAAATGAGAGGACGAAAAGCGAATGTCCGGTGCTTTAATCGGATTCCAAACCAATGGTGCACATGGGCTCCAGTATCCTGAATGAACATATGGCCTATGGACCAATTATTAGTCACCGGCTTCCATGGGACTGAATCTGCTTATGATGCTCCACTACCTTGTGGATCAGACCTTCAGGTCGAAGGCTCGGGGAGTGGCCCCTTAAGATAACCACCTGCTTCGGTTTGGGCACCCGGGCAGTATCACAGCCCTCACACATATCGAATGAGATTTGTGTGGCGTATATGTATTTGGTGCCTCCTTGTACCAATATCTATGTGTTAAAATAATAATAATATATATAATGGTATACTAATTAAATTACCAGAAAATGTAATAGAAAGTAATAATGGATGTGTCGCTGAATTTCATGGATTGGTTGAAGTTAGACATTAACATTGTTGGATACCAGCTCAGTGGTCTAGTGATTAAGCGCTGGCGCGCGAGACTGATGGGTCCTGGGTTCGAATCCCAGGAGGCGGGGTCGTGAATGCGCCGTGCTGAGGAGTCCCACAATAGGACAAAACGGCCTTCCAGTGCTTCCAGGTTTTCCATGGTGATCTAGCTTCAAATGACTTATGAATTTAACTACGACAATCTCCACAAAACCCTTTATGATACTACTAAATCATAGTTTACAATTGTTACAAAATAAGAACTATGACAGAGACTCATTTGAAGGTGATGAAATATGTATGAATTGGTCAATTTAGTTAAATATTGAATATATATCAGTCATTTGTTGAAAAAGAAAACAGTGAATCACCTTGAGAAATTTTTATTTTATTTTATTCGAACACATAAATATTGGTACAAGAGAGCGCCAATATATATGCGCCACACAAAACAATGGGAATTCGAAGAGAAGTAGAAAGAAAAGAAAAAAACCAAGAAACGCAAAAGAAAAAGAGAGTAATGACGAAGAGGTACAATCAGAAGAAATCTTTCAGCTAAGGGAGACACAACCACCTTTTATGAAGAAAGTAAAAGAAGGTTACAGCAGGATCGCCACTGGCTTCTATTCTGAGCCATATCTGATAACGTCTCTAGCCACTGTGTAGCACCATCTCTCGGACCCCAGCCAGGGAGTCGTGAAGGACCAACACAAGCCAGTCCTTTGCAGCTTTCTTTCATGCCACGACACCATGTCATGCACTGACCACCTCTCCGCTTCTTCCAACCAGTCCCAGAGTCGGCAAATAATGCACGACGTGGAATTCTCTGGGGCGACATTCGGAGAACATGTCCAAGCCACCGAAGTCGGTGTTTCAAGATGGTGACACCAATTGAGTTATCATCTCTGTGCCCGAACACACGATGCCGAACTTCTGCATTACTGACATGGTGTTGCCACTGAATGTCAGCAATCCTTCGGAGACAGCGATGATCGAACACAGAGAGTCGTCTAACGTCCTCAACTCGGAGAGGCCAGGTTTCACAAGCATAGAGCAAAACTGCTCTCACCGACGCGTTGTAGATCCGGCCTTTTACAGCCAGACTAACATCACGAAGGCACCAAAGGTGGCCCAGATTGGCATAAGCCGCTCTGGCTTTCACTATTCGTGCATTGATCTCATCACTCACACCCCCACCAGCACTTATGCAGCTACCCAGATACACGAACTTCTCAACTACGTCTATCTGCTCACCGTCCAGGGTGAGTACAGGATTAGAATCCTGCCAGTCTTGTAGAAGTCAACCTTGAGAAAAGTCAATCTGTATACTATATATATATATATATATATATATATATAGGTACAGTTACACATATGTGTACGTTTAGTCCTTTTTTTGCTTTATGTCCAAGATACATATTATTCACATGTCATTGTCCAATTAATGGATTTCGTGTTTACGCATAAAGATCAATAAATCCAGTGCTAGTTAATATATATATGCATATGGGTGTATTGATTTGTTTTAACCAGAGAGAAAAAATACAAGTGTCTTTATACTTCTTTTTAGTATTGTTTTCTCTCGCCTTTCTTGACTGCTGAGCCGATAATCTGCCACTCTGTGTTAACTCAATACGTATCTAACAGTTTACTTAATTTTGTGGGACAGGTTCATTGTGTTGGCTACATAAAGTGGTAGCTAAATTTGTTAAGGTGTTCGATTTTCAACCACTAAGTTCTAGGTTCGAACCTCATTTTATATACTTTAGTTGGGGTAACCGGGAAATATCATCAGCTTATAATCAAGTATCTGGTGGACGAATCAATTTATTTTATACTCTACCTAAACGTGTTTTGATGATGGAACATCTCGTCAATTATGATCATGTAGTTTCTGCCTCCGCGCTCCGTTCAACAGAAGCAGTAACTTTCAAAGTTATCAATTTGATCCAAGTAGAATATGAAAGCTGTTCAAAGCTGAAGTTTTGAGAATTTATTTATTAATTATTTAGTTGATCACATAAATATTGATACAAAGGGGCACCAAATACATATGTGCCACACAAATTCCATTCGATATGTGTGAGGGCTGTGATACTGCCCGGGTGCCCAAACCGAAGCAGGTGGTTATCTTAGGGGGCCACTCCCCGAGCCTTCGACCTGAAGGTCTGATCCACAAGGTAGTGGAGCATCGTAAGGAGATACATTCCCATGGAAGCCGGTGACTAATAATTGGTTCATAGGCCATTTGTTCATTCAGGATACTGGAGCCCATGTGCACCATTTGTTCGGGATCAGGGCTTTCCAACTGCACTAGGTGGACTCTCCGCGTCCACCAACCCGGTTAAGGCCGATGCCGGACATTCGCTTTTCGTTCTCTCAGTTTTGTAAACAACACTCGTGCGAGAATGTAGTGAGTAGGACTTCCCTGGCAGAGATTATATACGAGTGGCCATGTGAGAGCATTTCGAGAGGGAGAGCGGATTCTCCCCACTCTCGGCCGTACCAGGGCATTTGGGTGTGTATGTTCAAAAAATGAAATGACTAAGTGAATTCTTTTATTCTACGATGATTTTAAAATGGCTTACTCTTTTCTTCATCACCTTTTGTTTCGTCTATTTCAGTATTTATCAAGTGGACAATTATCATTTTTTATTTCTTTTATTATACTTCTCATCTACGATCTATTTGCACTTGATCATTTCTCATTATCATTATATAATTGTTATTTTAATTTCCGAGTGATTTTCTTTTCATTATACAGTGAAATACTAATTTGATTTGATTATAAACTTATCTGTATAGTAAATGATAGTGTTGAAATGAAAATTCACTATGTGGAATTATTTCAACTTCTTTCTAATGAATGAAATTATAGGATTATATTATTTTTAAAATGTTACTTATTTACTAAGTTCGCGTGTCTAACCATTGGTTACGATAGTCACACGAACACCAACCAAGTAGTCTGCACCTATCAACAAGGCTCAGATTAGAAGTTAGTGACTTCAAGGTTTGATGCCACGTTTTGGTTTGGCCAACCCTAACTTTCTTCCAACCATGTCCAACACTAGTCAGCATTGCACGTCGTGGTAGTCGGTGTTCAGGCATACGCAACACGTGGCCCAACAATCTCAGTCGATGAAGTTTTACAACTTCATCAACTGATTTACCATCATTCTCTAATACCGTGTCTAACCTCATTATTACTTGCCCGTTGATCCTAGCAGATGCGAGCAATATTTCTAAGACATCTGTGGTCAAGTACTAGTAGCTTACAAGTATCTTCTACTCTTAATGACCACGTTTTGCAGTCGTAAAATAGAACAGAACAAACTGCCACGTAGTATACTCGTTCCTTAATTGATAGACGGATATCTCGCCTTCGCCATAGGTGACGTAAGTTGACAAAAGCCAAACGAGATTTCGTTAGATACCAACCCATAAGGGCTGATCAGACTTCCAAGATAAGTGAAGATGTCGACGCCTTCGACTACTTCACTCTTTATCCTTAATTCAGCTGTTGACGCAGGCCAGAGTGATGTACGTGGGGGCAATATATATTTGAACTTAGTTAAAAACGTAGTATTTTGTGAACTATTACGTCACTACAATTTATGTTAAATTAGATCATACAGTATTCATTTAACAACAAATATTATACACATTATGAACCCAATATTTAAGATGGAATGGCAGCAACTCAAGGTCTAAGGGAATAAAGATTTGAACCACTGACTGTACAGGGATTTGACGGCAGCAAGATATTTCCCTTACACAATCAATATGTGCAGCGATGCTGCCTTCTCACAGCGGAAGGAGTGAGTTAGACAAGGTCGGTCATGAGAAAAGCAAACTTCACTTTACCCTTACAGATTTCCATCTGCTGGGGTAAAACTTGTAAAATGAGAAGCTAACACATAACAAGCACTAACCACAAAAATCCGTGTGTAACTGACTTCAAACATTTATCTCTTAAACACTCTGCTTACAGATCGCCAAGATCACTACTAATCCTGTTTGTTCCTCAAGTACCATAACCAGAAGTATCTTTCTATGGTGTGGACATCCAAGAAATGAGAACCGCCCACATACCACTAACAGTACTGGTAAACACCTTGTTCACAAGAAATCCCTAATGGAAAACAGAAATAAATTCATTCGATGAAATCTCATCCAGTCATAAACATGAATAAATACGATTAACATAGTACGATTATGTAAGATAGTGATAGAAGTTGATTGGAAGGAAATCCTACTTTGCTCCATACCATTTTAGCATCAAATTTTGAATTTCGACACTAAATCCTATAGTTTGTAAACACACAATCTGAATACACTTTAATAAACTCGCAGCTATACCCTGTTAAGGAATAATAACAGAAATGGAAACAGGTTTTGAGACCATTTTTATTAGGATCTCTGCCAAAAAAGACTCCATATAAGGTTGTGAAATAACAATAATAATAATAATAACAGAAGTACTAAAGCATAATAAACAGAATATAATCTTACCGCAAAAGGATCAGCTTTACCCCATGAGAATTTACCAACTGGTCCACCCAATGTAGTTACAGAGCACAAATGACCAATACGTACTTTTTCCGATAAAGATTCAGGTACACAAGCAAGTATAAAACAAATGTCCAAAAATGCAATAGCAGTAGCTAGTGCAACAACTAATTCTTCACTATATACACGACCAAGATAAGCTCCAATTGCAGGTGAACTGACAAGACTGGCGGCAAATGTAGCTGAAACCTTTGTTAAAGAGAGGAAAAAAGGATGTATATATCTATATAATTATATAGTTGTGAATACATTGAAAATAAAAATTGATTTGATAGTAGAGAAAAGTAAACAAGTGTTTAATAAATGACTTCGAATGTCCTGATGCGGTCGAGAGTGAGGAAAGTCAGCCCTCCCTCGCAAACTGCTCTCAATGGCCGCGTGCGTACAACCACTGCCAGAGAAGTTCTGCTCACTACCTTCTCGCTTATTATATATATATATATATATATATATATATATATATATATATATATATATAATCTAGTTACTGAACAGTTATACGATAATAATATGTAAATAATATTAGTCTATTAATAGTTCTCAGAATTTATCCGTAACTTAATCTTCAATAGGATATAACAGAAATGATGGGTTGACATAAGTCACCACACTTTTAAGCGAGTATGGGCACCAAAAATTGACCGGTAGATCCCGAAATCTTTGAGAACGGTGCACCAAGACTGTCACCAAAATAATAGTTGAGGTACTTACCAGAGTTTGGGAGCTGGATAAAATCTCATTTGACTGCCAGAATCGCTTATTGTTCCAGTTTACAAGAAATAATAGAAATCCTCTAGGGAAAACCTTAGTTGAACTGATGTCACCAACATAATTTCTAAAATATTAGCTCCTACAGTTATTTGACTCTTAAATAGAGCTTTAGAACAATAAACATAAGAGAATCATAAGGTTTTATTACTGGTCAATAATTTGTCGACCGAATCCACGCCCGTCAGCGGGATTTAGAGCAAGAGCATAAACGTACATATACAGACTCAGAACTCTTCATTTGAATACTACTAGTCGAGTCAGAGCTTATGGTCAACTTTTAGCTGAATTAAGATAATGTTCCTCATAGTTGTCTAATTTCTTTATGGATATACTTTTAGTAATGACACTTCACCTAATTTTTTGGAAGTCGATCACGCACTATGAGACTTACTTATCGGCTTGGAGAATGTATGGGAACCACATAGTCCAATTTGGAGACGAGAAAAATGCTGTTTTTTAATCCCCAGAGTAACAACGCTTGAGTGTTTGGAATAGGTTTCTTCATCTCTAAATCGAAAAGCTGCTTCAGTAGTGATTTTTTAGAGCTTAGTTTCATAATGAGGATAATAGTCTGGTGCACCAATGATTCTACTCAACCTGGAAATATCTCGACATACTTAAAAACCCCCTTAACCTATGGAAACCCTGGCCAGTTGTGTTAAAGGCGAGCATACCAGTTTCTTGATGACGACCAAGTACACTAGACAGCAGTTGTTTGTGTCCGTCTATGGTTTTGAAACATATACGTGATTTACCAGTAGTTGATTGTAGATGTCTATTGAAGGTTATTCATCTATGATGGAGTGGTGCTTGACATCAAAAGTAGAGCACTAGATAAAAATGGCGAGTTCATGATGACATAAACATTCACTGACAAAGGGACGGAGTAGGGTGAAAGTTAGAGGAGACCAGATCGAGACATGACATCAAATCGTGGAGTTATAGAATGTTAGTCTGGTCTGTGTCAGTATATGCAGACCTTTTGTTTGGGATTCGGTAGATAGTGGTTGAAAACGTTGGATGACATGGTACATAATCGGTTGCAACGTAGATGACATGTAATTTATTATCTTTTGGTTTTATTATCACATTAGAATTCTCAATCTAGGGATTTGCTTCTTTTCAGAGTATATTCTTCATGTTTAGTTTTTTTCCACATGGATGAGAACCACCACAAATTCAAAGTCTTTGCTATATATCGTACTAATCCCATCTCGCTTGCCCTAGTACGCATTGTGCCAGATCTTAAGTTGTTTAGACTGAATACCTGGTCTGAAATAAGGGACCTGAGCGAATACTGCTGTATCACTGACTCCCTGGGCAGGGTCCTATAAATAACATGCCTCTATGTCATTATTACTTAGATCTATTGGAATAACTGCGAACTTATTAAATGGGCTACACAAAATAATAGTGGTTTTATGAAATACAAGAAAGCTGCTTATTCATAACCAGAATGAAAAGAATGACAATTCAAACTCATCTTACTGTTTATGAAGAACATAAATGACGATGGGATAATGACTGTTTTCTAATCTAAGCAATACCTGATGATGTTTCAAGTTACTACATTGATACGTCCTTATAATCACATCCAGTGTCTCATGCTGAGTTATTATTAACTGACAATTATTTAGTCCCAAAACTAGCTAATAGTCCTTGGTCTAAAAATCAATGAAAATTTATGGCTACTAGATAATCTGGGAAATGTTTAAGATGACACAACCAAGTGACTGATGGTCTCCAGTAGCTCAACATATGAACTGCTTGACTTCAGTGACATATGTGCGTATCGTCATATAATGCTAGCAATCCATTTGAGACAACTACAACTGCACACTGAGCTGTAGAATATCCTAGACTCGGAGAGGCTATGCTTCAGAGGTAGCGCGAAACTGACCTAATTAGGTCTCAAAAAAATAGAATAACGTTAGGTTTTCACCACTTGGGTGAAATCTAACCAGACCTAAGCAAATGAGTCTCTCAAGTTCTGCATGATGTGCAGTACAATAACGACCAGCATTCCACACCGAACTGGTATATTTATAACACAACAACATAAGACATGTAAACGGATGCAACAATCGCTTGACGTGGTGGTCGACCTATCGTGATGAACCAATAGAGCTATACTGGCTGGAACTATCGTTCCCCAAGGTCCTATCATGTCAGTTGAAGAACGGTGAGAATAAAAACAGCAAACGCAAGGTCCAAGGGCGAAGTCGTACTGCTGAATGTACAGAGGTGTGGTGGCAGTAAGTTGTTTCCTTCAGACAACCAGCACAACAGCGATGCTGCCCTCCCACAAGCAGGGATGGGGTTAGAAAAGGTCGACCCTAAAAATGCACAACTCGCCCCATTCCACAGATATTCGTCTTAGGAGGTAAGGTCTCAACAACTACGGAGCAAACACGAAAATTACTCACAAGACGGTCGTGTGTGACCAACTTCAAGCAGTTGTCCCTTGGGCACTGCGGTCACGTTCTCAGATCACAAAGACCACCTCCAGCACAATTTCCTTTTCAGGTACCTCCAAGAGAGCCTTTCCACGGTGTGGGCAACCAGGAATTGAAAACCCTGATTGTAAACCAATGGTGTACATGGGCTCCAGTATCCTGAATGAACAAATGGCCTATGAACCAATTATTAGTCACCGGCTTCCATGGGACTGAATCTGCTTATGATGCTCCACTACCTTGCGGATCAGACCTTAAGGTCGAAGGCTCCGGGTGTGGCCGCCTAAGATAACCGCTTGCTTCGATTTGAGCACCCGGGCAGTATCACAGCCCTCACACATATCGAATGGAATTTGTGTGGCGCATATGTATTTGGTTCCTCTTTGTACTAATATTTATGTGTTCAAATAAATCAATAATTCATAATCAGTCTCCCTCTTCAATTCCTACTATTCCTCCTACCTCGAATTTAAACTTAAAACTTCCTCCTCAGGTGTGGGGCGAAACACTGTCCCAGGTTTACTAAAACCATGCTTCAAACTACACATCGGAGCCTTCAACGTACGCACTCCATTTCAAATCGGCAAGCGGGCCTTCCTGGCTAAGACCATTGAATGGCATACGATTGGTGTATGCTGTATCTCCGAAACACACACACATAAGATTCCAATGTGGTCATTCATTCGACCTCACTTAGCCCAAACGGAGAGCCAACGAGATACACTCTCCGTGTATTTGGCGACCCGATGGCAAGTTCTCGTGAACTGGCGGGTGTAGACATAACACTAAGTATGAGGGCATAAAAATCACCCTTTGAATGGATCTATGGTAACAATCGCCTATACGCTGTTCGAATAAACGGCTAGGTAAGAACTCGGAAGGATAGGGAAACATGTTGCCTTTTCGTCGTTTCTAACTATGCTCCCATTGATTGCAGCCCGGATGAAGTGAAAGATGACTTTTACTTCCTTATAAAACTAAGCGCTCAGAAATAGTACATGCAGCAGGTGATTTTAATGCCCAGGTAGGTAGGATAAAGTAAACAGAAAGATATTTAAGTGGATATTTTTGGTATTCCGGCACAGTGAACAGATAATGGTGACCGTCTGCTGCATCTGTGCTCAGATAATCGTTTACTTTTAGCAAACACTAATTTTAAGCATAAGGAGAGACATCACCTAACATGGCGACCCACTACATCAAACCAACGATAGACTCAAATAGACCATATTGTCATCAGTGATCGTTGGAGAGGCCCGATAGAAGATTGTTACTCGTTCTGGAATACCTGTTTGAGCTCCGGTCATGCTCTAATACGACCACGCATTTGCTTGTGCCTCACTGGATGCAGAAAAATCACACCAAGAAAACCCATTAGAATTGAACTCAGTGAAAAGATCTCATTTGATATGTGTGAGGGCTGTGATACTGCCCGGGTGCCCAAACCGAAGCAGACGGTTTTCTTAGGTGGCCACACCCGGAGCCTTCGACCTAGAAGTCTGATCCACAAGGCAGTGGAGCATCATAAGCAGATTCAGTCCCATGGAAGCTGGTGGCCAACAATTGGCTCAGACTAGAAGTTAGTGACTTCAAGCACTGATGCCACGTTTTGGTTTGACCGCCCCTAACTTTCTTCCAACCATTTCCAATACCGGATAGCATTGCACGTCGTGGTAATCGGTGTTCAGGCATACGTAACACGTGGCCCAACCATCTCAGTCGATGAAGATTCATAACCTCATCAACTGATTTACCATCATTCCCTAATACCCTGCGTCTAACCTTACTATTACTTACCCGGTGATCCCAGCAGACGCCAGCAATATTTCTAAGGCATCTGTGGTCAAATACTAATAGCTTACGAGTGTCTTCTACTCTTAATGGCCATGTTTCGCTGCCGTAAATTAAAACAGAACGGACTGCCGCGCAGTATACTCGTCCTTTTATTGATAGACGGATATCTCGCCTTCGCCATAGGTGACGCAAGTTGGCAAAAGCCAAACGAGCTTTTCGAATCCGTGCTGAGATTTCGTCCGATACCAATCCATTAGGGCTGATCAGACTTCCAAGATAAGTGAAGTTGTCAACGCGTTCGACTACTTCACTCCCTATCCTTAGTTCAGGTGTTAACGCAGACCAGTCCTGAAGCAGCAACTTGCATTTAGAGGGAGAGAAGCGCATTCCAAACATTCTGGCATTGTTGCTCAGTGCTACCAGAAGACTCTGCATTTTGTCAGCGTCTTCACCAAACAGGACTATGTCATCTGCGTATTCTAAGTCGATAAGTGGACCTCCTGGTAGGAGATCAATACCCGAGAACTCAGTCGACGAGAATGTTATTTCCATCAATAGGTCTATGATGAAGTTAAACGGAAATAGAGAAGGTAGACAGTCTTGACGGTCAACACTTGAGGTTGCAAAAGCAGATGACAGTTCGCCATAAGCTCTCACTCGACTGGTAGTTTTCGAGTAAAGAGCCTTTACAAGGTTTATGTACTTCTGGGGTACGCCTTTCAATGACAGACACTGCCACAGAATCTCACGGTCTACCGAGTCAAATGCTGCTTTTAAGTCGAGAAAGACCACCATTGTCGGACGCCGATAAGTATGCCTGTGTTCTAGAATCTGACGAATGGTGAATATGTGGTCGATGCAGCCCCGACCAGGTCTAAAGCCAGCTTGGTTCTCTCGTGTTTGCAGTTCACGAGTCTTAGGCGTCTGATAATTATCGAGGCTAGTATTTTAGATATTATATTAACTAAACTAACCCCTCTGTGGTTGTCACAGGATGATTTTGACCCTTTCTTATATATTGGGACGATAAGTGATTGTGACCAGTTAGATGGAATAACGTCTAACTCCCAGATTTTAGCTAAAATATTAGTCAACCTAATCGCTAAAATTGGACCACCATCCTTAAAGACCTCTGGAGCCAATCCATCTGGACCAGCTGCCCTTCCTCGTTTCAGATTAACTATAGCCTTTTGAACTTCAGCAAGAGTTGGGGGACCTACTTCAATGTTCCATTCACACTGTCTGGGAATGGAGGGTAGTTGTAGAGTAGCTGAAGGCCAGCTGAACTGTTCTCTGAAATGTTCCGCCCATCGTTCTAAACGCCTGGACTGGGAGCAGATGAGTGTATCGTCTTTTTCCGATATAATCTCACTTACACTTGACTTATTAATTCCAGTTTCTTTTATTAGTCTGTAAAGCTGTCTTGTGTTCCCTATAGTCGCCGCCTTTTCCATCTCTTTTGCTTTCGTTGCCCACCACTGCTCACGGTCGTTTCTTAGACTTTTTCTTAACCTAGATCTGATTTGTTGTCGCTCTTCCTCATGTTCGGAACCTGATGGGACGAGTTTGTGAGAATCCATCAGTGTAATAGACTTTGAAGAAATCCATTGGTTCTTTGAAACTCTGTGGTTTAAGTCGCTAATAGATGTCACTGCTGTTTCCACAGCTGTTTGTATGGCTTTCCAAGCAACAACTGGGTCAACCTCGTTTTCAGAACTACCTAATCGTGACCTCAGTTGTTCCTGGAACCTACTTTTGGTTTCCTCGCTACTCAGTTCGGTTCTAATGGGTCTTTTTACTGTGGCTTTTTTGCGTCCAGTGAGGCGCAAGCAGATGCGTGCCCGTATTAGGGCGTGGTCGGAGTCCAAGCAGGTACTTCAGAGTGAGCGATAATCTTGTACCGACCCTCGCCAACGATGACTGATGGCAATATGGTCTATTTGAGTCCATCGTTGGTTTGGTGCAGGCGGTCGCCACGTTAGACGATGTCTCTCCTTATGCTTAAAATTTGTGTTTGCTAAAAATAAGCGATTGTCTGAGCACAGTTGCAGCAGGCGGTCACCATTATCTCTTCGCTGTGTCGGAATGCTAAAATATCCACCTAAATGCCTTTCTGTTTGGTTTAAGCTACCTATCTGAGCATTAAAGTCACCCCCTACGAGTACCATGTCTGAACGTTTAGCTTTCTGAAGAAGTTCGGACAGCTTTCTGTAAAATTCATCTTTCACATCATCTGAGCTGCAGTCAGTGGGAGCGTAGGCAGAAACGACGAAAAGGCAACGACGTGTGCCCCTATCCTTCCGAGATTTTACGGAGCCGTTTAGCCGAACAGCACATAGACGACTGTTGACGGGGATCCACTCTAGCAGTGCTTGTTCCGCCCTCATGCTTAGTGCTGTGCCTACTCCTGCCAGTCCACGAGAACTGGCCATCGGGTCACCAGATACACGTAGGGTGTATCTCGTTGGCTCTCCGTTTTGCCGAGGTGAGATCAAGTGAATGACCACACGAATCCTGTATGCGTGTTTTGGAGACACAGCATACATCAATCGAAAGAGACTTTGGGGTTTTAGCCAAGGAAGCCTGCTGACCGATTTGACATAGAGTGTGTACGTTGAAAGCTCCAATGTGTAGTTTGGAGCGAGGTTTCAGTAGACCTGGGACAGAGTTTTGAGCACTAGAATCGTTGGCTATGGTGACACTTGAGGAGGAAGCCGAAGGAGGAAGTTTAGAGTTGAAAGTCGATGTAGGAGGAATAATAGTTATTGAAGAGGAAGGTTGATTATGAATACAGTGGTCTTGGGTGCTGTTAGAGGTATGAGGGCGGTTATCACTTCCCGGTTGCCCACACCGTGGAAGGGTTGTTCTGGAGGTACCTGAAAAGGAAATTGGGTTAGAGGCGGTCTCAGTGATCTGAGAGCGTGACCGCAGTGCCCAACGGACAACTGCTTGAGGCCGGTCGCGCACGGCCTTTTCGTGGGAGGTTTTTGACGTGTTAGCTCCGTTCTTCAAAGGGCCTTACCGCCGGAGACGGAAATCTGTGAGGTAAGGTGAGGTGTGCATTTTTAGGGTCGACCTTTTCTAACCCCACCCCTCCCTGTGGGAAGACAGCATCGCTGTCATGCTGGTTGTCTGAAGGAAACACCTTACTGCTGTCACACCTCTGTACAGTCAGCAGTACGGCTTCGCCTTCGGACCTTGGGTTTGTTGCTTTTAGTCTTACCGCTCTTCAACCGACCTGTCTGACATGGTAGGACCTTGAGGAACGGTTGTTCCAGCCAGTATAGCTCGGTTGCTACATCACGATAGGCAAGCCCGACCACCACGTCAAGGTAGCAACAACGGTCGGGAGTGCGAGAAGGCAATAAACAGGACTTCCCTGGCAGAGGCTATACACGCGTGGCCATGTGAGAGGATTTAGAGAGGGAGGGCGGGCTTTTCCCACTCTCGGCCGTATCAGGGTATTTGAGGGGTCCTATGTTGCAGCTGACTGACTGATTTTGGAGTAATGAAATATTACTGTCACACTTCCTGTAGACAATCCAGTTAATTTTTTGATGAAAACGTCATTTTGTGTTTGAGAATGGGTGAGACAAGGCATTCTAAAGAGTGCCTTAAAGCTCGAACTAGACATTTCAGTTTATATAACTAACGCTGACTCCTATTGAAGGAAAATGTTTGACATCGTCGAGTCGCCGACAAACCTCAACCTCGAACTTCAATCGTTGGCAACGTAGGTATGCTAAGTGATAAAACACCGTTCATAATACCAGCTGTTTTGGAGTTCTAGTAAAATAAAATCAACTGTTGACGGATTAGTATCACTCGACCCCTAGCGCTTGGTTATCCAGATGGGTGAGACTAGATTCTACTGCCATAAGGTTGCCATACAAACCCATAAAGAACATTAAACTGTTGAGCCGCCTAGACATTCCAATCACACGATGGGTCTTCGAGAACAAAATGATAGGGCTCTTGATTCACGAATCCAATGTACGAGACATTGAAGTAACATCAGATGGATATGTATAGACTCCAGCAACTAAGTTACGCTCTCAGGGTCACATGATCTCTTAAATTATGGAATCCACCTGAACGACTCGTTTTGAATTAAGGTTTGTCAATTATGCTAGATAAAAACTTTGAATCTGACAACTCAATTTATACACAGGATGCCCCCTTACCGCGCGACATTAAGGAAGTAAATAGGAACTCCTTCGAAAAGTTTTTGAATGGACAATATGAAGATGTTTAAAAAGATTGATTGAACTCTGTTTTATTAAGACATTTGGGCAACATCCTGCAGTACTGAAAATCGATTAATGATTGACGTCCAACTCGTTGAGGTCGAATACAGAAAATACTAATAATAAGTTTAAATTTAAGTGATCGATTACGTGAAATAAATAGTGAAGCTGCAAACAGACAACCAGTGCCACACAAAATGTAAGCAAATAGAAGGCTGATTGCCTTTATTCTTTCTGCATAGTTGGCACAGCAATCGCAGAAATTGACACCAATATAAACCGGAATGTCAGTCGCAAAGATGGTTTGAAACAATAAACTAATACACGAAACAATTCACCACAGACTACAGTAAGTTATTTGCAGTGTTCGCATTACTGGTTAGTGTATAAACTAAATACTAATAATAAACGCACGAAGGTAGTACACTGGAATGCTATACTTTAGGCGATCAATTATAAGAGCATGGGAAATCTGTCTTTTATATTTTATTGACCCATATTTCAGTTGGGCAATTAAGGCTAACATCGAACATGTCAAGTAACGCTACTGATTGAGAAAAAAAGTTCAAACTACATAAACCAAAGAGGCAGGGCAAAAGTGTTAGCTACCAAAAACCTTAGTCAAAACACAACTAACTATCGAAACTTTTAGTCCATTACCTGTTTCGTCAAGAAATGAAGTTTTACAGACTTAAAAACCTTAAAATTGGTGTGGTATTTGTGAAGGAACAGAAAACCTAATTTTTGGACAATTGACTTCAGTGTGGAAAAGTTACCAGTCATATTTTCATATCCGAACTTACTAGTCCATATCCCCAGCTTCTATCTTCTTCTGATGTGATATCAGCGACATATGCCAAAGCAAATGAAAATGTCACTGCGAAAATACCTGATATACTGATCATTGTAAAATACCACCAATGACTGATTTTCATCAGTGGTATTGGAGAACAAGAGAAGGTTACTGTTAGAAGTAGGAAAGGCTTTCGTCCAAACATATCTGAGAGAGCACCCAGAAATGGTGCACTAAGGAAGGATAATATTCCCTTTACTCCGTGAATGATACCATTCATTAGAAAGGTATGTTTGGGAAATGTCTCATCTAAAACCTGAAACGTATAAATGGTAACATAACTGGAATATACCGAGATCATTGGGGTGGTTAGCAATCCGAAGGCAAAGAACTCTAGGAATATCACGATGGCAGCATGATAAACAGTGGGTTTGGACCAACATGATTGTTCCTGAGAAGTTTGTTGAAGATCAGCATATCTTACTTCGGGCTTGTGATCGCCAGATACAGTTAGACGCCTCCTACTAACCATGTTTTACAGCCTAATCGTCATAATTTGAAAATAACGTCAACGTCTCATTTGATTTTGGCGCATGTCGAGAACACCTGTACAATATGCAGCATTCAATATCTCCCTAGAAAACTAATGCAAACCAAATCACTTATTTACTCTTTCTCTTTGATGTTAGTGTAAGGCTATAGGTCTTTAATATTGTCAGTTCTGCACTACACCACTACACAATAGGTGGATTCGTGCTACCCAAAGTAAGAAACTATAATGATTTAGGAGTCATATTTAGCAGTGATCTCAAAACCACTAGTCACTGTAAGGCCGCTGCTGCGAAAGGTTGAAGGGCATTATGATCTATTCGTAGGTCTTTCCAATATTTAGATGGTGTAATGTTTGGATCATTATACCCGATTTATTTGCGACCACATTTAAAATATGGGATTCAAGCAGCGAGTCCTTGTTTCAAGTATGAGGCAGAGATGATAGAAAGAGTCCAACGACGAGTTACTAAGATGGTACAAAGTCTATCTGGCCTATCTTATAAAAACAGACTGAAACACCTTAACTTATTTCCGTTATCTTACCGTAGAATACGGGGTGATCAAATATTGGCTTATCGTATACTGAACGACGACCTTGGTATTAACATATCTTATCTTTTGCTTCCATCTAGGACAGATCATTTGAGAGGACATTCAAAGAAAGTTCGAAAATTGAGATCAAATAGTTTACGTCTGGAATTTCGTTTTTCGCACCGAGTAGTGAATTACTGGAATTCTCTACCGGGACACGTAATATCAGTACCTTCTGTTGATATATTCAAAACAAGATTAGACCTCCACAGCATTAAAAACTGCAAGGATTAATATGGGTCGATAGATATCCTATCCTTATTACTGAAGACTGAAGACTGAGTAGTCTAGGCACTCAGTGGCACTAATCATGGTGGATTTTAAAGTTGTTTGCTGTATATCTTATCCAAGGATTAATCAAAAGAGCTTTCGCAACGCCAGTTATGAGGATATATAAAAGGAATTAGAAGAAAATCGCGAAATTAGACTATGGTTTAAAGAAGTAAACAAATTGACTACGTACTCGGTATAGATAAACAAATGTCTAAAAATAACCAGTAAATATGGGTGTTTAAGAAAAGACTTAGTAGAAATAAGCTCAAGATGGCTTCAGAAATAGTGGAAAAATGATATTGTAGAGGTAAATAAACACCCAAAATAAATAGTTCTATAAGTCTTGATGCTGACCTGCTTAATTTTGATGGAAACATCTAGCTGAAGGTGCTTAGTGACGCGTCCGCACCAGATCATGAGTGGGTGCGACGCATCTCTTATGACAGTTAGCCAGCTTACAATAAACGCTTCTCGATACATCGATAGCCTTTCAAATATGTCTTCGAACCTTCTCATTCTGATATCTGATTTGACTGAATTAGCCTAGTAGGATTATAAACATGTTACATGTAAAGCCATTGTCAAACTCCAAATATCTATGGCATCTTTAGTATTTGTAGTGATAGGTTTCAAGACATGGTCCACAACTTTCTGGACATTACTTTCATGTGCAATTCGTTATGGGTTGTCTTATGAAATACACTGTTGAGTTTCTGGTAGAATTTTGTTACTGGACCGACATAAAGTACTTAGTACGGCGAACATGCAGTGCTATTGAGAATGAAGCCAAAAATTTTGAAATCATCATTTCCGATCAGCTGATGCTGGCTTCTTTTCGATGCACCTTTCATTTTTCCAATACCTGAAGAATCCTTCTTCTCTTCGTAACAAGCGAAGGATAATCCTACTTACTTTCATATCGAACTGACATCATGTTGATTCTAATGGGAGAGTAATGCATTGTTTCTGGTCCTTAATCACATGATCCTTGAGGCTGAACGTACGACAACTGATGAGATGTATACTCAGTGTTTACATTGAAGAATTGGTGAGCGCAAAAACATCTAATTGTTATGTCATGGCTTGGCCATGCAGGTATGATAACTGTACGTTGCTTCTTCCTTGTCATATTAAATATATTATTCTACCCCCAGTTCATATATGTTCATCAAAAATGTTAAACGTAATACATATGGCTATGACGTAAGACAAGTCAGTATAGAAAATCAAGTAACTCGCATGTTAGATATTATAAATTAGGTAGTCTTATCATGGGGACTTCGCGATTTTCGGATTAGGCCTATTATTCTAGCATCAAAATAAATGTAATTAATACCGAATTAGGCATCAGTCTAAAAAACATCACTATCGAGTCGTCTTGTAATATTCTGTTACCTAGCAATTACAATATCGATTGATGAAAACGGTCTTCATAGGGTTTGTACCGTATTCATACAGTAAACGCTTTTGTACATGCTCTACGAGATTTATGAAACTTTTAGGGGGTAGATTGCAAGAAATTTGTAAGTTCCGAGATATAGGAATGTCTAGGTCTAGGATAGTGCCTGAAAAAACTCAGGATACAGCGTACCCATTCGCCTTTGGATAAAGTGAGAAGTAACATATACTTTGACTGGACTATTCAGTAGTTGTCGGTAACATCTAGGTAACAGACCTAGTTCACCGTCCATTGAGGTGCAATATGGGAAGTTATTGTAGAGCAAGTGGTCACTATTTTGCCCCTCGGTGGCTCAAAATAACGTCGCTTTACACGTCCGGAGACCGAATACTGAACCATGTTTTTTGTTTATTCCTACAGCAACAGATATCTTCAGAGTTTTGGTGAATTGCCTTCATAACTGGTAGTTATTCAGCTTAATTTCGCCTGCACAGATAATGGTTGACGAATTAGAGACGGCTAGTAGGTCGTTCATGAATATGAGATATCACAAGGAGTCCAGTACTATTCACTGAGTAACCAAAAATGTGTACTCAGTTTACTTTGGTGCGGAGTTCTCGGTCATATAGGTAGTTCGGTAACAAAGAGAAAGTTAGACATTTGAGTTCTAACCTGGCAGCCACTTATAATCGAATGTGTGTTGAGACAGGTTGCTTAATCAGTGCATGGGGAATTCCGCGAGCTTTTTCAGTATTGTAGGGCTTACTTCGTCACAACCAGATTACTAAGTTTCAATATTTTTCCTATATCTGGGTCATGTGTAACCTGTTTAATAACATACCATACTTTTCTGTTGTCCCTATGTCAACATTGTCTAAGCATCTTTCTCGGCCAGTTTAAAAAGTACACGCTCCAGACTTTAGCGGCGCCGGAAATTACCTACTTTCAGATCCTGAGGTGACATTAATTCTCACTTTGTTCTTTTTCTTTGTAATACAAGTCAATACTGTTGTTTTGGATTTGAATGGAGTTTTTAGGTTTGATTAGGAAAATTTTTTATCCTTTCTTCCTCTTATCTTGTATATGTGTAAGATCCCTGTGCATGTAGATGGGTGCGTATGGGTATGCGTAAGTCTTTGTATGAATACTCTCCATGAGATAATAGATCTCCGTTTCGCCTCATATACTGTGTTACTTACGTGACTCCCTCAATAATTGTGTGTTCTGTTTATCAATACTCTTCATTTTCATATTCCACTTATGGTCGCTTAAAGATTATCTCTTTCCGACATTGCGGGTTAGAACCACATTTGCAGGTCTGCTAAATAATTTAAGACATGTGTTTAAAAATGAGATGCTACTCAAGTAGAGTTACCGAGAAAGTAAAATCAGTAGGACTGTACCACGGTTTATTCAGGCAGAAACGAAACAAGTTTGTGTGGTAGCAGAGCATAACTAGCCTAAAATCCTTGTAAAATGTACAAAATGAAATGCCATACGAATTGTGACCATGACAAACGCATGCTGACTGTTTGTATTTGAGATTCATGAGGGAAAGGGAGATGAGCAATAGTAGTTTGTATATGTTGCTGTTTGGTACCATTGACTGATAAAGTGAGTGGTTATCACGTTAGTCCTATTCTGTATAGTGAATATAAAGGATCGCTTTATCCGCTTTCTTTTGGGTCAGCAGTTCGCGACGTGAAAAACCTGTTACACGCATACATGGTCCACGTTTGAGTAGAAGCTCTATCTTTGCGTGTTACAATCGCGGCAGTGAGAAGGAAGACAGGGAAATAGCAATAAGTAGTCTATAAACCCTTGTCATTAACACAGGAACAAGAAAGATTATGTTTATTCAGCAGGTAAAACTGAGTCCAGGAGGATGGTGGTGGAGTGTAGGATGATTCGGAGCATAGGCTTATTTCGTTCAGTGTTATTATCTACACTGGTCCTAGCGATGAATTTATTTCCGATCGTCCAGTATTATATGTTTCCTTGATAACGGTCAAATTGGATGTGTAGCCGTGTCTTTCGTTGGCTGAGTGAGGAATGTCTCAGTTTTTGTTGGTCAAGTGAGAAGGTTCACTTCATAATCTGAGGACTGTTATCGGAACCACGAGGACTGATGGCTCATCACGATTATAAAGTACTGCATAGATATCTCACAATCACAAACATTGTTGGTCCATAAACGACAAAGAGTGTCATATTTGTTGGTTGCTGTTGTGCTTACTTTATAGTTATCATTGTTGTAACCTGCTATATCAGTATTTCGGATGTTCAAAACATTTTTCTGTGGTATCTTTTTTAACTACGCTTTGATCGCTCGCTTAAGGCTCTGGTGAGGGGAAGTTGACTTGAATTCGTGAAATAACTGTGTTTGCCTCCTCTCCTCTTTACTTTATTATTACTGCGCTTTTCGAACGGGAAGTTTAGTCCTAACGTGATTTGCGTTTATCAAACTTTTGCTGTGTTCTTACGCAACAAAAGTACCATTTCAGTTCTAAAGAATCTATCCTGAGCTATACGTTCGGTAGATTACTTTTTTTTGAGTTTCACTATATTTAATAGTTACCTGTGGTTTTGCCTCAGCTTACTATTCGGTTTTTTTTGTTTTTCACGTATAGACTAGTTTCAGTTTATATCACTCGTTTTGTCCATTTTTGTC
This sequence comes from Schistosoma guineensis, assembly GCA_944470375.2. Classification (NCBI taxonomy): domain Eukaryota; kingdom Metazoa; phylum Platyhelminthes; class Trematoda; order Strigeidida; family Schistosomatidae; genus Schistosoma; species Schistosoma guineensis. The sequence goes on from OX103895.1 coordinate 24,250,335, forward strand.
CGTTTTCAGTGTGCTTTTTAGTGTTTTTTAAAAAAGGTCTTAGGCTCTTGCAAGCACCTATAACATAATTTGCTTCAACACCGTCATGAAAAACTCATGCAAACGTCCGGGATGCCGTTTTGCTGTCACAACTGGCATGCAGTGCGACAACTGCAAAGGTTGGTTCCACGAAGCATGCACAGATCTGACAGCAACTGCTTACAACAGACTCGGCAAGTCAGAGCAAAAGTGGGTGTGTGTCACGTGCAACACAGACTCCGTGGTCTTGCTGAGTAACATCATTGTCCTACTGACATGTCTTCGGAACAAGTTGTCAGTTAACTCGGAAAACGATAGTAAAAAAACTGATATACAAACAAGAGCGTGCAACGGACTCAAAAACGGGAATGTCGATAGGTATTCCATCGATGGAGCATCCATCCACACTAACGACGACGTGTCGAGGCTCAGTACCATCATTACGTCGACGGTACTGAACTCCCTAGGCAAACTCGGGTCTCCCAGCTCAGGGTCCCCGAACACAACAGTGGTTGCCAAAAACCCTGCATGTGATTCGACCCACGTTAAGAGAGCCCAAAAGAACCAGGCATCACCGCCTAAGCCGAGCAACCCAAGTGTTGCTGCACGGAAAATAACTGGTGATTTAGTCGTACAGTCTACCCCCAAGACTGTTCGTCCGGTCAATAAAGAGCCCAGGATTCATAAACGCACACTGACCTCCAAACAACAAGTTACTAAACCTGAACCCATCGTGAAATCTGGTAAATTAACAACAGTTCGTGACGACTCTCTCATTATCATGAACCTCGTTGACAATCCTGATCTTCCTCTCAGTCTGCAGGACAAAAACGACAGGATGCTCTGGGGTGAATTGAACAAGAAGCTCGAACTTCCTAGAATAGAGCCTTTGACGGTCACCCGGCTCACTCGAGGAAAGGATTCTAAGCATCTAAATCACCCGAGGCTTCTCCGAGTAACACTTAAGGCTGCTACCGACGTAGAGGACGTCTTGCTAGCAAGCCACTTGCTGAAATCAGATGGTAACGTAAGAATACTGCCCGACATACCGTACTCTGAGCGCAGTATCATACGAAACGTCCCTAAAGAATCTCGCGAGAAGTTTTTCCGCGGAAGAAACATAATTGTCCAAGGTATACCGGAAAATGCAGACCCTACTCAATCAAATTCTGACATCAGGGAATGGAAATTCATCAAACAGTCCTTGAGGCTCAAACACATACTGACTCAGCATGTGACGAGACTAGCCAAGAAGGACGGTGATCTTAGACCCCGTCTAATGAAGATAACCTTCCCATCTTCCCACATGGCGGCTGCAGTTCTGGAAGCATTTCGTGCTAATAGACGTCGATTGCCACCTGGAATCCACATGCACCCGGATAGGCCATACGAAGTTAGGACCAAGAACAAAGACAAGTTGGAGCTGACCATTCCACTTGTGGACTGTCTAAACGATAAAAAAACGTGTAAAGGACAGGGCCTACCACCTCGGCAAACCTCACATAGGTGGGCTACCTGTCCATTCACATAAGGTTCATACAGAAAAACAGGACGAAGCTCACGCGTTCCAAATAGAAAGCATAAACTGCTTATATATGAACGCCGCGAGTCTACCAAACAAACTGGATGAACTACGTGAACTTAACAACGCTAATAAGGCCCATCTGATAGGAATATCTGAAACCTGGATATCTTCTCAGTTCTCGGACCAAGAGTTAGCACTGCCTGGGATGACTTTGTTCCGCAACGACAGAAAAACAGGAATTGGGGGCGGAGTAGCCATATACATAAGCTCTTGCTTGGAGGTGCACCAGGTTCACAACCTCGAGTTTAACAATCTTGAGGAATCCATATGGTGCTCTGTAAGATTGTCTAGTACTTCCAGGTGTCTAGTCGGAGTCATTTACAGGAAGCCAACTGCCGACACCGAGTACGATAGTCGTATGCTGGAAGGAGTATCCCGCTCTATCCGTCTCGGTTTCACACACATCCTGATTCTAGGGGACTTTAATCTCCCTAGAGTCAACTTCGCGGAACACACGTACACTGGAGGCGACAACTCAATTGAAGCTCGGTTCTTCAACCTCATCGATGACTTGGGCTTATATGAAAATGTGAGGTCGGCAACTCGTTGGAGAAACAGTCAGACACCATCGCGCTTAGACTGTGTATTCACTAACGAAGAATTCCTAGTCGACAACCTCTCAATCCTGGCTCCTCTGGGAAAAAGCGATCATGCCGTCATATCCTTCAGTTTTGTCATCAAAACTAAGCTAAGGTATCCCAACAATAATTTGCGTTGGAATTTTAAACGGCTGAATGTGCCAGCTCTACATGACTATCTACAACAGGTGGTTTGGGATGTTCACCCTCAACTCGATGTGGATGGTCATTGGGACTTCTTACTGCACACGCTCTTATGTGCTACAGACCATTCAGTTCCTCAAACGGTTCCCAAAAGCTTCAAGCCACCTACAGTAATCAAGAACCGTACCCTTCGCCTCCTAAGCCGCAAACGGCACTGTTGGGCGGAATACAAACGAACTAATAACGATGGAGCGTATAGGCAATACAAACATATCAGGAACACATGCACGAAGGCTATAAGAGAAGACAGGCCTCAGTACCAAACAAAGCTTATGGACAAATTCGCCTCTAACCCTAGAAGCCTATCCCGTTATGCAGCCTCTCTTCGTCAAGCCAAAACAGGAGTTTCTCAACTGCTAGGTCTTAACGGCCCAACCAACAACGATGGCGACGCCGCTAACCTTCTGGCGGCCCATTACTCTCAAACATTTCAACCGGCTGACATCAACTTTATTGACGACAGTTTCATCTCCAACTCCACAGGACTTTCTGAAGTGGACCTAAGCGCTGACTTGGTGTTCCGGAAAATGCAGCACTTAAGACTTGACACTTCTCCTGGCCCGGATATGGTTCATCCTGCCATACTGAGGGAGGCAGCCTCAATCCTGGCAACGCCGCTTAGCGTGATGTTTTCACACTCGCTTAGCCGAGGCAAATTACCGGAAAACTGGAAGTTGGCTCACATCACACCAATTTTCAAAGGTGGTCGACGCAATGAACCTTCAAGTTATCGGCCGGTGGCTCTTCTGTCATTACCTTCAAAACTCATGGAGTCCCTGATATGCGACGGCTTAAATGACTATCTACTGTCCTTAAATTTCTTCTCACCCCAACAGCATGGTTTCAGGAAGGGTTACTCTTGTATAACCAACCTGCTGACTGCGGTGGACAAATGGACAAGCATCCTCGATTGCAAGGGAAAGGTTGACGTCATTTACCTTGATTTCTGAAAAGCTTTTGATAAGGTTAACCACTTGTGTCTTATCAACAAGCTCAAACGACTAGGTATCAAACCACCTCTAATCGATTGGCTTACTTCATACCTAAAAAATCGACTTTTTAAGGTTAGGGTCAATTCCACTTTATCTCAGGCTATGGAATGTCCTAGTGGGATTCCCCAGGGCTCAGTACTAGGGCCTCTTCTCTTCTTGATCTACATAAATGATCTTCCTCAACAGGTAACGTCAGACTTACTACTTTTTGCCGACGACGTGAAACTTTGGAGAGAGATACGCAACCAAGTCGATACACAGGCACTTCAGGAGGATCTGACGCGACTTCAAAGTTGGGCAGACGATAACGGACTTACCTTTAACACTTCAAAGTGTAAAGTAGTCCATCTGCGACATGTCGCAAACTACAGTTACAACTTAGGAAACTCCTCTCTAGTAGTATCCCAAGTCGAAAAAGATTTAGGAGTCCTGATGCCCCATGACTTAAAGTCTTACGCTAACTGTGACAAAAATGCCTTCCGAGCAAACCTTGCACTGGTAACGTTGAAGCGCATTTTTGGACAGTTTGACGGACGAACTTTCCATACAATCTTCAATAGTTTCATCCGTCCCCATTTAGAGTACGGAAACATAGTACTCCCCCCTCACTCCAAAAGGACAAGGTCACTTTGGAGCGTATCCAACGGCGAGCCACGAAATCAGTTCGAGGACTCAAATCTAAGCCTTACGAAGAACGCCTCCGTTCACTAGACCTTTACCCACTAGAATATAGGCGTCTTAGAGGTGATTTATTAATGGCTTATAGTATTCTTAACAATTCTGGACATCCTCTTAAACACCTACTTAAGCTTAGTTCGAATAATAACCTAAGGGGTAACACCCAGAAACTGGAAACACAACATAGCAAGACGGAATGTAGACACAACTTCTACTTCTTAAGAGTTGTCAAAAGCTAGAATTCGCTGCCGGCCGAGCTAGTCCAAGCGACTTCTCAGGAGTCCTTCAAGAGGCAACTTGACCTATTCTTAAGGACCAAGGACAGCATCACATTATGATTTACCACTTTCTTTTCCTTTTTTATTGTTAACATACCTAGGTTCCTGCCTGGAGGATTTGGTGATCCCCTGCTACTAGACACGGAAGCCTGTTAAGCGAAAGCTTCTTCTATTCCGTCCACAACCATTTGAACCATTTGAACTTACGTTTTGAATGTAATTCTGAGGCGTGTCTTTCACTTATGGTCGCTTAAAGATTATCTCTTTCCGATATTGCGGGTTAGAACCACATTTGCAGGCCTGCTAAATAATTTAAGACATGTGTTTAAAAATGAGATGCTACTCAAGTAGAGTTACCGAGAAAGTAAAATCAGTAGGACTGTACCACGGTTTATTCAGGCAGAAACGAAACAAGTTTGTGTGGTAGCAGAGCATAACTAGCCTAAAATCCTTGTAAAATGTACAAAATGAAATGCCATACGAATTGTGACCATGACAAACGCATGCTGACTGTTTGTATTTGAGATTCATGAGGGAAAGGGAGATGAGCAATAGTAGTTTGTATATGTTGCTGTTTGGTACCATTGACTGATAAAGTGAGTGGTTATCACGTTAGTCCTATTCTGTATAGTGAATATAAAGGATCGCTTTATCCGCTTTCTTTTGGGTCAGCAGTTCGCGACGTGAAAAACCTGTTACACGCATACATGGTCCACGTTTGAGTAGAAGCTCTATCTTTGCGTGTTACAATCGCGGCAGTGAGAAGGAAGACAGGGAAATAGCAATAAGTAGTCTATAAACCCTTGTCATTAACACAGGAACAAGAAAGATTATGTTTATTCAGCAGGTAAAACTGAGTCCAGGAGGATGGTGGTGGAGTGTAGGATGATTCGGAGCATAGGCTTATTTCGTTCAGTGTTATTATCTACACTGGTCCTAGCGATGAATTTATTTCCGATCGTCCAGTATTATATGTTTCCTTGATAACGGTCAAATTGGATGTGTAGCCGTGTCTTTCGTTGGCTGAGTGAGGAATGTCTCAGTTTTTGTTGGTCAAGTGAGAAGGTTCACTTCATAATCTGAGGACTG